>JAWWES010000001.1:86583625-86595809 GCA_035583135.1 Lophotriccus pileatus | reverse complement strand
AACTTAATTTTTGTTATGCATTTCTTATTCCCATCTCCTTCATTACTGGAAATAATTACAGGCCTTTGCTTTTTCATTCTCCCTTTGGATGAACTTATGGGCAGTTATCATGGCCAGGCACAGGATAAGCTCGTGTTGCCTGTTCTACCAAGTTCTCCATTCCCCAGATGTCCTTGCAGCACTTCACAGCTTTACCCATGGGAAGCCACAGTCTTCCACTCATGTTTATGTTATGCCATGCAATCCATATTTCCTAAATGGCATCACATAATAATAATAATAATAATAATAATAATAATAATGCTTATATTTTCTTTCCTAGCAAGGAGCAATCAGCCATAGAGTTCTGACACTCTTAGGTAGAGACATGAATCTCAGCTCTTTCACTACTGCACTTACTGATTTAGATTCAGCTGATAAACTACCCATCAGCTGTGATCAAAGGCAGGGCCTGTGTTTCCTCCCTGAGCTGATAGCTCTTCTCTACTCGCAAGAAGGAGGCCTGTAAAAAGGCTGAAGAGTGACTTTTTACAAGGGCATGTAGTGACAGAACAAGGGGGATGTCTTTAAATGGAAAGAGAGTAGGGTTAGATTTGATGTTAGGAAGAAATTCTTTACTGGGTGGATGGTGAGGCACTGAAACAGGTTGCCCAGAGAAGCTGGGGATGCCACATGCCTAAAAGTGTTCAAGGCCAGGTTGATGGGGTTTTGAGCAACCTTCAAGTGAAAGTGTCCTTGTCTATGGCAGGGGAATTAGAACTAGATTATCTTTAAGGCCACTTCCAACCTAAACCATTCTATGATTCTATAAGATGGAGGCCCTAATCTCCAGCATCCACAGACTAGCAGAGCTGTAATGATGAGCTCAAAGAAACCACCATGGTTCACTCACCATCTCCTCTGGAGTGCTCTCAAATTAGCTGAAGATTTGAGAAGGTAAGGCCCAGTCAAAGCAAAATAAGGCCCACTGAAAGCAAAAATAGTGGTAGTAACATATTGAAGGTACGTGTCATGATACACTTTAATTATTTTGTTGTGTGTTGTCTCCAACTTGAAAGCCACAAATTACTCGAGAGGGGTTTTTTTTCATGTAAACAAACAATATCAACTATTTCCAGTCATAGCCTGGCCTCCTTAGCGCTTATGACGAAGCACATTTGGGAGCCAAAGCAAGCAAACAGGATGATTCATTTTTCCCAGACCTTCGCAGGCAGATAAATGAATTCTTCATAACCAAGGAAGAACAGGACCTCTACAGCATTAAACAAACAGTACCATTCAAGACCCATGGGACAAAAACACTGGCAATGGCTCATTATCCACAAATTAATCAAGATGTGCATATCTATGAAATTTACATACGTGTAAGTGAAGTCCCTGTGGTGCTACTCCAGAGACAGCAAGTCAGTAAAAACAGTGAGAAAGAGATGGCCTTCATCTCTTGTCAGGGATGTGAGACTTTCAACATGCTGCAAAGGAGTTTGTCGTTAACACCTGAAGTCTTCATCCAACTCTGAGACCATTAAGAATGGTGTAAAAACCTAAATTTGATAGGAGGGACATACAGTTATAAGAGACAAACTGCAGTTTGCAGTTAAAGATTCAGAAATAGATGAATTTCCCAAGTTCTAACAAGCCAGCTTGGATCTATGTGAGTTTTTAAAAGTTTCCTCATTATTAGGTGCCTGGCTGAGGTATTTCAGGAAGAGATTGTTATGTCCTTCTTGAAAACTGACTGGTGTTATATTTCATCTGCTTTACTAAGCTCTTTACATCATGTATACTAGTTAATGTATTGACTGATAGAGACTACGATTTCCAGTGCAATGAGCACATTAAAGCAGACTAATAATTTATATATGTATATATATATATATATACACACACTTCAGTGGTTTTCTTACCAATAGCCTGTGTTTGTCCACTGGCAGAAGAGTGGTTTTATGATATTTCATTTCTATATGGCAATTTTTTCCAGTATTCTTCTGTGGCCCAGCAGTGCCTACAAGGAGCAGGCGGATGCTGGCTGCTTTGGGAATTGAGCTGGCTCAGTGTAGTAGAAGGGGTAGCAGCCCCTGCTGCCCCATGCATGCCCAAAAGACGCCTGCTCATCTGCAGCCACACAGCAGGCTTACTTCTGGTGCCAGCAGGGCTCTGTGTGCTTCAGCTGCACACACAGAGCAGCTCATTCTTTTCCTCCTGTAAAAAGAGGGGAAAAAAAACTTTGGCAGTTCATGACCACATGGTCTGTGAGCCACTAATTTTTTTAAATGTTTTTAATGTTTTCCCAAGACACCAGCCAGATATTTTCAGCCTGCCTCTTCGTTGGATTCCACTGTATATACCTCTGTGCCTGCCTCCTAGCCTCTTACAGTATTTTCATTTAGCATGAGCCTGTGTCCTTGCTCTGCACAGTGAGCTGCCAGCATTAATGTCATTTCCTAAGAAAGCCCAGCAGCTTTGACTACTGAATGGTGTGTCTGGGCTTGTCTGTTTCTTTTTATAACCTCTGATGACCTGAAATCCAGGTATCCACAACCAATCGTTCCTGTAATGCATGGTGGTTTCTTCTCACTTTGTCATAAACTGGAGAAAGAAGACAGGCAGTTCTAAGGTACAATTCATCCCACTTATTTTAGGCACCAGAGAGAACTCTTCTGGCAGTGATCGGAGAGGAAACATCAGTAGCCAGCTTGGACCAGCTGTATTCCTTTTGGCCATGTGAAGGCTGGATGAGAGGTACCACACCCTATGCTATCTTTAGCTGCTACAAGGTTATGAGTGGACAGGGAGTTCTTAGCTCTAAAACGTAAGACCTATTTCTTACTTTGTTTTGCTCTTCTAGCCCTCTTGCTTTGCAGACTTCAGTCAGAATAATCATAAACATTTTCATTAGCTGTTCTCATACTTAAAGCACTGCTCCTGGCAATGCTATTTCACATGGTCCTTGCCCTCCTGCATGAAAACCTTCCCTCTCCAGCAACTAAAGTAAAAAAAAATGTAAGCTTCTTGTCTTGATTGGCCAAGATCAGTTCTGTGCACAGGTCAAATCCTTGTTTCCACTTGCTCCCACATTTTTTTATGGGCTGTGTTTGGGAACGAGCAAGTCTAATTATTTGATGCTCTTAAATTTATGTTTAGGGGGTTTTTAGGTGCTACACTGGTCAAACATTAGTTATGCTACCTATTTAGATGGATAGCTGATATCAAGATCAGATACGTTGAATAAAACAAGAAAATAATTGTTAACTGAACTTGTTTCCTGAAAAGAACTACTTGCATGAGCAGTGTCTGTCCTGGATGCTAACTCATGCCACGACCACGGTACATGGGTCTCTTCTTCTCTGGGAGTGTGCCTTTGAAGTTGTTGCAGATAGACAAGCTCTCTGGAAAATGCTACAAACCCACATAGTTCCAGGAACAGGGTGGCCTTGTCCTCCTTACATCCTTAATTTTTCAAAAGGAAACACTGTGGTGCAGAGCCCTGGATCCTTGATGTGGTGTTCCCTAATACTGTATTTCTTTTCAGGCCTGATTATAAACCAGTAAGACTAAGTCCTCAGTTTCAACTTGCCTTGAGATTCAGGACATTTCCTTCTCAAAATACATGAAGACTAACGACTCTGAACTTCCAGAATGGACCTACCTAAACTACAGTGACAACTAGAGTTCTCTAATTTTGAACGAAAAAAAAGAGACAAAAATCTTGCCTTTTGGGAAGCTGAACAAGATGGATCTCCCCACCTGGGGAGCACATGCTAAATTCATATCTCTACAGTGACAGTCTGTAAACAGAAGTCTCCCCACAGAAGCCAGTAGGTGAGCAGAACACTGAGACAGCTGGAAGGCAGAGAAAGACCACCCAATGCCACCTGCCCAGAATGAGCCCAAAAACTCGGGGAAGCGCAGAGCAAGGACAGCCATGAACGTGGGGGCAGTCAAGAACAGAGCTTGGCCCATCAGGACAGTCCTCCTTTGGTGTGACCAGGCACAGTCACAAGGTAAGAGAAGCAGCTGAAGAACGGAGCTCATCCTGAAACCCCACAGAGCAGGGGTGACTGTGCCTCCAGGGGACAAGTCCCTCTGCAGCGGAGCACTGGAAAAATCACACCTCTCCAGGAAAGCGCTGCCACCTCCAGGTCCCATCTCATATCTCACATCTTTCTTCACACACACTTCACACACCAGCATATTGTTTTGGTTTTTATTTGTTTTCAAAAACAATGTTGCCCTTGTGTTTAATGATACAAATCAATGTATTTGATTTGTACATTTATATTATGTAGGCCACTTATTCAAGCCTATCTGTAAAATATCTATCCAATATAGTTCACTTGAACAAGTCTGCTTATGAGGAAAGCCTTCAGAATATTACTAGACCAATAGTTAGAAAAGCAAATATCACTTCATAAAAGATAAGCCTTTGTTTCTATACAATCCTTTTGTATTCAAGGTGCCACTGAGTAACACCTATTCTCTATATGCTTAATCTTTATCTCACATTCACATTTCTTTCTCCTGCTCCAGTTTGGAGGAGGATCTGAGGTATTTAACTTTCTTATGGCACCAGCATACTGAAGTTCTGCTTCTTTTCCACTACATAGTGAAATACAACCTTGTACCTATAGCTGGATGTGTTATCACACTACACTTGGAGGATACAGATGGAAAGGAAGAACAAATCAAATTTTGAAATGTTACTTTTATTGACAAACCCAATTTATTCTCTAGCTACAGACTGGTGATTGCTTGAAAATAATGAGCATTCCTGATGTTTTTCATGCTCCTTCCAGCATTGATCAGTTCATCTATAGCTTTCTTTCTTCAAAGAACAGATATCCAAATGGATTGACTGGTTTCCACACTTGCAGACATCTTTTTCCCATCAGCCCATAAAATAGTAGTCTCTATCATCATAGCTTGGAAACGGTGATTCTGTAGTCTTCTTTGGTTGCACTTGACTCAGACTGTGTCAGAACTCTAATCTCCATGCCTTAGAATATTTAAAGGGAGGCTTTGGCTTAAATCTCATTACTTGTGAAGGTTCCTGCTAGTAGATAATAAATGTTTCCTAACTCAATCCTTCTCTTTGAAGTTTTTCCAGATATTTATGGGACTAACTCAGAGCCAGCTATATAAGATGGTGGAAAGGAATTAGATTATGGCCTCTCCCAGTTGGACATGAGCTGTTCATTTCCCTAGTTTGTTACAATTTGTTTCTTTGGAGCCAGTGTTTTTCCTGATTTTTTTTTTTCCTATGGAGTTTGAAAAACCTCTGGGATGATTTACATGAATAAAAAGCTTTATCTTCAGAGTCTGTGAGAGGTGTCGGTTATGGATCTGTAACAATGTAGTCCTTTAAGGCAGGTTCTCTTCCCTTCCATACAGACAAAGATAATACACATTATATGTCTTGTAACTATTTCTCAGCTATTATAAGTGGTATCTCTTTGAAGAGGAAGTAACCAAGTTATTTTACTCCTTCTGACCCTCAAAGTGCAACGTGGTCACTGATAATTTATTGCTCCCTTCTGATTTATGTCAAGACTAGAATCCATTTAGATTAACGTAATAGGCAGTGTTTTGCATCATGAGTAATCAATTTGCATACTGCAATTTAAAGGACACAACATCAAGCTACACCAGACTGGTCACTGACAGGGTTGGAGACACAAAAGGGTGAGACTCTACATTATTACTGGCAATCTGTCCAACTACTTCCAGGTTTTATTAGTCAAATGGCTCTCAAAACCCAAATTCTTTCCTTGGCAAAGATAACAACATGTTACAGCTGCCTATGAATCTCTAGCTATGACATATTAGTAGATAAACCAGAACTGACTATTCCAGTGTACAGTTGTCTGTTACGCAGATGTAGTTATCTCTGGGGGAGGAATATTCTGAGGCAGTCCATTTAAGCAAAGAATAATCCAAATGGTGAAAAAAATTAGTTTTTCTGTGGAGAAGTTCATAGATATACAGTTACCATGACAATTGCATTTGGCTCTAGAAAAGGGAAAACAAATGGGTCTTTTTAGAGGGTTTCTTTTCCTTTTGTAAAAGAAAAACCAGTAAGTTTATTGAAATTACAAAGGGCGAGAGCACTTCCCTTTCCCTACCTTTCTCATATTCAGAGCATGATCCCAGTACTCTGTGTTCCAAAATTCTACAAATTGCACCCTAGCTTCAAAATAATAGAATCAGGTTTCCTGCATCTAGGCAGCATAAAAATGGAAACTAATATTCTTAACTTCATCAGATCGTAGAAGACTTGGAGAAGAGGGAAATGTATCTGTCTGCTGGGAATGCAGTATACCAGGTCTGAAATGCTCTCTGTGCCTCACGTGAAAGATAGCCGTGGTGATTTTTTTGTTCTGTTGGCAGCTGGAGAACCAGGCAGAATTTAAGCCTTTGCTATTCTATATCCTTTACCGTCTCTCCGCTTCCAGCACTTGTGCGTGCATATCCCTCCCACGATCACACAGGCCAATGCAATGGGAATCATTGCAATGTACCAGGACAAGCCAACAGCTGGAAAAGTAAAGAATAAATATTAATATTAAAAAACAAACTACAAAAACCAACAAACTCTCTGGAATATAGTTCTCTAAGTTCAAGGAGAAAGAGAAATCACAATAAGAAGGATGTGTGCAAGTTGACCTTCCAGCACGGCTTATTCACCTGTGAGAAGAAGAGGTCTATTGATTGAACACTCTGGGAAATGTGTTTATGAAGACGGGAGGAAGAATTCAAAAACAACAGAACATGAGAATTTAAAGTTCAGTCCTTTCCATACACCTGACTCTTCCCCAACCCCTGATCAGGGTGGCTGTGTGCCACTTGATTTGTGGCACACAAATTGATTTGTTAAAAGCAGAGACACTCCAAGACAGAAGTAAAAGCACTCTGTGAAGCAGGAGTACATAACAGCTAGTTTACCTGCAAACTGTGTGAATAATTTTCTCCTACAGAGTGGCTTATAAATTAGTTATGATCAAGCCAAGATGCTGAACTTCTTCCCAAATACAGCTAATTTCTAACACCAGTGTCTGTCCAGACTATTTTTGATTATTCCAACATATACTGGTACATGGATTGCCTCTTTTGTAGTAAGTAATACCTGTGTAGCTCAGGGAAGACAAGGCCAGCATATCCAGTGAAATGAGTACAAATCCCTCATCACAGAATGCTGGAGTAAGTCATAACTCATAATGAAGTCTTAAAGGTGCCTTTCTAAGTTTGAGCAAGCTTTGGTGATTCATTAGCCTCATGCAAAGAAACAATTAGCATTGCTTCACATTGTTTTTACAGCATGTTCTTGGCCAGTGGTCTATCATGCTGCAATACTAATTGCACTGAGCTTAAGTCTTCTCTTCCCCTCACTAGGAACCAAAATAATAACACCCATCATAATTTACACTTCTTGTTATTTTGGTGTCAGTCTGTGCATGAGGAAAAGGAATGCTCAAGTAATTAATTCTGTTACTGTCTTTTTTTTCCCTACTTGTTGAGGAACTGGAGGAGCTCTGACCCTGCTACACCCAAAGGGAATTTGCCAGTAGTCCCACTGCAAACATCATTTCACAAAGTGTATCTAAATGGGAGTCTTATTCAATAAACAGATATACCAGCATAGATGGATCCTTACCCCTGCATAAAATGTCAGTAAATGACCCATAGAAGGTGTATTTTGTGAACAGACTATATCAAAGACTACAGGTAAAAGAGTCATCCAGACTTTCCCCAGGCAATAACTCATCCTGGCACTATCTCTGACAGTATAAAAGGCTTGGATGATATGTCAGCATAGAATAATAATAACAATTGTCCAAAATAAGCAGTGAAAATAACTACCTTCCTGCTTGACCCTTGTTGGCAGTACTTGGTATCCGTATCTGTTCTGGGCCAGACAGGTAAAGTCTGTGTAAAAGTCCATTTCTTCAACAGAATCAAAAATCAATGGTACTTCAATGAAGTTTTCACCATTTTCCACAATTTCTCTGGAAAAAAAATAACAAACATTTAATGTTTAATACTTTTATAAGCTATCTTTTCTCTATTTAATATGTTCATTCTAAGAGCACAAGAAAATGCATTGGATATTGGCTCATTTCTGAACTACCCACACAGCATTCAAGGACACGTGTTGTCTCCCAGTCCAGTTCTGCTAACTATTTGAGTCTCAGTGGGCAGTACCCACTGTGCACTTTTTGAACCCTACAGGAGGAAAATCTGAATTTGTCTTGGAAAATTATATAAAAGGGAAGGAAGAAAGGCAAGTAGAATCCTGTATATCTTTAAGCTCGCTACACAGCACTGGGGAAGGACCTAATTCCTTCTTTCTGATCACTTATTCATTTCTGAAATTAATTATTACTACCAGATGGAAAAGGACATATGGAGAACATAAACCTGCAAGTGCTCTCTCAGAAAACTGAACCACCATTCCTGTCTATCACATGTCCCGAGCCAAGAGCTCAATACAAGAAACTGTCTAAGAAGTTGCCAGTTTATTTCAACATAAGTGTTTCATGAGTACAACTATTGGAAAATGGTTTTCTAGCTGCAGTCAAACATTGTCCCTTGGTATATTTTAGTCATTGCTGGACCAGTTGTCCAGCTGCTCTTTAATGATCTGATTGGGAGTCTGCATTGCACCATGGCAGTGGAATTCCCTGGGCGCTCCTCCCAGGACTGTACCATAAGAAGGCAGGAACATGGCAGTAGGCTCTTTGCCAGAGATTTCTGCAGGGAATTTGTTTTCTTGGTGGTATTTGAGCTGTTTTGCCATGCTGCCATAATGGGGGCTTCTAGCAGAACTGGAGTGTCTCACGCACTGTGGATTCTACATGACCCTTAGCTGTCATGGTCACTGTCCTTGTGCAATTGCATAATAATATGTAACAGCAATAATGACAGTGATAGTCATAATCAAAGTAATTTTTAAAGTCCAAGTAAGAAAGTACATGTGTGTTCTATACTAAAGCCTGCAGAGACATTTTATGGTTCCTGACTGCAGGTTTAATGCATTTTCACTTATCCATATAAACAAGATTAAAAACTAATGATCCCAATCATGCTGGGGGGAATGGGAAAACACATAAAGGCTTGGGCATACAGCTAGTGACCACATTACCTCTGGCTGCAGCATGACCAGGTTGTTATCTGGCGCTGGTGGCCACAAATGGTGAAAACCAGCTCACATCCATAACTGTTAAATACTCTTGTCCCTCAAAATACAGATGCCACATCCCCAGTCTTTGTTGGAAATGGTCTCTGACCATGCTAAACCCTAATCAATAGCCAGGAACTCTTTGTGAAGGTGCTCTCACCTTTACTTCAGATCTGTCTGTACACCATTTCATTACCTGGCATTCAGCTGCACCAAGAGCCCCTGTTGCACTGCTGCTTAAAAGAACAAGCACAAGGAAACGCTTTCAGCCAGACTTACTGTCGTTCTCCCTCTGTAACTCTGCTTTGTTTATAAACCACATCAACACTGGTGTCATTTGCCAGCCATTCCACATCGGTTTGGACATGGCTGCTCAGCCCAACAAACACTTTGCATGGAAGAGTCATCTTGGAGCCTGCCAAAAAAAAAAAAGATTGAAAAACAATTTGGATACATGTGAAGAACTACTTTTTCTTCTCATGATAGCCAACCGCTCTAGTGGGAGATCAGGTTCCCACACATGTCAAGCACCACTACATTCAAAACTGAAGTTAATTCCCAGATTGCTTTTGATCCCCTACTCCTTGGCAGAAAGCCCCTTCAGTTTGGCAGTCCTTCCCAGTGCTAACCAAATCATTTTCCTATTGCAACAGTTAGCAACTCTTACACTAAACACATTCCTCAGGAGGCAAAGCTCTGTTCCTGTGGCCTTGCTCTTTCTGATACATTGCAGCCCAAAGGGCACCATGTGAGTTACCCCTCTGGAGCAATTGCATTAACCAAAAGTGCAGCTTTGCTTGGAGCTTTGCCGTGGGCAAGAGCATTCAGCTCAAGGTGGGACCTCCAGGGATAAAGTGATTGTGCAAAAATGCTGAAATTTTGATACCATTATTGTAACTCAGAGTTAAGGATAAAGATACTCCAGGCTGGTGTGGATCTATGGAAAACACAAGGCTCAATAATGCAAACATTATTATTATTATACCTGTGCAGATGGTGATAAAAGGAACATAAAACACTACATGGAGGTAGATAGGGAAAAACAAACAAACAAACAAAAAAAACCACCAAACAAACAAACAAAAAACCTTGTTAGGCCTACAACGATGGAAAGAAAAGTATCAGGGAAAACTGACACATCATAGGACAGAGCTGTGCATACAGTGCCAAAGTACCATAGTGTAAAATGTGACTGGCAGTGTCTAGGAGGAGGAAATGCAACTAAAATTCGTCATCATAATGTAATCTTCAAATAAAAATTGAGAGCCTATCAAGGTACTTGCTAACTAAAAACTGTCTCATTCAAACAGTAAAAACCAATGAAAAAATGCCTCTTTTCAAAAGAGCTAGAAGGCTCATTCAAAGCTACCAGGTAACCAGACCAATTTGAGGAAATATGAGAAAGAAAAGTTCTTAGTGAGGGGGGAACTGTGGGCAGCTGAGCTAATGGTGCAAACATGTTTTTATTGCTTTGTAAGGGGCTAAAATCTACGGCAGTTCTGCAGCTTCTCCTACCTAGAAGACAGCATCTGATTGTAGACAGAAAGAAACAGCACTGACCCTCAGGTAAGATAACTGAGATCAAAGAAACTACAACAATTTACACTAACAAATTACACCATAAGAGGATCTGCTCTAATTTTTATCTGATTAGGTGTTTCCAAAAATAATGTTGGGCCTTACCAAGGACAGCTGATGTTGTCTTTTGCGTTGGATACACAATTATTGGGGTAATTCTCTTTTCTTGTTCTGAAATTAGAAAGAGAAGAGAGTCAGTGTTATTGCAAGAGAAAACGTGGGCGCGGCCCCAGAACGAGAAACGTGACACTTCGCTCAACACCTGCTGTCTTCCACGAAAACATCTGACTGTTAAACCCACCGGCAAAAAGCGACATTCCCGTTTCAAGCCCAGAGCCCCGTGCTGCGGAGGCAGGCTCCGGTTCCCACCCGATCCCGAGGGGCGCAGCCAGAGGCACTCTCGGCACGCCCGCTCCCTGCTGGCCGCTCGGCGCTGCAGCACCACGGCCCCGCCGCTCCCACCGCCGAGGAACAGCGTCTCGCCCTCCCCCTAAGCCGCTCGGGTGCTGTAGCTCCTAACCTCTCTAAAGCCGTTTGCAGCGACAGCCCCCTGCCGTGGGAGCCCCATCAGTGCTAGGGCAAGCACTCACGGTGTCCCCCTTCCCTTGGCATGCCTGAGAGATCGAGCATGACCTCTTCTCCCGAGTTTCATCAGCAAAGAAGGGGTTTTCTTAAGTAATTCAATGTTTCAAGGTGTCAATCACTGAATCATAGAATCACAGAATGGTTTAGATTGGAAAGGACCTTAAAGATCATCTAGTTCCAACCCCCCTGCCATGGGCAGAGACATGTTTCACTAGACCAGATTGCTCAGAGCTCTATCCAACCTGGCCTTGAACATTTCCAGGGATGGTGCATCCACAACTTCTTTGGGCTCAGTGCCTCATCACCCTCACAGCAAAGAACTTTCTCCTAATATCTAATCTCAACCTGCCCTCTTTCAGTTTGAAGCCATTCTCCCTTGTCCTGTCACTCCATGCTCTTGTAAAAAGTCCCTCTCCATTGTTCTTGTAAGCCCCTTCTAGGTACTGGATGGCCAGAATTAGGTCACCCTGAAGGCTGACCTCTTTTTCCAGGCTGAGGAACCCAATTCTCTCATCCTTTCCTTGTCCAAGAGGTGCTTCAGATCTCTAATCAGCTAATATTATATTTACCAACAGTCTCCAGCTGAATTGTCCTGGTGATTTCATACATCACACCCTCAAACGGAAATGACATCTTGCAAGTGTAATAGCCAGCATCTGTTGGAAGCACAGATGTCATGATCAGAGAAGCTGAACCTTCCACAATGACAAATTTTTCATTGTCGTCTTCCAAAGGCACGGCATCCTGGAGAAAGGACAGCAACTGGTGTTATGACTCAGATATGGTTACGTCCTCTCTAACTCCCAGACAAAATTGCTTATCCCTGTCTCTCTGTTATTAAATATCACT
>JAWWES010000001.1:86517664-86576189 GCA_035583135.1 Lophotriccus pileatus | reverse complement strand
GAAAAGAAAAGAAAAGAAAAGAAAAGAAAAGAAAAGAAAAGAAAAGAAAAGAAAAGAAAAGAAAAGAAAAGAAAAATCATGAAGCCCCATATTTCAATCTATAGTGGTCTTTATAGTTTCTATATCCTGATCAATGCAGTCATTGCAAGAATCTCTATCACTAGCAGCCCCACACGCAAGCTGATCGATTTTCCTTAGCAGTCCTGTTATCCATAAATCTGGAAGGCTGATAATGCAACTGAAGTTACTTACTGCCCTGTAGCACTCCATCTTCTTGTAGCAAAGAAAAAACTCAATCCCCTTGATGCTAAACTCCCACACTTGAACTATGAAACCCCTGGTTTTGTATTCTGGAATCTCTGCATTTCATTCTGAGGATCTGACCTCATGAATTATAAAAGTATATCAGTCTTTCCTTTTCCAGTTCACTGTATGCAACCAGAAAGAAAGGCTGTCAGATTGGGTGGCCTGTGTTATATTAAATATCAGGCTATTGCTGGATGAGTGATTTGCACAATAGATGTGTGAGTCTCTGATTGTAACCCTGGTCACCAGAACAAGGCAAATCCCCAGCAAATAACCCAGATGTTTGCCAGACTCAGAAAGAGCAAAACTGCAGGAAATGAGGCTTGATATCTTTGGAAAGATTGTACCTACCCACTGCTGCAAACATATTCATTGCACGCACTGAGTAAAGGCACGTTCCCGCAAGCTTTTTGATGAGCAGCAGAACTAGCATCACTTCTTTTCCACAGGTTTGTGCCCCCTGCCCTCACAGACACCCCTCTGCTGCAGTCACCTCATGGCCTTTCCGCACCATGCTCCAGTGCTTTCCCTCCCCTCTTGTCATGTCCTCTTTTCCCACCTCACCCACGACTGGTTTGTCTAGGCCAGGTGCAGCAGCACATCCTCGGGCTTGCTCACAACTACACTGATGCAACTGGTCAACTTGTCATTGCCCATCACCATGTGTATGGACTGGTTTCTGCCTGACTTTCCCTTTGTGGGACAATGCTTTGGGTCTCCCATCTGTACACATCAGCAGTCACCAACTTTCCTGATGCTACTACAGCTCCAGGCATTTTGAAAACACAGCCCCTTGGAGGATCCGGCTGAAATGTTCAAAGTGAGTTTATAATGCAGTAACATGTGCTGACCTGCCTTAGGAAACTAAACTAAATACAAATAGCAGTGCAGTTCTCAGATAGCATCATGTCCTTGGATACGTCTAACAAGGATCAACACAGTTAAACAGCTTTCTTTGGAAGAGATCTGTCCTGGCTGTCTTCTTATCCAGAAAATATCCTGATCACATGAACCACTACAAGAACTTCAGGTTAAAATAGTTTATCTGGAGGTGCAAAAGTCTGGTCTAGAATAACTCAGGCAGAAATGGAAGACGGAACAAGTACTTTTTTTTAGGAGCTGTCTGCTGAGAAGGCCATGTTATTTTTGTGGTCAGTTATCACTGAGTATTTATAAACAGAAATGTGCAAGTCTAGCAGCTATACATATAGACAGAGACTCTTTTAGGGAAGCTGGTGTCATTCTGTGGTTTCATTGTGCTGATGATTCATTTATACAGATCAAAATGCTGGAGCATAGCTGTGAAATTCCCAACTTGAAGATGAGACTATTCCCCATACGTCTCAGTCGTTGCTCATTTCACCAGATAGCTATTTTCCACACCAGGGCTACATGCAGCTGCCTTGCCACATTTGGGTGGATTTTGCTGTCCTCAGACATCCTAATAAAATAAACAAAATCTCAAGAAATATTAATGTTCTGGAAGTTCCTTGCAACAGAGACTTTCAGAAGGCCTCCACAAGCACGATGTGTCTGTTCAGTATCCTTAGTCCATGGAAGCAGGAATGGAAATTCAGGCATCATGTAATGGAGATAAGACCATTTCTGTAAGGGACAGTTAACATGCCAGCTTCTTCTAGCACCTCTGTCTGCCCTGGAGGAACTCACACAAGTGGCTTTGTGGCTGATGACATTTGGCATCCAAGAACTGCACTCTCATAGACTTTGCTATTTATTCTGTTATCCAGTTTGGCTAAGTGAATTTCATGCAATTAAAAACTGAAGAAAATTTCTCTGCTTCACGTAAAAATGAGCTGATGAGAGATTAAAAAATATTGAATGTTGAAAGCTGACTGGCAAGCAGATGCAAAGTAAACCACAACTATTGCACCAACACATGTTCTTGGGTTTATTGATACGACCAAACCTGGTTTTAATTATTTATAATATCCTTGTGCACCGTTCCCAGATGGGGTCCCAAGGAGCACAGAAATGGAAAGGGAAGAAAAAAAGCTATCCAACTCTGAGAATCACCAAATAAATGGAGAAGAAAGAAAAAGACTAAACAGAGGAATTAGCATAATGCACAACAGATTCCAGGAATATGGGAATTTGAATGCTTAGCCAGAGGAATACGTGTTGTTATACAGAAATTGTATATGACTAAGTGGAAGAAACAGGAGGAGATGCTCCAAGAGATACACTTTGTCATGAGGGAGTGCTAGTTTGGCCAGGGCAGCAATGGCTTCGTTACAGATTGTCTCACCGCTACTTGTTCCTGGGATTTCAAGAGACTCTTTCATAGCAATAGAAGCCAGGCAGACTGTGAAAAATAATTACACTCTCAAGAGCTGGAAGGGGCATGGAGGAGGAGACCCTCAATGTAGAAATCAACAGTCTGAAAGGGACAAAGTAGATAGGGAGGCCCAGAGAAAAGGCATGCCAAGGGGATCATGGCAAGTGCCCAACATTTCTGCTCCTACATCTTTTTTATCTAGGCTACCAGTGGTGATGGGGACCTCAGTCACATAGATGAGTGGCCATTGGGGTTAGGGGTAGGGTTCAGAGAGCAAAGCAGCCTAGAGCTCCATGGACACTGAGGCTGGAAAAGGCTTGTCAAGAGTGTCAGTGCAAGGCCTCAACATTGCTGCTTCCACACCATTCAAATGATGGTCACCCATGGTGATGGGGACATCAGCCACAGTGAAAAGATGTCATTAGCATTAGCATTTGGGTTTGGAGAGCAACAGAGCCTACAGCTCCAGGGACACTGGGGCTGGAAAAGGCATGCCAAGGGGATCACAACAGAGCCCCAACATTGCTGCCCCTGTATCTTTCTGATCTGGGCCACCCATAGAATCATTCAGGCTGGAAAGAAACTCTAAGATTATCAAGTCCAACCATTAACCCAGCATTGCCATGTTCATCACTAAACCACATCCCCAACTTTCATATCCACACACCTTTTGAATGCTTCCAGGGATGGTGATTTACCATTTCCCTATGCAGAACATGCCAAAGCCTGTCCATCTTTTCAGTGAAGAAATTTTTCCTAATATCCAATCTAAAGCTCTCTTGATGCAACTTGAAGCCATTTCCTCTTGTCTTGTGACTTGTTACCTGGGAGAAGAGGCCAACTCCTAACTTCCTACAACCTCACTGAGGTTTCTTCCCCAAGCTAGCAGCCACCCCCACTGCTTGGATGGAGTAAGCCTACAGTATCCATCACCTATCATGCATTAGTGCAAGGCTTCAGGCACAGCTGCAGCACCAACATGGCCACTCACCATGTCAGGGCTTGAGAGGTGGGGCTGCCTGTGAGGAAGCAATGCCAAGGAGAACAGCAGACATTTCCCACAGCTTTGGCATCTTCTCAGACTGCAGGCAGTGAGTCAGTAGGGGCACTAGGGGCATGCTAGAAAAAGAGCAAACCTGAGATTGCTGATTAGCTTTTTCTTTCCCTCCAGCTCTGAAATCACAGTGTTTGCTTGCAATCATTTATTGGTCTTTTTACGCATGAAGCTCTGTGGTCTTGCACGTGAAAAGTGTTGAAGGATTTAAAAACAAAGCAGTGATTACAAAAAGCTCACGGTAACAGCAGACAGGGGAGGAACTATGTCACATTGAGGAGCATGAAGTCATATAGAGTTACATGAGCCAAAACAACAGGGACAATAGATTTCTAAACCAGTTATGGTGCTTGGTTTAAGCAGCCAACCCAGCAAACAGGAATTCCAAGGCAAAGAGAAAAACAGATGACAAAGATTTTTGTTCATAATTAACTTTTTGTTGGCCAAACTTAAATTTAGTAGGTAAGAAATAACTTCATATTATGAGAAACAGTGACAAAAATATGGCTTATGATTAGAGAAAAATTGAGCTAATACAGATCATACATTACTGTAGGTGCACTGGGAGTGTAATATAAACCATTACTTTTACTTTTTTGTTACACATTCCTGAATTAAATATTTGTCTCACCAAGAATATGAAGTCATTTACGTAATGCAGGCAGTAAATCTTCTCATTTATCTTAGTTTTACTGTCCTTCTGACACAAAAGTATATCTCACATGCTTGTTTTAAGAAGCAGGCATATGAAATACACTTAGCGGGTACAACAACCCGAGTTATTTCTTTCCTGGTCCACTACAGTAATGTGTAATTCATTATCACAGGATTTGTGGGGATGGGATGGGATGGGATGGGATGGGATGGGATGGGATGGGATGGGATGGGGGACACAGCACAAAACACATGAAAGTGCATATGCAATAGAAATACAGACAACAGAGTTTTAGTTGTACTTGGCATTCTGCCTTGGTGCTTGTCCTGTGTGTAATGTCACGATGACCAGCAATTCTGACTGGCATCAACTGTTGCTTTAAAAAAATGCAACAGTCTCGTTCTGAATCAGTGATATAATTGAACTTGGAGAAATCAAGTCAGTTCAGAAGAACCAGTCCCAACAACACCGTTGTCCTAAAACAGAAATGCAAGAGCAACCAAGTGGTGCTGCAAGATCATGCTTGCAATAAAGAGTAGGTAGGCTCAGTCTTTCTTTTTATCTTTTGTGTATCTGTTCAGTTGGTGCACACACACTGTGAAGCAGTGCAGTACCATTGATTTAGGTTAATGAACACATTTGTTTTAATAAAAACAGTTACCAACTATCAGCTGAGCTCGTGGTGTTCTGTTATACTTTTAACAGCTGACCACATAACAGGCGTACAAATAGACTTGAGGCAGCAAAACTGACCTGAAGAGGATTTCAGCCTTCAAATGCACAGTTAAGCCCTTCTCAAAAACATATTGTTCTGTATCAGCTTAAAATGGAACTCATCATTTCAGCAACTTCAATTTCTTAAAGACTTTAGGAGGATTTTACACATGATGGAAAGCCAAGACAGTATTTAATGATATTTGTTTAAATCATTGCTATCAAGTATACTATGAAAAGAAAAAGAAGATATTTTAACAACAATATTGCTTTCATACGCATTTTTTTCTTAATCACAAGCTGGAAGAGTTTTCATTGGAAGGCTTTACCATTTGCAGGAAAATTTGGGCAACTTTAATGAAAGTTTGCAAGAATGTGGTGGGGTTTTCCTTCAAAACATTCCTGGATCGAGAGCTTCCTTCCCAGCAAAACTGAGATCTTTTCCGGTCTTTCCCAGGCTGTAGCTTCCGGGATCTTATTTCACTGAGGACCAGCAGAGCCCTGCACTTACTTGAAGGCCAGCTCATAAGGGTTGAGCCATTCCCCTTGTCTTTGTGGAAAGCTGAAAGATCTCAGGACCTTTACAAGTTCCTATTTTGAGTAATGTAAAAATTTGGTGAATAGACTTCCCAGGGAGAGTGGTTTCGGCAGGATATATGAATAATAGATGTGGCTCTTGGCTTGATACCACAGTTACGGGAACAAAAGAGAAAAAAAGGGGAACCAAATTTAACCATTTTATATCATAATGATATGGCAGTAGTGTTTGGAACCTTAAACCATTGTTGGCTCCCTTGAAGTTGCTACTGGCCAGCTCTGCACAGCAAGGACAGAGCACTCAGTGGTTCAGAGCTGCTGTCTGTTTCACCGTGTGTTTATGATACTGGCCTGAGATGACAGGCTTGTAATTATGTGTCCCATGCAGAAGTCACAGAATCTTTTGATGGACTTTAAAATATCCAAGTGAAATACTGGAGATAAGAGATCATATGTAAGAAGGCACATACTCCTTTGCAACTCTCTCTCTCTCTTTCAATACACAGATTGAGACAAAGAGAAAGAAAAAAAATCAGAGACACATATGTATCCATACATGGAAAAATACAGAGGCTGCCACCTGCTGAGAGGAAAGGCCTGTATTCCAATTGCAAAAGACCCCAAAAAAAGGGTGAACATGGAAACCCTGCAGGGTTTCTCTTCCTGCTTTGCAGTCTGTTCTTCCATTGCCCCATGCAAAGTGAAAGAGCTACAGGGTGCTGGCTGTGCTCACTGGGGACACCAGAGTAATCTGGCCAAAAATGTTTAATGTAAAATGGTAAATGTTTGCAGCAACTCAAAATTATTCTACAGCAAAACTCCAGCAAGACAAGGTTTACTTATTATTAACACAGCTAATAGCATTTTAGCAACGTTTACATGCACAAGAACCCAAAGGCCCCACTAAAAAGTATATAGTACTGCAACATTAAAAACTTCAGTAGTAGCAGTGCTGTGTCATTTTAGATCAAAATCCGTTAATGATTTTGCTGATGATACCATGTTTATTATGGGCTGACAGCACCTGGCAGAGCCCCTGCAGATAGTCATTCACAGAACTGTCAAACCAGGATGGCATCCTCCAGCCCTTGCTCAGACCACTTGTCTCTTCGTCTTAGGATAAATTTACTTCTTCACTTTCCCGAATTCCTACTGTAACAGAAGAGAATTATTTTTCTAGTATATACTCTACTCATCAAATTATTCTAATTTCTGCAGGCTTGGGGGAGTGGAGAAAAGGTCGGACACTTTCTGGCACTGCAGTCTGCAGAAGGGAGATTCTTAGTGTTTTTTAACAATATAAGCAGCTACTGTTTTTAACACTCTACTTAACTGACTGTTTCAGTATCTTTTAATGTTATAATGAAGAATAGTGCCTGGCAGAGCTCTTCCTTTAGGCTGTGCTTTCTGAGAAGATGAAGAAACACTACCTTGAGGAAAGGATTCTTCTAATGTGCCAAATTTGATGTTTATGCAAGATAGGTTTTCACCAGAAGCTGGTGCACAGGAGGAATAATGAATTGAAAAGGTTCTGCTTTTAGCAGGGCTTATACCTCGCTTAGGATCTGCCGTGGGTAAATTCATATTGCTCGGGGTTCAGGTGTTTCATGTTCAATAAACAAAGTGCAGGGTTTGCAAATCCTGTAATATTTTCTGCATATTATCAAGCCGCTCTCAGAAACAGACCTTTCTAGACAGAAGCAAGTTCACCTGCAGCAAAGTGGATGTAAATTCATCTACACTCTGCGCCAAGTTCTGATGTGTCCATGATGCATGTTCTTGTCCATCTCTTAAACTGCTTGCCTCCACAACCTGCACCTCTCAGCAGATCTCTGTCCTCCCATTGCCCTTACCAGTCATCCCCAGGCTGCTATAACCAGATCACACATTTAAATGGGGGATTTTGTACAGGGGCAAGTTACCTACTAACACAGTAAAAGTTAGATCTTGAGAAAAAAATAGGGCCAGGACACAGGAGACGGACAATGCACAGTGGTACAAATGCAGGAGAGGCTGTTGTTACCATAAAGAGATTAATTGTATCAATCTCCGTCTTTGCACTACTGTAGAGAAGCCTCTCAGCCATGCACCTGGTTCATCCATGAAGGCTGCCCACATCACAGACAGCAGCTCTTACGAAGAAGTTTCTCAGGAATGTTCAGCATTGATCACAAAACCCTCTACTTTTCTGCCCTGAAAATGCATGCATAGATACACCTATGTGCACACTGCAGTTTACTCAGGAAATAGTTAACTGTTTTGCTAGCAAAAGGCTTTGTAAGACAAGAACAAAAGACATTCTGGACCTTTGGAACATCAGGAGAAAAAGCAACATATATATGTATGGGAAAAAACTTCTTAATAAACAAAGTATTCGGAAACACCTCCAGGTCTTCTAAGGACCCTATAATCTGTCATAGGGCATCCAACAAGTCCGGGGGCTCAGCTTGCAGCATCTTGCAGAGAAATATTCAGGAGAGGTGGGGAGTCCAAAACCATAAGGATGTCAGAGCAGTCACAATAGGCCAGACTGAAAGCCCACAGAGCCCCGTTTCTGATCCTGACAGTAACTTGCAGCTGATGCTTAAGGAGATGTAAGAACATGGTACACGAAGTGTGACTTCTCCCTTTTGTATTTTCTGTAATTAAGGTCTTTCAGAGCCTCAAGAAAGGATTGATCCCAGCACTACCTGGCTTTCAGGTTTACCTTCAGCCTCTAACCGTGACCATGTCTTCCAAATGCCAACTCTTCTCCGTGCTATCAACTATCTAATCTTGCTGTAGCGGATGTAACTCTGGATCCTCTGTCATTCTTGCTGCCCATGTGTGTATATTTTGTAATTCTGCATCCCACATGAGGTAGGACAGCCAGAACCACATGTATGCATA
This sequence comes from Lophotriccus pileatus, assembly GCA_035583135.1. Lineage (NCBI taxonomy): Eukaryota > Metazoa > Chordata > Aves > Passeriformes > Tyrannidae > Lophotriccus > Lophotriccus pileatus. Next base: position 86,567,738 of record JAWWES010000001.1, on the reverse strand, counting down.
ATATAGATTCTCAACACTCTGTAGAAATATTTTCCGTTGTGTCCTTTATTCTCTTCCTCCTGGTTGAATCTCGCACCATGCAGCCCCAGAAGTACAGCCATGTCTAGTTACAAAGAACTTCTAGTTTGCCGCTTAGTCTTAGTGTTGGACGAAGGCACTTTATGTAGGCACTTTATAAAGGCACAGCCCAAGACAAGTGGCTTTTGATGTAATGGGGGTCTTTCCCTGCCATCCCATCCGTCTGATCCCCACTGCTGCCCCCCCGTGCCTACTTCAGGTTGACTCATCTCCAGAGGTAGGACTAGCTGATTGCATGCATCTTTCTCATTACCATCAGCTACTCACCAGTTCCCTGTTTATATGCCTGACTGCAAAGACCACAAAGTACATCAAGGCTTTCACCATGTAAGGAGGCAGAATTCTAAAAAGGCACCCATTTGCAGGAACACTGGAGTTGCAGGAATTATACCAGTGGGCCCAGGACATCCTGTGCTTTCTAGGGCATTGTGCAGAACATGCACAGGTTTCCCAAAAACTTGTTGGAGCAACACTTCACAACTGACCGGAACACACAGCACTTATTGGCAAGCTGTGTTCATGGGGAAGGTGAAATGAAACCTATGGACACTGATTGCAGAACAAACTGTACTGTATGTGCACTACTCACGCAACCATTCATTGCCCCAGCACACGTGTGGAGCTGAAAGCGTAGATATACCTTTGAGGGCAACCTCATGTTGGAAAACAATTCAGCCCATGCTGAACCTTGTGCTTTGCACTCTGGCTCATGAAGTTGTAGACCTCAGGTTTGCTAGGTGAGAGAGGTAGCCATAAGGTACCCAGAGTTCACTGTACAATGAGCATCCCATTACTAGTCGAGTAATAGGAAAACACACTTGTGAAATAAGACCCTGTGACTGTGTTTACTTAGGCAACATCTCTGTGCAAGTATTCATTGATCTGTGGTTCCCGGGGGCCGTGCCAGATTGCATGTCGCCTGCCCTGTTCCGGAAGAATTGCCACACATCAAGAGGCTTCAACTTGCTTCCTCTTTACAAATTTGATTTTGATACGATTGCTGCTAACTTGACAACAAAAAGCTCACCCTGGCTGAACTGACTCAGTTTTCAACTAGAGCGAGTCAGCAATGCTGTGAAATTATATGAGAGGAAAGCACCCTAGAACATTTAGAATCTGCTTCTGGAAATACATCCTGGAAGAAGCCAAGCCAAACAGCCATTATAATCACTCATGTCTTGAAGTTTTATGTGGTGTGCTGATGTATGTTTTCAAATGCTTCTTCAGTCTCTAGGATATAGGAATTTGGGAATCCTGGCTCAAATTACTAATTATGACATTCTGCAGGACACCTATTGCAACTAACATTACCTGCATATTTTTCTTCCCACGAATACAACAAGGAATTTGTTCCATGTTGTGGGATGCTTCCAAGACAGTTCTTCAAATTTGTTGGATGTAGGAAGCATTTCCCTTCAATAGGCTCAGTCATCACTGCACTACACATAAAATAATGAGAGCCACGACACAACAGTTTACGTGAATGGCAGGCACATCAATATTGCCCTAAATAAGAGTAGAACTCTTGTTAGCTAGGCTGGATGGTAGCATGACCTGCTCAACATAACAAGGTAACAAGGCAGAACACTGCTTTTTTAACAAAAATTGTACACCAAGTTTCTTATATAACATTTCTTTTTAGCAGCTGGAGTTGGAGGAATATATTGTCTTATTCCTGCTGGTAAGGTTATGAATATCAAAATCAGTGGCTGTGCATCCATCCAAGTCTAACAGCATTACGAACTCCACTGGAGCAGGAAAGGCAGCTGCAGCAGGGGACACAGTGCAATATTTTGCATCAGTCTTTCACTTACCTCTCCTTTCAGCCCTGGCTCCTCATTCTTGGTGGGTTTTTTGTTTGTTGGTTTTTTTTGTTTGTTTGTTTGCTTTTAATAGACTGTTCCCTCCACTTTGTCAAGTTTGAATATATGATATGAAATTAATGTTTCCTAATGCATGGTCTTATACTTTTTTGGTCTGCCTTCAGTCTTCTTTCTGTGGAAAACTGAATCAACACTTCAACAAAAAGAAGCCATGTATCTTTTTTTTTTGTCTGGCTTCAAAAATAACAGTTCCCTTCCCCATCTGTGATCCACAGTAAATATTCATTTTATCATATATCCAGAGGTTTTATCATGTATCCGGAAGCACTAGAGACTGAAACAACTTGAAATATTTCTCTATTTGAATATTAAAAAAAAAAACATACTTTACACAGAATATAGCCCTAGTTTGATAAATAAATAAATTAATTAAAATCTAGGTTTCATGTTTTTACAGATCTTTTTTATTCTACAGGGTTAGCCATATTCAATTAGAGTACATTTTGCTTCCTCAGTTCATATAGCATATCTAAGTATCTACCAAGAAAGACAGCTGGTACCCATCTGTTTGTTCCCAACGACACTTACACCACTAACTTTACCTCCTTTTTTAGCTGCTTATTGCCTCCTTTCACATATCACATGCTGTTCACTTCAAGGATGCTGTACTGTCTTTAAATATGCCTCAGATGCATCAGTTCTTAAAAATAATTCTCAACAGTGGTGAAATAAATAAGTTTCAGTCCATCAGTTTAAGTCCCAACACACCAGCACAGACTTGAGGTGGAAAATAAGCCCATTCGTGTGTGCCTATTTACTCACACAACCTTATGCAAAAAAGGTTAAACAGACATGATCCAAACTGAGACATTTGGCCTAAACAACCTCAGACCTGGGCACTGAAAAAATCTGACTGACCCTGTTTCAGGACTACCCATTTCAGCACTGCACCAGCCAAAGGTGATGGTGGGGGAGGGAACTCAGTCTACCATGGCCAAACCGGTTTGCCCAGGTTCAGTTCTTGAAGAATTCAGATGTATTTTCTCAATGGAAAAGAGTCTAAGTCTCTAAGTGGGTTTATTTAGGCAGCATTTTGATTTCCCTGCAATATCTTTTAAGTATCATAAGTAAGCTTAATATAATTTCTCTTGCAATAAAAAAGCAATATAAAACTATAATAAGTATAGCAACATAAAAAGCGCAATGTAACTATGTGAAAAGCTACTGACATTTACACTTGCACTATTTTAAGATTAACTTGTGAAAATATACACTCACAGTTCTACAGTACTCGAGAAATAACAGGCATATTTCCTAGACCTGGAGATCAGAGACTTAGAAGAGAGAAAAATACAAGACTGTTGTACCTCAAAGGGAGCCCTTTGCTAAATGATATCAAAATGGATTACAAACCATTTGTTTCAAATCTTGAAGAAATCCAGCTACTGATGAATTCTGCTAAAAGCAGAAAGGATTTGTCAGTGTTTGGGTGCCATAGTAGGCTGTCAGCAGCACATCAAGTCAATATGTCAAGAGCTCACCTGCTCTCCCGAGCAAAATTAAACACTATGCTTTTCCAAGCTAGATACATGTGGCACTCAAATGATACTCAGCTGAAGTAGGCTGAAGCTTTTAAGGGTAGTGAAGTGAGAATTTTAATCTCTTAACAGATGAAGAGATCAAAATGTGTTCCTAACACATCTAAATGATAGCACTTAGACAAAACCTTTGGAGGTTTGGGGGTTTTTTTTGGACAGGACAGAAAGAGTAAGCTAAAGGAGAAGTTAAAGGGATGTCTCCAGTCTCACCCAGTATTTAGAGGCTGTTCCCTTCTAGCTCCTGTGGGCAGTGTTGTTCCATGAAACTCAGACAAGTATGAAGGGGAAAATAACAAGGTGCCACAAGGGAGTTTTCGTGGTTACCAGCTCTCTCTCTTGATAGTTCCTGCCACAATACATCTTAAAAACATATACTAAGAAGATGGCTACATTCCACCAATATATGAAGACTGTACATTAAAATCTTGCCATATTTCTACTGGAAAACAATTGTTCCCTTCAATCCACTACTAGGAGTTTATCTGAACTAATCATCAAAGCAGCAGTACAGCAGTGACCTTGAAGGTCCCTCCAGGAAAAGTCTCCCTACTTTAGGAAAACCCCAATAGAAATCCCAAGTGCTAGAATTATTCAAACTGCTTTTTAACTGTGGGTGAATGAAATTTTGGGGTTCCTGGAGTTCTTTTTAAAGCAGTCTTACATGTTAAACTCTTATGAATCTGAGAATGGATACAGTCATCATTAAAAGTTTCTCAGATGAGATTCACAGCCTCTTACTATGAAATAGCAACAAAACTTTCTTCCCCTGAGATGTGAACTTCTCTATACTGTGACTTGAAGCAGGCTATTTTAATGTGGTCAATCAAAAAAGGGAAAACAAACAAAAAAAAGGAAATATTTGCCACATGCAGAGGGGTATTTGATATTTCAAGTCATGTTGCAAGAAGAAGAATTTGTCCATTTACATAGACAGCATCAATGTTACTCACCTGACAAAGACACACTTTAGTTTTTTATCTCTGACCCATTATAGCCTTCAAAAATATTTACTGCAACTGCCTCTAAATGTTTGATTTCTGGGCATCTCCCATCTACTCCCATTGCACAAAACTCCCACAAGAATCTATCCTGTGTGCCAGCAAGCACTCAGCATCCATGCTGAGAGATACAAACTCAGCCCAGATCTTACGCGAAAGAAACTTGATGCACTTTTGTTATGGTCATATCTTCACACGAATGGTGTTTCCTTAGAACTTGCAAAAGGCACTTGCTTAATAGCACCATTTTTCAAATCCAAAAGGAACTTCTAGGCCTCTGCATTTGGTGTGTGAGAAATGTCAGCACAGACAACTTTCCAAAGTAGTGAAAATAGCTATTACAAAATGCATTAGTCAAGCCTTAGAGTTGCCCCAATCAACTTGAAACCAAGTCACGTATGTGAAATTACAGCATTTGCTGATACACTGTTTGCAAACAGATGGCCAATTTAGAAACAGGATTTGGATTTTGCCTGTTCAAAACCTCTTAGAATCATAGAATCATTTAGGCAGGAAAAGACCCTTAAAATCATTGAGTCCAATAACCACTGAGTCCATAAAACTAACACTGCCAAGTCCACCACTAAACCCTCCATACACTTCTGATGCTGAGAAAATGCCCCAGCTGCAGTTTTCCAGGAGGTGTTCTCCTGTTTCTGCAGCACTTATGTCTTCTGAGATTTGCAAGGTGCCTGCCAAGACAGTGCTACATGTAAACATTCAGCCTCCAACTGGTACATGTTTGACCTGGATTTGGAAGAGTGACCACAATTTAAAACTCATCAATCCACATAAAATCAAGGATTTCAATATTTGCATTATCTAGTTCCTCTGGTCTGTTTCTTGCAGGCTGGTATTCAACCTACAGAGTATCAAAACTTCCACACATGTGAGGTAAATGTATTCTGCAGCCTCATCCCGTTATGCAAACATTCCTTTGCTTGCATATTAGCATATTATCCCAAAGCTGTTTGACTATAAGCTGGAGTGTCTGCCCATCTGGGGACAGTTTGCACTAGGATACACACACAATTACACAGTGCAGTGCAGTGCAGAAATACAATCCCAGTACACACAGCCGCATTTTGCTAGAAGTAGCAATAGCTGCATCCATTAAAAGAATCTCCAGTGTGCTGCCTCAATCCATTACATTGCAAAATAAACACTGCTTTTTGGCAGAAACAGAAGTATGATGGCTAGTGAAAGAAGGAAGGAAGGAAAGTCAGACAGCAGAAAAAAATGAGCTGAGAAAAGCAGAAGGGAATGGGAACAATAACAGTTCTTCAAATACAACTGAATTTACAGCTGCTGCAAAACTACAACCGTCTTAAACTTCTAAGAAGTTAATGAGTCCTTCAGGCCTTAAAGGGATGGTTTGCAGAGAGAAGAAAGCTGCATCTCCTGCAGCAGATGCAGCCAGGTGTGGGAAGATCCTAAATAACAGGTCTCACCCAGCAGTGAGATCTGCTGATGGGAATTTCCCCCAGCTGGTGGCAGCCAGCTTGGCAAGCCCCAAGGTGCAGCACCAGGTGCTGCCTCCCCAGCCTCCCCAGACACTGTATCGTACAGCTGCGGGGCACTGGCATGCAGTCCCTGGCATATCTACTCCTTCTCTTAGGAGTGTCAAGAGAGGTCTTGCGGATTTGGCCTTGCCATGCAAACATCTCACAGATACTAGCAAATCACATCTTCCTCCTCGCAGTGCTATTTTCCCAGAGGAATGGCAACACCTAAGAGCCATTTTAGCCTTTCAGCAACAGGAGTGAGAACACCATGCTCTTCATGACTAGAAACAAAACTGAAGCTAAAAGGGTTGGTACTGTTTACAGAAGTGGGGCAAAAAGGGAACAACAACTTCACTTTGTTCATTTTTGTTGCCTCTTGCTCTTCTTCCTACTCTCCACAGCGGAGCCAACAGGGAGACAGGCATGGCACGGGCCTCACTAGGTCCAGCCCTCAGGGTCACCAGAGGGTCTCTCACCCCAGCCTAGGCCACCCGCTGTGGCAGTCCCACATAAGCAGACCACCAAAACACACAGGTCTAAGAGCACTTTATGACCTTCCACGAAGAGGACCAGAAAACATCTTGGTGGGCTTATGGGGCTGGCCAGCCCTGCCCCTCAGCAGTGGCTACAAAGAGTCTGGTGATGGAGGTTTGTCTGCCTTGCAGGAACAGAAATGAGCAGATCCAGGCACAGGGATGTGTGGGAGAGCCGTATGTTCCCTTGCCTCGGTGCATACAGGAAGTCACAGATGTGTTTGGAAGTATCTGCAGTGAGACCACTGGCTGTATTATGGTCATGGGGTGCATAAAAATCAAAGAGCAGAAGATGGAGCTCACCACCAGTAGAAGGAAGTTCTCTGTTGCTCATCTCCTCACAGTTCACCCAAATCAACCTGAATTAACTTTCATTGTCCTGAGGTATTTGGAGTGTGGTTGACTTTAGAGAGCAACAGAAGTTTCCGGATTGCTTCTGGTTTACACTCCATTCAAGTTCCCACAGAATCCAGATTCAGAGATTTCACTTCCAGACAATTTTCTTCCTGGGAAAAACCCATAAAGGAACACTTTTACTGTTAGTTGCTTTCTAGACCCTCCACTCTGACTGGTCTTTTAAAAACAAATGATCAGCTGCAGTGAATCTCAGCTGCAAACTGATCTCAGTGGACCAATATATTGCAGTGATTTAAGAACCCAAATTGTGAGATATTCTCTGCAATGGCATGAAAAACAGGGCTGAATAATGCTCTTTTTCACGCTTAGACATATGTGCATGTGCCACAAGGAACACAAGGAATTCTGCTCCTTTCGCCTCTATGCTGTGGCATGAGGGGTTGTGCCCAATTCCCATGCCACCACTGATGCAATTATCTGCTGTTTAAAAGCTCCCAAATGGAATTTGTGGGAAAATCTATTTTCTACTGTCTTCAAAACATAAATATCAAGGTATGCATCTTCAGGCAGAAGACACATGTTTAAAGGCAGTGAATAAATCCTCTTCTAAAGACAAGCATGAGAAACAGGTAATAGAGATCAGGACCCCACGGTAGGCACTGGTGTTACAGTGTAGCACTATCACCCTTCTTCCTCATTTTCAGCCTAAATCTCCCTTTGTTCTACTGGGCACATTTTTCCTTAGAAAACAACCAGCTCTAATTAATAATTGTCTGCCACTAGCACTCTTGTCCACCAGTGAGTTGAAGACACAGCCCGCTGAACTTCAAGGACTGTCTCGCAGCTTGTGTTTAGTCCATCTGAGGAACTTGGCAGTCTCTGAGTTGTTTATGCTGTCCCCCTTCTGCCTCAACTCTCAGTTGTTTCAAAAAGAACCATCATTGTGAGGCACTTACCTGAATTAGGGGTGACTGGCACGTTGTTCACAAGTCTGCAGCTGAGATCCGTGGGTGCCTGAAACCAACTAAGGCGTCTCACGTAGGGCAGACAGCAAGGCACAGTGCAGCTCAAGGAGCAAAAACTTCAGCCAGCTGGACAGAACATCACTTCAGTGCTTCATATATAAAAAATCACAGGGGTCTTATGCCTCTTCCATCTCAGCCTTTTCCTCTTTAATCAGAAAATTAATTTGCTGTTTAACTGATACCTCTCATGGGAAGAAGTGCTAGTCTTGTGAAAAAGAGGTACTCTGATCAAGGAAGGAGAGAGGTAAATTTTGGCTGAGGTCAGTTTTACTGAGACAGAGTATTTTGTTTAATTGGTACACCCTGCAATACATAATGCCATAAAATTTAGAAAGCATTTTCTCTCACTCAGCACTTGGATATTTGTGCATATACCCAACCCCTCGAAAATGTAAATGCAGCCTGAAGCAACACACTTCCTTTGGAGGCAAACTTTGTGAGCTGGACCACGAGAGGAGTTGTCCATTTAAAATGCACTGCATACACGGATGACGAATGCAGCAACATGAAAATACCTTTAGAATGCAAATTACAGTTAACATAATGATATCCTGGTGGTTATTACAGCAAGCAAAATATTACAGTTATTAGAAAATAGGAAATTAGTTTTGACCAAATACTGCAATGTCTTTGATTTTTCCTGAAACAAAATGCTGTTTAAATTTTCTTCCATAAAAACATCTAACCCTTTGTTCCTTATTTCAAGCTAGGATAATAGAAAAAAAATCTTCTATTGATATCTTCTATTGATACCCCTCTCTCAACAGGAATGCAGAGAATTTCATTAGTATTTTTCATCTGAATTAAATTGATATAATTTATGAAAAAACAAGTACTTCAGATGATATGAAGATATACATATGGCTCCAAACTAATTAATGAGGGTAAAGACAGATTTAAAACACTCTCACGAATACCATCTGTTGGAGAGTGAATACAGCTCTTCAAGAGAAGTCTATAAATGTAATTAAATGCTGACCAGTAGAATGAGGTGTCTGGATTAAGTTAGGAAAATTAAATCCTGGTATTTTCCAAATTTTCAGCATTTTTAAAAAATTCTTTGTTAAAAGGTTTGCATTACAACATTTACTGGTTAGATTGCACACAGTAGTACACAAACACGCACAATAGATGACAAGCCCTGCATTGAGGAGTTTAGCATCATGGCAAACATGCTAAACCCCCTGATGGGATTTAGGTACTTAAACCCAAGCATGCAGTTCTCATCCAGACATGCCCACCTCCCTGGGGACCCCAACATTTCTTCTGCAGCAGCTGGAAGCCAGTCAGAATACCAAAGGGCATCCAGGTTTTACGGACTCTGAGTAAGCACACTGCAAATATCCCTACCTTGGGTGATCCACAGAGAGAGGGCTAGGAGCAAACCTAGAATTCATTTCCTTGCTCCTTAGTGCACGATACCACACAATACAGGCAAAGTTATCCTCTACCTTCATTTTTTGTTGTCAGAAACTTCTAACACCTCAGTTTGTACACTGGTACCAGCAAGGAGTTTCTCCCCAGCTGCGAAGTCTTCAGTGTCTTCAGATGGAGAGACAGTGGCCCACTGCCTTCCTGGCTCGTCGTTTGTAATCCACTGCCATCTCGGGTCTCTGATTTCACGAGCAGAACTACTGATCCTTTGTGCACCACACCTGTTCAAGGAGCAGATGCTCACCCGACACGTGTTGCAAGAGCCCTTTTAAGGCAAGGTGACACCAATGAGCCTTTGTCTCAATTTTGTGAAGTGCAGCTTTTCAACAGCTGATTTCCATGTTCCACCATCTCAGCACCAGGGACTGAACCAAGAGCGATGTTAGCCACTCTAAGCTGTGCCATCCTTGCTCTGAATTGGAGCCCTGGATTACCAATTTACCAAATCCCTTCATCTTAAACATGTGAAGAACTCTGCTGGAATCTGATTGCTGGCTTCTGTGATTGGCAGTGGCCATGAGTTGATGCACCTCACCAAACATGAGTTTAAATAATGCCACTGAACAGCTGTGTGATGTTAAATCAATCACTTCATAAAAATTCCTGGTGTTTTCTCCAGTAAAACTGAGATCTGTCCCACCAGCACGTTTTGAAATGCACTAGAAAAACGTTTTTATCTGAATGGCAGATAATAGATGAATTCATGCTTAACTTTCATTATTCCATTTTAAAAAAATTAGTTTAAAAAAACCTATCATAGCAGCACAGTAATGATAATTGCAGTTTAATAACCCGTAACTGATTCTTTATGCCCTGAAATAATTTATTCTCCTTTTATACTTGTCTCTGATATCCATTAGAGTCATTACAACTGTGAGTCTATAATTACATACTTTGCATTTTAACATTCTATGCCAGTTTGTGCTCTCTTCTTATCTTTCAGCTAATTTCATTACCAAAATATTGAGAAAATTTCCATTTGAATTTTCCAGAAATTCTTGCAATTTGATTGAGGTAGATCTAGCACTTAATGAAGCCCAGAGAGACAGTTCTTAGGAAAGAGCTTCTGTATGTGCCCACCAGTCTGGCTTTGCCAGCTGCTCTGCTCTGTGTAGGCTGCACCATGATAGGATCCTTTGGTAGGAAGTCTGCCTTCAGGTTTGGAATTACATTTAGGTAGTAAGTGGAGTTTAGGACACAACTAAGTGCTTGGGAGAAGAGAGGTTATATTGTGTCCATCATGTCTGAGGATAAAACAAATGCTTCATGCTGCAGTGGAGTTGAAAAAGCTCTTGACAAGGGTTTTCTAGGAGGACCCAAGTCCACTTTCTGCTTGGTGGCACCACCAATAGAAGACATGGGGTTTCCAAAAGCCAGGATTTCTCCTTGTTGCTAGTAGGCATGCTCTATGCCAACACGCACATGTATCCTTAGCAGTGGTAGGAAATTTGGTAAAATCATTGCAGTAAAACAGAAGAGGAAAAAGTGCATTCCCTCTTCACTTCTGCTCTCCCACAGATCTCACCTTGCTTGTGGTTTCCTGCCTGAATTGCTGAAGTTTAGCAAGCATCAGCACCTGGCCCAGAAACGTGGTCTAGTATTTTTTCCATGGGTAAACATGCTTGGGCAAATTGCTTGGGAGATGCAAATAGCAAAATAAAATGGAAGTGCAGTAATGCCTTTTAAGGGACAAATTATGCTGAATGACAACATGAAGTTGCAAAATAAAAATTTCACACAGAGGGCAAGTAAAATCTGAGCCATTTACAGCACTTGGAACAAACGAATCTGACTTTCCCGTGCCACATATTTACCCCATAGAATCATAAGAGCCTGAGAATAAAACATTAAAAGTGAATTTCCTGTTAGAATTTAACAAAGGAAAAAACCCTGTCATTTCCTCAGCTGGAAAGGGCATACTTGGATTGAATCAGGGATTTATTTTCTAAACAATGAAACACCTTCCTCCCTCCTCTCCCTAGTTTATTACTGTTTAGACCAAGAGTGGGATAAACCAGAGGGGTAAGGAGAAGTAGGATGATCAGTATTTCTAGAGCAGAGTTTTTACCCTTTAGGAGCACGTGCTGCACGAACCCATACCATCATAGAGTGAAAATGAAATTACCTGATGTTCTCCTTTAATTCCCCCAACTAGTAACCTCCACAGCAGTCCAAGTGGCTGTAACAGCTGCGCTGGTTTTGGCCTGACCCTGCAGTTTCACACCTCCCCAAGCAGCACTAACACTGTAGTGTGTTAAAAATGACTTTTAAAGAAAAAGGTTAAGTCAAAAGAAGACAGATGTTACCAGCCTTCCCGCCTTTAACAGGTTGGAAATAGGCCAATAGCTGGGTGCTGGCTCAGCAGTGAATTCACGCATTTTGGGAGACAGCTACATCCAACATTTTCACAGCTGCTGGGCACACACAGCTCTTTGAACTTGCATCCCTTACACGTATCAATATAGTCCAGCAGGCAAGGGACACCCCTCATATGCAGCCAAAATCCTGGTCATAAAGCATGTTCCTCATGTGGCAAAAGAAGTATTCTCACAGTTAAGTTCCCTCTCAGGATTGTTTCCCTGCTGGACTATTTGGGATTGCCAGTCAAAGCAAGAGCCAGCAGCAAGTAAACCAGGCTGGCCATGACAAGTGCTTACTGAACACTGCTTAAGCAGCATGGCACAACTCAGTGCAAGTATCTCTTCAGTGATCTTGGAAGAAGAGAGAAAACAGCTTTGGGCTGAGATGCCAGAGATCACAAGGCACTGTGATCACAAGCCACTAAGGTGGAAATGAAATGCATTCACATTACTATAAGTGTATTTTTTGTCACCGATCATTCTGACACAGCAGATTCCCTTGCTGAATGCACAGTGATGAGTCGTCTCTCTGTCACTAGCCGTTTTCTTGCATTTGAAGTTTCTCCAACTTCAGTCTCTTTTCAGCACTATTACAGTCCTCATCCTGGACCACAAAATGATTGCAAGCAGAAGAATTAACAAGTTCTGTGCATGAAAGGTAGCAGCCCACAAAACTAGACTTTCCCCCTTTCATATACAATCCTAATGCTCTAGCACATGCCTTTCAGCATGCTGGAAAGGCCTGGCTCTTGCATCTTTTCTAATTTGGATTTTTGTTACTTCAATCTCCTGGGTAAACGTTCCGCACTTTTCTTTACTAATATTTAACTTGTATATTTAAAAGCTCTGTAAAAAAATTGTTTCAAGTGATTCTTTTGAAGTTTGATAATTTCTTTCTCTGGTTTGACTACTGCAGTTGTTAATTTTTAAGAGGTACATGTTCCTTTCCTGCACTGTTTGTTCTCTTCTGCCCCATGGACATCTCTCCTTCCCTTACGAAGTACAAATGTGGGTCTCTCTCACCACTACTACCTACACAAGTCCCATAGAGGAATGAGATCTGCTGCTTGGTTTCCAATGTTCTTTTTTTTATTTCTTCCTTCCTGTAAGTCACCATAATTGTGCCTTTCTTCAAAAGAGCATGAAGGCTTTCCCTGTTCTCCATTGCCTCTGACAGTGTCTGCTGTGAAGGTCACACCCGGGGTTGCTGCTTTCAATTACTTACTGCACATTGGAACAAGCATCACCTCACATCTGTCTTCACGGCTAGATACAGTGCTCATTCAATTACACATAAGCATGTTTAACTCAGGGAATTCTTCAAAGGGTCAAGAATGACTGGGGAAACCCAGCAGCTCTGAAGCAGCAACTGGAGCAGAGCCAGCAGGAGCCTGACCAGCAGTTGGCTGGTCCGCTAGTTTTTTAAGCTCAGTCAGGATTTATCTTTGCAGAAGCGGAAAAGCTGTGAGGATTTCAGATACCTTTGTCTAAGCGAAACCCTGAAAGTTTTTCAACTTACACCACATCCCATCCCTTCTACAGATGAGAGTGTAAGGAAAGGCAGGGGCCCGGATGGTGGACTTCTTCCTCCTCACACAGAGACCAGCCTAGTCGGAAGGAAACGTCTACTGCTTATCTCCACTTCAGAAAACAGACACAGCCTGTGGTGGAATGAGTGACTCAGAAAGCCTGGCTTTTTTGAAGCTGTGCTTTCATGCCACACAAGAATCTGGATCAGGACTCCTGTTCATTGCATTCTTGACAATAAGGAATGTCAGTTCATAAAAAACACATGCCTGAAGGTGGTGTGCCAGGAGGGCACGTTCACAATGCACCCAAGCTCACTTGTGCTACTTCTTTCTGAAACACCAGGCTTTCATTCCTGTTTCTAATATTGTCACTTTCTCTTTAAAAGGAAAACTGCAATTCTCAAAAGAGCAACTGCACCAGGAGATTGGGCTTTAAAGAAAAAAAACCCAAACTACAAAAAAAAAAACCACAAAACAACAAAAAAAGCCCTCAAAAGCCCACATTTATTGTCAAAGTCTCTAAAATTATGAGATTTGACAATAAGGCTTTTGTTCTTATGGTAACCTGCAACTATGCAACATGCAGCTTGATTTCTGCAGCCAGCAGATATTCAAAATACTTTCCACATACAAGAGGTGTCAATTTGACTTTATTTAAGGAAAAACGGGGAAAAAACAGTAATTTCCATAATACACAGAAGACAAGTTAGATAGCACTGCAAAAAAAGGCTGAGTGTTTTACTTGTCACCAGTCTGCTTTGCAGCTCTACGATTAGTAATTTTAATGCAGTTTGTCATTTTGTATTATTGTTTAGCAACTTTATAATCAGCAGAGTTTGGGGTTATAAATCACGAAAAGTGTACTACTACTACTATGAAAAACTAAAAAACCCACAAAAATCACTTTCAAATAAACCATAAATATGTGATGCACATTAGTGTAACAAAACCATTTTTGTAAACATTTTCTCCAACATAACATGTGCATAAGATAAAAAATGAAAACACTGCAGTCATACAAGTTAGGGTTACTTTGACTTAAAGATACAGAAAATTATTACTTATTAAAGCTTAAAACTAAACCTAGGAGCTTTTCTTTTCTTCTTTGCTTACAAAAGCACTGTTTGAAGAGTTCGATGTTAGTATACGTAGTGGTTTTGTAATACTGTTTTGACCTTGCCATGTCAGCACTTCTGCAGAGGCAGAAGCTGCCAGGCAGGCAGACACACTGAAGGAAGAAGGTTTCCACCCTCCCTCAGAGCCACAAAACTTCAACAGCACGTATCCATGACCTGGGCATCCCTACAGCACTGGAGCATCTTCCTCTAGGTGAATAGCATCAGCTTTCAAGGACTAGATTAATTTTGACCACATAGCACTGGAAGATTTAAATCACGCAGACTGACATTCGATCGAATCAGCTTCGGCAAACTACACTACAGGGCAGCTCTGTGATTACACCCATGTCTATCATCACGTTGCATTTCCAAGTCCCCTTTAGTTCATAAAGTATAGTACAAAAGGTTGATCGTTCTTCTGGCTGACCACACCGGGCCTGAAAAGAACACATCCTTCACCTTCAACGCTATCCAAAAGTCATACAATTAAAAAAAAATAGTTCTAGGTATTCCTCCGCCAGCAAATGTAAGGCTTTCTTGAGTTTTGATTCTTTTTGGGGGGGTGGGGGAGTGGGATTGCTGTGTGCACACACATGCGCTGGAGGTACGCATTTACCGCTTGCTTTTCAACCATTTACGATGTTTGAAGGAGAGTCTTCAGCAGCAGCGCTGATTGGGGTTGAAGGATTTACAGCAGTCAGATTTGACACCAAAAGAAGGGTCTGTTGAGTCTGAGCTTTGCACACTGGGTGCTCTTGGCTCTTAATTGATTGTGTGACCAGTCACTTGAGCCATCGGCTTGACTGAATTGAAGAGTACTTGTTTAAAAAGCCCTACCTGTCATGCCATGAAGGAAAGTTAACCGCAGCAGAAGACAAAGCCCATAAAACACTGAGAGCCTGTTCACTGAATGAACAGCTTAAGGCAGCTGTCAACAAAGTACCCCACCAAAGGAATTAAGAAAAAAAAAAGAAAACGAAAAGGAAAATGCTGAATCGTGACACTGTGCATTATTACATCAACAGATTATTATACACTCAAGATTTCTCAAGTAATGAACATGTAGCCATTAAACAAATTATTACTCTCAAGACATTTATTACAAATGTCAGAACTTATTCATAAAATAAAATTGACTTAAAAAAAAAAAAAAAAAAAAGAAAGAAAAAAGCCAGAGCTGGGATCTTACATCTAAACACAGGTATACGCTGTTTTTATGAATAAGCAGTATTAACTACATTCTTAAAAGAGTTTTAGTGCATTGCATTCTTAAAAAAGAAAAACATCACCGCCCCAAAATGTTTCCTACAACATTTAACAATTTATAGAACTAGCCTAGTTACTTTTACCTGCCTGTTACTAAGCCCACATGTTAGAAGAGTGAAACCTCTGGTTTTAGGCTAAATTCAGAGTTCTATTACGGATGAAACTGGTTTAAAAAATGCTTGCTTTACCAAATTTTGTAAGCAAATTACATTAATCAGTGTCTCACTGCCATACCGCTACCACTATTGCCCCAACGGACTACTCTCTCCTCCTGCTGAAACTTGCTATGCAATAACAGTCAGAAACCTTTCAATCTGGTAGTTTTGGTATTAAGATTAAATTAGACATTAACGGTTTTCTTCTAAAAACGTATAAACTAAACCACCTCTTTTATTTTATGCATTAAAAACAATGAGGTAGGCACAAAAAATAAACATATGTAGTTTGGATTTTATTTCTCTCTTTTTTTCTTTTTTTTTTTTTCTTTTTTTTTTCTTTTTTTCTTTTAGTTCTGCAAGTGCAGACTGTGGTAAAACTGTTGTTGCACTTCTAGGTTTAAACAAAAATTAAACCTTTAACTGAGGCAGTGCTAATACTGTGACATAACCAAGTTCTGGCCTAACACAGAATCATTATAGAAAATGAATTTTTTTTTCCTTTTTTTTTTTTTTTATCATCTGCACATGTTTCAGGCAACACCTGGTACACAGAAAATGACTAAAGTTATTGGCCAGGCCAAAATAAAACTGCAGAAACAAAAAACCCTAAGAATTCCACCCCAAGTCCCTTCCCACCCTCCCTGTCCCCCAAGAAGAAGTTATCCTAGTCACTGTGTCTTTCACATTTTATAAATATTAACTTCTTAAGACCTGCACCTTCCTCTTTGTCCACATATTGTCACATTACAAAAAAGAAATGTCAATTAAATACATTGTTAACATTACTAGACTAGATCTGCCCTCTGTTTCAGCCAGTCTGACTCTCTACACCACTTCTCACCTTCTCTTGCCTGCCTCCTGTCCACTCAACAAACAGCATGTTCATGGTAAGCCTGGTTTGGTTTTCTTCCTTTTTCCCCCCTTCTCTGTTTTAACACTAACAATCTGAGTCCTTCAAAGCCTAGGAATCCTGGAGCTGAAGGGAAAGAAGACCTGTAGCTTTCTAGCGTGATCCCGAATCTCAAAGACATTGTAGCACCTGATGGCAATATCTTTACAGCACCAGCTGCGTCGCAGCCTCAGTTGAAAAACATAAAGAAACCTAACACCAGTGATGCCTGCACACACATTTACACAGAGTGCTGCATTAGTGCAGGTCTGTACTCCAGTTGAAAGTAATTCCAAGTTATGAAGATCTCAGACTCTGGATGTCAGCAATTCCTCTCCAAATCCCACCACTTCTACCAGCTCAGAAGAGAAGTCCTGCCAAGGGTCATGAAATAGACTTGACTACTTCCACCTGACCGTACGGAGGCAAAGAAAACCTGCAAAGAAAAGAGATTGGCAAATTCAACAGGTAGGACAGCAGTGGCTCTAATTTGCCTTCACTGTCCCCAATATTGGCAGTACAGTTGCTGTGTCTGGTGGGGATGGAGTTGACGCTCTTCACAGCAGCCTATATGGTGCTGGGCTTTGCATCTGTGGTTAAACAGTGTTGCTAACACACCAGTGTTTGGCTACTGCTGAACAACACTTGCACAGCATCCAGGCTTTCTCTCCAGCCCACTCACCCCTAAAAGGCCAGTGGACTGGGATGGGCAAGGGGCTGGGAGGGCACAGTACTGGGACAGGTGACCCAAACTGACCAAAGGGATATCCCATAACACGCAGTGTCATGCACAGCATTAAAAGCCCAGGGAAAGGGAGAGGACAGTGGGGACATTGTGGTGGTGACATTTGCCTTTCCAAACAAGCATTACATGTGGAAAGCATCTGGACATCCACCTGCCAATGGGAGATTGCACATTAACTCCTTATTTTGTCTGGCTTGCAAGCGCAACCTTTGCCGTCTCATTAAGTTGACTATATCTCAATCTATGAGTCTTTTTGCCTTCTTACCATTTTCTTTCGATTCCATGGGAGAGGTGAGCAAGCTTGAGGCTGGGTGAGTGTTTGGCTGCTGGTCAAGGTCAACCCAACCCAAGTACCCAATTGAAGTACACGTTTATCATCTTGGAAACAAACTCGGGGTGGGGGGTGGAACATACCTTGTCATTGCGTTCACATAAGAATTTGAGTCTTTGTGCCCTTTTGTGCATGAACACACCATCCAAGTGTCCAGTTTCCACAGATCGTATTTCTATAGCTTTTTCTCCCCAGCCCATGATCTGGTTAGACCGGATGTATGCTTTGGAAAGAAAACAGCACATTAGGACAAGTAGAAAGCAACATGGAGGAACAGAAAAAGCAAGGAACATAATGACACATTCTAGTAACATCACCTGCATGTGTGTATTATTAGCTACACACATGTTCAGAGTACTACTTCTGCCCTCAGAACATTCATGACACCTAAAAAATGCCTTTTTTTTTTTCATTATTTCCTTTGTGTGTTTTCTGTGTTAGTTATCTACTTCTTCCCTGAGCATTCATGACACAAAGGGAACTTTATAACCTTTAATTAAATAGAGGGAACATTTAGTTTTAACACAGGCTTCTTCTCACAAGTTTGGCAAAGAGACAGGTTAATTAGGTGTTGACTAGGAGAAAGCAGAAGCCAAGGTTTAAATAGACTAGTCCAGTAGGCCTGCAGCACCACTCTGTGTCTTACAGTGTTATTTTCCCTCCCTGAAGGAGTTAGTCAGCAAAAACACAGAGAGTGAGAGGGAGTAATACTTCAAAAACTGATCTCCTTGAGAAAGCCCACTGGTCTGAAAAGCATTCTGTATATCTCAAAATAGGTTCACATTAAGCTCTCAAAGTAGAAGTATTATTATTTGACATCCTGCTTTCTTTTGTGTACAAATAAAGCAACAAATCAAACATTTTTGCATATGAATGGCACAGGGGAACACAGATTAGTAATAGCACGAGGAAAAAAATCTGCTCTTGATAGCAGTAAAAAAATTAAATAAAAAGAAAAGTCACCAGCATTATGAAAAGGTATATTCAAAAAGCCATTCAATGGACATTCTTAGGAATGCTGTCCAAAATAACATATGGGAACTTCACGAAGACTAAGCTGTTGCCCCTGATTCACATGCATACTTAACAGAAAAATAAAAGTAACTTCTTAGCCATCAAAATTTAAAAATATTTAATTTTTCAGTACTTCCCTTTGATATAATTTTTTTCATATTAATTTTCAGTGAGATTAAGTCAAATTATCTACTACAGTATAATGCACACCAAAAAATTGCAAATGCCATCATGATGAGAACCTATCTATTTTTAAATGTGCCACTAGTGCAACTGGGCCAAATTGTTTCTAAAAATTGTCAGATGAGATATTCAGATGGTGTCGGCTGCCTCAGTGTTATTTACTTCACAAGCACTCCAGTCTCCAAAGGCTCTGGAATTCTGCTTGCTTCTAGATCTAGTCAAGAGTTGATCACAAGAGTGAACATGCTGTGCATGAGACTTCTTTAAATTTCCTCCTCCACTGTTGTTCCTCTTGCTCGAACAGCTATCAGCAGTCATCTCCCAATACGTGCATCCATTCCACAGCATGCAAAATGTAACGTGCTTGCCCAACAAAAAGAAGGTGTGACCACAGCCCATGCTATGCTCTGCACTGAAATACAGCAGCACAAGCAGTAGGAGCAATCCTGGTTTGTACTTGTGTCCATAAAAAATATGCACCCATTTTACTACATTCATTCCTCCCCCTCTCAAAACGCCCTTATTTTGAACTGGAGAGATGAGGTAAATAAGCAGACCCATCAAATGAGATACACATTTTGTTATCTATACAGAATTACCCATAATACTTTACTCATCTGCCACCTTACAGTCTTTATACTGAAAGGTTTCTACAACCTTGTGGCTGTCTAGAAAAAATTCTGCAGCAGCCTATGGAGGTCATGGTGCCTTTTCAGTCATGAACTCCACAACTTGTGGATTTTGTTCATAAAAACTTCAGCACAAAACAGATCCATATGATTACTCCTCACTTTGTGAAGCTGTTTTCCAGAAATAATATAGCAATGACTTCAGATGCAGAGGCAGCAAACTCGATGCCCTTTCTTCCTGCCCACGTGAACACAGTCACGGTCCCTAGCAGCACATTGTATATGGCTTGCCAGAGGCACTTACCAACTGAAGTTGGCATTTCTCCCCACTGCAGAACCACATCCTTGGTTATCCTTCCATATGTGTTGACATAAACTCCTTCATCCTCATAGCAGACCAATAGCTCCATCCCATCCGTGTTTGGGAGTATGATGATTGCGTGAGGTTGGATACTACTCTGGATCTACAGAGACAGAAGTGAAGAGGACTCTTTTGTTTTAATGTTGCAGACCCTGTGCTAGAAGAAAGGGCCAGGCGATTTTTATTTTTGGCTTGCATATCAGGGATTCACAGAATGGCTTGGGCTGGAAGGGACTTTAAAGATCATCTAATTGCAAATTCACTCATTTTAGAAGTGCTAGGTCTGCTCCCCTCAAGCTACACACCCTACCCAGTGACCAAGATCTGTAAAACCCTTGGGGCACAAATCCTCTCATCTTAAAGCAAACATCCAAAACCAGGGAAAATTAATTTCTCTGTAGGTGTGCCCGTTTCTTTCAATGGGCAGAAAGGGAGTCTGGGGCAAGCAGCCCAGATGCAGACCTCAGACCTCTGCACTGCATTGAACAGTGTTTGGGGTGGCCCATCTGACACCTCTGAGCACAGTGAACAACAGGAAACCTTGGTAGCTAAGGCCATCTGGCCTTTGCCAACCCTGCTGAAACTTGTCAGTGGACTGCTGTGTCATCTGTGCTGCTGGGCATTTGCAATGTGCTTGGCCATTTAGCTGCTAGCCCTGAAACTGTCACGTTGGCCACATTGGATCTGAGTGGGCAACTCCCAACCATAGAGACACACTGACCATGAGGAAAGGACTGAGACTAAGGCACAAATCCCTTAAGCATGCATGGCTGCATCTGCTTAAGACTTGTCCACCCAATTTACCATTGCGAGCATTTGGTAGCGATCCACAGGGACTGCCTGACACACTGGTCATTTGAGGAAAGGAAGGGGTGGGGGGCAAAGGGAGTGATATACCAGAAAGAAAAAACCCAACCCCAGCAGCAGCTCTTACATGTGTTGGTAGATAAATATCATAGACCGATCCTGAATCCACATCAACAGCATGGAAACCAGCGCAGGAGCCATAGATCACTTTTAGTCTCTGACCCTCTTCTACGGTTAGATCCACCAGCAATGGCTTATGTACCAGTTCTCCAAATGACTGTGAGACAACCATCAGAGAGAGTTACTTAACTACTTAGAAAAACAATGGGCTTTATAAAAACATGGTCGAATGCACACATTATGGGTTTATTCCTCCACATGCCTCTGGTCCCCCACCACCAGACCAGTTAGGCTAAGGTATCTCTCATGGACAAGGACAGTTTACTCTGCAAACTGCTACATTTCAATCACCTAAACTATTTTATGAGAGGTCTGCTTTTTTTAGTAAGAATTGTTTTCTCCAAAGTTCAGGACAATTTGACACTCCTGTAGCACTTACTTCAATCTGCACAACAAACAGTAACTGTCTGTAAATCAGTCTGGCAATTATACCAAGCCAGCTAACTTCATTTTTGCAGCATTCAAAATAAATCCCATAACAGTGCTGAGTATCACTTCATAACTTGTTCTGCTCAGACAAAGAACTTTAGACTCAGTCCACTTCTCTCTATCTCACGTTTTATCACAGATAGAGCAAACAAAAAGTGGGATATTGTGTCATTACTAGTTTATGCTTGGTCACAATTCAGACCTTTAAGTACTGCCTCTTAGAACTAAAAAAACATCTAAATTAAAATATAATACCAAGTTTATGGAGCTTTACCGAAGAATCTGTAATACGGGCATGATAAAATGTTGGAATATTTTTGTAAAAGGGATAACTGCAAGCGGCTATGAGAAAATCCTAGGTATGGCTGAAATATACTGTTACCTTAAAGGCCATAAATTTATGGTATGGCTTTGGTGCCCATGCATAGACTTCCACAGAACTCTTCAATGCAATTACCAAGAACTTGATTCTTTCATATTTTACTGAAATTAAAGAAAACAAAAAAAGAATTCAGCAGTAATTCTAAAGCCATTCCAATTACTTCAAGAAGGCAGAAAATTTATGTAAGTATGAAGAAATACTGTCATTTTGAGGATTTAGTAACACTGCATTTTAGGACTGCTAATTCTATGTGGTTAAGAATGTTCATACATTTACACCACAAAAGTCACTATTAGTAACTGAACATGTCACCATATTTAGAATTACCTAGACAGTACACACTTATTTACACTTATTTTTTTTCACATTGGACAGTGCTAATTCATCAAGACAGGAAAATGAGTTTTCAGACAGCGACATGCCAGTAAAAGAAGGCTGTGACTTGTATTGGCAGTTCCAGTCATAGCACTGATATTTTGAGCTCATGGTAAAATTCCCCAGAGGATAGCAGGAAAAAAAGAAATTTAAAGAAATAATATTAAGAAAAAACCCAATTTCAAAAGCAAAAGGCAAGTTTGACAGTGGAGAATTTTCCTTTGTCCCTAAAGTCTGAGAAAACTCATTTGAGAAAAAAGAAAAAAAACCCCACTTAATTTATCAGAAATAAAGTATCATTATATAGTGATCCACAGATGCTTGAATACATCTCTGTTGCCTTATTCAAACTGCTGACTAAATGAACTATCAGAAAAGGTCTGTTCTAGACATTCCAGAAGTGTTGCTGGATCTGTATTTCCAGCTACTATCTGGATTTGGGAAGGAACAAATCATGCAGACTTACAAATATTTAAGTTTCTTTATATGTTTCCAGCATTCTTACCCATTTCCATAGGGAAAGAAAAAAAATTAGCATTATTTAGATGATAGTGCAACCTCTTTAGCCCAAGTTTTAGAGGAATATAACACTTCTCCAAAACAATGCGTAATTCCATGCACATTCACCTTCTGCCATTACATCTCCCAACCAAAACTAATTTTGAAACACATTAGGAGCGAAAAACTCAAAACTTGTGAGAAGAACACTTCTTTAATGAATGCTATTTTAATGTCTTTTAGACAGCCTACTTCTGTACAAGCCTGCAATTGTTTTCTCTTGGTAGGCAACAGGTAGACCAAGCTACTACCTGCTTTTTTTACTGTGCAGGAAAGCAAGACTACTGAATTATAAGTGTTAAAGGACTTGACACTTTTTCAACAGACAAAAAAAGTCTCTCAACCTCCACAGCTGTACTGACTAAAACAGAGCTTTTGTTCAGTCTTGTCTTGCTTACAAGACTTCCTGGAATTTTTTTCGGGGGGAAGAGGGGGTTGTTGAACAAAACCACCTTATCTGTGAAAGGGGACATTTGATAATACTCATTCTTTGCTCTGGATGCTATCTGGGAATTCACCCAAATTTTTAGTTTCAAAAGAGCAATTTATCACTTAGAGGAGCCAAAAGTTGCCTGAAGCAACTGAAATCCACAAATACCACTTCACCCTTATGCCTGAGACCCCTGTTGCATCAAAGAGACAAGGAAGCGATCAGTGCCAGCTGCCTTGGTGACAGCATCCAGACTGCAAACCCAACTATTGGCAGAGCTCTCCTTCTTGGGAATCGAAGCACAGCTGTCAAAGAGGCCTCTCACTACCTGAAGAAGTCTACTGTATTTCTGTGGTTCAGAGGGAAGTTCAGTGCCAGGCTGCAGCCCAGCATAACAAACCTCTCTTCAACTGGAAGAGAATGCTCTTTGTTTCAGATGCTCCCCTGCTGGAAAGCCTCCTTTCAATAGCTGTTGATGTATTGTTAACAGGCCACTTTATTATGCTGCTGACACCCTGGGGTATGATACCAGAGCGGTGCATTATTAATTGTTTTCGGGGTCAAGCTCCTGGTTCAGCAGTCACTTACTGCCACTGCTATTGATTGCACCCCATTAGCAGATTTCTCCAAGAGCACACGCATGACAGGAGGAGACTGAGAACAGTTTGATTGCTAGTGCTCCACACTAACTAACACAGATGGAAAGGAACTGAGCTGGCTCTTGGGAGAAAAATCAAATCAAAGGCAACATCCAGTGCCCCTTAGGATGCACCATGAATCCGAAGCAGGACAAAGAGCTCTTGGTTCATATCCCCACCTTCAGGGCAGCAGGCTCACTACATACTCTGGTGGCTGTGAATGCTGCATGTCTTTCACTAGCTTTGGTGGAAGTTTCTATAGCCAAATCCATTTAAATTACTTAAAACCACTCAAAGGGCACCTGCCTAATGAAAACACTCTTCATTCTATAACTCTACTGCAATGAATCTGAGACAGCATTAGGGAAATTCATGAGCTTAGAGGAATCGATGACTCATCTTGAAGTTAAACATATGCTTCTGTTTCCAGATAGCCTCCCAAACTTTCGTGCACTAGTTGGGCTTCCTTTCTCCTCCCACGCCTTTTTTTTTCTCTTTTCTTTTAATTTTTTCTCCCCCAGTCTTTAAAATCTACATTAAAGAGAGACTTTTTTCAATCTATTCCAGCATGTAAATTCACCATGGTAAGGGATCAGGGAAACTTGGTGGTGAAGAGAACTGTTGCTGGGAAAAAGAATCCCTCTCTTATTTAAAGGGTCTAAGAGAGGTGGTGAAATATTACCAGTCCTCACTCCCCATATCAGCACCCTTCTAGAAGCTGCATCCATTACAGAAAGCAGACAGATTGGGATTTGCACCCTCTCCAGCTCACAGCCCATCATCCCATCACAAAACCTCTCTCATCTTCAATTTAACCCCATAACTTGCCATCTATTCTGGTGCTTTGCCAGCAAAATTCACCTTGAGGAATAGGTAAGATAGCTTAAAACCAACCAAATCTTGAACGTAGTAGCTACATGCACTGTAGTTCTCTTTCTCAGCCATCTTGTATCACGACTATTTGATTACTGTATTTGCTACTCACCAACTTTATAGTGCACACAGCCTTCCAAGTCGCCCACCGTCGTCCAGCCCTGTTTCTTTTCTACTTCAGGGTCATTGTGAAGGATTTTATTTCTTAGCCAGGACAAATAGTAAACACGTAACTTGTTCTTCTTACCTGGCCACAAAATGAAAGAAATTGGTTTATCTCCATAGGAAGACACTTGCAAAAAGCCCTGCCCAGGCAAACAGAAAGCCCTGCAGCGTAAACCAAAATAACAATGAAGCAGAAAATGTTGCAACCACAGAAATCTCCCTCAGTTTTTATGTCCACAACAGCTTCACTCCAGACTCCACCCAGACATGCACTTTACTGGTAAGCAGTGATAGAGACACATGCTAATACCACATGAACATGAATGACAAACTCAAGGGAACAGCTCTTTGGCTGTAGGGTTCTTAGGCCATAAACAACTTTCATTAAAACACGGCTATACTCCCACAACAAAAGCACCAGAGAGTCATGCACTGAGATTAAAATAAAAATACATATACAGCTGAGTCAGAATGGCTCTTTTTGGCACAAAACTGTAGGAGAGCAGCAGGATGGAATATGAGACCTGAAACTATCTATATAGCTATCAGAAGGACTAGGACTGGTTTGAAAGTAGGAAGCACAAGTGAAGAAGAACATGGATATAGTATTTTTACAAACTTATGGATATTTTTACAAACTTTACAAACTTTTCCCAGTTAGCGACCAGGACATTTCCATCCTTTGTATCATTCTCAGAGACAAGCTGATTGAGTTTTAATAAGACTGTTCATGGCATAAATTTCATTACTGAACCACTTTACATGAGTTCTGTATAACAACTGGAATTACTCTGAGGGAATTTCACGTGGCCCATGCAAACTTCATCTGCTTGCTAAAAGCTGATGACTGCTTTATCAGCAGCCCTTCCCTTGTGCTGCAAGAGGTGTAATATTTATCAGGCTGTACACAGAAACTGCGAGAGGTGTTTCTTCTCTGCAGGTGAGAGAAGGTACTTGCCCAGGCTGCCCTATCTTCAACTGACAACACATCTGCCCATGTCATCAAAATACTGCACAGACTCTTAACTCTCCACATGAGAAGGCCTTTCTGAATGCAAAGCAAGGTTCATAATATTCATAATAAATTTTATCAGTAATTCTTTAACAACTAAGGGCCTACAAAGTTGAACTAGTGAGAAGGTGGCCCTAAATGCATATATTCAAAGTTGAATTCTCCTTCCCCCAGCTCTTTGCTGCTCGAAACCATTACAGTTCCACAGATGAAACTGTGGGCTAGGAAGGGAGATCATCCCTGCACTGACTGGGAGCCATTTAATAAGGCTCCATGAGGTCTCTGTGGAAGGAAAGGAAACAGGAGATGCTCTCAGGGACCATACTTGTCACTGGAGTAGCTCCATGCTCGTGCTTCACCAGCCATGATGAGGTGGCCAGGTGACTGTAGAGAACGTTTCATGGCTCTTGGAGGTAAGAGGAAGACAAGTGACCTGTAGCACGGCTCTTGGAAGTAAGAGGAAGACAAGTGACCTGTACCACAGCCACTGCTGGGCTGGCCAAGTAACACAGCACTGGTCCATGCTGCAGAAAGCTGCGACCTGTCAAGATGGTCCATCTGGTAGCCTTCCAGACAGACCCAGCTACAGAGTTCAGCTAATGTCTTTAACTTGTCTTCTAAGTCTTCTTGTTTTGTCTTCTAAGTTTGTCTTCTAAGTTTTCCCATGACGCATACTGATGAATCAGTTCATGGAGCTGGCTGCTTGGGGATACTGGCGGCAGCAGGACGTGAGGCCCAAGCATTGAGACCATCCTGCTGTGCCCAGCCAGCTCCACACGGGGGTCCTGGAGCTGGCACAGACCCCCAACCCTGACAGCAGGGCATCCCCTAACAGAGCTGGGCTTGCCAGAAAAAGAAGACCAAAATCCACCGCAGTTCTGAGCAAGAAAGAGCTCAGAGGGCTCAAGGTCAGTACAAGGCACCAAATGTTTTGAAAACCACTGTGAGTGCCTGTTTGCCAGGAGGCAAATTCTGCTTCAGATATTTCCAAGACTGTAGCTTCCCCAGTAGCTTAGTCAACCTTGAAGACTCAGAACAAAAAGCTGAGAACTTCCCAGCACGTGGCTATTTTTTTTTAAATTCCGCTTTACACGATGTGCACCAGGGTATCTCTGTCCAACCAGAAACATTTTTCAAAAACAACAGAGAAGTATACAAAGTGTGTTCCCATTGTGTTTTGGTGTCTAGACCACAGGGAAAAGTCACAAGACAGGAAATTCCTCTGCCTTTCTGCAGCCTGACATGAAAAGACCAGGACTGGTTAGTTATATAAATATGGCTATGCACGTATTTCAACAAGTTACGGTGTTCTCATTCAGAGTGGGGGGATTAGATCCTTCTCTTTGTAAAGTTCTACCAGTCAGTTTAAACAGCTCTCAAAAATCTGGTCTTTTTAATTTTCTTGGGGGCAATCTAAGAAAGAAAACTCTGCTGCAGCCACCAAATGAACTGGTCAGCAAGAGAATTCTTTGAGAACTCGTAGCTTGAATTCTCCCACAGACACAGTTTCAAATGCAAAGTCCCTTTTCCTATAATGAGTTTTTGTTTTTATTGTCTCTGTGGTTTGTAATTATTAAGCAGACAAATTCCAACCAGTTCTTCTACTCTGTCATCTCTTCCTACATTGCTGGTGCCACCGTCTGCCAGCTGGGCTGGCAAAAACCCCAGGGAGCCACAACAGGAGTGTGTTCTGTATGCACGTTGCCACTCTCACTTCCAGTATTTTTATCACTCTCCACTGCATCACCTGAGCAGCTGAAGCTATGTTTTTGCCTCTCAACAGTATGAGCTGAAGAACCAATCAAATCCTTTCTTTTACCTGCGAAGCTTTCTTGTACCAGTTCTAGTAGGCTCAGTTAGCTCAGTATCAAAAGCTTTGTTGTCAAAAGGTTTTGTACTTCAGATATAAATTGGGTCAAGAATTGATTTCATGTTTTCAAACTCAAGAGTGTATTTTAAAAGTAATTTTAGGTGACAATCCTTTCAAATTCCTAACATATTAAAACTTCTTCACACCATGTGGTGACACCTTTCAAACCCCACCACCATGAGCACATCACTTTCCAAAAAACTCAAATCAACATAAGGCTGAGTGCATCACAGCGAGCTGAAAAATGCTTCCAGTGAAGCTGTAGCAGTCCTGGGACAAAGCTCAGAGGCAGTTCCATGCCAAAACATACCACTTGCAGAAACACAATCTCATTTCAGCATTCCAGTTTTGGCTGGAGAGGTGAAGCAACTCACCACAAATAAAAAGATACTAGGGAAGTCACGCATGAGGGTAACAAAAACTGAGAAGTGCAGCACTGCAGGCAAAAGCACGATATAAGGGGGAACTTGAGCATAACAGCATTATGGCTTCACTGAGTATGCCCCCCCAGCCCTGCCTTTCAGTGGTCAAGGATGTTTCTTTCCTGCCTTGTACTCCATATAACTCCTTGTACCTCTCATAAAACACAGGAGACGGGACAGAGACAAAGGCATAAAACAGACAAAAATCAGCTGATTTCCTAAGGGTTAATGTAACGTGACTCCACAGAGGAAGCAATAGTTTTGAAAGAAACAAAGAAAACGGATGTGTCAGGGTACTCCAATTGTGACTGACGCAAAGATTAAAAAAACTAAAACAATTATACACAAGACTGAATCATAGACATTTGTCGACTGTGTAGGGTATGTTTCAAACCAACAGATTTCACACAAGTTGGATCATACAATATTTTTGTTTACAAGGTCTGCTGTAGAATAAACTATATGAAATGGTGCCTTTCAAACAGCTTATATTTTAACATACAGCATTAGACATCAAAAAGACACACAGCAGGTTGTGTATTTTTAAACGCTGCTTGATTCACTTTTTTATACATTTCACAGCATAGCTATAGCTGTTAGCTGAGAATGGAGTAAGCAACAAGCCAATAAAATTCAGTTGTTCCAGACAGAAACAAGTCCTGTGTTGATGATGTGAGTGTGGGCATGATTCTTTGGACTTGTGGAGCACATTGCTAATGCATTAAATTCCACTAAATTGTCTAGGTGTGTGTCCTTTCGCACAAGTGTTGGGAGAGCCAAAGAGCTCCTCCAGTGGACTCAGAAAGGTTCCAGAGCCTCAACAAAATCTAGGTGGGTCTGAACAACAACAGAGGGAACACTGTGAGGAACCTTATTTAACATTCTCTCCCTGTCACACATGTGCAACATAGCAAAGACTCATTTTCCAAACAAACCAAAATAAAAGGTAAATGGCTGAACAACACCTGTGAAAAGAAGACTAAGAGTGCACCACATCAAGTTGCCTAAGAGTAGGATAACCTTATGCAATAACTCTCTGGAGCCAAAGAGTCTGGAACCTCAAGCTTCATAAAACACATTTTTCATCAGCACACACAAAACAAACACAATCACCATCACCCTTCATCTCCCGTTGCTTTGCCATCTACAAGTTGCGTCCAGTGAGAGACCAAGCCAAAAGCTGCACTGATCTGCCTTCTCACCCTGGGAATTTCCATTCCATGTACACACTGTACTTCTCTTTCATACACACTGTACTTCTCTTTCAAACACAAACTCTTACTGCACATCACACTAAAAGCAAGAGCTTTTCCCATTCTACCGTTTTTAACACACAAGAAAGACATCTTGAAACCCAAGCAGCAAACTGTGTTTTAGTTAGAAAGAGGTCAGGTTGAAAGCAATTATGAGGGAACCAGAGGGAACGAATGCCATTTTCACAAACTTTATAAAGCATTAACTTTCAGCTCTCATATACTGAAGAAGCAAACAAAGACAGACATTTCCCCCAGTCCTGTGCAGCACTTTTAAAGGTCACCACACAGAAAGAAGGACAGGGGGCAAGCAGGCACGGGTGTTGTGTGGAAAATTATTAACTTGCAGAAATAAACTATGGACTCAAAGAGGTGAAATGATGGAAAACCCACTGACATCAGTCAAGCCTGGACTTCCCCCTCAAAAGGCTGCCAAGAAAAGCTTTCTGCTATGCCATGACAAATGGAGGAAAAATATAATGTTAAACAGTTAACTTTACCAGAAATTGTCACCAAGACATTCAGGCCTTCAAGTACATCCATTTGCTGGAATCGTCTTCGATTGATGAGTGGATAAACCTTCCCCTGCCCACTTCTGTCTAGGAGCATCAGACCGCTTTCAGTGCCCACTAACAAGTTCACTCCTAGAAGAAATAAAACCAAAGATCCAAGTTAGTATGCACATTTTCCACATATTCTGATGAACTGATGATTAATATAGCAACTGTCTTGTTTCAAGCAGGTCTAACCACTGCTGGTTGGGTCTCAGCTGCCTGGAGCCTAAAAGATCTCATGATGTAGAGGCTGTATATATTACCTGCCCACAGTGACTACTGACACTGAACTCTGTTCAAAAGAGTAAGAGACTCTACTCTGTAGACCACAGAAACTTTCTAGAATCAGAATCACAGAATATGCTGAGTTGGAAGGGACACACAAAGATCATCAAGTCCAACTCCTGGCCCTACAAAGGACTATCCCCAAGAGTCACACCATGTGTCCGAGAGTATTGTCCAAATATTTCTTGAACTCTGTTAGGCTTGGTACTGTGACCACTTCGCTGGGGAGCTTATTCCAGTGCCCAACCACCCTCTCACTGAAAAACTGTTTTCTAATATCCAACCTAAACTTCCTCTGACACAACTTCAGCCCATTCCCTCAGGTTCTGTCACTGAGCACCACGGAAAAGAGATCAGTGCCTGCCCCTCTTCCATCCCCCACACAAGGAAGTTGTAGACTGCAATGAGGTCTGCCCTCAGTCTCCTCTTCTCCACCATGAACAGACCAAGTGACCTCAGCCACTTCCCATATGGCTTCCCCTCTAGGTCATTCACCACCTTCGTTGCCCTCCTTGGACACTCTCTGATAGCTTAATTTCTTTCTTATATTGTCGTGACCAAAACCGCCACAATATTCAAGGTGAGGCTGCACCAGTGCAGAGCAGAGCAGGACAATCCCCTCCCTCAACCAGCTGGTGATGCTTTGCCTGATGCCCTCCAGGGCACTGCTGCGTCATAGCCAACTTGCCATCGACCAGGACCCCCAGGCCCCTTTCCATGGCACTGATTTGCAGCATCTCATTCCCCAGTCTGTATGTACAGCCAGGGTTGCCCCATCCCAGGTGCAGATTCCAACACCTCCCCTTGTTGAACTTCATATGATTGGTAATTGCCCAGTCCTCTAATTAATTGGGGTCTCTCTGCAGGGCTTCCCTGACTTCCAGGAGTCAACAACAGCTGCTCCTAGTTTTGTGTCATCTGCAGACTTGCTTAGTATCCCTACCAGTCCTGAGTCCAACTCATTTCTGAAGATGTTGAAGAGCACAGAGCCCAAGATGGAGCCCTGTGGAACCCCACTAGTGACAGGTCACCAGTCTGATGTCACCCCATTCACTATTACCCTCTGTGCTTGACCCATGAGCCAATTGCTCACCCGCAGCATTATGTGTTTATCCAGCTGTGTGCTGGACAGAGCACCAGTTCCAAACAAAAAGGCATACTAATGCTGGAAGGGGGGTGAGGTACAAAGTGGTACACAAGCCTATGTATTCCAAAAATACATTAGCTATTGGTAGGGCTGTTGGTAACAGGATGTTCTTGACATGGACATGGTAATAAAAGCAGTTCCCTCTGGAAGAAACAGTTTGGTGTGCAGCCCTCCTCTAAAAGGACAGGCACCAGGTTGGTCCCTCAGCTTCACAACAATCTTCTCTATCTGAATATTAAAACTAGAGGAACTACAGTAATCTCATGCTGCCACAGGTTTCTGCTAAAGATCAAGCAACCTAAGATGAGAAAAGTCAGTAGGCCAGTTCCCTTATACAAAGTTCCAAAGATCCACTGGAATGGTTTCCAAGAATCCACAAAATCCCAGTATTTAAAATCAATTACATTTTTTACATAAATATATATACAAGACTAAGTTTTAAATGTCTATTAATATATTATCAGTCTTAAATTTCATAACTATTTCTTTGCAATAGTGTTTAGATCCAGAAGCTCACAAATTCTGCAGAGACAGGTCAGATGCCGTACAGGGAATGGAAGTCAAACTAAATGTATGACTCTCTTTATTAGACTTCCATGTTGTTCCCGATGTAAAACCTGCCATCGTTTAGCACAACAGCATAATGACATAAGAAAACCAAAACTCACACAAAACGATCACAGTTACATTTCTTAATATCCTTAATCCCCAGTCAGACAATTAAACCCCAGACACAACTAGATTGGTGCCAATGGGCCATTTGGGCTGATCCCATAATGACCTTTTCTAATACAGCAGGTGGGCCCAGTGCACAGGTGTGTATCTTGGTGTGGTCTGTGTCTGTAGGAGTGACGTGCCTTCTCACAATATTAAAAAAGGGCATTGCTCACCTAAACAACACCCTGGCTAGCAGGCATGAGAATGGTTTGCAAAAGGGAGGGCACATTAAACCTGACCCAGGGGGCACAGGGTGTCTCTGAAAGGGAAGAGGGTGTTAAGGGGGAGCAGAGTGGCAGCCACAAGGAAGCAATGATGGGGAAGGGAGCTGAGCTACAGGTGCTAGAGAACCCTGAAAAGCCTAAAAAGCCCTGTGAATGAGAAAAACAGATGTAGTCTACTGGGAGGTCAGAAAGCATCACACATCTCCGTTTTCCTCTCTTTTGCTTTTTCAGTAAGAAAACTTCAGAGGTTGGAGCAGTCCCCACAAACAATCATGTATCTTATCAGATTTGCTGCTCTGCTACTTCTACCAGGAGGCCTGTCACCCTCCCAGGCTCTTCAGCTACTGAAGAGCCTTCACCCCCATCTTGCCCACCTCTAGCCTCTGCATTCCCCACATGGTTTGCACCCACCAGATCCCGTCCCACAGCTCCCGCAGACATTTCACCACAAGAACATTTCACACAGACTGCCTCTCATACTGTGAGACATCCTCAAATTGGGAAGTGCAGAAGGAAGCAGGGAGAGTGAGACACACAAGTCAAGTCTCAGCACAGGCTGCAGCAGCATCAAACCAGCCAAGGAAGTGCCCAGCAGTTGGTCTCCTTCCTGCAGCTCCAGGACCCACTGACTAAAGCTGTAAGTGATTCAGCTTCAACATGCATTTCTGTATTTTTTCCAGTGTAGATTATAATTCAAAACAAGCCACATGCAAACTGCTCACTCAGGGTCCCTTACCCTCTTTGCTCATCAGGGCTCCGTTGCTCCTGCCTCCACCCCAATCTCTCCTTCCGCTGCCCTTGTGGTGCAGTTGTTTCTGCTTCAAGTTCACATGCACACCTGTCCCCAATCCCTTCCCTTAGCTATATGCATTTTGAGATGAAACTAATGAGATGCCATGCTGGTGGCAAGCAGTGCTTGTATTTTAAAATGCGAGCACCCTCATTACTCACAGACAGCAGAGCTCTTCTACCACCACCCTACAATTAAGCAGTTCTGATTTTTTTCAAACAAATGGAAATGCTTCCTGAAAAAGTACAGGCTGTCTGTGGAGGCTGGGTGTAAAAATCTATGCTACTGCATCCATATCATTAACACTGACTTTCATCACTCAGAACTAGAAGAAACATCATCACAGACCTAATGCAATCAGCAGTCTGCCAGATACTACTGCCATTACCACTGGTAAAGACAAAGCAAAGCAAGTCCCCCTCTTTTTGAATAAGAAGCATCACCATGAAATGGTTTAATTTGCTTAAGGGTAGAGAAGCTAAATCTTACCAAGAAATAAGCATGTGTACCAGCTTGTATCACCATTGATTTGGCCCTACATGTTTAACAAGGAAGGGATGTGTTACAGTTGTAATGCACTTCTAGGATTTTACACCATTTTTTGAAATCACCCTCACAGTCAGATACACAGATCAAAGAAATATGAAACCATTAACAAGAATTGCTACTGGCAAAACAAGGCAGATTGGAGAATTTTTACTGATACCATATGATTTCTCTTTGCCTTTGCTCTCTCACAGCCTGAAAGTCTACATTTGCACAAGTCCTCATTTTATCATTTTATAATTTTATAACATGAATACAAGCAAAAATAGCATTGGGATAAAAAATTTTACCAGTAAATTCTGGAAATAAAGAAAACATCAGATAGGAAGATAAGGTGTTGGGAGAGCTCTTTAACTGCCACAGCTTTGCAGGCAAGCAGACTGGGACAACAGTGCTGTTCTGAGAAAAAAATGGTGGAAATAACCCCAAAAGAGAACTAATACCCTAGAAAGAGCAATGAAAAAGTAGAAAAGAGAAGCAGACTGTGTTAACTATGCAATCATCATGTGACTCAGAGGTATGGCCAACTCTCTTCTTTATAGCTTTTAAAATTACATGCATGTGCATCTACAATCTGCCAAGTTTCCCCATACTAGACAAATATGTATGTAACATACACAACCATCAACTATTAACATCTAGATAACAAAAAATGTCTTGTGCCCCCATAGATTCTGGTCAAGAAACAAATGGCATAGCAGAGGAAAGCCCTCCCTGGGTGTTGCAGCACTGATGTCACACTGTAGCAGGCAACAAGCACTGCTCTCTAAGCTTGGTGAAGTGTGGGATCCTGACTAACTGGTCTGGCACCAACACAAATTATCCCTTGTGACAAGAAGACCAGACACATTTGGTCAGCTGACATCTCGTACTCAGCTTCTCTCTGCAGTAACCACTCTTAACAAAGCTAAGTCACAGTCTCAGAATGGCAAATGTCCCTCCTACCCTCCTCTTTCCCCTCTTCCTTCCTACATAAGCTGATGACTGAGGTGTCAAGTTATCTTATGAAACACATCTCAATCAAGCTCTGCAACAATACAGTAGCAAGAGGCTCAAGAAGATGATGATTATTTTTCAAAAGATATACCATGTGTGTACCAGGTGTACCAATGTAAGGACTACAACAAGCTCCAAAAAGCTTGTACTAGCAGGGTTTAGAAAAAGCTGAAAAGGACATCCTGATCGACTGAATGAAGCATCTCCCAGGCAACTTGTGATAGAACAAGAGGACTGGAGCAGGTCCAGAGAAGAGCAACCAGGCTGATGAAGGTATTTGAACACAAGTCCTATGTGGAGAGGCTGAGGGAGCTGGGCTTGTTTAGCCTGGAGAAGGGAAGGCTCAGGGGAGACCTCATCACTCTCTACAACTACCTGAAAGGAGGTTGTATCCAGGTGGGAGTCGGTCTCTTTTCCCACGCAGATATCAGAAAGGCAAGAGGGCATGTTCTCAAGCTCTGCCAGGGGAGGTTTAGGTTGGATATTAGAAAGGAGTTCTTTACAGAGAGAGTCATCAGGCATTGGAATGGCCTGCCCAGGGAGGTGGTGGATTCTCCGTTCCTGGAGGTTTTTAAGAAGGGACTGGATGTGGCACTGAGTGCCATAGTCTAGTAACTGTGGTGGTAGTGGATCAAGAGTTGGACTTGATGATCTCAGAGGTCCTTTCCAACCCATCTGATTCCATGATTCTATGACTCAAGCTGCACCAGGGGAGGTTCAGGATGGACACCAAGAAGAAGGGTGTACCATTAAGCATTGGAACAGGCTGCCCAGAGAGGTGGCAGAGTCACCATCCCTGCAAGTGTTCAAGAAACATCTGGATGTGGCACATAGTGCTATGGTCTAGTTGATGTGGTGATGTTTGGTCAAAGGTTGGACACAATGATCTTGAAGGTTTTTTCCAACCTTAATGATTCTATGATTCTGTGATTCTAAGTCTGAACTGTGCCACCAGAAGCATATATACCAGTGGGAAATAACATCAAAGCAGAAGCAACATAAAAAACACCATAATAATCAGCTCTTGCAAAAAGAAGATGCAAACAAGCACTGAATAAATGCAGAGGAACAGCTACTGTTTAGGAGATACACTATCGAAGACTGCAAGCTCATGCTGGCGCGTCTACACTTCAGAAGTGCGGCAAGCAAGGGAAGAACATGTTTGCATTACCCCATAAGGCAGCACACAGTATCTCAGAATTGAATCTCTTCTTGTATTTGCGAATCTCTGGCGTATCACTCTGTGGCCGCGTATTCGTGGGATTCACATTGACAACTGATCCTTTCCGTGTAGGGTCTTGCCTTATTGCTTCTGATCTCATTGCTTCACTAGAAAATCCTACTGAAAAAAAACAAAAGTGCATGTAATATCCCTCAAGTGCTAAATTCTGGTCTTATATTCTTGACACCATACAACCCAAATCAGTAACTGAGAATACTGAGAAAGTCTTTCTTTTTGTAAGAAATGTAAATGGAAAAAGAAAATAAACTATGCAATCCATTGCAAATCAAATAAAAAGCATGATGCTAACATTCTCAAGTACTTTAAAGAGCCACTGAACCCTTTTTCAATTGTTGTCTTCAGCTACTTTACTTACCCACAGAAGTCACAGTTGTCCCACTAGATGGAGAAATCTGTAGTAATCTGGGGTCTATAAAAGGTGTAAAGGAGGAGGAAGATTTGTGTTTCTGGAGTGTGTTACTAGCGGACTGAGTCTGCAATGTAAATTTCAACTTTATTAATATTAATGACAATAAAAAGCATGGATAACAACAACCAACATTTTAAAGTTACTACAGAATTACGCTCCAGAGCCTCCCCAAACTTTTATACTTCCTTTATAGATACACAACGCACTACAGGCACCACACCTGAACAAGATACATATGCACACTGCACATGTTACAGCAAAATGTCATCCCTGAAACTCAGCTGCTAGCAAAGCCTTTTACAACAGGTCACTACAATCAGGCACAAAGGGAATGTCTCTCCTCTTAAAAATCTGCTTAAATGGATGTATACTATTTTATCTGTAAGTTGTCCACTACCTACAGTTTTTGAATTTATGAAGCATCTCCTGAATTGAGCTAGTTTAATAAATTATGAAGCTTGATCTCTTGGCTTGTGCAACAAAATCAGAACCATCTGGGATCAAGCATTCACTTCTATGATGGATTATGTTTCAATGTTTGCTACTGTTCATTCTCCCTATTTTGTTTAACCTGAGCCTCTTGCCAGAAAGCTGCAGCAGGTTCTTCCACCTTTATTTGACAAAGCAACGTATTAAACCTGTATCGAACAAAGGGGCTCATTAGTGTAGAAGGTGTAGCAAACAGTGACATGACACTATGAATATGTAGTGGATAAAATCACTGGTGCTTGCTGAGTTATAAGGTCTAAACATGAAAAAAAACATAAAGAAAGAAAGAAGACAAGTGAAACAATGAACTGTTAAAAGTGGAATGAAACGACTTAAAAACTCTTGCCAGTTTAGTATTATAGTGACAACATTGCATAATGAAGCAGAATGGGACAAGTGAAAAAACAGTATATATATAAAAGTTGTGCATGTGGGTAAGTTATACCAAGCAGTACCGGGTTTTTGCTCAGCTTTATGCAAACATAGTTACGAGACACTTCTTTAGCACCAACTAATCTTCAACCTATGACCTTCCTAAGCCTCTACTCGGCAGAAAAAAACCCAGCAATTTGTCTTCAGAGTGTATTGGTCCCCTGAATAACTCAATATCAAAAGGTTCATTCATCACCAGGTACTGCCCCAGCCTCCACTTTCCAAGCTGAGTTCAGTGAACCCTGCTTACTTATTGCTTAGATCAAAGTAATGAGCAAGCATATCTCTGGATCAATCAACTGATCTCTATAACCTACAAGAGTGTGCTTTTAGAAAGATCAAAGACCAATGAAGCATATCTGAAAATTAAGTATTATGCTAAATGAATTTCCAGGAGGAAACATTCCCTCCGACCCTCCTGCTCTGGTTCACAAGCATTTTTGATTATGTGGTGAACATGTGCATTGCCATCAGCCTACCCAGCTCACTACAACCTCTCCTTCTCATCACAGCACTTGCACACCTACAGGGAAGGACTCGACCCTGAGAAGCAGCAGCTTCTTTTCACCAAGTTTTGCTCCCCTGTACCAACCCCTGCTTTAGAGGCTTTCCCCATGAGCCAGACTGGCCACCCAGCCAGGAGTGGAGACACCATACTGGGCTCCTCGCTTACTGCTAAGGTTGGTAAGAGCCAAATGATGCCCTTTGTTCATTCACATGTGTGCATCTCCTCTGCTGTGAGGGGTTACACACGTGGGAAGGACTAGGCTTTCCCACCACCACTCGGTAAGGGAGAGGG
Organism: Lophotriccus pileatus; assembly: GCA_035583135.1. Taxonomy (NCBI): domain Eukaryota; kingdom Metazoa; phylum Chordata; class Aves; order Passeriformes; family Tyrannidae; genus Lophotriccus; species Lophotriccus pileatus. The sequence continues at coordinate 86,529,779 of JAWWES010000001.1, read as the reverse complement.
AGCATCTCCCATGGCAAAGCCTTCTCTACCTGGAAATAACCAGTGCTGGTGAACAGTCACCTTTACACAGCTGCTTTTCAGAATACACACACACTTGGAAAAAAACCCAAATATTTTTCCCCGTTCATTATTCCAAAATAACAATACCTCAGGCTTTTACAACCCTCCCAGGCAACACCTGATTTGTTCACTCAGCCCACGTGGCAAAGTTTAAAGAGCAAAATCCCTCTGCAGCCGCTTTCTCCGCCAAAGGGTGAGTTTCCACAAGCAACTCCTCATATGTGTGGAGTTCCTAGTCCAGCCTTTACTGACAAAGCCAAAATTAACTGCTAGTTCTGAAGAGGCACATTGCTTGCAATTAGCCTGCTCCCGGAATAAAACAGAATTAAAAAAAGAGTATTGGCTTGAAAATGCAGTAGTCAAGTTTAGTTTAAAACGAATGCCATGCAATTAATGACTCACTAAAGGAAGCAAAAATAGTAAACTGGCAAGTTTGGTGTGGGACTGCTCTACAGTTAAGGGCTTCTTACATAGAACTGAAATGTGTTATTTGGGCAGCGGGAACAAAGGTGACAGGAAAAAAAAGCAGGGGAGATTGGCTGGAGTTCCTTTGCAAACTAGCTACTAGGCAATGCTGCTATAACCCTACGAAAGCAGCCAGCTGTGGTGTAAGACATACCTCATTAGCAGTTAGCTTGTCCTGGGGTGTCTGTGGGGACATGGTGGGTGTCGGCTGGCTGGAGGATGGGGAGGAGGAGGTGGAGGAAGTGGAGGAGGAATGGCTTTGCTGTAAGAGATCTGGCAAGAGGTGAATGCGACCGGCAAAGCCATTGCTCTCATGATGGCTGGCACGCTTTTTGTCAACTGTACTCTGCAGAAAAAACAGGCACACTTGTCTTGCTCAAGTGCTGCTTAAAGGTCTATATCCCTAACAACCTCTCACCTTCTCTCCCTCACTTCCTACCTTTTCACATTTACTTTTTAATTTATTTTTTTAAATAAGCTGGGAATCCATGCTTTGATGCCTGGATGGAAAGGGAAAGTGGGCAGAGCTACTAGAATTCATCAAATTCCCACCTCTTCCGGCAGGGAAAAGCTTGGTTAGTGTGGTTGACTTGCACAGCCAGTTTCACCAATTCACAAAAGAGTAACTGTGCTGCTAAGTCCGACACCACAACAGGAACGAGCACATTTTTGGGGGTGGGGCAAGGATTTCTTTCCCTATTGTTTTGTTTAAAACTAACTTAGATCCTATAGAGATAGCAGTTTGGACTTTCTGGAGAATGCCTGCAGATAACTATTTAAAACAATAACCATGAAATCTTAATTTTCAAACCAGAGGGCTCAATTAAGAAATTGGCATTCAGTTGTGAAACTCAGAAATGCGATTACTGAGGAAACTCCTAAAAGCTAGCACGCTCATTAACACACAAGCTCATTTAAAAGTAGGGAATCGTTATCTTTCAGAGGCACAAGAATGTAGTATATTCAGGATCAGTATCAAAGTCAACAACATAGCACTCTAAGCTCTGTCCACATTCTCTGCTTCACCACCTATTCTACTTCTCCCCCACACCAACTGTTATGTAAATTCGTATGTACATGTGTGTGTATGTTATCTGGCTGGTCTGTGTGCCCTCAACTACAGTTTCAAAACAATTTTAAAAAGCCCTGAGTGCTCCCACCCCAGTCTCCCTCCCAGCTCTACTCCTGAGACATGTTTGGTTCTATGGTAGAACTAAACTAAGTTCTTGCTCCAGGTGCTTGCTCCACACACTTGTAGCTTTTCTATCCTTCTCTCCCATAGACTTTGAGATATTCTGCATGATGCTGCCATGGGTGTCACTGGAAAGCATGCAAAACAGAAGCAAGGGCTACTGTCATCCTTGCATGCATCAAACATCTTGCTCATCTGAAATCCGCTACAGCTGTGTCTTGATAATACGAACAACAAATATAATGTAGAAACAGCATGGGTGAATGAGTGAGTGGGTTAATGAGCACAGAAAGGGTGCAGCACTGCACAGGGAGAGAAAAGCAATACCTGTCGAACAATTAAGGTGCCCTCCTTCGAAGGAGTCAAGGCAGGTTCACTCTCCACATCATCATGGACGATCATGGTTTTCACTGACTCTGTTTCACCATTGCTCAGGTTCAACGTTGACCTGTTTTTGGTAGACGAGAAATAACTGGAGTGAGATAATAGCACTAGTGCCCTAGCTGCCACTGCCCTGCATCAAGGTACACTGTAAATTAATTTGGTATTGTGACCAGAGTGGAACATTTACAACATTAGAGGCCTAGAAAAGCCTTTCTATCAAAAGACACAAAAAAAACCCCTCAAAAAAAACAAACAAAAAACCCCAAAAAACAAAAAACAAACAAAACAAAAACCCAAAAAAACATTCCCCCCCCAAATAAAAAACAAACCAACCAACCAACAAAAACCAAGCGAAAAAATCCCTAGCAGAAAAGGTCATGAGATTTTTAAACACTGTATCTCTTTTTGTAACAAATCAACAGAGAAGAAGGAGAGGACATTGAGATTACCCTCAGTGTTTGAAAACACGAACATACAAGACTGCTATGTCTTGCTCATAGATTGTAGTAAGCTGAAAGAACTAACATACAAGCCAAAATACTCAACAACCTATTCCTTCAATCCCCTATGAGAGAAAACAGATGCAAAACACTGGTAGAAGAACTAACACTGCTCGGACATCATCTGGTCCAGAAGTAGATTCATCTGCTCCTTCTTGTTCCATATCATCATCTTCCTCATCTGTTGTCCCTGACTCCTCACTTGAGGATGAGTAGTCTGTTACTTTGTGTGGAGGTCGCACATCCTCCACTGCTCGCAATTCCTTTGCCAATGCAGTTAAATCCTGATGGGAGAGAGAAGAGAAAAAAACCCCAAAAACATGATGTTGCAAGTAAGAGAGAAGACTTTGCAAGCCAAACACACAGGATTAGCGCCTGAGTTTGCTCAGTTGTCTGCTGCCATGTTTCCAGTGCCCCAGCAGTAGTTTCCTCAGACTGACTCATTCCTAACAGTTACGAAAACTCACCCTCTGATAAGAGGGTGTCAACCTAAGGGGGTCTTGCTATATCATAGAAAAATGTGCATATTCCGAATCCCAACTATCCTGATTATGACTTCAGTTTACCCTATTATACCATCTGAAGGACATATAAATGCACCAAGCCCCACTCTCACATGTTTGACCGTCACAGTTTATTTTCCTAAACTTTTCAGGTTAATAGCATCCACCTACTATCAGAAGGGAAGGACCAACCTCTACGTTTCTTTAAGAAACCTGACAGATTTGAGTGCTAGGGCAGTATGATATGGCAAAATAAGGAAGTTTTAAGGAAAGTTGGAAATACTGTGAAAACCCACTGAGTTTCCCAAGATACAGTTGGACACAAAGCTGTAATCAATTGTAATAGCAGCCAGGTAAATGAAATGTCAGAAATCTTTCACAGAAAGTAGCAACAGTTTAAGGTCTTACCACTTCTCCCTGCACCATTCAGCCCAGTATTGGCACATTCAGGTCACATGCACGATCATTGATCCAGCGCCAGGAAGGAAGCACAGGATTGAAAGAGAGAAAGGCAAAGGTTAGGAAGGAAAAAGACCACAGAGCAGAAATCAATCCCAGAAGCACAGTAAAACCTAATGTTTAAAGTACTGTGATGTGCACAGGCAATTGCACATCTGAGAACGTGCTGCTAGACCCACAGTTAGAAACTCAACTCAAGATGAAGTTCACCCCTGAGGGCACCATGAATAGAAGCTCACACCGTACTTTTTGTGAGTCTACCTGAGAGAGATGGTGGACAAGGGAAAGTGGATGCAACTTACAGCAGGCTTGATAGGTCTGAAAACTTCCTTTTTCTCTTCAGGCTTTTTAGGTGCACTTTCATGACGCTGCGATGGCGAACCCTCTGATTTGGATGATGCTGCATGTGCCAAGACCCCAAAAGTAACACCAAACAAAACAAATTAGGCAGGGAGCTAAAATATTTTTTCTTACTTCACTTTGGAGAGGGGAAGAGAGGTGAGAAAACTACCAGGTGGTGTCTGACTGTATGACTTAAGTTTCACGAGTTCACTATTACATTGTCCCTCAAGGACTATTCAAAAAGACATCATTAGATGTGATTTATATGGGTGCAACTGACCTATGATTGAAGCCAAAGTAAACAGTCACACAACTGCAAATCAAAAGACTCAGTTGTGGCCACAAGCTGGAAAACCTCCATCAGCATTCAATGTAGCCCAGCTGAGACCTATTCATAGCAGTCTGCACCCTGTCACCACCGAGGTGACAAGCAACAAGCGTCAATACGTGCCCTTGCACACATGAGGAAGGGAGCTGTGAGGGCATGGAGACTGGGATGTTTGCACACAGGAAAATGAGGCAGTGACTGGATGCGAATTAAAGAACAATGAAACACTTCGACAACAACTTCTGTGCCTACTGCCTTTCCCAAGCAAGGACATACTGCCAAGGGGGTACAGGAAGCTAACCCATCTTTGACACTGCATGCTCAAAGGTCATTCCATGTGGAGGTATCATTCTTAAATTATTGAGTGTTTCACAGCTTAATAAAATTAGACACACAATGTTACAAAGGGTGGGAGAATAACTTACATCTCATACGGAACCGCTCTCCAGACCCACTCTGAGAGCCAGGGTGGGAGCCAGGCTGTGAGCCAGAGTTGCTTGAACCAGAAGAACTGCCACTGCCTGGCCTTGGTACGAGCTTTTCCACCCTTTCCCACAGCAGACGAGGCTCTATATTGCTGTATTGGGGATGGAAGAAATTATTTATCACACACTTCAGTTCCAAATTCCTGTTTCTAAACTCAAACATAACTCTTCCACAGTGTTTCGCTAATAACTCATCTGAAAGAACGCTGAGCTGAGGGCATCAGTGATGCTGCACAACCCAGTCAGTGGCTCCCTCTGCCAGTGGCTCCCTCTATCTTATGTATGACGGTAAGAAAAAAAAATTTAGGTGGATATATTCTTTATATATGGAGATGTCTACCTGCCGTTCTTATGTATCTAACCTAAAGCGGACAGCCTGCATGCAACAGGTTTAAAATTGGCCCAGAAGTGCCCTAGGCACCCAAGCCCAAGCCAAAAAGAATACCAGAATACCCTCACCCCCGTCCAGTGAGCCAGTTCCAGGGGAGCCTGTCCATTTTGCTCTGCTGAACTCAGATGTCAGTCCCCTCCTCCCCCTTCCTAACCTCAGACGCTCTGTGTAACAGCTCATGGATTCTTTTCTCCCTCCTGAAGTTTGGTTCTGGATGCCAGAAAGTTTCTGAGATCTCTTCACTTTAGATATTACAAACACTTCTGCTGCCAGTAATCCCCACAGTATGCCCAAGTTGACCTGCTACACCAAAAGACAAGATAAATGGCCACTTTTTTTTCCAAAATCTTAAGGATATTGAAATTATTGCTAAAATTACAGGGCAGCAAACTCAAAGGAGGAGAGGTAAGAAGAAATGTTGCCAGTCTTAGTTGACACATGTGCTACATCAAGCGACATTAATATTAATCATTACTGAAAAAGGATCCAGCATCATCTTCCTTTCACATCCAACAGGCATTGCCAAAAACTGTCTGGAAATGCCTGATTTCCCATGAGCCTTTTTCTTCCAAATCAAGAAAGGTGAGGACATTAGGCTTACAAACCTCGTGGAGTTTCTTTGACCTGCTTGGTTATTTTGCTGCCCACTGCCTTGCAGTGGAGAATCACGGCGGGACAGGACTGGTGATCGGGACGTTGTTCTCACAGGTACCTTGGGAGAAAAAGAGGTTGTGTTAAACCCATGAAGAGGAGAGAGAGAAGAGGAAAATTAAACCTGTCCTGCCACAGAATATATTCTTAAGACTTTAACACTTTCGAAGTCCAAGCTAGCATCAATGACCAAAAGCAGTAAACAAACACCCATAAAACCAAAAGCCTTAGTTGGGATGCTATTCAGAATTTGAAGAGAACATAAAATTTAGTCTTAACATTAAATAGTGTTTAATAGTTACCACACGAACACATACACGCCCCACTACCCTCCCAACTACCGAGACATTAAAAAAGAATACGGCATTTTGACTGAAGCAGGGGAGGCACAAAGCAATTTGCTGAAACAGCATGAGAATTAGGAGAATAAGCTCAAGGGGACCAAACAAATGCCCAGGAATGGATCAGCAGAAGGCAAAGACTGGTGGGGGAGCAAGAATATACTCAGAAGAAGCAAATCCCAGTGGATGGGAGGGGGGATGGGAGGGAGAGAGGAGAAGGAAATATATTGAATGTTTCCTTTTTGTTCAGTTCCATCTCAATTTTAAATAAATGTATGATTCATAGTTTGGGTTGCTAACAGATGAAGAGAAAAATTAACTCTGAGCAATAACCTCAGGGAAATTTTAAATTCTTTCCTGAATATGGCAATGACTTGTTAACTTAGCATAATAAATTGTTTCCCTGAAATAGCTGCATTCTGTAAATAATTGCCAATTTTATATGAAGCTTCAATATCGTACTTAAGGTTGATTATCATTAACCCAGTGACTGAACACCTACATTAGGATCTGCCTTCCAAAATACTGTTCCCAATGCTGGCACAAGGGCACAGTCTTCCCAGTGCCCAGGGTATCACATCCTTAAGAAAATTATAATTAATAATAAAAAAATAGCACACATCTGTCTTTCTACTCCTTACCCTTGGAGGCACCTCGTCACTGTCTGATCTAGCCCAAGCCTTTTGGGTGGGGTCGGGTACCTCCGACTTAGAGTCAGAACTCTGACTTAGCACTTCACTGCGTGAAGGTGGATATGGGTCCTGGGAACGAAGATGGTGATGAGCAAATTTGGGAGAAGGGTCACTGAAGGAATGGGATCGCGAGACAGGGGAAACATTGTTCTTGAGAGATGCCAGATGGGACCACTGTACCTTACAAGAAAACAAAACATAAAACATTCAATGCGCTCAGTATAACCGGCTTTCCAATTAACACAGAATAAAGGCAGGTGGGGTGGGCAGAGACAAATTGGTTATGGCATTAGGTAAGCGTGGGGTGGAATCAATGCACTTAAAAGCATGGCAAGCGCCCAAAGAACGTAACAGACTGAAAATACAGCACATATGCACTTTTTGTGAGATATGCTCTCCACATACACATACACTGGTGCCCAGAAGAAAGCGGGACCCAATATCTGCTCCATGAGACTGAGTCCAAAGGCCACTCAAGACAGAAGTCGCCTTCGATTCCCCGATCTTCAGTGGGCTTTGACCACGTCTCATGGCAGCAGGGAAATTTGAAGTGGACATCCAATTGAAAAGAAGTACAAAATTAAAGAATGCTCCAAATTGTGCAAACCAAAAGACATTTACATTTCCTAATAAATTTAGGAACTAGATACAGTTCCAAACTTTTGGAGAAAGACCATAACACAAAGCCTTTATTCCTTTACAGTCATTGCAATATATATAAAAACCACAATATATATTGTATATTTATGTACATATATATATTGTATACATATGCACAATGCATATTATACTTACACCATATATGTACCATATACTGTACATATATACATATTCAGACACAAACTACACACACACACACACATTCAACTACATACATTAAGAAGGCACAAAGTGACTCCAGAGTCAAAATTCTATCGGGATTTCCACTGAAATCCCTATTGACCCTTCAGCCTGTTTCCTCCTTGTGCATAAACCTGTCTTTCAGAGTTGACTTCTGAAATTAAGCAAGAGGAAATGTACTAACTGAGGAACATACTGTTTCCACACCTGGTAATTAACCAAAACTTTGCTTTCAATCCCAGTTTCAGTAGGTTGGATGTATTTGTTTTTGTATGATTATTATTTCCTCGATTTTAATACACACAGCTGTTGAAGAGCCTGATTATCCTTAATGAGTGGAAGACACTGACTTTAAAAGTAACTGGCACAGAGAACATGAAGATACAAGTCCAATATTTTGAAATAGTCATAGAGGTTTGAATAAAAGCCAGGAATTAATGAGTAAGAGATGAAGTTCTGTCTTGATTTCTCCCACTCTCCCTTCTGTTCAAATTCTCCTGTTGCCCAAGAGTTGCAATACCTAGTCACAGTCAGGGATGTTGTTAGCTTGCACTGTCATCAACAGACTTTATTTGAAAGAACAAAATTCTACATGGAAACAGAGGAACTGAATGCACAACTATACCATTTAATTTAATACACCTAAATTACTCAGAATTTATGGGCTATGTCTAAGTTTTAGACAGAGGTTACTTTTTCAATTCATGCTGTAATTCCTATGAGATCAGATATTAAGATCTGGAGGCTCTTCATTAGAAAAAAACAGAACAGCTGCCATGCAGCTCAGTGGTTTCAACCTCTTTTTGATTTTCCAGGGATGGTAGAGAATTCTATTTAGCAGCTGTAGGCCTACTGACAACAAACTTGCTTTTCTTAGTCATGTTCTGTAAATCTCTTTGAAACCATGCTCATACTAATAAAACGCACTTCTTTGGTTAGCTTCCCTCAGCAAGAATTTTAAAAACCAGGCAAGCTCACTTTTTTTCTTTTAGTAGTAAATACATTGCACAGAGCAAATTCTGAATTGTAAAAGTGTTCTGTAACTGCCACCAGCATTTAATCCACCATGTCACTGTTGCACAGATAATAACAGAATGCAACAGTTCTAATCTAGCTCTAACATTAAAAAAAACAAAAAAACCCCAAAAAAACAACAACCAACCACCAAATCCAAAAATCCATCAGTTCATCACTAAAATAAACAAAAACAGATGAAGAGCAAATCTAGTGAATAAGCCACTTTATGTAACAGTGCTACCATTTCAGTAAGACTTTCAAAGTGCAAAGACCTGCAAATCTGAAGGAAACATGCTGGGACTTCTGCATTTACTCCAGGCTCACCAGGATTTTCCTGGGCACTTACCTGGGGCTCCATTGGCCTCTGCAGGGCAGGCTGAGCAGGTTCTGAGTTTCCATTGGAAAAGGACTCTGATCTTGAAGGCACTGGTGGCTCCAACACTTTGCCCATCTGTTTAGACTGTGCTTCAGGGGAGCCCTGATTAGTTTTTCTAAATCTCTCCTCCACCTAAGCCAAAATAAACAGAGGTTAAGCCTTGAGTCAATAAAACCAATTACAGTAGAAATACGAAGATGAGTACAACCTTTCCTTTACCAAAAAGAAACCAAATACATTTGGGGTTTAGCAGGATTTTTTCCCTACCCACTTTTGCCAGCACTGTAAGTTCACTGAGCAAACTACATAGAAGTGGCAAGTGTGCCAATACAGAAAATCCATACTAGAAAGAGAGGAGATACAGGAGGCAGTAAGATGTGAGATAATATGATGAAAGACCATTACTGGACTTCTTTCTGCCTAGACTAATTATTATCCATCAGTACTTTCCCCACAAACAATAAAAAGGATATATGAAAACCGAAATAACTTTACAATATAAAAGTACATTTTCCATTGCTATCCTTACTTTAGACACCTACCTTATGAAATCAATGGGTTTGGATTATCTGCTTTCCTGTGCTTCTCTCTTTGGCAAAGGAAAAATAGATAGGAGGATATACTTCTCTACCCTAGAATCTGTTCAGCTTTAAGTACAATACTGTAGGACTGATCGTCTTCTCTCTTATCAAATACTCCCAACACAACCTCATAGGCTGCAGAGGACAGCCCCAGCAGCTTGTTTCTTATTCTCAGAAAGGTATAGAAGTGATCATATATTAAAATCAAGAGCTTGTTGAAGGGAAGACTAAATCAGAATGTGTTCAATCCTCAGAAGAACATCAAGCAAGATCCCCATGCAGAAACATCGACTCTTCCAAGGCCACAGCATTAAGAACCAAGTGAGAGGTATGAAGGGCAAGAAACAGAGTGAGGCTACAGGCAGAAAGCAAATATCCTCCCATTTCCTAAGACGGTCTGTTGCTGGAACCAGGGCAGCATGTGCCTTTCTGCCAGAGGATCTGCCTCTGAGGAATGCTAAACTCTCAGAATTTTATCAAAGCATCAAAGATTAAACTGGCAGCTTGGGCTGATTTCATATGCTTTAACCCTGTGCCTGAAGCACAAAACCAGTATTGAGGTGGTTTCCTAACAGTCTGGAGAGACTGGCTGTCAGAAGACAGAGGCAAATTTCCAGGACTCCTCACTTCAGCTGGGCTGCTTTACAAACCTAACCTGCCTCTGCTTTCCAGAATTTGAGGATATAACAGTTTGCCTATGGGAACAAGCAAACAAGCTTCTGCCAGGTCTACACAAGATGTATCACATCTTGGGAAGTACAGCAAGAATGGAGGCAAGCATCTTCACCATACAATTATTTTCACCACCGTGTTCAACTTCACAGAGCCATCCTTTAAGTTTAAAAAACAGGCCAGACTCCTTGTTATGAATATAACAAGGAAAAGCCCCAAGTCCTTCTGTCTGAAGGAGCAGGTTTTCACATCTCTAGTGGTAGATGATAGGAGGTTTCTTCCACAAAGCACAAGAACTGCATGAGCCACATGGCTTCAAAACCAGGCAAGAAGTGGGAAGGAGATAGAGAGTGCATCACTGGATAGAAACAGGCCCTGTTCCACTCATCTGACTGGGTGGACCTGCAAATGGTATTAAGCTCCAACCTCCCCGCTGCTTCCCAAAGCCAATCTTAGAAGTCCTTTGCCTTATATCCTCATTGCTACTGCAATGAGTTAAAAAAATGATGACCATTAGACTTTGCCAGAACAGGAAAGTTAGTCCACTTCAGCTTATCACCCCTATGGTCAGCATCTCCATAGATGGAGACTTTCTCTGGAGAGCAGTATGTCTGAAAGTATGAGGCACAGAACATTCGTTCCAATTCGCTATTTTACGTCAAAAATGATGTCACAGTTAATGCCTGCTCTTAAGATTAATTGATGTCACTCCCACTGCCAGGCTATACTTCTACTACACTTTTTAAAAAGACTATTACACAGCAATCTCTGGGAAGATTTGACTAGTAACCAACATTTCTGTGCCTTCATTCCTTCCGCCAAGAGCAATCACAAAAGAAAAAGACTACAACAGAAAAATAGCTGAGTCAGTGGTTCTCCTAATGGATGGAACATTTGAATCTCCATTAGTTTCTCTCCTTCAACATTCAGAAAGAAAAATGGAGCACATACAGTTCTGCATTGCTCCAAAGCCAGCATTCAGGCCGGACAGAAGTGCTGGACGGGTACTATGCTTTCATTGAGGTGGGCCAAGAGCATGCAAAAAGGACCAGAGGGTTGGTTCCATGTCTGCACCACCATATACCAGTAAGTCTGAACCTATTCCAAGTGAAAGAGATGGTCCAGATAAGTCAACCATCCAGCAAAATTAATGAGATCACACAAACATGGTTTATGAAAAACTTGGACAACAGCATCTAGAAGAAAGCGGGTTTGTGTCCACCAAGCCCAAAGAGCAATACTTCAAAGACTAAGAAGGACTACTGGATGAAGGCAAACCGAGAGCTATTTTATCATGTTCAGCAGTCTCAAGGATATGTTTTGTTCTTGTTCCAAAATGTATTTACCTAGTTCCCACATGCTGCTGATGAATGCCTTTAAGAGCTTTGACTACCATTGCCCAGTCTGGTGGTTTGTGGGCAGTATGGTGCTCAAGGGAAATATAAGAATAAGACCATTGAAAGAAAGCCAAGTATGCATCATAGGCAATTACTTGCTTAGCTTACCCACGGACCAATGGAGACTGGGCACCACCCACTGAAACAAACAGCACATTGGTGATTTCTCTTCGGCTTGTGAGTGCCTGAAGTCCAAGAAGGCAGCACCACGAAGAGCAGGACATGATCCCAGAATAGAATACTTAACACTTCAGAAATGAAACTAATGAAACTCTGGTTTGTGTTCACGACAAGGAAATTTCGAAGAGCATATGGTAAAACATCAAATGTGTACACATGTGCTGTATGCAACCATCCCTTATACATTTGTGCTTTCCAACTGACTCTCAATTTTCAATCACCAGTACTTCCCAGAGACAGAAATAGCCAACTGTACCAA
>JAWWES010000001.1:86456181-86517564 GCA_035583135.1 Lophotriccus pileatus | reverse complement strand
ACATTTGTGCTTTCCAACTGACTCTCAATTTTCAATCACCAGTACTTCCCAGAGACAGAAATAGCCAACTGTACCAATGCTTCCTACAAAAACATATCTGATGAAGCACAGATGTAACTTCCTGATGTGATGCTTCCAAAACCAGGTCCCCTCAGTCTGCAGCCTCCAGACCTTCTTTCCAGCTTTTATACCTCAAAACTCTGAACTTCAGTGATTGCAGCAGAACTAATCAGAAGTAGCCCTCAGGTTTGGAAACCAGCGACCAACAGTTTAAAGTATCCTGCCCCTTATGCATGATGCTTTGGCTCCAACAGTACTGTAGCAGAACTGCAGTCATGCTGATGTAAACAGGCAGAGGAGCAGTTAACAGATTCCCGTCCACAAGCAGGACTTACCTCACGTGCTCTTTCAGCAGGCTCATAGTGGGATTTTGGCTCAGGGGTATGATAGCTTTGTTTATTTCTTTCTTGCTGCTGCTGCTGCTGTTGTTGCTGCTGCTGCTGTTGCTGCTGCTGCTGCCGCCTGTGATCGTGCTGCAGTGACAGGAGGTAGGCTTGCTCCTGCTGCAACTGGCGCTGGAGTCGCTCTGCCTGCCGGTGCTCCTCCATCTCTCGCCATCTGTATTCCTTTGAGAGAACAGGTGAGTAATTCGAGACATGACACTGACTGTATGGTGGATGTGTCCCTATCCATCCCATTAAAAAGGCACCTTTCTGGTTGCTGTTGCGACTTCGTTTGTTTGTTTGTTTAGTTCATTGTTAAAGTGTAACCAAGAGCTAAGTTAGACCCACATGGCTTGTGTCTCATGTTGGGAAAGTCAAGAGAGTACTGCTAAGTTTGACATGATCAGAGAGTTATGTCAAAACTGATTTTTATTAAAGGGGAAAAAAAAAGAGTTATTTATACTAAATCCAGTGTAAAGTTCATAAAACAATGACTTAGACCAACACTAGGCCATTGTACCCTGGGGTGGATTTACATATCATGTGTGGTTTTGATCTGCAACACAAGCACTCTAGTTCTTCAGTGAATGCCAAGGTCTGTTCAGAAACTCGACCACCACACCAGAACTGTTCCACTTTAACATAAAGCCTCCTTATACTGCCCAGAAAGCAGTGTGACCATACAGCACTTCTCATATGTGCCTGTCAGCCCACAACGCTAGCATAAATGGCCTTTTAATCAAGCTCCTTTGTTGTCATACTGTCAGTGCAGCTGTGCCCGACTGAGGGAAGCCTAGGACTGGCCGGATAAATGGATCCTATAGCTACTGAACAAAACAGATACAGTGCTTTACCAGTAACATGGCCTGCTCCTGGAGCAGCTGCTGCTGTAGAATTTCCAAGTGCCGCTGCTCCTCTTCTAGCTGTCGCCTGATATACTCCTGTCACATAGAAATTACCCAGCAATAAATTTATTCAAAAGGAACGCATCAGAACCCCCTGGGTGGAACACCACACGCTACTTCCCCAGTTCAGCTTTAATGAGAAATGCACTTCAGGATGGATTAGTGCCTGCAGAACAATTTAGGAAGCCCTGCGTCCTATGCATTGGATTTTGGCCCCTTCTGTTCTGAAATTTGAACTCCTGCAAATGTTACGGGCACGGGCCAGAGCTCGTTTATGTATTTTGGAAGTGGTTTCAAGAAGCAGCAAAATGCACTTGAAGGTTTTGGAAAGTTAAAACACAGCAAGTCTGACTCAACACAGCCAATACAAAGTCACATGCAAGTTGTATTAAACATTAGTGTGTTGCACTGGTGCGATGAACTGTTAGCAACAGCTAGAGCCAGGCATAGTGTAGGCAGAGCTGGAGCAAGCTCCCCCAAAGGGGCTCTGCCAAGTGCAGTTGGGACCTGCCCTGCCGTCTCCCCTGCTGCCCTCACCAGAAGCTTCTCCTGAGCAAACACTGCCAGCCTTGCTGAATTATGCGATGGTTATGACACAAACAAACATCCACCAGGAAACAGATATTAGACCAAACTCACTTGCTCTTGCAATCTATCCATTTCTTCACCTGCAGCCTCAACAGATCGAGACATTTACCCACTGCTTCACCTACCCCCTGGAAGAACTCAAACTCTGAAGCACCAAACCCAAGCTGGTAACATCCTATCATGCAATTAATGGAAGTATGTAACATGTGCATGCGCACACACACAAGCACACGCACACGTTTACAGTGTATGCATAAAGAAATTAATGGATCAGTGATACAGTGATGGGAGTTATAGAAAGTCTTGTGACAGACTGATGAGATACACTATACTGTTGTTACGCACATGGGCTGAGCCACAGTTTCAGTTAACAAAAATTCTAAGAGGAGACATGTCTTTTCTTCTAGAAAAAAAGAATAAAAATTCAGAGTGGTTCAGCTTGGCCACATCAATTAACCATTTGTCGTTATTGGCACTGTGCGTAATTAGCATTTCAACAGTTTAAAAAGCAGCTGGGGGAATACCCGGTGTCTGCCCAAAAACAAATTGCTATGCAGTAATTAGAGATTTTCCATATATTTATTCCCATTTGTTAGTCTTCTCTTCTTTTGACTCAAAAATCTTTGAAACATACACAAACACAATAAAATTCCCCAATAACATGATCATCAGTGATCTCAAATACAGTGACTTTATGTAAGAAAAAATTAAGATGTATCAGGGCCAAACCCAGCATTACTGAAGATAATGGGAAATTAACAATCAGTCTCTAGGACAGAAGTTTTGGCCTTTTATCTGGGATCAGTATTTTGCAGTACATGCACAGGAAGTATTGCCCCGATTATCACCCTGATTAAAGTTATTAAGGGATTTTAAAACATGCAGATTTCATGCATAAATATAGCAGCTGAATTTCACAGTTTAACAGGCTCACCTGTCCTTTCAATATATTAAGGGCACACTGACATAACACGAGATATACTTGTTGCCTGAACTGGCATACATTATTGGAGCTGATTTTAAATAAACAGAGAGAGTCATTGTATATTTAAGTTTTAAGAAAGAAAACCCTCTGCAGCTCAAAGATTCCTTCTCAGACTCAGAGTATTCAAAGTTCATGACAAGCCTCTGACCGATTCTGGGTGGCAGAAGTTGACATGCAACAGAGCTGCCCTTCTCTTGGGAGGCCTTCTGAACAGGGGCATGTCCCGCAAGAACCATTGATCCAGCAAGACAAGCCTAGAAACAATTTTCAGCCCCAGTGATGATTTGCCAATTCTGATGATTTTTAGTCCAGCCCAGGGGCACGAGCTGAATTTAGAATGAGTACTGCAACAAGACTTCTTTTTTTGAGGGAATATTGAGTCTGCCAGAATTTTCCATAAAGCCCTACAATCTATGTTAGTGCGCTTGCTGTCAAAGACAACAAAGATGAAAGAGTTAGTGTTAGGTTGCCTCTAAGCTGCTTTAGGCTTACTAATTCTTAAAAAATTAAATTAGAATTTAGAAGCAACAAATCTATTGCACATATATCTGTATCATGGACTCACCTGCTCCCTTTCTACCCTCCTCTTTTCCTCCTCTGCTCTTCTCCTCTCTTCCTCCTCCTTACGCCTCCTCTCCATTTCTTCCAGACGTCTTTTTTCCTCCTGTTCTCTCCGCCTTTGCTCACGCTCTTGTTGCCTTCGAGCTTCCCTTTCTCTTCTTTGTTGCTACAAAAAGGGAAAAGAAACCACAAAGTTTTACTTTTGTTGTTATCAAAGAAAGAGGTGGGGTTGTTTTCTATGGTGGAGCGAGATTTACCAGGACTGGCAAGCTCTGCAACTGAGTGACAAAACATTTTATGCAAGTGTTCCACAAGGAAACTAACTCACAGCCAGCACACATCTCTCTCTAAAAGTAGTCTCTCATACTCTCTCTGGTTTCTTCTTGCGGACACACAAAGTCACATACCATATTCCGGACAACCGAGGTGTGGAAGTGCACTGCTCTCTTCAAGAGAGGCTAACATTGAAATCCCAATCTTTGAACAACTGTTGAACTCAAATCTTAATCAGTGACAACTTCCTTGACATCAGCAAATTATTTACACGCTGCCAAAAGTGAATTATCAGCCCTATTGAATCAGCTAACTCAAATGACAACTACCTGAACTTTCTGTAAGAAGCTTCTCTCTTAAAAAAGTTCATGGTCTGCTATGGATTTGGTGGTGTTGGGCCAACATCCAAGCTCAGTTTAATGGACTGCCCAAAGCTTTGCCTAAGAGAGACGAAAGGCTGACCAACAACACCTCAGCCCCTCCCAGAACATCAAAAGCACCTATACGTAAAAGAGGAAAAACGGCTGAACTAAGGTTTTACATTTACACAGATAAGCTTCCATATATGACCCAAATACAAACTGATGCTGATAAGCCTGCTCAGGTCTGAAAAGAACCTGGAAAACAGCTCTAGAAAGATGAACTGATTAATTTATTTCTACAGAGCACTACATATGACTTCAGAGGAGACATTTTAAATGCCCATACAGTCGTGACCAACTCTTCATGCACTTCAGCAGAAGCATCCAGTTACTCCACCTACCTCAAAATCCCAGGCAGCCTCCCACAACTGCCTAAGTGTCAAAAGACCCAGCTGTCTCCTTTTCAACCATCAAGTGGAAATATCTCTACAACATTTACTTCCATTATAGGTTTCTATAATATGCTAAAAAATACAGAAGAAATTTAAACCAAAAAATAGCATGCACAAATTTAATCCCAGGGACAAAAATGAAAACGTATATTGGTTATTTCTTATCATGTTTAGACTAAGGTCAATACTATCCCTGATTTCTGTTGAAGCAAAGCTGCCACAGACACTGGCAGTCTCAAGGCACTCCAAGTAGTCTTGCAAGAAAGAGCAGGCTAAGCTTCTATTTGGGTTCACAAATCCAGTTACTGATGTGCATTTCATAGCTGTGCTCAACTGAACAATCAAAGGTCAATCTACACGTGTTACTTTATGGGATGAGTTTTCTCTGCTTGGCACATCAACCTGCATTACTATGAAGTAAATGAAAGATCAACAGGCTTTCCATCTTCTAGAATCGATACTGACATGACAGTTGATAAGAAACATGGAGGGAGGGGTGAGGGAAGATGGTTCTTGGGGTTCTCTGAGCTTTCCTGCCATGAGAAGTAGTGGACGCCCCAACCCTACAAGTGTTCAAAGCCAGGTTGGATAGGGCTTTCAGTGGTGAGAAGGCATCTCTGCCCATGGCAGGGGGCTTGGAGCTAGATGGTCTTTAAGGTCCCTCCCAACCCAAACCATTCTGTGATTTCATGAAGCAGTCGCACTCAATACAGGCTGCTTTCCAATTCTCTTTAATTAACTGAAGTTCGGGGAAAGATGCCACTTTCTTGAAGACCACTGTTCAAATACAGCCACGCTGTAACTATGACACCCTCCTTCCTGGCCCACAGCATTATCCTGGGTTCACTACCAGCTTTCTGTGCCACAAGACATAAGCTCTTTTCTCCCCCATATTTTCTGTATCTTCTCAGAAACACAGCTTCCTTGCTCTTACATCTCTTCTAACTAAATCCATTTACCAGCCTTTTCGCTCGTGCTTAAGCAAGCTCACTTCAATGAAAGCAGATATAAAAATAGCAAAAGCGCTGTAAGGCAGCTACACCACACGGTGCATTTCGTAAGTTTCACCGCTTCCCCTCCCTCATTTTTTAAGCACTGTAAAAGGATTAAGTAGGCACTTTTATTTCTGAATATACACATCAGTCTCAAGCAATTTTTACATTTAAGTCAATATATTCAGGTGCTTCTTGGCTAATCAAGTCTGACAGGCTCTTTGTTTAAGAAAACTAAGATGTGAAGTACAATAATATTGTTGCTTTGAGGATGCAAGAGACAGCACACTGCTGACTGGCTAATATGACATGCATATTTATGAACTCAAACAATATTGTGTTGACATTGTTAAGCAGATATATTGCAAATCTTGAGATGGCAACATTTTCACTATAAGGAAGATGGGCAAATTCATTGCATCTTGAATTAATTCAGAAGGATTCAGCAATAATTATAAATAACTTAATGTGAGAAAAAGAAGTTACAGACTGATTAAGAGAGCTGGTTTCCCATGGTATCACAAAATAAACAAAATCAATTTTTAAAAGATGAGATTTTTTAAGCAAACCTTGATCCAGGTATCTAGCTCAGTACAACAGTAGATATTTATTACTCAGCAAAAAAAAAAAAAAAGGAGGAAAAGAAGGATTCTCTGACACCAGCATGCATTGAAGTCAAATCTCCAAAGCACAAATGTGCTATTGCCTATGTGCCAAAGTACACAGAGAGATGGGATTTCTCAGCCCCACTTCCACGTTCCCACTAGACCCTGCCTCAGCCCCTTGCTGGGCATATGGGACCTGGCACTGCAGGAGGCCACACAAACATCTTGCATGATCCCCTTATTCCCAAGATCTAGCTGGAAAAGAAAGACTTCACTTCCTTTGCATGTGGCCTTTGAAACCTCAGAATCAAACTACTGGCCACTACCAAAATAGAATTTACTTTTAACAAGCTCAGGGAAAGGTAACCTACAGTGACAACCTTCTCTTGGGTCCTAGTCTACATCTTGTCAAAGCCATGGAGAAGCTGGTTGGTGGCAAGCTGCACTGACCCAAGCCTCCAGAAGCAGCCCTTTAGCTGACTTCCTACCATTCTTCTGTTGGCACAAGGTTGCCTTCCTGACTTCCCCTGGCAACTCTCCCATGAGGACACACCAAAACCCCAATCACCACGTTTCTTACCCAAAGGAAGGCAGAGGGACAAGGGAAAAACATCAGTTGAAACTGTCATTTCTGTTCATAAAAACTGGCCTTCTGAATTTGGTGTGATTGTCAGATACTATAATTTTAATCATGTCCTACAGAAAGGCCTGATATAAAACACTGTTGTCCAATAAACAGCAGGTATAGATCTAGATCCCTAAAATTATAGATGTATATTCAGATCTTCTTTAGTTGGATATGGTATTGCCAACTTTCTTGCACATGTCAGATGAAAAGTTTATTTTCAAGGAGCTAACTGTAGACCAGAAGGTAAGGGTAAGAACTCTTCAAAGAAATTTCAGATGTGCCAAAACAGAATTTTTGACAGAGCCCATACTGCCTCAAATTACTGCATTTCACAAAATGGGCATTCACTATGCAAACAACATTAAAAAAAAATAAAAATTTTAAAACAAACAAAAAACCCCAACCAACCAACCAACCAACCAAAAAACAAACAAAAAGCACACAGAAAAAACATTGTGTCAATACTCTGGCTCCTTGTCTGGTTCTAGGGTACAATAATGATTATCTCATAATGGAACCTGACATCTCCAAACTGGAAGTCCACGCAGTAGAGCATGATTTACCAGGAGGGGGCAATACAACTACACATGCGGTTGGTGTATACCAACGAACTCAGGGCCTCATTCATACAGTGAAATGGTGAAGACAGATATAGATCCTCTAATTTAAAATTCATAAAATGTTATTACTCTGTCTTATATTCAAAGATTGATAAATACATATATTAATTATTCCTTTCACAAAGATTTAGGTAGTTCTGGTATCAGCTTAAGAAGAGATTATTAAAGAGACTTTCGCTTTGTCCACACTAGAGATAAACCAGAAGTACTCAGTACCAAACCAAGCTGCAAGCAATTCAAATTAAGCAGATATGAATAAGAAAAAGAAACAAAGCCCTGGCAAAAACTGCCCGCAGGTACACCTACATTAGCATCTTGTTCAGATCAGGAGGGCTCTTTTAAAATGAATCATCCAATCATCTCCACTTATCCAGTTTTGTTTCATATTTTGAAGATGTCTTGGAGTGCCAACCACTCCTTTTGGATGAAATTAAAAAGGCAGATGCACTCCAAACACAAGCAGGCACACAGTCTAGACCTCAGCTAGTCCAAAGGAATTCCTCCAGTCTTTAAAGACATGGAGTGAGGTCCTCAGCATTTTAATTACTGTACTCCACAATCTTCTTCTACAGGACTGTACTACTTGCCAGTGGAGCTATAACCTACCACTTCAAAAACATCCCTTATGTTCTCATAGCCAGGGACAGAGGCAACATTTAATGAAGTTATCCTGAACTGTGGAGGTCCACACAGAATGGGATTTCAGCATAGCCAATTCTGAATTTTCCAAACCAGACTCAGTTTTGCTACAAATTCAAATGCCTTTTTGATAGCCAGCAGTTGTCTCCATGTTGCTGAACAGAAACATAGATACATACCTGATCAGCCAGTACAGTTCAGCTTTCTTGTTTTAACTACCTAAACACTTACTTACATAGTTCACATGCTGAGTTGGAAGGGATTCACAAGGATCATCAAGTAAAATCCTTAGCCCTGCACAGGACCATCCCCAAGAGTCACACCATGTGCCTGAGAGTATCATCCAAACACTTCCTGAACTCTGTCAGGCTTGGTACTGTGACCACTTCGCTGGGGAGCCTGTTCCAGTGCCCAACCACCCTCTCACTGAAGAACTGTTTTCTAATATCCCATCTAAACCTCCTCTGACACAACTTCAGCCCATTCCCTCAGGTTCTGTCCCTGGTCACCACAGAAAAGAGATCAGTGCCTGCCCCTCCTCTTCCCCTCATGAGAAAGTTGTAGACTGAAAAGTGGTCTGGCCTCAGTTTCCTCTTCTCCAACAAGAACAGACCAAGTGACCTCAGCCACTCCTCATACAGCTTCCCCTCAAGGCCCTTCATCACCTTCGTTACCCTCCTTGGGACACTCTCTAATAGCGTCTCAGGTGCAGAATCCAACACTTCCCCTTATTGAACTTCATATGGTTGGTGATTGCCCAGTCCTCTAATTAGTTGGGGTCTCTCTACAGGGCCTCCCTGACTTCGAGGAGTCAACAACAGCTGCTCCAAGTTTTGTGTCATCTGCAAGTATCCCTTGTGTGTCATCTGCTCAATATCCCTTCCAGTCCTGCACCCAAGATATTTACGAAGACGTTGAAGAGCACACAGCCCAAGATGGAGCCCTGTGGAACCCCACTAGTGACAGATCACCAGTCTGATATCACCCCATTGACTATTTCCCTTTATGTTTGATCCTTGAACCAACTGCTCACCCACCACATGATGTGTGTATCCAGCTGTGTGCCAGACATTTTTTCAGAAGGATCCTGTGAGAGACAGTATCAAAAAGCTTTACTGAAATCCAAAAAGATTACATCAACTGGCTTCCCTTGATCAACTGGGTGTGTTACCTTCTCATAGAAGAAAATCAGGTTTGATAAGCGGGACTTTCCTCACATGAAGCCATGCTGGCTGTGACTGATGACTCTGTTTTCTTTCAGGTATTTTTCAATACTTCCCAGAATAATTTTCTCCGTAACTTTACCAGTCACTGAAGTGAGACTGACATGCCAGTCATTTCCAGGGTCCTCCTTCTTGACCTTCTTGGAAATCGGGACAACGTTCGCCAGCTTCCAGTTAGCTGGGATCTGCCCGGATTCCCAAGATCGCTCAAAAATCATTGAGAGAGGTTTTGTGGTGACATCAGCCAGCTCTGAGGATTCTTGGGTGAATTCCATCAGGCCCCACAGATTTGTAGGGATCCAGCTGGAGCAGCAGATCACAGTTTCAGGGTCAACTCAGAGCTGATCATTCTTGCAGTCATGGTCTTCCAGCTCAGGGCACTGAGACCCCCCTTGGTCCATCATCCATGTTGAAGACAGAGGCAAAGAAAGCGTTAAACACCTCTGCCTTGTCTCTGTCCCTGTTTGTGAGATGACCATCCTCATCCTGCAGCGAGCCAATGATATTTCTATACAGTCTATTTACATTAATAAATTTGAAAAAAAATTCCTTTTATTGGTCCCCACATTTCTGGCCAGCTTCAACTCCAGTTCAGCTTTGGCTGCACAAATTTTCTCCCTGCAGCAGCAAGAAGCATCTCTGTATTCTTCCCATGTCACTTCACCTTGCTTCCACTAGGCATAGACCTTTCTTTTTTGCCTTATTTCCAGAGAAGATCCCTGTTCAGCTAAGCTGGCCTTCTGCCTCTCCTGCTTGACTTGCACATTTGGGAACTGCTGCTCCTGTGCCCTTAGGAAGTGATGATGATTGAAAAGTGACCAGCACTGATGGACCCCAACACCTGCAAGAACATTTTCCATGGGGACTTTACTTATTAATTTCCTGAGCAGTCTGAAATCTGCTCTCCTCATGCCCAGAGTTGAGGTGTTGCTGGCACTTTTCCTCCTGTCAGCAGAGATTTTAAACTCAGTTGCTTCGTAGTCGCTGTGGTCACCAATCTCAACTTCATTCACAAGATCCACTCTGTTGAGAAGCAAGAGATCAAGGAGGGCATCTTTCCCAGTCGGCTCCCCTTGGATCTGTCCCATAAAACTGTCATCCAGGTTTTTAGGGATCTTCTGGCCTGGGTTCTACCAGCTGTGTGATGATCCCAGTTAATTTCTGGCAAGTTGAAGTCCCCCAAAAGGACAAGGGCAGTTCACTTGGAAGCGTCCCTTAGTTCCTCAAAGAATAACTTGTCAGCGTCCTGGCTGGGAGGCCTACAGCAGACTCCCATGATGACATCCGCATTTGTTTGCCCCTTGATTCTCACCCAGAGGTTCTCAGCTGTGAGCTCCGTACATTCTAACATATCTGTAACATACAGTGCCATCCCTCTGCCTCTCCTGCCCTGCATATCCCTCCCAAAGAGCCTGTAACTATCCAACAGGGCACTCCAGTCACAGGACTCATCCCATCAGGTTTCACTTGTGCCACAAATGTTTGGGCACTGGGTCTAAACTTTGAGCTCCTGTTCTTTCTCATGTTGTGTGCATTGGTGTAGAAACATTTCAGTTGATAGTCTTTATATGACTTTTAAAGGAGACCCAAATGTCTCAGGTCCTTTCCTATACTTTGACCACATATCATTTCACCTTCTCAGGAACACACAAATTATAAGGTTCCTGCAACAACGAGTTTTAGAAGTCACCTACATGCCTTTTAAAAAGTAATCTTTTCTCTAATACTGCTGAGAATTACAGTTTTTGGCAGATGTCCTAAACACCGTTCCTGTTACAGTCTTGGTCAAAACTGTCTAGGCTCTGTGCCAGCATTGTAAGAATAAGCCCTCAATTTTAATTTAGGAAGCAGGGAGGGGGGGAAGTATATGCAACTTGTCCAGGAAGATTATCTAATACGTAAAATTCTAACAAAGAATATTAACTGGGTATATGCAAACATAAACTTTTTTTCATAAGGAAAAATTACAAGAAAGCAAGGCTTGGTAAAAATATCAACAAAGCAATGGAAGCCCTGAGATTCAATGCCTGACACTAATCTTAACTCCCATTACCAAGCTCTTCATTGTTTACTGGCTTCATCAAAACAGGGGGGGTGAGTTAAGGACAAAGTGACAACATTCCAATATCTTGGCCTTCAATTGTGTCACAACACCGATGTTTATCTAAATATATGTCTACCACCCTTCCCCCATCTGAAAGAGCTTGTTTTGGCTGCTATTGCATTAAAAATCACTTGGGATCATACATTTTTCCAACACAAGATCCAACACACTAAATGGGGGGTTTTTTTGAAAGCTAAATGTGAGACCATTTTTTGATTCACTTTAAGAACAATATGCCCACTCCTTCACTTGCAAAAGGAAACCTTTATAACTCATCATTCATATTTATGTCTCCAGGGGAACCAGGCAGAGGTTACAGACCAATACAAGGTAAAAAACTTCTATCTTAAAAATTTTACATGGTTTACTGTGCAGCCTTATTCAGTAATATATCAATCTACATTACATGCTGTCTTATGGATGTGGAAGCTGTCAGCTTTGTTTTGTATTTTAAAAAGCAGGACTGATTAAACAACTTTCAGGTAACTGCCTTTTCTTTTCAGTTGCTCATTAAGTTATGATATCTGCAACTTCCCCAAAAAGTTCAACCCATGCAAGGAAAATGGTGCACTACTCTGTTTCCACTACTAGCAGCAGCATCTCCTTTATTTTAAAAAGAAAATCCAGATTTTTAGAGTTGCACTGATTACTAAAGTTAAATGACCTAGATAATTTAATTGTAATCCTCTTCCTCAACAAAAAAATACTGCCTGCAGAACCTTAGAGATTAAAGTGGCATTTAAGAGAACCCATTGACTCCCACAATATTTCAACTTTGTCCACCTTTGTTAACATCAGTATTTTATTTTCATAATTTTCTACTGGTTTTTTTTTTTCGTTGCTCCCCACACAAAATTGCTACAGAGGCTAAAAACACTTGGAAGTGCTATGATGTTTATCTTGGCATTCTCAGAAGGGTGGGGAAGAAACAGAACAGAAACGGCGTTTATATGCCTCCCCTTGTCCCTCCTCCTGGATTCATGTGTGGCTGAATCTTAAGCTACCAGTCTCTCCTTACGGCAGCACTAAACTCATTTGCACACTGAAAAAGAGGGATAAGGAGCATAATGTGACCTGGAAAGCTATTTGGAACTTTGTATTATTTGTTATGCAAACACATCATGGGATGCAAATCAACATTTGGTCCTAGTTGTGTCCTCATTAAACATTACCAGAATTTGGAAAACCAGACTGGGTGTAGCTTTTCCATCATTGCAAAGTGAACGGTTGAAACAGAGACTCAAGCAAGAGGTCATTTAAGGACGACTGGAATTTGACCCGGCACTTCCTGAAGAGCCAGAAGATTGGTTTCACTTCAGCTCTGTGTCATACTCAGCTTTGCCCTGAAGAGCTGTTTTGAAATCCTCCTACCTCTGAAGCTCACACTGCATATTCCATCTACATACATATATATAAATGCACACGAGATCTTTGAAGGTGACAAGTATGACAGAACAATATTGAACATGTACATTCACTTTATCTTCCAGTAGTGTATAGAAATTGCCTCCTTACTGTATCACAAACGTATGGTTTACATATTTGTAATTCTTGCAGAATTATAATTTTAACACTAATTTATAAAATGCATTTATAGATCTATCTTTAAGGGCCCCTTCCAATCCAAATCATTCTATGATTCTATGATCCAGGTGGCTTTTAGTCATTAAGCTAACGTGCATGAGAGAGTAATACATTAAAAAATAGGCTTCTACCTACCAAGAATAAATGCCAAACACAGATGTTTGAGAAAGCTTTAAAGGGAAATTTGAGACATGTTATGCCCCCCTGCCCTCCAGGAATACTCTTGAGAAAAAAATCCATCTGGGAATAATTAATATCTCCTGTTCTCTACAGCTACCTGAAGTCTAAACAGAGACCAAGACACAGCCTTCCCTCAAAAAACACCTTCAAACAACCCAGCTCTGGCTCCTGTTGCCTCCCTTGGAGCTGCTGGATATTCAAATGCTTGGGAAGACAGCTTATATTCAAGTAGCCAGTAATGGATTTAAGTGCTTTGCTCTGCATTTGCAGGTGGATTTTCACATGTTGTTTTCCTTCCTGAGATGCGCCAGGCCTACAGGGAACTCTTTTTAAATGGGTGCAGAAATGGTAAACACAAGTGAAGAGGGGCTTCTGCCCCCCAGACTCCAGTCTCCTGTTTCTACCTCTTCTAGCCGCCTCCTTTGCTCCTTCTGCTGCTCGATACGCTTCTGCCTCTCTGCCAGCAGCTGCCTCTTGTACTCCTCCTGCTCACGGAGCTGCTGCTCCTGCAGCAGCTGCTGTCTCCGAAGGGCCTCGGACCGTTCCTTGTTTTCCTGCTGCAGTCTCAGGAAATCACGTCGCAGGGTTGATTCTCCAGGCACATTGACAATGGAACTGCAACAAGAGGAAGTTAAAATCTCCTGCACAATAAAGCCCGATGAGCCATTACATACCTTTTCCAAAGCATGGGAACATTATTAAAATATATCATTTTGGTAAAGTTTTATCTCGTTTCTTTCAAAGCAATGACACTGGATGCATGTTAAATACACGCTCTCAGTGGAAGGTGTGAAATGAGGCTAAGCAAAATAAGGACCAATGCTAACATTCTGGATACCCTGATCAATCATATTTGCCATAAATCTCCTCCATCCAGAGCTTGTTAGCTCTAAGCCATAGGAGGGGGAGCTTTAAAGAGCTTTAAAGCAGTCACAGCATAGGTATTCAAACCTTTCGAGTGGTTTGTGTGGCTTGTGCATTCACTTAATTAGAGAGAAATTTAGCTTGCTCCTGATTTATAATCACAGACCTTTAGACTTACTTGGCACAGACTGTCATGAGCCATCCCAAAAGCAATTATTACCTTGGCTCTCCTTCTTGTTCAGGCACTTCCTCCTCTTCTTCCTCACTTCCACTATATTCATACTCCGTCTCATCTAACAGGAAAGAAACAAAGGCCTAGATAGTACTTATCTTTAATTTTAGGACAGTGGAGGGTTCCAGTAGCACCTCAGTGAGCCATTTCCTGCCCCCTTCAGTGAAAAGATCTATCACAGACCCTAGAACTCATACTATATATACAACCCCATCTTCCCAAACTTGTAAAGCAGCACAGAAGACTTGCAGCAAGCTCCCTGAATGACACCAGGTTTTGTATGTGAGACAAGACACCTCAGCAGCACCTGAATAAAGAGAAATGGCTACCCCAAACATTTGCTCATAGCTCTTGTGATAGGTTATTTCATGCAAGTCTGATTTATGGCACTGTTCCAGGAAATGAAACTACCACAGATCAAAACTGGGAAATGCATGTATGCCAATATCCTCCTAAATACCATTTAACACTTGTATGGAAGAGGCAGTGGCCCAGAAGCGAGTAAACTCAACTTACTGGAAAACACAGCACTCAAAATTGATACTTTCTCTGTAAAGGACAGAACAACACACAGAAGCCTGCTGATAGTCAAATATGAATTAAAAAAGAACCTTTTAAGAATTTGGGTTGTTTGGCACTTTTCTAGGGGTGGGGATTTAGAATGCAAAGCAGGACAAAAATATGTATTTTTGACAAGTTGAAATACTTGATTTTTATAAGCTGCGTACCTTTCTCTCCTCTCTTCTTTCTGGTCCTGTCTATATGGTCCTTAAGCTGGATTCGGACTTGCCTTTCATTTGGTTGGTCACGTATAAAGGGATGTTTCAACAGTTGTTCTGTAGAAGGTCGCTGCATGTAATTCTTCACTAGACAACCTTCTATAAAGCTGAAAAACTTTTTTGACCTGAGAAAGCATGAAGGGAAAAACTGAACAAAATGAAGTGACAGGTGGATTTTCAATTGAAACATTTTTTCTGTTTTCCTTCAAAGTCTAATTCCTTTCCTCAAAGAGCATCACATCTCAGAGGACAGCACAAGTGCTGCCTGCAAGTGTACCTCCTAAACAAAGCTAAGTGTGTTCCAGCTAAGCTGAGCTGGATGGGCACGGGGCTGGAGGGACACAGGGTAACATGAACGTACCTGCAGTGCTTGGGCACAGCCTCACAGTAATGTGCCCTCTTTCACAAGCATAGTTACCCCGAAAGTCAGGATCTGTTACTAAAGGTACATCATGCAAACCCAGCTCTCCTACTTCTCGATCAGAACTGGATAGAATCCAGCTTGC
This sequence comes from Lophotriccus pileatus, assembly GCA_035583135.1. Taxonomy (NCBI): domain Eukaryota; kingdom Metazoa; phylum Chordata; class Aves; order Passeriformes; family Tyrannidae; genus Lophotriccus; species Lophotriccus pileatus. Next base: position 86,502,039 of record JAWWES010000001.1, on the reverse strand, counting down.
TTGGAGCAGAGACAGGGCAGCTCTGGTGTACCTCCACCTGCCCATCCTATCTAAGAGAACGTCTGCTACAGACAGCCATGCCAGAAGTCAGAAGAACTGTGTCTGCCACAACCAACACACACTTTTGTATGCACCTGAGCTCACGAAGTTAGATCTGCTAGAATTTAAGATTATTTTAATTTTACCTGAGGAGTCGCACAAAAAAATTCTTATAGAACAACAGGTGGGTGTTGATCAGTGCTGTCTGTTCATGCATCTGGGGTCAAATTCTCCCTGACACAATTTCAGGGTGCAAACTGCACACAGCATAGTGACAGGGTATGGGAGTTAGCTAAGCTGCTAAGCACCACCTTCCTAAATTTGCACTTCATTTGAACTCTTGAAAGAAGACGTCTCCAGAAAGAAGTCACCAACAAGCTGCCTTACAAAATGACAATACGAGAAATATTCAAAACTGCAGTGAGGCACTGAAACAAGCTGTCCAGAGAAGCTGTGGATGTCCCGTCCCTGGAAGTGTTCAAGGCCACTGAACACACTATCAAAATAGCTGAGTCACAGCAGCACTGGATTTGACCAGAGTCACTTTGTAAATGGTAGGTGCTCTCAAACTGCTCCAGTGCTTGGAGAGCAAACATCTCCACTACATGGTTAAGTGTAAAAACAATGGTTTCCATCCATTAGTTCACTCTTCTACTGTAATCAAAAAGGCTGAATTCAAGGTTACTTAGTTGTTTAGATTTTTTTATTCCTCACGCCTTAAGTGTTATTATTTTATATAAAAAGGTTAATGAAAGGCTTATGCAACTACTGTACATGCATCTCTGTTCCTTTAATATATGTAGAAGTGAAGTACGAGAGGGAGTCTGCCTTAACAGTATAAGTGAATAAATAAGTCAATCCAGGTAAAGACCAAGCCCAGCAAGCAAGCCAAGTTTATATTATGTTGATATTGAATTGTCAGTCAAACCACTTCATTATTTTGACAGGATCACAGCATCCTGTGATCACATTCAATCTATAAGAAACCTCTTTCTGGGGAGTATTTTTTTTGTATGTTCCAGTTGTAACCAGTAACTGGGAGGAAATCCTCCGATACTAACGGATTCTTCTCAGCTGGCAAGAAGCGTGCACTCAATTCCAACCGTTTACAATAATTATAGTAAAAGCCTTCATTAGTTTTAATAGTTCCTTTCTATTTAGCAACTAGAACACTATAGTACTGTTCTGTTTCTGTGTTATGATACATCTGAGAAAACATACTGCATATTAAGAGTGCTGCAGGAGTTTATTTTTTAAAATATGGATCCATTTGTCACCTAAATACAGATGCTGCTCTGTCAAGGAGCAATTTTCATGCAATTCCAGATAAAATTTCTCTGAGACAAACAGAACTAAATAACGCATTAATTTTATTTCATGCTTTGAATCAGTGGCACAAAAGATAACAGAGTAATTTTTGCAAACTTCAATTGCTTTACAGTTCTGCAGAAGTGGTCACAAAACTGTACATGACACAAGACAACATCATGCTACAAAATGACACAAGCAAGATGTAACTAATACTTACCATTTCTTGGATTTTAACCGTGGCGGCGGGTTCCTGGGTATCAGAAAGAGTGCCCTCATGGGATGCATGTCACAAAGTGCTGAAGGGAAGAATACAAAACCAAACAGAGACATACAGACACTGATTTAGTTGCTCTGTGTCAATACCATGACTTCAGCTTCCACAATCATTTCCATCATCCCAAACGTTCATGCAGCAGGTGCAGACAGCAACACAGTTAAATGGAACTGGCCCAAAATTACAATTCCACAGCTCAATATGCCAAGGGTAGCCCAAAAAAGAGAAAGAGATAGAAGCACGGATTAACCTTCAGAATTAACCACGATGGGAACATCTGAGCATGGCCCTCCTCTAGCCCCACGTCATCTAACTTTTTTATTGACTTCCCAGTCAATAAAACATTGGGAGATGATGATGGCAGAAGGGAACAATGACAGTTACTGTTTCATAAAATCTTCCCTCCACCTGCCCTTTGCTCCCATTATGGAGGATGCCTCATTTCTACTCTCCAGATTTAGGTATTTCCTTTACTTCAAGGCATGACAGTTTTGAAGAAGAAGAGGTTCTGTATCACAAAAAGGGATTCCCTACAGAACTGAAATGCAAGCCCATAACTTTTGTCAAAAGAAGTTCTGTTGCTTTCAGTGGACATTTAGTGGGAACCCAGGAACTCTGCCCAACAGCCTTTCCTCCCGTCCCATAGCAAAGCAACATCAGATATTAAGGGAGCAGGGGGAAAGGCTGCCCAAGAAAGGTCACTAGGAGCAAATCTTCTGTTTTAACCATCTTCCTTTTGACCTCTTGCACCATCAGTCTCAGCCTGAGTGATCACTGCAGGAAGAGGTGACATTTTAGACACAACAGAAATTCAGGAGAAACAGACTGATGTAAAGTGAATTCTGGATTCAAAAATAAGGGGCCACAATCTTGACGAAGAAGCCCCGTGGATGTCTGGGGATCCCAGAAGAGTGCCAAGCTTAAAGATGGACTTTTCTGCTGCTACTGGAGGAGGAGGTAGGGCCTACATGCCAGAGGAAAAGAACTGTTCAGCATTTACTTTGCTTACTTCTGAAATGACCCTCTTGCACTTTTACACAAAGAGGGGCCAAGCTCTACTTTGGTTTGGAAATGAAAAACAAAAAAAAAAAATTTGTTGTCCAATTCTAGGCTTACAAAGCCCACAGAGAAACAGCTTTTGATTGAAAGCCATCCAAGCAACCCAATGCAATGAACAAAAAGGTATGGCAAAAAGGAGGTCAAGGGGTAGCTCAAACACTTAAAACAGCACTGGCTGAGGTGTTCTGGGAGCAGCTCTCACATGGTCATTCATGCAAATGTGCATGAATTACGAAGGGAAAAAAAAACTAAAACCAAACCATCAGACTTCCCAAAACATGAATCAAAGCACTGTGATTTGATTTTTAAATCTTACATTAAAGTCAACTACAAAAATCAGGCAGCAGCTATAATGAAATGACCATTTTTCAGCCAGTAAATATCAATATACTTTATTTCAAAGACAGATGTTTCAAGCTGGGCTGTGGTGTGGCAGTATTTTTTTATGTGTTTAAAAAAAATTAACTTACTCTTAGATACCTTAGGTTGTTATTTTTTAAATACAGAGCTTCAGTTGAAAGTGAGGGTAAGTATATTTGCAAGTTCAACATGGACTTCCATAAAAATTATCATGAAAAGCCAAAATATCATGCCTAACTTCTTTTCTTTCAAATGTTTCTGTCCTCCTCACATATATCTGCTGCCTGCCTTGATATTCCGAAAGAACTACGTGAAAGGAAAAGAACCTATTAAAAAGTTCTGTGTTTTTGGTTTCTGATTTCCCTCTCAAAAAATATCCAGAGGAACTGACAACGATCCCTGCTTGAGGATACTGAAGTTCAATGCTTTGTGTTGAAGATGGATTTACACTTTAAGTTATGTCACTGCTAAGGAAGACCAACACCACTGACTGACAAGTGGAAACAAAAAAGAGAGGCAATGTTAGCATTATCCAGACCAACAGAAAGCCAACACAGAAACAATTGCTACAGATGTTCTTTCAATTAAAGCCTGTTTCCTCAAGGCCCCACTGACCCTCTCCACAGCTGAGGTTTCAGTATTCCAGGCCAGGCCATAGACAAATTGGGACACGACTCCAAAACACAATATACTACCCATAGGAAGGAAGTCAGACACTCGATTAGCTTCCAAATATTCCTACTATAGAAATTAAATTACTGCAGTCTGCACTGTACTGCTTAAACACAATCCTATCTTTACCAAAAGCATTGCTATTTATGGGCTTTTATATTTATAGAGCAGGCAAAACCAAAGAGAACAGAAATAACATGAGGATACTTTCAGAAACCTCAAAACCAGGCTTAGTTTACAACCAGCATCGCCCAAGTATACATTTTGGTCTTAATCAGCCCCCTGGAGAAGCACACGTATCACTTACGGGGAGCTCCTTCTGCCATCTCTATGGCCGTAATGCCGCATGACCAAAGGTCACTCTGCACAGAAAGAGAGAGACCATGTGTTAGTAGGTGGATTTGCCCATTCAGACAGTAAAAGAGTACTATTTAGAGAGGCCCTGTAGATGAGGCTGAAACCAAATACCATGGCTTTTTAAATAATACAGCTACTTTTTTTTTTGTAACAGTATAATACAGTCCTACTTTTCACATAGTACATGCAGAAACACAAGCACCTACTCTTACAGAGCGAGCAAACAACCCTTTCTAATAACACATAAAAATATATTCACGTTATGGCAATGGAAAATACATCTGCCAGAAATCTAAGCCTGTGAAACAACAGTTTCCAATACTCCCTTATTTAAAAAGGACTGAACAAGGGTATTGCCAAGGTGTGTAGAGATGCAGTTATAAAAACAAAAGCTTAGCTCAAATTTAAAGTGGTCAGAGATATCAAAAACTACAAGAAAGGGTTCTTCAGGTACAGAAACAACAAGCAGGAACAGAAGGAAAATACTGGCCCATGTTAAACAGGAGAGGTGAATTAGGCACTAACACCACTGAAAAGCCAGAGGTTCACATTTACTTCACCTCTGTCTGTACCAAAGACATCGTTTGCAGCCAAAGCCAACGCTCCTCCCCTACCATCTTAGCTTTACAGAACAAGAGTCCTTCAGTGGGAGCCTTTCAAGGTACCACCTCTGGCCAGCACCTCTGACTAGGGGGAGCCTGAACAAGAGCCGGGAAGGTCAAATACAGGCAAAAGATGGAAGATTCTGGCAAGGAACCAACTCCAGAGACTGACACGGCTTAATGGGCAAAGTGCTGGAGGAGGCTGCTGTGAAAGAGAGCTGTTCTTGAGCAAAGTAGTTAAATGTCTGGTCATAATAGTGTTGTGTTTAATTGGAATTACTTAAAACTAATGAGCAAATAAGCCCTTCATGTACTACAACCAGAAAAGCATTTCCAACAATCATATTTTCAGACACAGCAACGCAATATTTTCTCTTAGTCCAATTCAGCCATTTAAGCTAAATTGCACCACCTCATGACCTTACAAAATCTTTCAAACATGACGTTTTTGGAAGAGAGTGTCCTATAGGCTCCACCAGTAACAATAAACAGGTGTTTTTAGAGGCAGGAGGAGTGGTTTTTCACATCACTACTCATTACAAATATTACAGTTTTTCTATTTTATTTCTATTTTATTAGATCATTTAATACCAAACCTTCCTTACTAACAACTCCACCTGCAAAGATACAAAGCATTATCTTTATTATAGTGGGATGATGGATGTAAAAAGCAATTAAATCATGAGAAATAGGATCAATCTGATCAATCTTAGTCAAAATGTACAAAAACATTGATTCAAATAATATGGGTTTTTAAACAGATTTAGACATACATAAACATACTGATAGCTAACAACACTTATCAGTCTCAGCAAATTGATATAATTAATTGATATAATTGATAGCTCTAGGGCCTTAATCCCTGGCTTTCTGATATTCTTGTTGCCCTTGGTTAAAAGTTGGAACACTGCATTAGTCCAAGTAAATATTTCTAAAAAACCTTATTTTCACCTTTTTTCTTTCTTCATGCTCTCATTAAAGTCAGCTGAGAACAACTTTTAGGATTACAGTATGCTTTCACTACAAAAATTTATCTTTAAATACATATACTTCATATTCTTAAGGGTAGAGGAAATACCATCAAGACAATTACAGTTTTGCAGTAACTAAATCTTTGGTTTGCACCAAACAATGTAAAGAATGATCTTTGTTAAGCAATGTTGTGATGGATACATTTTTATCAACTTGTATATGTATTCTGAAAACAGAAATAGTTTTAAGAGCTCATGCTGTACCTCACTGGCTCTCCAGACAGTGGTTCTATTTAAGGCAACACCTAAAATGTATTGTTCTGGGTTACTACAATAACTGGGACGGAGTCTAACACAATTTAATGTACAACCATTACACAAATTGAGAACCAAGCACTTCCAGCTAAACTCTTCTTTGCCTTGTCTACGCACCTACAGCACCCTGAAGTCCTATACTCCTTATGTCTCAAAGCTAGGATAATACAAACAACAGCAACTGTTAAAGGGCACAATTTGACAGTATCCATACCTTGTACTCCTGTAATAAGAATGTAACTATACAAAAGAGTTATTACTCCTACAAAGCATAAGTCTCAAAAACATTTATATTGCAAGTGGTTTTTTGGATTTTTTTTTCTTTGAACAGGACTCTCTTACTCTATAATCATACGTGGCATCTGGATTTTCATCACAGGCAATAACTTCTGGAGCCATCCAGTACGGAGTCCCAATAAAAGTGTTTCTCCTGCCAACTGTCCTGTCCAGCTGAGCACTCACACCAAAATCCACTGTGGGTGGGAAAAGAGTAAAATAAAATAAGAGGCGAAAAATAATGCAGTGATTACTCTGGTAAAGTGATTTGGAAACAAAACCCTGTAGATGTTCCATGTGGGAGGACCATGCTGAGGAAAAATACAACAATTAATCCTGAGGCAAATAAGCCCGTGTGATTCACATACAATGTCCTTGGGCCACAAGTGTCGGGGAACACAGCATCGTATGACCATCTCTCCTGTACCTCTCACTGGTCTGCCTGGACAGGAGGGAGAGCACAGCTGCAAAAATACTGTCTGGGAGGCTGAGAAAGCGCTATTCCCTTCCCACACAGTGAAGCCAAGCACCTTTGCCTAAGAGCCACTTACCAAAGGCACCTCTCATGCTGGGGGAAAACTGCATTCATAAACGCCTTTCTGAATCTCCCTTTTGGCTCACCACTTTTTCTGCTCTAACAAAAATAATCTGTTGTTCAGCAAATTGGTCTCTTTTTTGATGACAAAGCAGTAGCATCAGTGGGAGCAAGAGATGAGGTTTACTCAAGGAGCAGTAACTTTGAGCACACACGTGAAAGAGATGCCCATTTCATTACAAGGCAATTATACATATTACAAGGGTGTTTTCCACCCTTCAGTTCTCCCTGCTGACAACCAGTGCTATATGTCTTTCTATATCAGTAGCTGCCTGTGTCAGCTTCACTGCATCCATCAGCCGAGTGACACTGACAAACGGGTGCAGACAAGCTCAGGGGGAGCGATGGTTTGGAAGCTCCCGTGCTCCATTTTGGACCAAACAAAGGAAAGCTCTCCCGAGAGCTTCCTCCTCCAGCAGCCGGGATATCTTCCCATGCCTTGTGCTGCAGGAAGGTGTAATGCAAAACAGAAGGGATGTGGGCTGGGTGGGAGGGCTTCAGCATGGCTCTATATTTAACGAAAAAAGGTGGTGAGTGCAGCGTGATACAAACACAGAAGGTTAACATGTGCAGTAACTGAAAGAGACAAATTAGAGAGGAAAAAAAAACAGTATGTCCACTTGGCAGGGAGAGAAGAGGCCAGGGATGAGCACGGTTTTCAGCAGGCATGCCAGAGATGGAACTGTGTTTTGAACTTGATGCTACAGCTCCCTTGAGAGTGCCGTCCAGATCATATTTTTGTGTCCAGAAGCTGAACAGCAGGTGCTATTTTAATTAAAGCCAAATACTAGAGAGATTCCTGTCACTTCCCAAGTCCAGAATAAAGGGAATTAGAACAAACTCAAGTCACACACAGCTCAGCAGGGTAAACAATACGATCCCATCACTGATTCTCTGGCATGAAAGCCAACATCTTCTGACAAAATTCAACAACAACCTGTGCTCCATCCACCCAAAGCAGGAGGAAATACATGCAGGTTGTCAATCCACAGGGAAGCAGTGACAAAGTATTCATGCTAGAAAACATGTTGTGGGGCTCTTAAATGATGAAATTAATTTGAGAACATCATAAAACCAAAGGCTGAATGAATGAGGAAGTGCATATGTGTACCTACTTACCAAGTTTCACTTCTGCATTCTCTGTTAACAGCACATTTTGCCCTTTGATATCCCTGTGAATCACATGATGGGCATGAAGATGTGCCAACCCCTGCATTAAAGGAGAGAAGAAGGAGAGGATGTTCAGAGTTAGGCTCTTGGCGTAGCAACAGACTACCCACAACCAGCAGCCCCAGAGGTCACAGCACTGGGTCTTGTGCTCTTGCTCAGCAACTGGGTGCAACAGGGTCCACAGCTGCCTTGTAGCAGCACACCACCCACACAGTGTTTGGTGATGGAGCAGAGACAAAGGCCCCAGGTTATGCACACACTGTAGATAAATACAGCCCAACATCTGCACCGTGCAAACACCTCTCCGCTGCCGTGTGAAGAAAGTTCAGCTCCCAGAAAGTCTCCATGCACTTACACTGTAAATGACATCAGCATCGGTGCACATCACTGACATCTGACATGCACAGGGTCACACAGAATACGGTCTGGGGAAGGGAGGTGGAAGGAAAAAGGATGCAGCATCAACATGCATATATGCATCCCTGAGAAGAAGTCGGAGGATGATGGACTGGCAGTCATGTTTGAGGGCAAGGGTTGACAGATGACAAAGAAATGCTCTGCTGCAAAGCTGCAGTTCTTTTCTCTAGCCTCCTTCATATATATGAAACCAAATAATTCTTCCTTGGGAAAAAAAAATTCAAAGGAAAAAAGTGGAAAAAAAAACGATTTGAAAAAGCATAAGCATTATACTTTCCAGAGGAAACAAAACCTCCTGGCATACGGTGCTTTTTGTTGAGACAGCACCTGGATGCATGCCCCAAAGCGTTAGCCATGTGGAGGGAGGGCTGAGAAAGACATATGTTGCATTTTACTCTCTAATGTAATTGGGAGAACAACAGGCAACCCTCTTAGCAACTGCCTGTATTTTGGTTTCTCCTCAGTTTTCTGCTTGGAAAATTGTAGTCTCCAGTGGGATTGTCTTGCCTGTTCTTGTTGCTCTCACAGGCTTTTAATTTTTTATGAAAAATAAAGAAATAGAACCTTTACAGCTGTAAGAGGTTAAGAGAGTAGTGGTTGCTGTAGAGAAGTATTTCCTAACACATGTTCTTCATTAAATGATCATTTACCAGTTTGCCTACATAACCATTGGGCTATTCTCTTTTTTTTTTTAACAATTAATGAGTGTGACAAAAACCCCACAATCCACAGCTTCTTTCCATACATCATAAGCAAATCAAGAGGGCTGATGTCTCCAAGACCCTTCATGACTGCTAATGCTAAGTGTGGTCCTATTTTTCACAGGAATGAAGGCTTTTCCACAGCTTCACACAGGATATTTTTTAAAGCCTTCTGCTACTCTGACCCAGCCAGAGAGATAATCATCTGTTCTCTCCAGAGTACCATCTAACCTTACTGAAAAAACACATTAGGGTTTGCAAAGGGCTGGGAGGAGGCAGAGGGGCACGTCTCCACTCTCCTGCAGTCCTCAGACCCCTCCAACCACACAAGGATCCACTGGGTTGATCTTCACCTGTGTCTCCACCTAAGCCAATCTTTGGCCCTTTAGCTCATTTTAACTCTATGTTACACAACCTCTCTCCTCCATCTCTGACAAACTCCGTGTCAAATCAGGTTTTGCAATGTCTCACAGCAATGTGAATTTAGCGTTCCTTTTTTTCCAGATATTCCAGTTCCTGTTGGCCAGTAATTAAGGTTCCTTTTGCGTATCTTTCCCTGGAATGAGAAAATAGCTTTCCCTCACTCTTTTCTGAGGTAAAAAAATTTTTTTCCTCTTCTCAGCAAGCATTTGACTGCTTTACCTAGGGACAACTTAGAATGAATCCAATATAGCACGGAATATCTCCAAGGCCACACAGTTCTCAAATCAAGCATACGATCAGGCCTGCAGAAGTTAGCTTTCTTCATATTAAAGCGTGCTATCCATTTGATTTGAAATACAACTTCTCTGTTGTAGACAACTTAAAATGTGCCAGCCCAGATGCCAGCAGCTGGACTCTCCTCTAGCATTTGGAATAAGAGCAAGAGACCAGAATCATATGTCTCCCTCCATCCTCTTCTTAAAAATTGCCGAGGCAGAGCAAACATGTAACACAGACAACAGCAGCATTGATTTAAGTAAGAGCCAGTGTTGGTTTCCTTTAACATAAAGCCCTTCAGAACTTCATTTACAATTAGGCAATTGAACAAATATACCGTGTAGTGGTATGGGTAGGAGGTAATTTGTTTTACAAAGAAGCACGAAAAAACCATACCAGATTCATTTAGTACAGCAAACAAATGCCAAACAAAAAGCACTTAAACTGTACCAACCAAAAATTAAATATTAAGAGTAACCACTCAAAGTTTCAATTTCAGAAAAAAATGGTACGTTGCAGCCCTCTTCCTGAAAAACTTTTGCAGTGCCATCTGCTAGCACTGCACAGCCACACATGACACAGCTGCTTGCTCTAGACAGGCTGCAGGAATACACAATATGAGAGCACATCACAGCACAGAAGTCCTGACTGCTGGCCTGAGCCAACAACTCCCTTCCTCCATAGATTTGATTAGGAGCAGAGAAAGACAGCCACAAGCACATTTGGAAAAGTCTTTTCTGTACCCTACTGTGCTACAACGCTGTTTCAGTCTCAGGTCTTATGGACACTGTTTCACAGCTTCTACAATAGATAAGGTCATTGGCTCTTCCACTGGCTTCTCATGACTAAAAATTGCTATTTTCTGCAAGGTTGCTAGTGAAGTACAACTCACAGCCAGTTAAATGTTGTGCTTCTACGCACTCTTCAAGTATGACATGGCTAATGGGATTGATCAGAAACACCTTCTTGCAGAACCTCAAGCTAGGCTACATCTTCTAAGGCTGTTTCTGTGTGGAACAGACTATTTTCCTTACCCGGAGAATCTCTCTGGAGATATATGCTATCCAGTCTTCTTTCAGAGTATTCCCTTTCGTGTTCTTCACAAGGTCTGTGATAGAGCCTGCTCCACAAAACTCCATAACAAGCTGAAAAACAAATATCAGTGTACAACCAACACTAAGCACAGTTCTCAGCTGTTTAGCAAAGCAAAATAATCAGGTTGCAGCACTGATCTGGGAAACCCTTGTGAAGCAGAGAATGGAATTTATTTTACATCTCTGCCTGGAAAATGGATTCAAGCAAATGTCTTCAATGTGTGTCAGACATATATGGAATATGTCTCACATCAGTTACCACATTTTCAAGGACTGATTTAATCACTTGTAATTTAATGCTGGGAATCTGGATTTGCTCAGCTACGCAAAATGCATTAGCAGTAAGAGCACATCCAATGCTGAAGGACTCAAACTGATCACACCATTGCAACACATCTTATCCTTTAACTCCCATTTATTTATGGAAGAACATGCACTGATGACTATACCCTGCCATTTCAAACGCAAACTTCAGTCTTCTAGAGGGTGTAGATGAGGTGGGATGGGAAGTGTAATAGGTACAATTCTCAACTGCAGCCTTCTTTTTACAGTCACATATTCTTACTGCTCAGCTCAGCTGTCTTGTTCCCAAAAAACATGCTACTATCCATTGGGGAAAGTAGCATGGGGGAAAGAAGTTACTTTAAGAACAAATCCACTGCTTATAGCAAGTTTTGGTTCAGACATCCTCTTAGGTATGTGTGATTAGCCTATGTGATTCACTTATCTATCTGTTCAGGCAAGTACCAAATTCTATTAGTTTTTCTTTCCATAACATGGTATTTCTGTCATCCTCAAACTACATCCAATAGGGGAAGACTTATGAACATGTTTGAAAAGTATCTGCTTACCCACAGTTGGTCGTCATGTCCTGGAGGACTTTTCTTAATGAAAGCACCATAATAAGTTGCAATATTTCTATGATGAGAATATTTCTTTAGCATATTAATCTCCAGTTTGATTTCTTCCTCTTCATCCTTTGGAATAAAAAAACAAAACAAACCCCCATGTGTTGAATATACCACATGTATTATTTATTTATTCTTCACTTTCATACAAGTAGGGTTTTTTTAAGTTCCATTTTTACCAGCGTCATGCTCAGGAAACCCGTCCTAAACCTGTTTATTGAGATGGTCTAAAACAGTTCTTTACTTTCCCATGTTTTCAGCAGTGCAAAAAAGCAAATGAAGGATGCACTGGACTTGACCCAATGATGGAGCAGGACATAATCTGTTCCAAAAACCCTGTGCTTATAATACCATAAGCAAACACACAGCTAGCGGGCTTTTATTGTATGTAACCCAGAGAACTAGAAACCCAGAAAAATCTGTAAATTTATGATAGAGGAGTATTATTTACATCTTTCTTATTTTTTCTCCTTTAATTTTGAAAATTGCAACCAGTTCTATTTAACTGTCAGCGAGCGGCTCCATGCAGCCAGCTGCTGAAGCAGGTTCACATCTCAGTGCCAGCACGGGACTGGCACAGGAAAGCAGAGGTGGAGATCAGGAATTCCCCTCACTGCAAGGACAAAGCATTGGCCTCGTGCACAAGTTTCCTCCTCCTCCATCTGTCTCTGTGGAGGAAGAGCAAGTGCATCAGGAAGAACGGGCCAGGAGCCCGGGCAGTAAACAGGATGCTGGGACACAAAGGCAGAGGAAGGATTTCCCACAGCTCCCCCTGCTTCAGCAAGATGCCAAAAAGAGAGCAGCTCAGGTGAAGTGACGTCACCCCTTCAAAGAGATGAAACAGGTAACACTATGAAAACCCTCCTTAAAAACACCCACGATCTGTTTCTGAAGTGACAGTAGGACATGTTGCATGGAAGGATCCACACACTTTGAGGTGGTGTCTGAGCAGGCAGCCAGCAGATACAGAAGAAGCAGCAGACACCATCCCACCCCCAGCTCTCCCTTCCCATACCAAAGACAGTAGGAGTCTACTTCAAGCACCTATCAAGGCAACAAATTAAAAGGCAGATGGATACCCCTTTAGGCACAATCTTCATTTGCTCCACAATATTCTATCCTTAGATACCTAGGCAGAAGATGTCTACCCTAAACTGATTCCAGGAAGAACCCAAAACTTCTGTTCCCTAGGCTTGTTGGCTGATGGGAATGATAGCATATATTTTGATTATCTTGTGATGTCAAAGCTGATTGCATGATAAAATTTTAAGCCTTAAACTTCCTTGTAATTTGTACCATGCTAGCAATCAAATATCCTCTTCATGACATGTACAGATGTTAGTACTAACTACATGTTAACTGTTTATACACACTGGTATAGACAGCTTGAGTAAAAGAAGCTACTCTGTGCTACAAAGCAAACAATTACTACAAATATTCTGATAGTGAAATGAGACGCTTAGTTGTAAATTATGATGACAGAATTCCCAAAATGCACCAGGGATAAACTACTCTTATATCTTCTCACGATGCATCTTTGAAGTAAAATACTGTGTATTTCTGGAACACTGAACAAAACAGTAAAAGAATATTGTAAATCCAAGTTCTCAGTGAAAAGTAGCCCTGGGAGAAAGCGTTGTCAGAACAGCTTTTTAAGCCAAAAGCTAACTTTGTGCTTCCTTAGGTACTTCTGTTGTCTTTGCTATTGCATGATTTTTTATTTATTTAGACCATATACAAAAAGAAAAAGAAAAGAGAAGAAGAATACGTGCTTATTATACTAGGAACTACTACACTGAACCTCTGAATTGTGTATTTAGGAAAAAAAAACTGCGATAGCTTTGTTAAACTTAACAGTTTGGAACTTAACTGCTGATAGGTTAATACGTATAATTGGATTAATCTGCTATTTTGAACGGACTTTTTAGATAAAAATTATTTCCTACCCTCAGCACATGAACACAATAGCTTTTACAATACAATGAGCAGGATGTCCTAAACGTTGTCCATGTTTATCTATTGTAACAGCAGCCAAAATGATAATACTTAGACAGGATCTATTTCTGAAAAATAAAATAATCAAAATCCCACCAAAAAAAAAAAAAAACCACAAAAAAAACACCAACAAACCAAACCAACAAACAAAAAAGCCCACCAAAAAGCCTGAAGAACAAACAAGAAAAAAGGCACACACAGACCCAGCAGACTGCAGGCAGTTACTGCTCTTTCAGCTCTTCACAGCAGCTGTGTCACAGCACCTGCTCAATGGCCTCCAGCAACCTCAAGCATCTCCCTTAACTAAGGCTAATAATGGTCCTACTCTTCTATTTCAGCCACCTTGGAGCATTTTGTCCACAACACAAATAGCATCTCACCTACAGTTCAATCCAGTCCAAAACCTAGTCTACAAAAATAAACGGATTTGGTAATTCTTGCCAGGTTCTGGAGGACTCCACTTACTTAGTGTGGATCGATAACTCCCTGGCAATGAGTCCTGAAGACTTTGTGGCGACAGGAACTATCATGAGGATTAATCAGCACAGAGAAGGCTGCAGCACCACTGCGGTACAGCAACTGCTGGAAGATTTTTTTAAAAAAGGAAATTAAAAAAAAAAAAAAAGTTGGCCAGATCAAAGTTTTTCTGTTCCAGATTCAGGAGCTTTTTTTTTTGCGAGGTTACAGCTCATTTCATTCCAATGTGGACATCTGAAAGAAGCCAAACAATGTGCACCCTACCGGTGTTTACTTTTCCCCACTAACTACAAAAGGAAGGTGACGTCATTAGCAAAAATGCAGACACCAATCTTGCAGATGTCTTGCATCAGGGTGACACGAATCCCACCCAAAAATCTCACCAGATAAGACCATTTCTGCACAGGTCTCCTTATGGATACACATGCCTCAAGGAGGGTATGCCACAGCTCTGTGCAGCAAGGATCCTCCTGCACCGAGCGAGGTGTTTTGGGAGCCATCCTGGGACCTGAACATACGAGCCAGCCTCAGAAAGCAGAAGTCCCTCACCTCCTCCCGACAACACAGGTGCTGCATGACCACCACTAACAGTCACTCCATTTACAGAGGCAGTGGTATCACAAAAGGAGAAAATTAAAACTGGTTGAGGCAAGAGACTGTCATTCTCATGAAGTAATACAAAAGTACATCCTTTTTTCTTGGACGAAAGAGGCAGCTGGTGAGTCCTTCCTAGTGATTTTATGCAGCTGGCATCAATTACCACTTTAAGCCATTATCTGTGGATACAAACTCCCATTGAAACCTTCTTTGTCTTCCCTGTGATTGGGCTGGTGTAAGTGTTTTATACTTCTACATTTGCTGTCTGTTTGTGACAGCACGTCTGACTACCAGTAATTTTTGCAGTAAGCTATACTTTCACAAGACTCACGTGGTTGGATCAAGCTTGAAGCTGCTTTCCTCTCCCTTTCCATGTGTTTCCCCTCAGAGATTAAATGGACATGTCAGCATTCCTAGGGATTTCTAACTGCAATGCTCTTTGATCAAAATAATTTTGCCTGTAAGATTAAAACCCACATACGATGCCTGCACAGAAATCCACCTATGTACACTAAGATCATTTCTAATCATATGAACTAGCACAGTAAAAATAAAACCAGTCATGTTACCTCTCAGCATGCCACCCAGCAGCACCTGATCAGCTTGCTTACGGCTGTAGCACAAAATCTCAACAACACTTACCCTTTCATTCATCACTGCATGCTAAGTGTCAGCACAGGTATTTCTGCACGCAGATGGCAAATCAATGACTTCTTATTTTCATCACATCAACGTTTACAAAATTGTGATGATCTAAGTAGCTACTGTTTTAAGTAGCTGACCATGGTTGCCATTGAAGTAACTCCCAGTCAAATAAAAGCTACTAGAATAGATCCATAAAAGGAAGATTAACCTGGACAGCTCAATTATTCCATTTCATCATGTTTTCCAAAGGTAACACCCCACCCTCCACATCATTATTGAAAGAAAATTCTGTTTATTTATACAAGTTTTTAGAAGATGAGGAATGCAGAAACACTTCACTGGACATCGTGTAAGGATGGAAAAGAAGAGAATTAAGCTCTAGAAGTGTCACAAGCAGGGAGGACATAACCAAAGGAAAAGAAAAATCACTTCATGTTTGTCATGTTTCTATATACTTCCCTAAACATCATTTGCCTAGATGCCTCAGGAGACTAAGCACAACATTTCTGACCTGTTCCAGCATTAAAACTGGTATGAGAACCCTACGAGAATCTGTCTCTGAGAAACACACTTCAGGGAGGAAGGGGGAAATACAAGTTCTATAGCACAATGAAATCATTTCAGGAGCTGAATTTTAAAATTTAAAAAAAAAAAAAAAAAAGCACTTAAACATAGAGCAATGACATGTCCCAGGGCACGTTAAGTGGTGACTTTCCATGGAAGAGCTGTCTGACCACCGCTCTTTGCCAGTTGTTGATTCTGCCCTCTTAAGGGATTGACACTGCTCAAGGAAGAGAAACTCAGGACAATTTCAGAAGATTTTATTTACCCTAGTAATATGATGAGGATAAATGCAAATGAGAAAACACAGTCCAGCAATGATAAAGCAAGACAGTGTTCTGTGATAAAGGCAAGAGCGAGTATACCTTTCCCGCCAGATGATTTATACGCTGCTCTAAATCAGTATGAAGTGGAATACAAATTGGTCCCTTCAGTAACTTTGCTTTTTGATTTAAGAAATGAGACAGTGACAAATCTCAACACTCCCCACACAAATGGCATCCAGTCATTTTAAGCCACAACCAAGGGTTTTAGGAATGAATATCACTACCAAACAGCGGAAAGCCAAACACACCAGCAAAAGTGTTTTCGTTTGCTTTCCCAATGCCGTCCACAAAGCCCTGCCTGCCTACACCCCCGAAGAATGGCAGCTGGCAATGCTCTGCCTGGAGTTTCAGAGTAAGCTGAGCTGCGGAGGATCATGAGTTCCAGTCGTAACTTCTGGAATTTGGGAATCTTTAGACCACAGGAGACCTGGGATCTGTCTGGAGGAACAGGCAGCAGGCTCAGGTCAAAAACTCGGCCCTGGGCTAGAAAGGAAAAGGGACTTCTAATCCACAGACCCCCAGAGTGGTAGAGAGGAGACCAGTTTGCCTTCAGAGGCACCAAGATGATGACGACTTGCCCTTTCTTTCACTATGTACCTCTGACATGAAAGTTAAAGAAAAACAGGAGAAACCCACAAGAAACCCAATTTATTTTCTTTTCAGCTTCCTCTCACTTTCCATTTCTGCCCTCCACCCATATAAAAAACAGAACAAAACAAAAAACTCCTAAAAGACACCAAAACCACAAAGAAAAGCCTTCCTCAATAAATCACAACACTAACTTTTACAAACCACCTTTCTGCTTGAGTGTCACAACCCTCCTACTCCTCACACACCAGACCTGGCCGGCATCCATTCGGAGCACAATCTGTCCAGGACAGGGAAAGTCTGAATAGTGCCTAGTACAATAGGTGACCTTTTTTGCTGCTGGAATCCGTAATATATACAGTCGTTAATAAACTTCTCACACACGAGGGAGATATTTTGGCAAGGAAAGTTGGGGCAGTATTGCACACAGCACGGTACTTGAACTGGGAGCTGTGGTGCTGCCTCCATGCAAGGAAGGAGATTGTAATTTTGGGAGGAACCAAACCACAAGAGCAATGATACTTCAAGTGCTGGGTAAGTCCCTGCCAGTGCCTGCCAAGGTAGGAAGTTTGTATAATGCAGAGCAGGCTGCAGTGCGGAGAGTGCAATGTGGAAAGACGTGATACTCTCTAACACCACAACAGTGTTGGAATTGGGAATATGACATGAAATAGTTTTTAAGAGGAAATATCAAACACAGTTTTCTTGGGAGGGAAAGTCTAAAGAAGAGACTTTAATCAAGAGGTGCAGTAAACACTTAATAAGTTCGTATACAAATCCTCCTAAATCTTAACCTACAAGAGCCTCCAACTTTCTTGTTACATCCCATTTCTTGAGAGTCTTTTACAGGTCTTTGACCATTGTCACCCTCAAGCTAAAGACCTCATGTAAGTTTATTTCCCTTCTGTCTCTCTCCTCTGTTACCTCCTCACTCTCAGCACTCCCTGTGCCCGTTTCACTTCATGTGCAAGGTCTGTTTTTCACAGACCCATTACCCACAGACTCTTCTCACCCTGGCATCAGCACATTAATTTCTCTGCACTGTCCTTCAAGTCCTTCCCTAACACAGACTTTTTCAAAGGCCTTCAGACTGTTCACCCTTAAGAAAAGGCATCTATCATGCCACACACTTGGTGACACTGAAGGAACCCTAGAAACCCAGCAAGCAGTGGCACAGGTGGTGAGCATCGCCCTGACCCCCAGCCCCCCCACATTGCTGTGAGGATGCCTCTCAGATTTTGCCCCTTGTTCACAAATGCAGCCCGAGCAGAGCAAGCCTTTCATGGGCTTTACCATTTGTGAGCTTTCTGGAAACCCATCCTGTCACTGTGAGCTGCCCACCAGTCTCCGAGCTGCTGACGCTGCCAGCACAGAGCCATGCTGCCAGAAACAGCAAACCGGCAACACTGCTCAGGCAGAGTAATTGCAGAAGACGGCTGTGAAGCTTTTTCGAGGGTCAAAAAACCCCTTAGTTTTGTGAAGACTGGCTGGCAGAACACTGCTGTCCTTATGACCACGTTCGGTTACCTTCAGTGGCAACATTTCATCAAGCAGGTGAGAAACACACTTCCAAACACACACAAAACAGAAGCTGCTTTGTCTCTCCTTGGCACAACACCCTCTCTACTGCATGCTAAAGGCACCATTTGAAACAAGGGAGAAAATGAGCCAAGTTGCTCGCAGCAGTGCCATCGCTGAGGCTGCAGCCATAAAGCGACAGTTAAATTAACTGGACAAAGGCACGAGGGAGGGCGAGCTCTTCAGCAGGGTCCCAGCACTGCCTGAAGGAGCCTGTGTAGCAGCATTGTGCAGGCACGGGAGACAGAATCACGTGCAGGCAGGAAGGAGCCAAAAACCACGTGAAAACAATACTTGTCTATTGTCTCCCCGCAAACCACCTCCTCTGCCAGTCACTTCGACAACAATATTTTCTTTCTTGCCTGATGTGCCTCCAGTGCTTTTGTCGGTCACTCAGTGAGCTGCTCTGAAGGCACAGAAACTGCACCACTGCTGATCTCCCGCGGTAAAACCCCAGGATGCCACAGGCTTTTTCCAAAGACAACCAGGAGAGAAACCTCCTAAGGGCAAATCCCTTCAACCATTTCCAACGCTAGTCCCTCAGTCCTAGATATGATTACTTAAAAGAGTTTCCTGCTCAGATTGCCTGTTTGTCCCAGTTACAATTCAACTGTCCACCCTCATCAAGCCTAAATTACTTACAGGTTATGCAACAAGCTAGCCTTATACTGACATCTTCAGAGCTCTCATAAAAAAGGGAATGTTTAGTACCCTACTTTCATCACTATTATTCACACTAAAAACGCCTGTTGCTATACAATTCTACATCCAGTCTCAGATTTCCTGTAATCAGAACAAGCCCTTGCTAGCAGATATGAAAAGTAAGCTTGTGTGTGAAGGAAAGAAATTATACCAATCTCCTTTACACAGAGCTCCAGGCTCAGACAATATGAGGAGATGTAGATGCTGGAGAGAAAATAGACTAATGCACAATGCCAAAACGTTGCACAGCTTTTCTGCTTTCAATCTCAGCTTGCATTTGATGCCAAGGAAAGCAGTGTCTCTGGGGGTGACAGAGACAAGGGAGGCATTCACCCACTGCCTGGTCCCTGCTCTCCCCTGGGCAATGCAAAGCTCCATTGCTCCCACCTGGAACACAGATCTTCTTCCCAAAGGGGATCAACACATGGGTCCCGCCCTGCATGTGCAGTCCAGACACTGCTGGGCCACAGTTTGGACCCGGGAGGTGGAAAAGGCTCCCGAGTCCTGCAGGTTTCATGCAGCTGGAGAGATTCAACAAGAAACTAAAGTTCTGGTTTGAGACTAAGCTTTAAACTCAGAGGGGGGCAGAAGGCAAACATCTGAGAGAGGAGAGAAAACAAAAAGGTTGAAATGACTGAAAGCAGATTTCCTACGCACCACAGATTTCCTATACATTGATGTGCAAGGAGGAGGAGGTTGTGATACTCAAGCAGAAATGTAAGCTGAGAAGATAAAATATATTAAAAATAGTAGTTCTAACATAACACTAATATTCTTCTAGTACATACATCATGAAAACCTACAATTACATGAAGACACTAATTCCCTCACAGGACAGATTCATTCAGTATACAGCCTCACACTCACAATGACCAACAAGTCTTGTAAATCAAAACGGAAGAGGAATTTATTTACAACCCCTCTTTCATTTCATATATGGAAAGAAACCCAAATGCTAAAAGACATAAAATATCCCAACAGTTTGGGATAAGAAACACAAAAGCTATCACCATGCAGAAGAACAGAACAAGTGAGAGGAAGGAAAAGTAATCCCGCTTTGGCTTTCCTTGGGGCTGTTTCACATCGGATCCTTTACTAAAAAGAGATGGGTCTGGAGAAGTAGCTTACAAGAGAAACTCAGCAACTCCATCACATGCCACCATTTCTTTGCCTAACAGCGATGAAGGGCTTGGAAGTGCTCAGTACCTTGTATCGTGTAGGCCAAAAGCAAACAGACAGATTTGCAAAGCAGAGGGGGCAGGCTGGCAGTGGTATTCCAAAATCAATCATACATTAAAAAATAAAATTCAAACAAATAAACAAAAAAACCACTCAAACCAAAACTGGGGAGCACAAACAAGCACCACCAACACCACAGCTGTCAGCAGCGAGTAGCTGGCAGACTCAAAGCAAGGACCTCACACTTTCAGGAGACACAGTCCCATCAGTGATTTTTACCCCTCTATAGGATGAATGCCACCTCAGGTGGACAGACCTGTCCCCTCACAGGCACCTTTCCCCCCATGCTAAATTGCAGGTGCCCAGATCACCTACATTCTAGGCTTCAGCACAACCCCTGTGCGCCTAAAATTCAACACAATGAATCCAAGCTTTGGTTACTAGCAGCATCAATGGTTAAAGCCAGCAAACAGCTGCTAGAAGACTACAAATTTCTTATGGACTTTGGCTTCCGAACCAAATCAACTGCTATGTGCAAGAGGAACTTTGTAGCATATTGCTAATCCCTCAGCTGTCCACATTCCCTAAGTCTTCTAGGCTTTAATTAAGGAAACTCTCCCTATTAAAATGTTGCAAGTGCCGTAATTTTTCCTTTCAAATATTTAAAACTCCGTCTGCAACACTAACAAAGCCCTGCATTTTGTCAGAAAATGAGTACTCTGAAAAGCGTCGAAAACAGAATCACATCATTTTCTCTGCAACTCCACTTCTATAAAGTGGCATACTTCACTTAGCCCACTACTACAAAGAAATAGATTTAATGCTTCTTTTCTAAAGTGGTCTACTTCTCTCTGAGGTACAACTGCCAGATGAAATAACATTGAACAGACAGCCACCACATCATCAAACACTGAAGGTAATACACTGGCTGAAGAAGCAATAGGCATGCTTAATGCCCGTTTTTAGTGCTGCCGGTACGCTATGCTTTGGTTTACACCCACAAAAGGAAAAACTCGAAATTCTGGACTATGCTACAGCTTCCAAAAAAATTCTTGTAAGGAAGGACTAGTGTGAGATCATGATCTGACTTATTTAACACAAGGTTTCTTTTGTGAAGCAGCCAAAATATGTAAATTACACAGGAATAAAAGGAATCATCCGATCTGTACATGTGTCTTACCAACAGGATTGAATGACACAGTGCGAGTTCACAAGTCCTTACAAGTTTTAATTTCAGTTAATCTTTGCCTGAAGGTTAAACACTTCAGCACCTCTGGTCCAATATTAGTCACTGCTCAGCCTCTGTCAGTAATCTGCAGCTTTCTCCCCTACCTTATGCAGAGAAAGTACTGCAAATGCAAAAAGCCAGGTGCAAACAGGGAGGACCCAAGAGTTTCAAAGGCCCGTTCCTCTCACCTGATGAGGGACAGAAAGGATCACAAAGAAAGCTACAACACCAGCTCACCATCCTGTGTTTGAGAAACAGGGTGAATAAACACTGTATGTGCAGAATGTGGGTGGTTGGGATGAGGAAAAGGGAGGAGAACAGACCAAGCCCTACAGGCTTGTCAAATTCCATTTTCAATTTGAAAAATACCCCAAAAAATACCTTTGGTTTCTTTTACCAATATTGCAAGCAAAGACTGCTTTAAAAGACAGCAGGAGGGTGAGGGCTTGCTCCTCCTCCATTTGCCACCATCTCCCTCCTCTCTTCCTTCTCTCCCTGGTTTGGTGAGAATTGCTCCTCAAAGCAATGACAGAGCAGAGAATTAACATTCAGGTCAGTGTCTGTGACACCATCAGCCCTGCATACACCTACAGAAACACCCTGTCCAAGTCCTCAAACCACCTGCTACTTCTTGGGGATGATTGGGCTCCTTTTGCAAACCCAGGCCACGACTGATGCCAGACCAGACCCGGAGTTTCTTTTCCTCCCTGTTCTTCTGCAGCATTTCCAAAACCTACAACCTAACAGCAGCTTTGGGGGGGAAAAAGCAACACCAACCTCAGCTGCTCTGTGGGAATAAATAGAAAATAAATAAATAGAAATATATACGCTGAGAGCAGCTTTTCTGGAGCAAAGACCTCTCCAACTTGCTTGTTCATGTACAGATGAGGTCCATGCTTATAACCCTAAGGATTTTCAAAGGAAGAAGGAATACAGATACTGTATTTTACCTCTAAAATACACTTGTGCTCAGAAATACAGCTCTCTTTAAAAAGGGAAATCCATTCCGGAATGATTTACATACTGATGGACAAGATGATGATGCCTGTAATTATCAGGTTCAATCACTCAAATTACAATTTACCAGCAGACACACAAACTACTTGATTCACAGTTAACATTTTCTTCATCACACACCAGGTCCTTTCTAAAACAAGAGGGGAGACAGACAGCCTCTATCAGTGACAGAAAAATGCAGCTGCTGATGAGAGGAATTCAGGGATGTCTGAGAAGGGCAAATTTCCCTTCGTGTTTGTGCCAAACCTTCATGGAGGGCACATGACAACCAGGGCTGTGACTAGAAGGCTTTTCCTTTGTGTTCAGGCAGGAACAGCTGTTAGACAGGTACAAAGGTATAGCCACGTCTGGGCACACGTGATAAGCGAGTTCTTTATAAAATCAGTTGCTGAGGTTTTGATTTTCTTTGGTGGATTAACGCTGACTTATGCACAGCATTTAAAATCACCCTGCACTGCCAAAGCCCTATAAAGGCTGCGCACTTTAGCGTACAAGTTAAGTGCATTTGGCGTTATGCCACAATGTACAAAATCATTTTCATGCAGCTGCCAGCAGAAGGGAGCTATATTCTTGGACCAGATGTTTTTGTTGTCGGTGCTGCCAAGCACGCCTGGAAACCTCACAGCTGAGTGGTGTTGCAGGAGTGAATTAACAATGAACAGAGCCACAAGATGCTCATGTCCATCTCTTACATGGGGATGTCACGGTCCCCTCTCTACCTTCCTCCTGCTCTCTGAGCAAGGAGGCTGCAGATAACCAGCTAATTATTTACCTGCCTGGAAAGGAAAGCCCTTCTGCCTTCATCAGGATAAATAAAAAAATCAACAAACACTTGCAAAAAATATTACACCCCAGCTGCATTTACCCTTAGCTGGGCAGGTGACAAAGAGACCATGAATAACAGCCAAGAAAATAGGACTGGAGAAAATATAAAATGGTCCTAATACTACAGTAAACTTCTTGTTTTGCTGCTGGGCTGTGAACAGTCAAGCATTTATTAAAAGGTATTTCACCTCAAAAATCAGAGCTGCTATGGCATCTCACTCTCCAGTTTAAAAATAAACAGCCCAGATTCCAGCACAAGTCTCTCACTCTTGAGCTGAAACCCTGAGAGCACTGGCAGGAGTTTAGGGACAGAAGTCCACTTCCTAACCCCAACACCAGCTCCCAATGAGGTTCAGCTGCTCTTTGCCTTCCTGCACCCGTGCTGCAAAGCAGGGGCTCCTGCCAGACCTTCCTGCCAGCCTTGCCCTGTCTGTAACAACTGCACAGGACCAGAAGAGGGGATCTGTGGGGCTGCAGGGGCTGAAATACTAAATTGTCAGCTACTTAAAACCACAGATGTGTATGCAGAGCAGGTAGAAAGCAGTCCAAACAGGAACAAGGGAGTCAGGCACCGACACTTGGGTGCTGATCAGAAGAAAATGAGCTTTAGTCAGTTCAAAACTCTCCTGTGACAGGGTCTATATCAACCACAAGTCTGAAAGAGAAACTCAGGAGGCCAGGCCACCTCACCCAGAAAGAAAAAGCCCTGCACCAGTCATGGAAGAGGTAGAAAAGCACATCCACCACCTCATCCAGGCTGCAGTCCACCCCGAGGCAGTGATGGGGGGAAACATCTCTCCTTCAGGCTTGCGGCTAGGGACTTGCTTCTTTGTTTATTCCACTCGTTGGGCATCATACAGGTTCAAAGAGAAAGGTGATGAAAAAGAGGGGGGCAGGGTGAGCCTGCTGGGAGCTGCTCTGGGAGCTCTTTTCTCAGGCAGGCAGTTCAGACAGGCATAGCCCACTCCTGTAGCACAAGCCCCGGTTAAAAAGTGAAACTCAGCAACTTGCCTGTAAAATAAACGCAGGCCTAACATGTTTTACTGAAACCCTCCAGTACATAATATAATCTGATCTCCCTCAGAAAAAGTATTGGTTTGGTTTCCCCAGCCTCCAGTGGCTACCACATCTCCTATGCCCCAGCCTGCTCAAGCAGTGCCTTCCTTAAGGATACATATAAATTTTGGCAGTTAAAAAAACCAAAATAAAACAACAAAAAACATCTCCTCTCCTGTTCAGATAAATAACTGGTCATCTTCTCAGGTACTTTTTTCCATTAAAATAAAAGTAATGCTATCACTACAGGGTCTCAGGGGAAGATGACTCATGAGCACAAAAGGGCCTGTAATTCTGTGCTCAGGGTATTTACCCCAACAGATATTACAACTTTTTACTATGCGAGTCTGGTAACAGGATGGAGTGGCAGTCTGAAGAAATCTTCCCTTAATCGCACTTGATTTGAAACCAAACAAAGAGCAATTAGCCCAGTCAAAGCGGGGGAAGGGGGGGGATGGAGGGAATGGGGATGCAGTTACATCCGAAGGAGGAAACCTAGATTGTTTGGAGAGAGATTCAAAATTCAGGAGGATATGGTTCAAGGCACGGGATTTGCTCAGAGAAGAGCTGTGGGACAATGAAGTCATGCACAAAGGGACAGGCTGCAGCAACCCTGCCAGCTCCACCAAGGCAAGGATCCGCTGGTCGGTTTGGAAACATTACCAAGCAGAATGGAAGCAGCAGAAATCCCACACACAGCAAATTGGACCTCTCCAATAGTCGGATGGAGGCAGCTAAGTGAAAGACCATGTGTTGCGGAGGTCAGCTTCTGCCAGACTACAGGCATCTGAACAAAGCCTGTCATGGCTGGAGGCTCCTCTCCTGCAGTTTCCTGCAAACTGGTCCCTCCAACATGCACATGGAGAAATCCCAAAGCCCAGTCAAAAAGAAAAGCGTCACATAAATTGCTGGTTAAATTTGTTAAGCTTGTCTTTGCTGGTTTACTAACAAATAATGCACCACTAGAAAAAGCTTTTAGCTGCGCTCTAGCTGGCATGAATTAAAAAGTGAGAGGTCAGAGGTACAGAATAGGAAAAGAAAGAATAGGGAGCCTAGTATAAACATAGAAAAACATAATACTAATACTACTATCACTAATAATAAGAATAGGAAATTCTAAGGTTTTGGGTGCGCTTTCTTTTTTTTTTTTTCTTTTTAACAAAAGAACTCTTCCCCAAAACAGCTCCATCTGTAGTCTCTGAGCATCTGGGGGTTTCTGCCAAAGTGATCAGTAGCAAAGAGCTAGCAATTCTCTTTGAATCGCAGCCATTATGTGCTACAGTGTTCCCACACCGCAGCAAAAAATCGGAGGCACTCACAAGTCTCCCTGGGCAAACGCTGAGCCACTGATCCAAAGCAGGGATGATGGCAGTGCATGTGCCCTGCTGCACATAAAGGCAGGGCACGATGGAAAAAAACGGACATTGCTGCTTTTCATGACCTATAAAACTTCATAACTGAAAGTGGGCTTGGCTGAGGGCAGCTCTCCAATTCACTGGAAAACCTCTTCAAAGCAAGAAATCCCAGCAACAACTGTCTTTCATACAATACACCCCTTATTCCCTCACGCCTTCAGTTTGTGAGCAGATACTTTTCCCCAGGAACGACAGCATGTACAGCCATGCAAGAGTCATGACCCAGTTTTGGCCACCTCTCCCCAGTGCCAACAGCATGGTGCTGGCCTGGAGAACGGACCCCTGCCCGTGCACACCTGTACGTTCCAGTCATTTCACAATCAGGGAAGTGCAGGGCACCGCAAAACCCTTTAAGTGCTATTATCTGTCCACAGCGCTACTCACCTCACACCTGTAGGGCCAGGTAAGGCCCTGTTTTACCATTCATCTTGTAAAGATGATTCAAAGAGAAGGTTTAAAAGGAAAAAAAAATGGTCAAAGAAGTTCTCTGAATGAAAGATGCAAAAAACTGCTAAACACCAGTAAGCTTCTGCTAGTATAACTCAAAGGTCTCTGTTACAATGCTGTCTATTATCAGGTTTCAGAAGAAACCTCTGGTTCTTGACATTATGTGGAAGGCAAGCAGGTTTCTCCCTCTGAAGCCCTCTAGTGATGGCCAAAAGCAGAGCAGCTACAGAAGTCGTTGCTTTGAGCACAATCAGGAGGAAAAAATGCAGACAAACACCTGCATAAGAGGTCACTGCTCATCAGCCACACCAGGTCAAGATGTCCACGTTTCAAGGAGCGCAGAACATTTTGTGGAACCATGCTAAGCAGAATGTTCATGACAGTTTATCCACATTCTAAGTTGCCATTTGTCCTCCAAAGGCTGATGAATATGGGTATTTCTGTGAACAATCATGGATTAGACCTCTAATCCAAAACAGGAGTCAGTCAATCCTGAGTGCTTCTTAATCAAGACTCAGGAAAAATAAGTGGAAAATTCATAAGAATATAGGCTTGACAGTAAATGTCTCTATTTCCCTCATCTCAAACACCGAATTACAACTTTTTTGATCTATACTGATCCTTAGCAATAGGCATAGCCTCTGCTCTCCACTAAATATACAGCTTCTGAATATTCGAGTTTCCACAAGTATATTCATCCCATGCATCACCAAGCTGCAGAGCAGACCAGTAGAAGAAACAAACATCTTCATTTTTTCCCAAGAAAATTTCCTATTAACTGCCAGTCAGTCTTGATCTCCCTCCAGATCCACCACTGCCTCAGGGAGGGATGCTGTGTCTGGAGGTCTTTCCTGTGGAACAGCAACACACTGCCTAAACCCACTGAACTGCATTCTTCTGCTGTATCAACCGGCTGTATGAAGTTCACCTATTACAGAACTAGCTACCTAAAACATATTAAAAAAATATATAAAAAGGACATTGAGGTACTAAAGCATGTCCAGAGAAGGAGAAAAAGGCTCATGAAGGGTCTAAAAAACAGGCTGGGTTTGTTTAGTCTAGTGAAGATAAGGCTCAGGGGGTGACTTCATCACCCTCTACAACAACCTGAAAGGAGGTTGTAGCGAGGTGGGGGCCAGTCTCTCCTGCCATGCCTGCAGTGAGAGGACCAGAGGAAATGGCCTCAAGCTGAGACAAGGAAGATTCAGATTAGATATCACAATGAAGTTTTTCACTGTTATGGTGGCCAGGAATAGGTTGCCCAGGGAGGTGTTGGAGTCACCATCCCTGAAGGCGTTTGAGAAGCATCTGGATATGATGCTGGGTGATGTGGTTTAGGGGTTACAGTGGTAGTGCTGGGGGGCTGGTTGGGCTGGATGACCTTATAGATAGATCTCTTTCAACTTTGCTGATTCTATGATTCTGTGATATTTTTTATATGTCAAAGTGTCAAATCTTTAGAAGCATCATATGCAACAATGTTAAAATGAGCACTGTTTCCCACAGCAAACTCTGCTCTAACACCTTATGTATCTTAAGACCACTTTATTGCCAAAGAAACTGCTGATTTAAATCCTATCTAATATATGAAGGAAGAATGGGTGACATCCACTGAATTAGCAATGGGAGCACACACAGCAAGGTCAGGCTGGGCTTTTGATTCCAAATGTCATTTAAAGCAAACAGATGCCTTTCAGAGATAGACCTACTTTGGCCTCCTGGATTAGCCCACTGAAGGGTTGTTTTCTTTTGCCATTCACTAACCAAAGCACCATTAAACTCAGGTTTAACAAGGCTCTTTGCCTGCAAACATGGGGCATGGTCCAAAATGTGGTTCAGATAAGCCAGTTTCCCACAGGTCACCAGATTGGAGGTGGTTGGCATCCCACATCCTCAGCACAGGCTTGCTAGCTCTGGCATTGGAACTGAGCTTGCCACGTAGTGATTCTTTGCTCTGACATTATCCTGAACGCAGGAATTCAGAATCGCAATAAATGTTATGGAAATAGTCCAAAGAAGAAAGTGAAGTAATTTCTGAGGCAAGCAAGCAGACTAAAAATAGTTGCAACTAAAAGTGTTGCACAGTGGAAGGAATCAGAGGGTGGGGTAATCTCTGCAGAAGACCTTTACCCTCCATTCTTTATTCCTAAACCTGCAGGTGTGGAGCACTACAAACGGTTCCTCAGCAGCCACCACATGTGGCCAAGAAAGATAAAGCCAAGATGTTGGAAAGGTGTTGCAGCTGACTTTCATTCTGGGTTTACACTGCAAAGGGATCGCCGTGGGTTCCCCAGGCAGCCTCAGGCCTGTAATGTTGCAGAGCTGCTGCTGCAGGCCAGCTCCCAGATGTTTCCTTTAGCACTCCCTGACCTGCCTGTCCCCTCTCACTCACTACCCTGGCCAGCCTTAGGAGGGCAAAAACAGTAGAATTCTAATCTGTATTTAAAAAAAAAAAAAAAAAAAAAAAAAAAAAGGGGGGAGGGGAGAAAAAAACAGCAAAAAAACTCCACCAACCACCAACATCCACTTTGCCAGTGGAGCTCTGAAGGATGGAACCAGATAGATGCTGGTACAAAGGGAGCTTGGAAAGGAGGAGAAGAGAGGCAGGGCTAACCCTGCAGTACCAGCCACATATGAAATCGTCTTTGCTGTATTGTAAAACCTTATCTCAAGGGAGAAGTAACTACAAAATTGGGAAAAGCCATAGACACTTATGTCAGGAGTAAGCAATGCTATCACAACAGGATGCCATCTGAACATTTACAAATAGATGCCATCTGAACATTTACAAATAGAAAATGCAACTAATTCCTCCTTTCTTTCCTGCCAGTGGGAGAAATCCTTTCCTGTATCTACAAGCAGTTTGTTTACATTTGTAGGCACAGAGAGTGAGTTTGCATTTACATGCTGCTCTATCCACTTTTACATGAACAGTGCAAACTCTAACAATTGGTGTTGCAAATCAAGACTAGGCTAGGTACCTTTCCCAAACTTTTTAATCAGAATTGGGGAGCAATAGCAATCCTGAAATAGGAACAGACATATCCCTCAGGGACTCAAATTGAGTGGGGACTTGTTTGATCATGCAGCCCCCTCTGATCTATGAATCAATGCAACTCTATAATTTCATAATTGAGCAAGGCTTTACATTTAAAAAATTGTTGCAAAGGGGTGTAATAAGAGAAGCAAAAAGAAAAATTCAGAATGAAAACCAACAAACTCATTTATAAAAACATTTTTATCCCACAGGCTCAAAGAGGCAACACCAATAAATGCTACTGAAGAGGCTGCTGAGTAAAATGTGCAAGAGACAAACAAAGCCCTCCTTAATAATGCTGCCTTTGCATCACTGTTTCCACAGCAGTGACTCAGGGCTACGTGTCCGCCTGCAGCCCTGGCCAGGAGGACAGGTTAGCACAGGGGGGTCAGGCAGCCAGCTGCCAGCCACGGGAATGTTCTCTCTCCCTGCTGCCTGTGGTCTCTCTACCCAATTACATTTCCATTCCGTAAAATATTCCACATAGGAAAATTATTTTCAGGGATCATGGCTGCTCTCCTTTCTTGCTCTTGCAGGCAGAGCCCAGATGCTTTGCCAGTCTGGTAATAGTTATCTGAAGGCCCATGGGCTGCTGCATTTACAGTACGATTTCCACTTAGTTCTTACCTGCTCTAGAATCAAACACTAAAACTCAGTTCAGGAAGAAGGTGCTACAGTGGAAAACATCCCTGCTGAAGTGAAACACTGCAGAAACACCTCATACACCAAACAACACACAAAAAAGCTGAGCTCACTTCTGGATCTGACCACTCCACAAGACAGAGAGAGAGATGCATCGTTCTACAGAATGAGGTGCAAAAGAGAGCAGGCTGTTGAACTCTCACCACATCTGCTGATAACTTGATCTCTTCTCACAGACACACCTTTCAGAACAAAACATTCAAGAAATAAAGCCTCACACTTAAAAAAAAAAAAACAAAAAAAACAAAAAAAAAAAAAAAAAGGGACAAAATTATGTTTCCCTTCCAAAACAGGGAAACATTAGAACAAAAAGATGCCTCCATGGCCAGACTCCCAATGCTCTAATCATGATAAGAGAGATGGCAAGCACGGGGGAACAAAATAAACTGTGTGCTTATTATGAAGCACCAGTCTTTGCAATTTAATGACAACACTTTTGCACTTCTATTTAGAGTGTTCTCTGCACTTTATTTAGTGTTCTTTGACAGAAAGGCTACTCTACAGCTACAGGCATGTACACAGGACCCTTGCTGGAAAGGACCTGAGATACTTCTAGGCTCTGGAGACAAACAGCATCTTCTCCTACACTGATTAACTGAAATAGTTTGCACAGCATCTTCAGGGCTCTTTTAACACTAGTTCAGCTGTGTGTTTCCCATTGCATATTTAAAAGATTTGGCACAGTGGGAGAAGAACGCTTCCCTGTTAGGCACAAGGGTAACCTTTCTCATAGTTACAAACCAGCTTAGAGTATAATGAATTCCCAGGTACTTGAGCATTAGCACTTGCTAGCATAATTGCTAGATTTAGGAGCTGAGCTTGAAGACTATTTCAGCCAACAATCAGCACAATCATTCAAACTGTGTCTCCCAAAAGAAGTACTGTCGAGGGACTCAGAGAAAACATTTTTGACTCATTAAATGTTGGAAAGTAACATTGCTGGTTTATGTTTATATATACATATGCATGTTAAGAAGGAGAGATCACACAGGGTAATTTCAAATATACAATACCAGATTTGTGCAACCATAAAGAAAGAACCAGAGGGAGATTTTAAAAATACTTGAAAGTACATTGTATGTGCTACCCTGCAGACATTCCTATAGCAGCAGTACTCACTTGAGAAGTAGCATCAGAACTTTTTCTTAAATAAAAAAGAAGCAATCTACTTTCTCCACCTGAATCACTGCAAAAACAGTGGTCAGATGACTGATAATGGAAGGTGGCCAAGGTCCATCTACCATTTTCAAAGCTGAGGCTATAAATTTCAGCCTCCCCTTCTCTGGGCAGCCTGCCAGTTTTCACATAACTTGTCAGGACTTTGTATCTTCAGAATTTCTCCTCCTCATTAAACTTGGCCGAAGTTGACCATCAGATCCAAAAGCTATTTGGTAGAAAAGAAGACAGGACACAGTATCACCAAGAAGCCTCATTTCCTTAGGAAGTCAAGATAAAAATATGGAATGTTGCAGCAAAAATAGGAGGAGCCCACTGGCAGGTGTGGTTTATGAAACTACAATTAAACACAGTCAAGAAAGATTACATTTCAAGCAGATACATCTCCTTTAACATAAACAGATAATTAATTCCCCTGACTTTGATCCTAATGCCCAAGCCAGATTTTAAAGTGCACCTCTGAAAGACAGCAGTTCATACTGGACCTGGCATCTTTTGCTTGCCTATGCAGGCAGGAAGAATATACCATAGAGCCAAATTCAGCCTGGAAACTTGCTAAAATGAAGGCACAATGCTTTGTCACAATCCCCATTGCCCAAACTGGCAAGAGCACACATGCTCTAACACTGTACTGGCAAGGTTGCCTTGTTGTCTTTCAGCGGACAATATGTCTGATTCACTGGGGGTAAATTGAGCTGTGCTGTGTGTCTGACAGAAATGATATAAAATGCAGCCCCATACTTTTGCTATTATCTGCACACAAAACATTTCTGTTTCCCATCAGAACTTGAATCTCCTCAGACAGCTCAGGCAAACAGAGCTCAGCACTGTGGAAGGCAGCAGCAAATCACCCAGATCGAGGCCACCTGCACAAATGCTCCCCTCAGCTCGGAAGAAATGCTCCATCACTAGAATTTGCACAGGCTATTATTGCTCAAATGCATGTCAGTGCAGGTATGAGCGGTAGGTAAAATATCACGACTGTGAAAGCATCTGCACACTACCCACACTGAGCCTTCAGCGCTGTTAGTATTAGGCTCCAGACTTCCCTGACACAGATAGATGCTAGCAGTCATTCATATACACATGAAATCACATTGTCATTAATGACTTCTCTATTAATGCTAACAGCAGGTCTTCAGATAACTGCAGGTACCAAGCCTAAAGACTGAAGAAAAACAGGCACAGGATTAGAGCTAAATGCATGAGTATTGGCCACCTGGACTGATAAACAGTGCCTAAGGGTAGTAACAGATGTCAATACGTTCACCTACATGACTTATCCTTTCTTTCTGAGTGTGTCCATGCAGTTGCACCATCAGACAAAGGGAAAGAAGTTTTTAAAGAAAAAGTCCAGACTTGCCCAAAGAGCTCAAGACTTGCAGAGAAATCTTCTTAATACACAATCCTACCCTTCCACCAATGGAAGTCAGCTGTTTCCATTACGCCCCAGTATTAAACAGGAGCTCTCACATACTGACAAGCAGCAACAGATCTCAGTGCCACAGCTGAGTATATCCTGAGCATCATCTGTTGTGCTTCTGCAGAGTTCTCTTACAGCCAGGTAGGCAGAATTTTAAAGCTGTCTTCCTATAACAAGGAGGTTCTTCTACGCTCCAAACTACAGCAAAGTTCCCTTTAAGTGGCCACAAATTCAGGCTATGTTATCTAACTACATTACAATTTACAGAGTACTGGCAAAACATCTAGACAGGACAAATACCTTGCACATCAGATAAACATACAGAGCAGGAGAAAGCAGAGGCAATACAGCTTTCTTTATGCTTTTTCAGAACAGTGTTCCACAATCAACCTTGAGTATGAAGCCATCTCCTAGCCTCAGTGGAAAAGCCATGCAAAAAGAATCCTATTAAGTGAGAACTATGAAGCCTTCACAGCCAAAGTTATTTTGTCTTTGACAGATAATACATGCTGGTGAGGCACCAATGGTGCCCTCAAGGATCTTCATGGCAAACATCTGTTTCCCCCAGCCCTGAAACAGTCAGGTTTCAAAACAAGCACACTAGAATATATAGAGCAGTATACCTGCAAGGACAGAGGCTGTGCATGCAAACAGTCTTCCACTCAGGTGGAAATCTTGCATAAGGAGAAAACATATGTTGAAAAAGGCAGAGAGAGAAACAAGTGTGCATGTATGAATGTTATACATCCATTTTCTTCTCTCCCCTTTGTCTATTCCCCCCCCCCCCACAGTATCAGTGCAAAGTTGGTCTTTGCTGGGACACAGCAATGCAGAGCCTTAATGCTCGACACCAGCTCTCTCCAGCAGTACAATTTCGCAACCTGCTTCATAACAGCCACAGTTTTTTGCCCTGACCTCAAACTGCCTGTGAAGCTCCCTATTCAACCTCCTCTTTGTAACTGCATCGAACTTGACATCCTCCCTTTTCCAAATAACTTTCTGTAGCCCAGCAGTCTTGGTAACCACCTAAGTACTCAGATGAGGAGAGTGGAAGTTTGCCCTTTATCCAAACTGGTGCCAACACTGCTCCAGAAAATTTCTTGGATCATGTCCAAAAACTGCAGATCTCACTCAAGCCAGGTGTTAAATGTATTTGCCATGCTGAGAGATAGTCACTGTTCCTTGTATGACTGTAAGAACAAAAGGCTCTTCAGAGTTAAATGTTGTTCTACTCTGTTATGACTATGAGCTGGCAAGCTAAGCACTGCCCAGCCACCCAAGGACAGGAGTGTAGTGATATGTCTGGCACCCCCTGCAAAGCCCTTTGCACCACATCACCCTGAAGATGGACAGGACCACCCCTGGCTGACCCAAACAGGGGTCTCGCAGAAAAACAGGCAGTACAGAGCTGCAGGACAGCCTGGTCCCACACAGATGTCAGACAGCACTGCAGTCCCTGACAGCACCCAGGGCTGAACCTCACAGCAACAGGTCTGCAGCAAAGCAGGGGAAAGAACTGTGCCAAGCTGCTGGGCAATGACATGCAGTAGAGGCAGGTGAGGCATCTCAATTAAGGAGGGAAACTGTCAATTATACAACTGCTCTGCTCAAAAAAGGTTGCAAGACTATCGTAGCTCTTTTTGACCTCCTCCCAAACCATATGTTACAGCTCAAGAGACCACTCTGTCCAGCTCTGTTTTCCTCTGAACTATAACAGATAGTTCCCAGCAGCCTTTTTCTTTTCTTTTTTTTTCTTTTTTTTTTCCCCCCTAATACCTAGAAAAGGTCAGAGGTTAATCAGCTTGAGGACAGACCAGACAGCAGGGCTACCCACATTGTAAATACCTTTCCTATTTATTCCTTTTCCACAGAATGATTCTTTGTTTTGCCGGGTAACTGTTTAACCCAAAACTACAAAATGTTGTACAGACTAATGTAAGCACCCTCACAATTTAGGGACAAGTAAGCAGGATGACAGTATTCCCCATGGAACAATCAGGATTATTAGATCCCTTATCTATTTTCTCAATTCATATTAAGAAGTGACTCATAAGAAGTAGTAACATGGCAAAGGCTTTAAGTAACTCTACTGACTTCAGGTTTGCTTTGGCTGACTTCACAGTAAGTACAACCACAGACTGATATAAGTATTTTATCAGGCAGCTGCACTAAGCCAGGTAAAGCAGTGCATTCATATCTCTGCACTAAAAGGATGGCCCATTTCAGCTTCTCCAGACTGGCTTGACCCAGTTCTGTTGCACAGGGCCGCAAGGATCTGCATTTCCCAATCTTCCAGAGTGAGCCATCAGCTTTTTTTTTTTTTTCCCCTCCAAAGAGATCAAAATCCATGGATTGTCTTCCAGTCTTCATAGGGAATAAAAGAACATACATAATAGTTAGGGCAAACTTTTGGTGTTTATTATTTTGTTTTCCCCTCATTTTGTCTGCCAGTTTGTGTGGGAATATACACATTTTTTATCTATCTGTGGTTCTTCTGCATACTGCTTTTGGGATGTCCTATGGACAGCTCATCCACAAGATTGCAGTTTATAACACCATGTAGGCTATAAGATGGAGACTCACAAGAATCAAAGGGACTTGCCTATTGCAACAGAAATGAGCAGTCAGCAGATTCAGGAAGATGGCAATGAGTAATTCAGGTAACCTTTCCTGTTCTAGGTATGGGAGATGTGCCATGTTTCTCTGCAGGCCTGCAGGTTTTGGTCTGAGGTTGTTAATTTTTCTGCAGAGGACGTACAGAAACAGCAAGACAGGCAAGCACTAAAAGCAATCCAGCTTCTTTCACAAATCAGCAGGATACAGTATTCAGTTGTTTACTTAGCATAAGTTTACAAAGACTAGACTGGACAAGTCATGAAACACTGGGCACAAGAGCTGAGAAAAGCTGCTATTAAAAAAAGGCATGCAGAAAACTTTCCCAGGGGATGCCAAGCATGTGTGTGGGAAGAGGTAGGAGGAAGAAGCAGCAGCATCAGGGGTTATAACAAACAGAAGAGAAGCAATTGTATTTTTCCCTCAAAATCAGTTACTAAAGCTTTCAAAGAGAAAAGCATTGCTGGAAGTGGAACACAGGAGTGACACTGGAAACAACCACGCAGCTGCAAGGAAAGCTTCCAAAGGAGTTAAACAGAGTCAAGCTTTACGGTATAATGCAAGTTAACAGCTTGGGTGCAAGCAGATTTGCCAAGTAAGCTTTGCTAAGGTTTTAAATGTTATGTACTTCACAAGAAAAGCAATTCTTTAACTGAACAGTGACTACCAAATGCTAAGAGTCACGGAAATCTTACAGTCATGGAAACCTAACAGTCAGTGAGCGGAAGGGGTCAACACAGACTGATCACTGCCTTCACCACAACAATGTCACAAAAGGAACAGGGACCCCACAATAAAAAGATTAATGACAGACTACAGGAATCTCTCAAATAATGCCTCCCTACAACATGTGTGCAGCATGAGATTCATCCTACATATGTACATTTTGTAACACAATTTTTAAAGTGCATATACACTGATAGTTCCTATTGTTCCCCTTTTACAGTCATTGAGCTCACTCCAACAAGGAATTAGAATAGCTTTCCATTGATGAAGACTGGTGGGTTTTTTGGTTTTATTTGTTCTACACTCCAGTGAAATTTTTTCAGCCTACATGCACTGTAGTTTCGCCCTCAGAAAGTGAAAATAGAACCTACATATGTATCATTCTCTACTAAAACTTACAGATCTTTAAGTCTTACAGATCCCTTAGTGCTCACTTTAGTTCTGTAGAACTAAAGATCTGTAAAGATCCACCCAGTCTAAGTCTTTTCTTAATTTGTTTAGAAAGGAGGAAAATAGAAGAGGCAGGAAAGTTTTATGCACATCAACACCCCCCCAACATTTAAGGCAGCAGTACTAACTAGTAATAATATATTCAAAGATCAAGCTGATAGCTTCAGGCCACCTCCTCTTTTCTCATGATTGCCACCATTCTTTTCAAAATTAAAATCTAAAGAGAAAACCACAAGAAAAGATGAGAAGGATGAAGAGCATTTCCACAGTGCCATATACTAAACAGAGGTATAATGTTTCTTCCAATATCTGTAATCAGGGATTATACTACCTCATTTTCTTCATGCCAACAAAAAATTTTAAAGGAAAGCCTTTACTCTGACTTTGACACTCCACCTGTTTGGGTGTTAAAAACTTTACAGCCCAGAACTCACTAACTTCACTGATCCTGAGCAATGTGTGAATTGCAGAATCATGGCCTTGAACTGAAAATTTGGGACGTGCCCACAGAGCATGCGAACACATTAGATTTTCTAATTTATTAAGCATTTGGCAAAGCAAGCACTGGATCAGAGGTATCCAAGAAGAAAGTCTTGTGTCTGTTCTCAACTCAGGTTCATCAATATAATCAGATATTCGCCACAGCACTGCTTGAATTTAAGCAGAAAGGCATAACGCTGCCAATAAAATATACACATAGGCACAAATCACCTACAGCTTCAAGCAGCCACTCCTTGGAAAAATCACAATTTCACTTTTGTGAACTTTTCCACTGAAGCTGCCTTCTCCATGGGCATGGACACAGTATTACCATTAGCAGTTCATCTAACCATAGCTCTTACAGCTGGCAGAGAAGGTGAATTTGAGGCTGCGGTTTCTTCAGCATTTCTTCTGAGACAGAGCTAAGGGTGGCAGTCACTGTCCTCTCTGTCCCCACGTTCTCTCCTCCCACTGTTCCTGTAAGTTGTGGTGAGCTAGAACCAGGATGGAGCTGCATTGCTTCCCAGCAAAAGGAGGTTTTCATAAACCATCCCATGAGAAACTGAAGCCATATCTTGAGGATATGGCTGTATCTGGCAGAAATGTCAATCTGAGCTACTGCCCATTCTCCCTGATGGCCAGCAGTAGCTCTTTTTTCTGGTCTCATGCCACCTTCTTCATAGCAATCACACAACAGTTGGTAACATCATGTGCTTATCACTGATCAATGAACCAATCCAGTTTATAAATAAACCAGGGGAAGGAGAGGAACGGGGGTATTTTTAAACTGGAACCACAGCCTGTTCACTGATCCAGGTCACCATCTGCCCCCTGGGCAGTCATGTCAGCACAAGTGTTGGGAAAGAGGCAAGGAAACAGCAAGCAAGACTGGACAGGAACATCCTATGGCCACATCTGCCACTGAGAAAATGATCCATGCAACGGTATCACCCATGCCTGCTGTTACAAAGTGCAGCTGATTTAGCATGACCTGGAAGAATTTACACATTTTTAGCCTCTGCAGGCTCATTATTTCGAAGCAAAACACGAGGCTCCACTACTAGGAACGACAATGATTTTTTTTTAGCTGAATGGGGCTAACATCTCCAAACTCTTCCTTCTGACTGCCCTTCATCCCCTCAAAAAGCACTGTGCTTTTGAGAGACTGTGCCAAAATACAACTCGCTTTTCAAAACCAGATGAAAATTACAGAAAGTTTCAAAACTGAAGCCATGTCCTGCAACATGAGCTTAGCCATACCATAGATAGCATTTTTCACCTGTTTTCCTTTTGCCGTGCAACCTCTCCATTACAAGTGTTTGTGATTAATGCATGCTATTAAAAACAGAAAGAGTGTGTAGTAGAGCCAATCTTAATATTATGGAAGAAGCCTTTGTCATGCATAGTCCAGCAAGCTGCCCTGTGTAAAACTGCTGCACAAATGGAAACATTTGCTGTGCAAAGAACACTCACTGTGTGTCAATACACCTTCATTTTTCTCTGCTTGTTAACTGCAGCAAAAAAAGCATTGCCTCCTCATGAAGGCAGTCTTTGAAAAACTTCAGCTGAAAATTGATCTTTATCAGGCCATCTTACAAAGCAAGAATATCTAGCTCTTGGCAGACATAACAGTTTAAGTTAGAGAGCAGCAGTCACACTGCCCATCGATCACTAGGAGATTCAGAGATAAGACTGAAGTCCTATCAGTTGACCTAACCCTGCCTTCTTGGTTTTTTTCCTCCTCTATTTACCTATTACACCCTACCACTCATCTAGGACCTTGTGTCCAAGGCCACTTTTACTTATTGCACCTATATACACACTAAACTACAAAATATTTTGCAGCAATATGCTTGTAGGAGTTTTGTTTAATATAACCAGCCTTGCCAAAGACCTGTATAATGCACACACATTAACAAAATTTTCACCCGAACACCTCTGTAAGATTGAGAAGTTCAGAAGAGTAAGACACTTAGTTTGAAAAGGCACAACATCTCTACAGAAGAGTAGTATCAGTCAAGCATTGCACATGGGAGGCTCTCATTCAATTCTAAATCTGAAACTGCTGTGTTAATTAGTAAGTGTAACTCTATACAACACAATTGGAATCAACAGGGAGAAACCCATGCTTTTCTTGATCTGTTTGTAAGACTTAATTTAAGCTGATTGCTTTTTGAACAGCTCAAACTGCAAGACACCTAAGGATTCAAATATAGGCATATATTTTTTATTTCTTTGTCTGAGTTCATTTCCCTTCTTTCCCATCTAAAGCTCCACAGTAAATCCCTGTGGGTCAGTTACTACTACTACTTTACATTGCTGAATTCTGCTAGCAGTCTGCTCATCAGTCCTGAATCATTCCTACAGATGTTCCTGCTTTCAGGCTTCTTGGAACTTTATTGGACTCATTCCTTTGAATAAACATATACCCTTTCTAGGCTGCAAACATACCAGGGAAAACACTGTCCTCTAAGTCAAGCAGCCTCCTCACCTTCTTTTTTGGCAAAAGCAACATGATACAGTTAGGAGAAAAAAAAGTGAGAAATTTGATTTCCACCCCCCCCCTAAGAAATTTCTTGAAAGAGAGTGCTGTGTGCACTCATATGCTGTGGGACTGGCCAAAGCAATCTGTGAAGACCAGAAGCCCCAGCACTCAGAAATCTCATAAAGGGCAGATGGGTTTGAGAGGTCAGGTCCTGCAAGCAGAAAGCAAACATTCACATGCAAGAACCATGCCCTTCAACAGAAATGTGAAGTAAGCCCTATAACCATGGCTCAAATATTAAATTTTACCCATGTTGCTAATAAAGCAGAACGTTGCTCTACTCACCTCAGTAACGTCCATGACTTTGATGGCTGCCAGCTGACCCGTTTTGACATGCCGACCCTGAATAAGAAAGAGAGAACTATTAGCACCAGACTCTCAACCGTCCCTTCAAGCATACACAGAACAAAAAATTTGGACAAAAGACACTGTATTTTCCTCAAATGTGCTAGACCCTTCTTATATGTCCTAGGAAAAAACAACAAATACTCTAGGTGGCTAAAAAAAAATTCATTTTTAAAATGTACTTATACAACCTATTTCTTTTTCTCCACATTAAAATGATGATTATCATGTACAGACAGATGATATTCACAGCTTCCCTTCTGTTTACTTTAGCAAAGCTTGTAGTCAATAACGATAGTTTATTAACATGTCAGAATAGATAAACTACATGTGTTGTATATTTTATTTCTATGAACCAGTGCCTGGTACCTGGGTGGCATATTACTAGATAAATGCAAGCATGCTTAGGGGGTTAGCCCATGCTTAGGGCTTAGGACATTTCTCTTTGTTTTGGTCTTCACTGGTAAAAAAAGTGAGGTTTTTGCAAGTGATGCATCAGACCTGCAAGAGGTCTCTTCACTTGTCTCACAAGAACAAGATCTCATCTCTCTTCAGCTATTCCATGATAAGGGTAGTTTCTCAGTACAGCTGGAGCCAAGTTAATAGATCCCAGCTTCTGCAGCAGGGAGCTCCTACCCTTCCCTCCTCTGCCTCCTGTCACATATTTCTCCCAGGAGCACTGAGCTCCTTCTGGCACTCATTGTATCATATGATAAACTGATTGAGATCAGTAAAATGGCAGAAAGTTAACACAGTTAACAAACTGTGGGGTGGGGCAGGAGATTGCAGTCCAGGAAAGCAAACTGGTTTGTTCTGCAGCCGGAACAGAGACAGAGCTGGCAGGATGCAGACCGCAGGGCTGGGAGGCAGGCAGCATGACAGGCCCCTCCAAGCACTACAGCCCACTCCAGGTGGGCTGTAATTCACCTCAGTTGACTTCTAACAAAAACCTTTTTCTCTCCTCTACATGTTTACATGAAGTGGGGACACATCAATTAGCTGGTTTGTACTTTTTTCCTGAACAGGCACTTAGAAATGGTCCCTATATTTGTATTTTCCAGCTCTCCAATTAACACCCAGCAGTCTGCCTCGAGACTTCTTAGTCAAACAGCCCAGTCTCCCAATAACTTTCCCAAGTACGATCCCCAAAGGGTCTTGCCTGCATCAGTCAAGCTCTCCAAGAGGTACGGCCACTACATTTCACCACTTTTATCACAAGTAATGACAAAAACACAACAAAACATTTCACTAAAGTCACAGTTCCTTTATTCTTCTCCTCACCTATTTCTAAGTTTCCTAGACAAAAACCTATATGTAGCATCCACTATAGCTGATGGACATCAACAGTGTGGTTTTTTTCCTGGACTAATTTATTAATCTGGTTACAGATTCTTTCAAGATTGGCACCCCAGAACTGAAGCACCCCAAGCCACTAGTCTCTTCAGAGAAATCTTGACCCCTTCACATCTTATGGTGCCCTCCATGGAGGTAATGGCCAGGCATTGCTGGTGCATTCACAAAGATGAAATCCTGCAGAATTGACTGCCTCAGCTTTCTTTCACAGCTCTTTTTGTGCTGTGCTCTCCCCTTATTAACCAATCCACATGCTTTCTATAAATACATCACTGTTCTCAGGCTTTTGCTTGCTCTGTAAACTCTCTCTACTGCAGGCATTTCTTTTTACAGCTTGGTCTCAAGCTGGTTTCGATTCTGAAACAAAGTTAGGGTCATAACATGTGTGCAGAAGCCAAGACTGACCTTACCGTGACCTTATTACTTCTTGAACCAAAGCCTTTCAGCAAGCCCAGGAGATTGCCAACTCCAATTTCTCACCCTGGGCCTCTGCCTAATGAGAGAAGCTTGTGATCTTCTCCTCAAAATTTACCATCCCACAAGGAAGGAGGGGAAAATGGTTTACACCAAGGCACAAAAATGACTACTCTCAGCTCTGCCCCTATTTTCCATAGGTCTGTCGAAGGAACTTGAAGGCCCAAGGACATGGGATGCACAGTTTGAGGTACAAAAAGAATATGCTAAAGATAAGAAAGTTACAAGGACATCTCAGAGGAGAAAAAGCTAAGGACATCTGAAGAAAGAGACTTCTTAAAAAAACAGTGAAATGCAGTTCACCGTTCACTCTGCAGCAAAGGGGAGATGCTAAAATGGTGGCAGAATATACTCAAGCATAAAATGTGGCACACAGAAGAGCAAAGTAGCAAGACATCATCCACAAGACGCCACATATTTTATGGAATTTTTTTCTCTATTTGTCTTTTTCAATCTACAAACTACTGGTGGGCTTGCTATTTCCAGAGAGACACCTGAAATTTCGTAGGGCTCAGCTTCACAGCTTTTCTCAAGTCAGTGTTCCTCCCTGTGAGACTGGCCCACTCAGGATGACTAATGTGCATCAGCCCAACCATCCTTCCCCAGCAGCTTCACAGAATCCTGCTGGTGCTTCCACAAGTGCCCCTAAGAAAACCTGGGCCAGCTACAGCAGAGCACAGCAATTGCTCATGTTTCGCTTTGCTTCTTCTGGGATGGGAAAAGCTTCTACACAACCCTCCTAAGGGACTGACAGCAAGGGAACTGCAGTGTGGGAAGAGTGGGCTGCTCAGTATCCCAGGCCAAATTTAAACCGTGGTCACTTCAAAATATTGTTTAAAATTACTCCAAATACCCTTTTCATAATGTATGGAGCACTTATATTCTAAGCATCTACAACATGGCGGGGGGAGGGCAGGCCTGCATGACATTAATTTATATGAGAGAAATACAAGGATATTTTGAAGCCTCATTCTTTTCATTAAAAATGTTTTCAGAGGGAGAGAGAAAAAGCAAACATCACAAGCACAGCATATAAGCATGAGCTGAGTTTTTGGTTTTTTGTTTATCTGCTTAACAGCTCTGTTCAAGAACAGACTTGTCAAACTATTAGCATGCTGATATAATTTTGCTCATAACATGAAATGGCTAACCATTCTCATTTTGGAAACCAATCTTCAGATTTTCATAGCCAGCTTTTGCTTTGGAAAAATTTTTCTTCATTAAAAAGAGTAATAACTAAATTGCAAAGTGATTGAACATGAAGAAAGAACTGCAGAAATCATAGATTGGAGAAACCCTCTGAACTCAATCTCCTGGGATTAAAATTTATTCAAATCCAACCAACTCACAGGACTCTTCACAAATGCTGTAAACATTAAGGCTCCATCCAGACACCATATTTCAGCCACTCCACTCCATTGAGACCACTTTTTATGCAGAATGAGGCCCCTGCTTTAGTGCAGGGCAGACCTGTGGCATCATGGGATCTCCCATCCCCATGGCACGGCAGAGGTTCTTCCAGCTTTTTGTTTCTCCAGGTGAATTGTTATCAATTTGGATATCTAAAAAGCTCTGCAAGACTGCAAAATGCAACCTATGCTAACTGAAAACAGCAGTTTCTGAACATACTGCTAGATGCCAAATATCAGAGGCTGGGGATCACAAGATAACTGTCCCATGGCCAGAATGTTAAGTATGGATATGAAATATGCAACGGAGACAGCAGCAACTGAGACGCATCTTGGTAAGCATAAGATGACTGTCTCCAGAGCCAAAGGTCTGAGGAAGCTGCAGAGGTTTCACTGCATAGTAGTAGCAACAGATAGAAAAGGTTACATCATGCTGGGAGTGAGTTTGCCTCTTACCAGGTTTCAGCATGGGGGCCACAAGAAAACATCAGCACTGTAAGGTCGTCCTCATGGAAATGAGCTCGCCAATACATTCCCTTCATTTTGACAACATTAAGATTTTATTGATCAAGATTTCCAAAAAGAACTTGGTTATCGTCCCAAGGAAGAAGCATAAGAATATTTCTAATATTTGCACCACTGCATTTTTAAATGGAGTCAATAGATTTG
The DNA here is from genome assembly GCA_035583135.1 of Lophotriccus pileatus. Taxonomy (NCBI): domain Eukaryota; kingdom Metazoa; phylum Chordata; class Aves; order Passeriformes; family Tyrannidae; genus Lophotriccus; species Lophotriccus pileatus. Next base: position 86,458,181 of record JAWWES010000001.1, on the reverse strand, counting down.
AGACTGTTGGCCCTGAATTTTGTCCTGTTTCGATGACAGAAAGTTCATTTACATCGGGTTACAGCTTTTCTCATAAACACAGCAGCATTTAACTAGATCTTAAACTGAATTCACTACTTAAGCAGATCCCGTATGTCTGATAGCAATATGCTGTTTATTTCTCATCTCAGTGGGCTTTATGCATGTTGAAAAGCAGAGGGAACAAGGGGAATCCTTGCTAAACTGCCAAGATCTGCAGAACATTATAAATTTCAAGCCTACCCACACTCTCCAAGTCAGTTAATACACCTACTTCTTGCCTCTTTTTTCCTTGGCATACATTATTACTGTAAAATTTTTGTTCTGGAAAGGTTCAAAGGCAAGTGCTGTTATTTGCTGGTTTTCATGGTGCGTTTTTTTTTTTTCTTGTGCCTTAATGTTATCAAAAAACTATGCAAATGAAATGCAAAAGGAATCCTATCAGCTCATTTACTTCCAATCCCTCTTAATTATCCAAGACGTGTATTTCACAGTAATGCAATTCTCCTACTAACACAGTTTCAGGCCTGTGTAATAACGTGCCTTTGGGAGACTGTTCCTGAAAGCTTGGTCCCCAGCTAAATCGCATGGAAGCAGAATATGCGGCAACATTACACACAAAGGAAGGAAAGCAGCATATGTGACTATGACTTGGAAGCTTGAATTATCCTGTACACTGTACACAGTTAAGTCTTTGGAAAACTTCTCTAAGCTCCCGGTATTCTATGATGACAGCTGTAGAAAGAAGGGCAACTGATTTGGAGAAAAAGAAAGAAAATATACTAATTCAGTTTCAGTTGCCACAATGCATAGAGAAGCAGCAGACCAGATTTAGACATGCAATCAAGTGAAAACTCACCACAGTACCACCTCTTAGTAGCGCTGCTCAATGCCCCCATGCTAAACAACTTTCCAATTTGCTTCTCATTCAGTTGACTCTAAACTCCTACCAGCCTGAGGCAACAGGCCATGAAGCAACACTCTGCTATTAGGCTGCACACACCAGTGCAATAAATGATAACTTATTATTCCAAGTCATGTTTACCATCAGCTCTTTTTGTCACTCACCAACACAGACAGTTGCAGACCAACCAACTTTGCGTTGTGAAAAGTTGGACTCTACACAACACTTCTTTCCACTCCCCCAAAAGATTAGGTTTACTCTGTGAAAAGCAATGGAAGTAGCGCTTGTGGAGGAAACAGAACACATTCTGACAGGCAAAAAGACACAATGGCATAAAGTGAAAGCAACCTCCCCAGTCAAAACCAAATAATGAAGTATAAAGTGTTCTTAAGCAAAAAGTCTACCAAAATAATGCTGTTCCTACTGATACAGCATTCTGTGGGCTCCAGCAATGGAGATAAAGTCATAAAAAAGATGTAATGTTTACACGGCATGAAGACTACTTCTAGAATAAAAATCAGCAAACAACCCCAGTACAAAAGCCTGGGAAATCACTGCAGAAACACATGACAAAAAGGCATCCTGTTAGATGATTTCTAAATCCAAACCAACCAGAGCTATTAAAGACTTGCACTGTTTAAATCAAAGACAGGACACAGCTCTGAGTTTTCCCTTGTTCTAACTCCTGACATCAAATGCCTGGAAAGCAAAACAGAAAACAACATACTCTCTATCCTGCTTTAGATATCCACAGACTCACTTGCTGTCTGTGAAGACATAATAATGACAATTTACTCATGCATAGTACTGCATTCTGTGAAATAATGCACAGAAAGAGACACAGTTATTATCAGTCTTGTTCTTCCAGGGACAGAGTGAAAAGATGTTACACTTGTGAGGAAGAAAAAAAAGACAGTTCTATGCATTGATTTTTCATTTTGATTGGTAGTTTTGTGGTAGCTTTCCCACTCTGAAAGATGCTGGATATACATTATCAGAGGTGTTTCCTTCTCCCAAACAGCTCATTGCCCAAATATGAGAAAGGAAAGGGGAAAAAAAAAGGGGGGGGGGGGGGGGG
>JAWWES010000001.1:86404289-86453844 GCA_035583135.1 Lophotriccus pileatus | reverse complement strand
GCGCGCTTGTAGCAAGCGTGGTTAGATCCCTTCCCAAATCTTCGTTCGCGAAGCCTTGCCATGATGATGATGACACAGAAGTGCCACAAAGTCATACTTTTCTTTGCGGGGGGGGGGGGGGGGAGAGGAGGAAACAATCAAAACCTAGTTAGTCCTTGCCCCTCCGTGCACCACCACTATTATTAGCCGCCTGCACTCTCCTGGCTGGCATTGTCAGAGGTTGTACAGAAGGAAAACCAAGTTCACACACACCCTACCAGCCTTGTTGCATTCTGTCTACTGACAAAAAAGAGCAGCTCTGCGAAATGGGTAACAGCCATCACCAGGCAGCGAGAGGTCAGTGTCCCTCACGGGGCAGCATCCAGCAGTCACAGACAGAATGTGTCCAGCTATGCTGCTTCAGAGCCTGACTGCCTGAGACACCATCCTGAAATGTCCACCAGCCCCCTGGAGAGCACCAAACGGGTAATAAAAAGAAATCAACTTTTTCTTGAATTTAAAGTTAGCTACATGGAAGGCAAAAAACTTCATTGTAAATGCAAAAGACATAGTAGGAGGGGAAGGGAAAAGGAGGAACAATCGTCTTCACTGCTTTTTATTTCCCTTTTTAGTATGTTTTTAGATTTGCTGTTGATACAGCCCACTGGACATGGAGGAGCCCAACACACACAATGCCGTGCTCAGCTGTCCCCATCAGGAAAGTCCTACCTTTGGTCTAGTTGCATCACAAGATGCTAACATACTAACATGGGGAAGATCTGGTATTGGGCAGCTTAATATTAGTGAGGGGCAAGAGGAAGGAAAACCATTTCCATTAATACTATACCAGTAGAACAACACAGCTGAGCAGAGCAGGGAAGTCAGGCCGTGTAACAAGTTTTATTTCAACATGGTTAAAATTGAAGATTTCATATCAACAGCCTTTAAAAAATTCCAGAACATTAGCATTAAAGAACAAAAGTTAGTGAACTCTTAAATATACATTTATTTATACACATATATATGTGTATATATAAAAAATAAGTTCCGGTCCAACTGTCAATACTCCTCCAGTGCTACACCACACAACGAAGATGGGATGGAACTGTGTGGTTTTGAGCTTTTTGCTTTTCCTACTCAGGGGAGACACTGACTGCCATCAGGAGCTGGACTTCTATGATCCTTGTGGGTCTCTTGCAACTCAGGTTATTCTGTTCTTCTATTATCTTTCTTTAGCTATTACAAGCATCATCAGTGCCACTTCCAGTTAGTCACATCTCCTCACAACTATGGATTAGGAAGTCATAATTTACCTGGCAGGACCTGCTGAAGTTAAAATACATTTTCTAGAGCACCAGGTATGCTGCAGGAATACTACAAGAGGAAGCATTCTTAAAAAGAATGGGGCCCATGTTTTATACTGTAATCCCCTACATAAGAACAAATTAAGAAATATTTTACCAAGTTGCTTGCAAGGTGCAAAACGCACATTTAGCCTGAAGTTGTATGTATTTTAATTAAATGAGGACTCATACCAGGAGACTATTTCCAGCATTTTTATCTTCTGATAACCTGCCAAGTACATTTGTGATTCTAGAGGCGAAAAAAAAAAAAATCCAAACCACCTTGTCCTTGAGAAACTGGCTGGTGGCCAGCGAGTGATCTGTAAACAGCTTTGTATCCACACAAACTATTTTCAAATACTCAGGCAGTATTTTCAGACCTCAAACTATTTCTGCTTTATCAGCATGGGAGTTTGACTCAAAAAACCAAGCCTGTACTAACAACCCTTTCTGTACCAGAGTCAGTAATAACAAAATCCCAATCTCAGAGGTTGCAGAGCCATTTATTTCTTTATTTATGTATTTAAAAAAAGGACCAAAATGAATGCAAATTCCTGTCAGTTGCTACCTGGATAGTATTTAATATGCATTCCCACAGCATGTGGCAAATATGTTTATTATGTGAAAGAGCCACATGACAGAAAACCCATTATGCAACACATTCAGCTCACAGGTTAATCCACGGAAAAGAACAGCATTAAGGAAATGGAGCCTGCGTGTTCTCCAGTAATGACTTTTTACTGAGTACTCAAGAACACACCAAGTGCTTCACAAAAACTAGTCAAAACATGTTCACCACTCTTGAATAACATACTACAGGCTTTCACAGATCAAGTTGTGGCAAACAAAAAGTGAAAAAATTCCTTGGGAGAACTTGCAAAGAAAGGCCACAGTGCTGCTCCCGTTGCAGCCAGTCTTTTCCTGCCCTGCTGTGCACTCAGGGTACAAATAAAATGCAGATTAAACAAAAGTTATTTTGGTGCAAAAGGGTTAGTGAGATATCTTTCCACGGGAAGAGTCAGCAGATCAATACCTGGCTGTGAGCCTGGTGTCTCCCCCAGCAGAATTTTGGGGCTTTTGATCAGTGAGTCTACATGATAGCTGTCCTGCTGGCAACAGACAGGTATACCTGTCTCAAAGTGGCAAAAATATTTTTGCACAGCAGTTACCAGGGCTCACTGAAAGTGCTTTGAACTAGGTTTGAAGGGGGAAAGGGATAAAACCAGGCTTGCTAGAGATAAGCCTGGGAGAAGCATGCCAGTGTTTGAGGGACAGTGTGCTACCAAGGTCCTTCAGTCTGCTGTCTCAATACAGGTTGGGGATGGAGATTCATGCAGCAGCAAAGACACAATGGGTTATCGGTGTGTTAGAAAACCACAAAAGCATCAGAGAATAGTTACGTAGGAATTCAGGCTTCTTCCCCCAAAAAGGTGACGGAACCAATAAATCAACTTAAGTTAATTTACCCCAATGCACAAAGCATGGCCAACAAACAGAAGTCATCCTGCAGCAGGAAAACTACTATGTAATTGCCATCACAGAAACATGGTGGGATAACACTATGTTAGGGAGTGTTTTGACTGGAGAGCTTAATGATGGTGATGACAGGGTAGAGTGTTTATAGGTAAGAATCAGAGGGAAGGCCAAGGCAGATATCCTGGGGAAATCTGTTACAGACCACCCAACCAGGATGGAGAGGCAGATGAAATATTCTATAAGCAGCTGGGAGCATGATCATGATCACTGGCCCTTGTTCTCACAAGAGACTTCAACGTACCAGACACCTGCTAGAAATACAACACAGCAGAATGAAAACAGTCCAGGTGGGTCTTGGAGTGTGGGGAAGATTATAACTTCCTGATGCAGCTGGTCAAATGTGGACAACCAGGGAAGGTGCCCTGCTAGAACTGCAGATTGTGAACAGAGGAGGACTGCTGAGTGATGTGATGGTTGGAGGTCTCTTGAGCAAAGCGATCACAAAATGGTAAGAGTTTTCAATTCTTGGAGGAGGAGGAGGAAAGCAGAACTGCCACCTTGGTCTTTTTAGGAGCCTGGCTGACTAAGCCCACTGGAAGGTAGTCCGGAGGAGCAAAGGTTTCCAGGAAGCCTGAACATTCTACAGGAAGGAAATCTTAATGGCACAGGAACAGCCAGTACCCATATGCTCAAAGACAAGGGAAGAAGAACAGCCTGGCTTAACAGAAAGCTGGAACTCAGGGGAAAAAAGTAGAGGTTTTGACCTTTGGAAGAAGGGGCAGGCAACACAGGAATGTGCCCAGGTGGCCAAGAAGGCCAATGGCATCCTAACTTGTATCAGAAATAGTGTGGCCAGCAGGACCAGGGCAGTGATCATCCTCCTGTAATCAGCACTGGTGAGTTGAATCCTGTGTTCAGTTTTGGGACCCTCACTACAAGACAGACATTGATGTGCTGGAGCATGTCCAGAGAAGGGCAATGGAGCTGGTGAAAGATCGGGAGCACAAGTCTTCCGAGAAACAAATGAGAGAGCTGGGGTTGTTTAGCCTGGGGAAAAAGGCTCAGGGGAGATCTTAATATCTCTACAAATACCTGAAAGAAGGCTGCAGCAAGGTGGCAGTCAGTCCCTTCTCCCAAATAAACAAGGGACAGGACTAGAGTAAATGGACTCAAGTTGTGCCAAGGGAGGTTTAGATTGGGTATTAAGAAACTTTCTTTACAAAAAGAGTGGTCAGGCATTGGAACAGGCAGCCCAAGGAAGTGGTAGAATTACCATCTGGGGAGGTATTCAAAAGACATGTATGTAGATGTGGCACTTGGGGACCTGCTTTAGTGGTGGACTTGGCAGTGCTGGGTCAACAGTTGGACTTGATCTTAAAGGTCTTTTTCAACCTAAACAATTCCATAATTCTATGATTTTAGTCCCAAACACACACCCCTTCTGTAGCTGTAGGTAGGATATACACTGCAGAACTTTTTGACACTACACAAAAATATTATTTAGCTCATGATCCAACATCAGCCATTCCCGTAGACCACAAGTCACTACTCTGGACCACAACTGACATTAGATGTAATATAAAAACTGCTAGTCAGAAAGGGCAAGCTTTTGGTTGTAAATCATTCGGCAAACTGAAACAAATAGGATAACTTAGTGTTGCCCCAGACTGCGAAAGAGGAGTAAGAATCAAAATTCAGCTAAGGAGGATGACTCATACATTTCATAGCTGATCATAGCTGGGGAGCTTATCCCACCATCACTTTAACCATGAAACGCCTGTAATACTGCACCACTTCCCAGGTGGCAAAAGGAAAGGAAGAAGGGGGTGGTGGGCATCTCAACCCCAAACACTCCCCCACACAAGCAACAAGGACACAAGTGCCTTGACAGGGTTCCATCTCACTGAGGGCAGATGCACAACATAAAGGAAGCAGAAAATGGGCCAGCCCTGCTGATGACTACAGAAGGCTGACCATATCCTGGCCCACCAGCTCATCTCCCCTAAATACAGATATGGAGATGAGAGCCTGTAAACAATTTGGACTGAAGTCCCAGACCCTGACAAACAAAAAAAAAAAAATATTTCTCCAGCAAACATCCAGCCCTGACTCAGGAGCGCCCTACACACCCAAAGTTTCCATCCTCAGCTGGCTGTTTTCCAAAGAGACAGTCATGAAAGATCCCATGTATCTGCCAATACTCTAGCATCTCCAAGAGCAGAGGCAGCTGAGTGTGAGGGATGAACCCAGACATATCTGGATCTCAGTGCAGATGGAGCCAGCACACTGCCTCCTGCAGCATGGGCCTTTGCAAAACAACCGGTCACCTCAGAGGCTGACCAGATGGGGAACAGCCCAGAAACCTCCTGTAAGTTTTTGGTTAAGGATTCACAAGTGAAAACACTGCTTAATCCCACTGAGAATTTAAACGTAAAAATTTTCAATCCTACAAACACAGATATATATACACATAATGCTGTAGCCAAATTTAATCTCTAACCGTTACTTTCTACCACTTCCAACCTTACTAAAAGGAATGGAGAGAGGGACTGGAAATAATTTTTTTTTAAGTAGAAGCCTTTCACTTGTTTTAAGGTATTTGCTTGGTCACACTTTCCTGGAATGTACAGAAAGCTACCAACAGAGGAAAGTTTCAGCAACACTGTCTCAAAAGCTACCCACCATTTACATAAATCACCACTTGAATCTGGAAAATAATCATGTTAATCACAATCAGGTACTCTGACCAAACACTAAAGCCATGACCTAAATACATTATGTGGTATAGTGGTGCAGAACAGCAGTTCCTAGAATTAAGCAATCTTCCAATTAAGTGTCATGCACTGAAAACAAAATTAAGTTATCTGTGATGCTGCCCTACCACTTCTACTCCCTTCTCCCATCAGGGAAAGACAACAAGGTTCTTTCCACCAGTTTGAATGCTGTATCACCAGCAGGACTGGATTTCCAAGGTGTGGGGGAGGGGTCTACACACCCCAGATGTGCCTGTCCCAAATTACAGTACTCTGAGGACCGCTAAAAAAAAGTAACTATTTTTTAAAATTGTACTAAAACTGGATTTCCAAAAGTTCCGATGCTTTCAAAGTTTGCCTTATAAATTTACAGCCATTTGTCCAATTATGGAAAGAGCATTACAGGTTATTATAATCATGTGCCTGCATTGAAAACATGAAGATAAATGGTGGAATAGATTGCTCAATTATATAGTGCATAGCTATTGCAACTGCTGTCAAAGTAGAATTCATAACAACTCCAAGGGCTTGTCTTTCAAAACACAAGCACGAGCAATACTTAACACTTTAAAGCATTTTCACCAAACCAACGGATCACCAGAAGCATATGCAAGACAAAATTTAGCTAAAGTGTTGTCAAATATGAACCATGATTGAAGACACACACATACACAGATGCATACTTATACCAAGTGTAGGGCAGCCCCACCAAACATGCAGCTGAACTAAGGGCTGACTATGGCACGATGCTCTAAACCTGAGCTTCGATGACTGATTCACCACCCACATCACCAACTCTGAGTAAGACCCTGATTCAAGTCAGAATCCCATCCCACCCACCAGCCCAGTAGATAAGGGTCCTTCACCAGCCAGGGAAACTATCCACATTCAGAAACTACAGGGCACAAAGGGAAGGAAGGTTGGAGGCAGACACCAAAGCACAACTCTGGCAGCCCCACCTCCAGCAAAGTTGTTAAATTTTGGCTGGAATGCTGCTCACCTATCACTGCAGATGAAAAACACATACAAAGTGACACACATACACCCCAAAACACATTTTCCATCAGCACTCACATCTGCCTGACTCTGTCTATGGCAGGGAGGGAAGCTCCTACAACCGGCTCTTTCCAAGGGAAAGCTGGTGGCTCTCTGAGCCTCCCAAAGGCACCACGGGGGCACCGCCTGCAACTACACACAGCCTGATGGAGGGCAGTCAGATCCTCACAGATACACAGGTGTGTCCCAAAGGTCTTATTCTACCTAGATTAGGGCCTGAGGGGCTATTTTAATCAAAAACAAGTAAAAAAACCAGGGTTCTTGTGCTCTCTCCTTGTCCAGCTACAGCACATCTCAGACTGAGATGCCTGGAAAGAAAATATACAAAACAAAGCTCCAAGCCACCAATTAATTTCCATCTGAAACATCAAGAAAACCCCCAAAGCTTAGTTTGATATTACACTGGGCTTGAGTTCAAATAAACACAAGAATTCAACGCTGGAAGCATGTAAGATGCCCATACAGCAGAAGGAAGGGAAGGAGCTTGTATCTTCCACCAGCAGAAAGCTACAGGGGCTTCCTTTTCTGATTTTTGCCACAAACTCTAAGTGCAACCAAGAAAGAGGCAAAGCTAAGAGGACCAGAGGTAGAATCATCCGAGATCTGAAAAAAATTAAAACTAAGGAATATAACATCCAAGTTTCTGCAGGGAACACAGAGCAAGGGTTCCTCAGTATGCAGCCAAACGGTTGGAGCAGAGAAAATAAGCAGGTGCGAGTTACTGGGAAATGTCAGCACTCCATTTCAAAAAACCTAGCAAGTGCTTGATTTTATTTTAATGGATTTTGATGACTCTGCTTTTTATTTTCATTTTTACTATCACTTCAGTAGCTTAAAAATCATTTTCTATACACATTTAAAAACTGATAACTCACAGCTTCCATTTAGCCTGCTCATTAGTTTAGGAATATTCCAGAGAAAAAGGAAAAAAATAGAAGAAAACCAACACTTCTCTACTATGTGAATAAGTCTGTAGGTAAGAGAGATCTACCTAATCATACTGTTTGCCATTCACATTTATAGTTATCACTGAAATCAGGGAGTGAAATTTAACAAGAAGTTGCAAGCAAGAAAAAGCAAACAATCTAGTTTACTGCTGCATGAAAGTCTTCAAGAACTATCCTGGCTTCAGTACAAGCAACTGAAAATGAACAGAAAAACCTACTACTGTGAATTTGAGCTAGATCACTCCAGTTTTCCAGTCTTCATTTCAAACAGAAATTCATTTGGTTTACTTTTATGACTCCTGTAAATGTGTTGCACACTCAGTGATAAGTACACACTTACTGATGACAAGTTTTAACTCTATCTTGAGACAGAAATCATTCAAAGCATAGGCAAGCCTGTGCCAGCATGTTCCAAGCAAACAAACTAGAAGATACATGATAAGCTTAAATCAAGACTGATTCTTTCAAGGAAATCCATTTAGAAAGGAGATTTTCAGGCTACATTTCTCTAGGCTGCCCTATGGAAGAGACCTGAGAGAAGGAGTGGGTCAAAAACACGGCAGCGAGGACAGATGAGCCCCAGGAAGGAATCAGGGCAGAGGTCTGCATGTCCAGCTTGGCACAGCCACCCTAGGGAACTATGCCACGCTACTGCTTTGACAGAGCCCTGGGAAATCGAAGGTAACAACTGCAAACAAACAAAAGCTTGTTAGTTTGGTGGATGGCTCAATGGCAAGAGCGTTGAAGATTATGGCATGTAGGTACAAGTACAGCCTTATCTTTCATCTCTTCCTCCACATCAGATCTTCAGCAGTCCCAGCCATGATGACTCCATTCATCTCAGAAAACAGGATCTCAAATGAGAGTACCTAATAAATGCAAGTATTGCTAGGATTTAATTTCCCCCAGCTTGTGAATGATGAGCAAAGCCTTTCTTTCTTCAATCAAGATTACCTGATACTGGATGGCATGTGACACTCACAGGTAGGCCCAGGGAAGAGTGCCGAGCAATCAAAAATCAACTAGGGGAGGGGAGGATGGCAATACCCAACAGAGCTTCTTTCCTAACATCTCTGTTCACTTTAAACATCCAATCTCAGACAAAGAAATCTGTCTTATGGATGTAACATGACATAAAGAGGTGGCACCCACTCCATAAAGCTGGAAGGAACAGCTAAAGAAAAAAGCAGGGGGGAAACAGGAGTGGAAGAAAAAGGGGGTTGCTTCCAGCACCATTAGTCCTCACAAAGGATCCCTGCCTAGCCACTACTAGGAAGGACAAATCAACACAAGAGGACAGGCTATTATGACAGACAAGCCCAGGAAACAAGTGTGCACCAACAGATTATAAAGATGAGGAAATGCCAGCATTCAGTAATCCCAGCTACCACCATAACCTGCCAACATGCTCTTTGCACAGAGAAGTCTCCCTTCAGAGCACCAAAGTTCATTCCTAATGGGGAAAAAACCATTGTCTAAACAGTGTTGGTGACTTATTGCCAATACAAGATGAAGATAATTTGGTTCCTCAAAGCTAGATTTAAAGAAGGCTTATCCACTTAATGATGCCGTTAATGAGAGTTAACAATGCTTCTCTCCACCATAGCTAGACAGAGACACTTCCAGGACTGGACTCTACTTGTCCTCCCCACCACTTTGGCTGTGACTAAAAGATCTGCATGAAAACACAGGTACTTCAAATTCAGGGGGGTAAGAAAAAAATGGCCTGGTGTTCAAAGACGGCGAAAAAGTAAATCTCTGTACTGTTAGTCAGCTGTGACATCCGAAATATGCAAGGTGCTTCTCAAATCTTCAGAAGTGAGATAGTTGAGACCCACTAAGAGGTAACAGCAACAAGAATTTTAAAACTTAAGGAACAAATAGCCATTAAATATTTTTGCAAAACTGTTAAGCAGACTATAAACTTGCAGCCAAGAACACTGCCAGGATCCAAGGCACACTGAAGGAGATGCATGAACACACACACAAATCTGGGGTGTTTGTCACCATGAGACAGCGTGAGATAGGAGAGTGCATGTCAAGAAGAGAGGCCTGGAAGGAGATGACACATTTCCACTTCAGCTGTAGATTTCCTGTGCAAATTTGAACATGAAACTCTTTTTTTTCTGTGCTGTTGGCTTTTTTTTTAATCCATAAAAATACTAGTTTTATAGTTGTCAGGCGTAATTCATTAATGTTTGTTTTTAAAAGTGCTTTGATGTTCCTAGGTAAAAGCCACTACAGATAGATCACATATTAAAGAACAGCTAAATATTACCAGGACTGGTGCCCTGCACAAGTATTTACAGTTCCTCTGTACTGAACAGCCATTTGAGATCAGGAAACAGCAGCAGACGCTTCCAGCAGAAGCATCAAGGACGTTCAGTGCAACGGCAGATCCTGAAGAGAGCAGACCGCACCACAAAAGTCAAGATCATGGGTGCTGAGGGAAAACTGAGGAAATGGAGTCAGACTTCCTCTTCCTCCAGCAAGAGGCTGAGACTGGACTGCCAACATCCTATGGTTCAATTTGTGCGGTCTAAATACTGGTGATTGATCCCTTGTGGGACATCACAGGGCAGGCAGAAAACAGCATGAGACCTATTAGAGATATAAGCCCTTTTGCAGCAGATACTGGGGGCTAGCAGCACCAGGTGTTCCAGCACACCCTTCCTTGGTAGAGAGGAGCAGAGGGAAGAGAGTGTGAAATTGAAGAGTGTAGGTCCCATCCCACTGCCGCTGAGGTACAGTGTCACCATCAGCAATCCCTCTGATCCAGCAGCTCCAAGGCAGCGTCCCAGCTGGGTGCACCTTGGTTTTGAAGGCAGCAGGGCTGCAGTGGACCCTGAAAGTGGGTGGAACCCCTTTGACTTTGAGAAAGTGCCTTGACACGGCTGGAACAAAGGACCCATGAGCAGCTTAACAGCAGGCATAGCTTTTCAGCCTTCATAAAAAGGCACACTGCAAACACTGCAATTTGGCAGACAGGATGAAAAGGAGTAGCTATTCAAAAAGGCTACTGTTTACTACCACTTCACGTGAGATAAGATCCCTCCACCTTTTTTAATTTTTCACTCTTAAACCCATACATTTTTTTAAAAATTCCCCTATTCCTAAAGAGGTGGTGTGATTTTTCTAGGAGTGTATGCATTATAACTTTCACCTTCTGAGCATTAATGTTTTCCGTGTTAAATTTAGAAAGGAAGAAAGGGATTTATGTGAAGGATTATTCTTAATTCTTTCACTCCTCTTCGGTACAGCAAAAGGGAATGAGCAAGTTAAGATGGTCTTTAGAAAAAATAGCTTTTTAAGTAAAGAAAGATCTGTTGAACAAATATTAACAGATTCATTTGGATGTCTTCAAGACACTGTAAATCCAAGATTTGCTGATGTAGAGGAAATGCAGATCTTTATCTATAAGCCTGAAAGAAAAGCAAAATGAAATAAATTTCTGAATTCCCTCTCTGTAGAGACATTTTGTCCTTCAGGACAAAACTCTACTCCCTCAGCACTGCCGCATCTGCACCTTGCCTGGCTCGGAGCTGGAGCTGCTGGTGTACTTTCAGATCTAAGGTGTTCTTGTTTCCAAAATTAAAAGTCACTAGATCCTCTGAAGGCTCTGTGTTTCAGGGGTGGTGAGAAAAGACTGCCTTTAATGCAGGCCAACTCCTCCCACACTTCGCAACTGATGGCTCACTCTATGCCAAATTATTTTAAAATTCTGCAAATCCAAGGAAGAAGTTTCCAGAAACAAGGAGCAGCCTGGGGCCGTGCAGCACTCTCCACCCACAGGGACCCTCTTCTGTACCCCACAACCCACCCAGCATTTGCTGCAGGTTTAAATCCTCCTCTTAAATAACAATTTTTGCAGAGCAAGGTGGGACCCCAAGAAACTGCTCCAAAGCAAAAGATGATTTAATCATAATTTAAGGATCCTTAAATCAATCAAGATCATGATTGATTTGATGATGTGATGGAGGACAACCAAGCACTTGGTGTAGCCTACCACTCCTGTGACCCTCCAATAGGCACATCCTCCATCCTCGCTCAGCTGCAAGAGTTACAGCTATTTAAAGAAACTGCACCACGCATCCAGCAGGAAGGACTTGTCACCCTCCTCCCCACCTCTTCTAGGAGTGGCAGACATCATTAATTAGGTCCTAAGATCACCCTCTGCCTGCTGCTTTTGTATGTCTCTGATTCATTAGAATACTGCTAAGGTACCGCTAGCAGGGCAGTTTACAAGATTACATATAATGAGCATTGGTTAGAGGGAAGTGCATCATGATTTTAACAGAACAGTAAAAAAAAAAAAAAAAAAAAAAAAAAATCAACAGTCCAATTATCTTCTCCCTACGCCATGTTCCAAATAAAGCTCTCTGCCAGGCCCACACTATAGCACAGTAGGGAGCAGCACAGTAGGCTAAAACTGTGTTATTCTTCTCTTTGCTGGAAAAGGAGGACTAACAATTTGGACTGGAAGGCATTTAACTATATAGTTGATTAGTCATTCAACACAATGGCAAGAGGTCACCATAGCACCACCCAGCACAAATGCATACCTGACCTCACATTATGTGAAAATGTGAAATCCAAGTACAATTCCTCCCTGCGCCCCTTCTCCTGTCTCCTTCCAGTGCTGGATTTGACACCAACAATCTGCCTTATCCCATTTATCTTAAACTATCAGGTTTCCTGCATTTTAAAAGACAAAGCTTACAGCAAGAACTTGTGGAGCAAGGAGAAGTTACACGTGCAGTATTTATAAATAACTATTTTATACTCCCAAGGTTATCTGTTTTATACTATTATGCCCAAACACCAACAGTTAAAGCAAAGCAAGGGGGAAACTCATGACAAAAATAAAGTTACTACAGGGGGAAAAAAAAAGACAGAGAGCCTTTTTTTACTGAGTAGAACAACCAATTACCTTCAGGTTTACACAGTTCACTCCTTCCTGGGTCAGTCAAGGATCAAAGAGGATCTTAAACCTCAGAAAAATGCTAGAAAAAGGAGCAAAGGTTGAGTGAGAGTCTGCCGTGGGTCTATGGGTAAAACAGACAGACTCCCACATATGCAGCTATGGCTACAGTAAGCTATAAATTAAATTAATCCATCTAAGCAGAGGCACAGATGGGGGGAACTTCATAGCAGGTATGTATAGCATGAGTAAATACACCCTTGCACACAGGTGTTTTGCAGGTTATTTTTCAAATATTAGTCATCCATAGGAACAAATGAACGAGGATGGGTTTGCCAGGCAGTTTTTCTGCATCACTGAAAATATACAGAACATCACCAGCTCCCAACGGGAAACAGCTGAAGAAACCCCACAGGGACTTGTGTCAGACAGGAAGGGGGAATAAGGAAGCCTGTAGCTCACACAACTTCCCCACCAGCCACATTTTGAGAACCCGACCTGGAATGAAGCACAGGAAGCCAAAGAAGCCTGTCTCTATGGAGTTGCACTGCAGGCAGATTAGAGGAGCTCCGGGCATCCCCAGAGCTCAGACAGGCATAAATTGACGTGCAGCAAATGGAACTCAATGGGAACTCTTCAATTAGGAGCTCAAGGGAACCAGAGAGCTAACTCTGCAAAGAAAGTGGGAAGGCTGCAGCCTCTCCACCAGTTATCCATGTGGTCTGGGTACTGGGGGAAGCCCATACCAAACGCTAATTAAAGTTGGAACAACAGCCTGTTGGGACTGAATGGATTTACACAGGCACAGTGTGGGAGTGTGGCTCAGCGACAATTGATTTCTTATTTACACTGCAGTACCACTCAGTGGCCTCAAATCATGACCAAAGTGGCATTGTGTCACACACCATTCAACCACCCATACAGGCAAAACACTTAGTCCAACGAGCTTATGACTTGATGTCCTTGCTTCAGGAAAGCATGTGCACCCAAGCTATCCCAGACAGCAAATACTCCAGAAGTTTAATCCTGCCCCACTTAAGGCACGAACTTTTCCATGTGGAAAAGGCCTGGCCTGAACAAGTGCTGCTGCAAATTCAGCTCTTTCCTTTGGTTGCCTCATGTCCAATATTCAGGCCCTGCAAGTTCCCAGCCACTTGGTAAGCTGGAAGGGAAAACCCTAAGGATCTTAGGAATAGTAAAATATTCTTTAAAGTGATCAAAATGCAGCTGTGGTATTCAAAAAAAGGCCACACAAGTAAGAAAAGTATTAAAATCCACAAAACCAAAACACATACTCCCAAAAAATATACCAAACAACAAAAAAAAAATCTCTTAGACAGAAATTTATATTGATCAACTCAAAACTTGCATATAGTTTGAAGCTTGCTAAGCTTGCTCCTCCTGTTTCAGGGCTCAGAGGAGGTTTTCCATACCCAAACTTTGACCAGGTTTATCAACCATGCTGTGTCTCCCTATAAATGAGATTTTGTTAGAACTGCCACAGTTCTAACCTATAGGGCCTGTGACACTATTTACAGTCTCTGTTTTAATAATATATTATGAGGTTCTGATGGAGGCAGTTTCTCAGAGCACTCTTCCACTGAAGGACTTCTCTATGAATACCAGTGTATTTCCACATCTTGAGAATTATCAATCTCTCTTTAATGTCAATTTCTCCTCTAATTTAAAATGTTTGCTATACACCATTATAAGACAAAGGACAGAATTCAATCAGATGAGGGGAACTAATTCCTCCTATCACCCTCCTGATTCCCAAGGCCAAAACAAAACCACAGAGCACAGACATTCAAAGCAATCTCCAGGGAGAACCAGCCAGATGCAAACTGTCTGCCAAAACAGGGAAGAAGAAAAAACCACAGTTAGTTTGAGGGTCTCCAATCTAAGGCTCATAATGGAACTGTTTTACAACTTGAAGTACAACTTATACGAGAACTCAAATTAATAGTATTTTCTTAGCATTTGTATATATGCCTAAATCAAATCAATAATTAAGCTTTAGGCTTATAAGATTTACTTTGTTATAGTATTCTACTTGGCAGGGTATTTTACAGCAGCAAGTTTACATAGCAGTTCATCCATAACCATGATTTACTTCACTTTCATTAGCTTAAACACTAAAATCAGAAGACATTTAATTCTTCTAATTTAATACTTATAAATTAAGGAAGTACGTTCATGAGTACTAGGTTGCTAAAAGCCACTACCATGCCAAAAAGTTCAACAAGAAAAACTTACTCCTGCCAAGGACATCACTCTCAGCATGGCTTCACAATTAACTACCGACTGTGCTGTGTGACTGGAACTGTGATGAACCCTGTCAGGAGAAGAAAAATAGCTACCTTTCCCTAGACATGTCTCAAGGGGGTATTCAATGAGGTGCCAAGGAACTGGTAAGTAATTTGAAAAGGCTAAAGCAGATGACTCCTCCCATGACTTTTGTTGCTGTTACCAAAGCTATGAACTTCAAAGATGGATGGATGGATGGATGGATGGATGGATGGATGGATGGATGGATGGATGGATGGATGGCTGTCCAACTGATCTTGTAACACAGTAAGGAGGAAGAAAATCATGTTAACAAGAAGAGCAAGCAGATTAGATCACAAGCTGGTGATAAAATCCAGGAGTTCACAAGCAAAGTGGAGCTCCTCCAGCTTTTGTCCCTTTCCTGGAGAACAGAAATTAGCACCTGACCTCTTCACTGTGCTCATGCAATGACATTGCCTTGTGCTAGTTCTCAACTCGGAAAAAAAAAACAGATAAGTAAATAAAATGTTATCTCAGCTGCAGACAATTTTATTACTACTCTACTCCCCACATTTTTACTAAAAATACTGTCATTTAAAGAAATCCATTTATTTCATCCTCAGCTATGAAAACAAATTCTGGTTTTTTGAGGACAACATAACTGTAACTTAAGCCTTTTCAAAACATGCCTCTCTGAAAGCACGCTCTCTCACATCAGCCAGATGAATGAAGGACTATTTTTCTTAGTTTGACTCCATTCTTTCAGCTAACCCAGTGAAACAGAAAGGCTGCCACTGTTTATGGGAAGACTAAATCACCTTCTTAAAATACCTACAGAAACCAAACAGTCTAGTTTGGTAGGATTTACTTTTCCTAATGTGCAGGATCACTTGTAAAAAGTCATGGGTGATTTGATCACTTTCCAAAATTATCAGAGGCATATTTGATAAAGAAGTATTGATCCCCAAAAGAGGAAAACAGGAGTGGTGAAAATGTTCTTTCAAAGACCAAAAAAACAAACACCAAAAAAAAAAAAAAAAAAAAAGGTGCTTGAGAGAAGGTGGTTTTGTTTTCATCTTCAGCCAAGCTGCATGAAGTTAGTTCCTGTCCTTGTTTGGAGGTAAATGAGGCAAAGCAGGGAAGCCACTACATGAGCAAGAGGGAACAGGCAAAAAATCGGCAAAAGCCAAGGGTAAGAAAGCATCTGAGAATGTAAACAGAATGCAAGGTGTGGAACCAGCGGCAATGGGAAGCCCACATATGTGCACCAACACCTCATGAGTCCCTCGCTGTCAAATTAAGCCCACCTATCAGACCACACTGCTGCCAGTCACAGCTTGGACCCACGTTTCACCTCACTGCCAGTGCACCAGAGGTTTCACACCTGACTCAGACAAGACCAGAGCAGATGTGTGTGGGTGTGACTCTGGGATTCAGCTAAACACCCATCTAAGGGTGAGTTACTGCCACCAGGAGCAGGCAACTGGCAGCTCCCCACCCTGCACACCCAGCCCCCCCGGCCTCAGGCACAGCAGCAGCAGCAGCCACCACTGGTTCAGAGAGACAGACTGGCAGAAAACTCCAATTGCTCCTCTGTCAAAGAGAGCATGAAGGAAATGCACATCCACAGCTCAGACCAGCACTGCTGCTCTGGGAGACTAAGCACCTGCTGTCAGCAGCAAGTGGATAGCGTCAAGGCTTCCTGAAAAGCAGGGGCAGAGGGAGTGACGGACACAGTATTGTCTGCCTCTCCTGAGCATAAGACACAAATTCCTGATGATTTTCACTTATCAGCCAGAAATCAGGAGGCATGCTACAAACTACAAGGTTCTCCGTATCGATTATAGTTATCTCCAGAAATAGGCTGTCTGAGGACGCAGTACTACTAAACCACAGGCTACACAAAATATCCACCAGGAGCAGCCTAACAGACCAAACACTCCAGTCTTGGGGTACAGGACTGGATGGTCTCCTGAGACTCTTTTATATGAATGGAGTGTATATCTGTACATGCATATATGTGTACATGCATATACACAAGAACATACACATAAATTATTGATTTCGGGGCAAGGAAAGATGGCATATGTCATTTCCTTAATAAAGTTTGCAGCTGACTCATCTTGCTGGGGAGGAAAACAGAAAAAAGTTCAAGCCCCCTTCAAATGACCTATACTATAAAAAAGTCCCAGCAACAAAGACATGTGCCATGCATCCCATACCCAGGGTCTGTAGTAAACACCTTTGGTTCTCTTACATAAGAGTCCCCTGTTCAGTAAGAAAAGAACAGGCTTCCCCCTCAAGCCAGAGGAAATCTTCCTAAGGTTAATCTGTTGGTTGTTAAGTAACTTAGGCCAGACACCAAAAGGAGACGTGATCACATGCAGGAGATTAGCACACTGCAGACCCACAACACAACAGCCTAAGCAAAGGCGCTGAGGGGAATGTGTGCACAAACCTCTGCCTGCACGGCTACTCGGGAGTGAAGTGGAGGTGAAGGGGGCAATGAATCCTGTTTTGATTCCTGTCTCCATTGGAAAACATGCCCATGTGGTCATTCCTTCTCCCACCCCCCTTCCTTTCCCAGTGGCTTGGGCAGGGCCGGGGTGGGTAGGGGATCTGAGCTGCAAACTTTCCTGAGGAAATGCCACCGAGATGGTATCATCAGATCCTTTGAGAATAGAGAATAGATAAGACCAAGCTCTGGGAGATAATTACCCATTTGTGCCACAAATATATTTTCCTTTACAACAGACAGACTTTTAAACGGCTTGGCAATTTTTTACCCTCAGGAAGGTTAACCTGCTATCATAAAAAACACTTATGCAAAGTGCCTACTGAAAGTGCAGGATAACACAGATGAAGAGAGGTTATTCCTGCCCCGGCTAACATCCAGTGCTGTGAACCATGATGCGCTCTGCAATATCTAAGCCCCCCTGCTCCTTCCTGCTGCCTCTTCTCCATGAACTCCGTGTCTCACCTCTTAAAGCCTCCTTCTCCCTGGAGGGAGGCAGGGCAGCTATTGATGGCACAGAAGGCCGTCAGGCTGGAGCAGAGCCGGGCTCAGATGTGGCTGTGGCCACCCCAGGTTGTAAGACAGGTCAGCCCAGCCCAGCCCAGCCCAGTGTCCCTGATTGCTGCATCTCTCCCTCATTTCGAAGCATGTTTCTTCAGACAGCCCTGACACCAGTTGGCTCCCACTGTAATGCTGGCAGAAACACTCTGTAATTTTGCTCAGCCGTAAGAATTTTAAACCGTGCTTAAGCATGTTTGCTAACCACACTTAGAAGACCTACCAACGTGCAGCCAAAAAATTACTGAAGCCCTTCAGCCGGCCAAAGGACACCCTGGATAAATAAGTAAATAAACAAGCATGAGGCCAGGGACAATGAGAGCCTATCTGAAATATTTCAAAACCAGATAAGAGCATAAGAAGCTTCAGTGGGATTTGTAAGTCAGTGCACAGGAGTACCATGTTTATATGAGTGAAAATTCAAGCACTGACTCACTTCTTAAGGCTAGCACAGGGACTTCTCACAGGAAGATTAGTGGGGAAAAGAAGGAAAAAATGATTAATAAGACCTGACATTTGTTCAAGTCAGGAAAAGTCTAGTATTTTCAAGAGCACTGACGGGGAGAGCAATGGGAGATGTGTTGATACTACAGTACCATCAGCAACCTCGCTGGGGGGGATGTCAGAATATTGCAGGACACCAGGGCCCAGGGATTACCCAGGGACAAATCATGTGTCTGCCCATCTTTCTGGACTTCTGCTGCCCTTCTGGGCACCCCAGAATCTCTACCAGCTTCATCCCTAAAGGCCCAGATCAAAAGGACTTCCCCACGGCAGAAGGGGTAAAGCCCACAAAGATGACCCATGTTTCCCTGCAAGAGCACAGCACAAAGGGCAGGAAACCAGAGAATGAGTTTCTGCCCTTCCTCAAGCACCCCCCAAAACCTCACTGCCTCTGAAATGGTATCACATGGCATTCTGTCACCATTAGCACTTTGAAAGATTAAATAGTAACACTCAATGTTACTTCAAAGGTTAAGGGAAAAAAAAAAGAAAAAAAAAAAAGCAGTCAGTGATTTTCAGAAGACAGAAGACAGATACTGTACACACTCAAAAAGACAAGTTTCTTTGAGCCTCCTAAAAACTGAAGGCATGTGAATAGTCACACTTCGCACATCAGAGTTTGAGCTGCAGGCCCCACACTCTCTGGGAATTAAATGAGTAACAACATGAGAGGTTCAAAGATTTCTTGTCCAAGCCATGCATGCACACAGGAAAAAAAAATCCCCTACTTCAACCTGCCTTCTCCACCCCCACCCATCCAAACCCAAATATTTTATCTGGGCACAAATGTGCTCTAACAGCACGACAGCGGCAGTGAAAAGAGCACGTTTAATTCAATTTACCCATAATGAAAGCCAAGGTTTCCCTAACACCGGCTTGGGGCAGCTGGAGGAGAAGACACAGCTTGCTCCTAACCCCTCAGTGTTTGCTCAGTCCTGGACACAGCCACCCTGTCTCCAGGCCTCCTCTGGATGCAGGCAAAATGCGACAGCTGCCAAGTTCTGCAGTGCTGCGTGATGAGGGCAATAGATGGAAGGGTGGGAGAAGGAAGCATCACCAGCAGCTATTTCAAGCCTCCCATACAGAGTCAGGGACCAAACAGTGGCACTTTCAGTAATAACTACAGGTCACCAAGGGACAATAATGTGTAATATTGCATTTGTAAGAACTGGTAACGTCGACACTAATGACTGCATAGAGGACTTTCTCTTCTGATGGCACTCTTGTAAAAAACATCCAGGGTCAGTAGTCTGCTTTCTTCCCCAAAACATAAACCTTCCCGGAAGAAACGAGAAACTTTGAAAACATAAGTTGCAAGAAGTTCTGACTAAACTTTAATATAAAAAGCTGTGAAAGAGGCCAGTTTTCTTCAAAACTCATGGCAGGTCTAACCTATTGTGAGGATCTGCAGAGTGGTGTGAGCTCAGGACCTCCCTGAAGCCCAACTACCCAGAGAAAATTGATGTGCTGAGCAAATAACAACAGTCCATGAGTGAGCACAACCATTAAGTCCAACTCCTACCTGAAATAGTGCTGCCTTTCAAAGGCCTGGAAAACTTGCAGGCCAGGGGTAGGAGTGGTTGGATACTCTGCGTGAATTAAAAACACTAAGTAGGAGCTTTACGTAGTATCTGGTTAAGTATGCAACACGGTAAAAGCTAAGCACTGATGTCTACTCATTTTTCTCTTAAAACAAAGCACAGACATATCCTAAACACCTAAAAAAATTATTTAAAACAAAAACCCATGCATAACATAAAGCATGTATTTTCACAGTGTTCTGAAGCTGCTGTAAGCTCTGCAGATCACTGAGACCAGTGATGCCAAGAATTCACACTCCCTTCACACACATACTGTTCCTGGCCTCCAAAAAAGTTCAAAAGCTTCAGGTAACTCTGTGCCATCCCCACCCCCTTATTCCCCCAACTCTTTCCTGATGCCTCCACAAAACAAAGCAAAATAAGACCTAAACAACTGTTTAATTATTTCATCTTCCTTTCATCAGAAACAGGGAATGTAGGTTAAAAATGTGCAGCGGTCCAGTTCTCTCCATAAAAATTAATTATGGAGCTCAGGGAATTAATACCTTTTGCACTTCTGAAATGGCCATGTGACTTTAAAGCCCTTAACACAATTCTGGTAAGTTTAAAATGTTAAAGTGAGTTCAGAGTTGAATAGGTCTAGACATCTAGCCAGTGTTTCATACATTTGGTAACTGAGGCTTAAAACTGAGTCTGAGAAAAAGAAGGAGGAAAGGGTGAAAATGGAGGGGCAGCAGTCCAACTTCAGACCCCAAGAGTGGCTTCTCCCCCCTTCCCTACAGCTGGTACAAGGTGGTCAAAAAAATGGCCAATAAAATGAGAAGCCAGCTGAGAGGATTTGTAACATGAAACCACCAGGCACAATACTGAAAAATTTCCTGTCTGCTGAGAGGGGGAACACAAGAAACACCGAAAAAACAAAACCACGCAACCCATTAGGTCATTCAAGACCTAATGGAGAGGTCATTATAGACAGATGGCTCATGCACAGAGTTGGAAGGAGCACGTTCCTCTGAAACCAGGCACCAGCAGTGATCACCCATGTGTCTGCTGGCAGATGTAGATCCCCATGGGCAGAAAGAGGGACTGTGACCAGGACTGGTGTGCAGCATCTTGCTGGGACAGAACACCCAGCTCCCACCATCCTTTGCCAACAGCTCACCCATGGCTGCTGCCAGAGAGAGCATGCCTGGACCTGGGGAGCTGGAGGAGAAGGAGAATAACGGTGTGGCCACAAATGACTTTTGCATTTAGGTTTCCTGGATGGGTATCAGCAATCAGTCATAAAGGGAAAGAAAAGCTCTAACCAAACCATCAGCTACATTCATTAAAATCCTAAAGATGTCTGGAGAACTGCCCTTTCTGCAGCATTAAGTCATTGGCAACTTCATCTTAACTGGGATAGAGACTTCCCTCTCCACTACCCCTGCTCATCGTGAATGTAACTACAGAAGAGAAAACTGGATCGTGGTCAAGAAAAAAAATCACCCAAAGGCCTGTAACAAGGGTGGGAGGGTGGAGATGGGAAGGGGAGGGGGGAGGGGGGAAGGGGGGCTGTGAAGATAAGTCAGTCCTTTGCTTTGCACATGTCTTGTCGCTATTTATCCCCTCGCTGCCATCACGTGAGCCCAGCAGTGGAGGGAACAAAGGGCCTTTGCTTAACCATCCACAAGGAGCCCTTTAAGCACTTCAGCAGAGCCTAAGAGTATCCTTCCAACTAGCCTTTAAACAGTGACACTAAAATAAATAAAGAAAACCCTTTTCTGCAACATGTTACCCCTTCACCATGTCACAGAAAGTGACATGGCTGGGGCACATACGTCCCTCACTTACAGGGAGAGAAAATTCCTAAATTTAGGCATGTTCTCTGCCCCACTTGTATCCATCAAGAGATCAAGCTCTTCATTAATGGTATTCATCTAACTTGCTAATTTGAGGGATGAAATCACTCCTGCATGGTATCTTGAAGAGGACAGTTATTTTAGATCCCCATTTCAGAAAAAGCAGTAAAAAAATCAACTTATCCTCCTTATTCCAACACTAACCAGAAACACTGCTGTAAAAAGCAAATGCAACTTCAGCCCAGAGTTCAAACCTGACAGGGACAGAATAGTTTCCACCCTAGGACCAATACAACGCCTGAATTCTTCTGGCTCAGAACACAGCACCCTGACTGCGCATGTGTGCATGTCTGTCCGTCTGTCCGTGTGTGATAGCGAGCCCTGCAGCACCACAGGAGGGCCTGCAGAGGAGCAGACCCTGTTCTGAGGACTCAATCCCGCAAGATGCTCAAGCAACCCCTAACTCACTTGAGCCAAGTCACCTGATTTCAGGACCTCAAAATGAGTCAAAATGTGCAGAATCAGGCTCTCCAGTAGAAAAATCGGCTCCTCTGCTTAAACCACAGCAATCCTCGCCTGCCAGTTCTTTTTAATCGCTAGACTGACAGCCATGTGGTAAAGTCGACAGCGCCAAGTACTTGTCATTTCATCGGTGCTGCCAATTCCCATCTTGCTGAGACAATGACACATCAAAAATAGCTTTCATCTGTTTATATACTGCATGCTCGGCAAACTATGTCACCAACTGCTGGTGTGGAAAAAAAAAACCCACCACATTTTTTTTAATAATCTCCATCCTGGAAAAAAAGTAAGATTACACATTCTCTGAAAAGTATGAAAAACGTATTCCATATCTTGGGAAACCTTCAATGCATGCCTCATTTCATTTAAGATTACTATATTCTGAAAATATTTATTACAGTAAATCCTAGAAATTCTCTTTACTAACAAAGAGCAAAGTCGTCATAATCAAAACTTCTCTTCTGCAAAATGCTGATTTCTGAAGCTGCTGAAAATATTCAGAAGATAAAAGCAGATAGTCAAAAGCATTTTTCCTTATAAAAACTGAAGTCTTTTGCACATCCAAACAGATGCCAAAAACAACATGCGCAGAATTTCACAGTCTTTCTTCACATTTTCATTGGTCTCCCTGAAAGACATACACTGCATGAGTCACATCCTTTTGTTCTGTCTTCCTGGGTTATTCAAATTTGCTGAGCTATTTCTTGGTGAACACCATAATTAGAAAAAACTCTGCTCCCTACTGATCTGATGAACATCTGAATTTACATACATAAGAATACGCCACGAAATGTTTATATGTGCATTTTTTTGTTGTTTTTCTCCTTCCCTCCTTCCACAAAAGGGTAAGGACAGTTTGAAGCACCAAATTCCATAGATGAAAATTTGAAAGTGGATCAACAACAAATGCATACACTTAGAATACAGCCTGGAGAGCCAAATTAGAAATATACATCAAATAAAACCCTACAGCTGAGAAACTATACCAAACAAACACTATATGGCAAGCAAGACCTAAAGTTTGCTTTGATTCTTCATAAAACTTATCTTATACTTTGTTAAGAAGCGGGAAAGGAACGGCAGAAATTTAGGAACAAGATCTCTTTCAGAGAGAAAGAATATTTTTAAAACTGAAATAACTTATTTAATTATCCCCAAATTTACTATTAACGAACAACTTTTCATCTCAAGTGCTCTTCTCCTGACTGCACAACACATATAACTCTTTCAGCAAAAATGGGATTCATAGCAGTTTTGGAAGGGAGTCCCAGCTGAGATTGCAAGAGACGGCAAGATATAGGCCTGACTTATGGAGCCCTCATGACAGCCTAATAAATCAGAAAAACATATTTTTCCAACTTGTGGATTAAAACAAATACCAATTTGGTGATAGCATGCTTTTGAGCAGCCGTGTTTCCAAAGGAAAAAGGACTGTTTACACTAGCCTGATAATCTAATAGACAGACACACACATATCATTAATTATGCCCTGCAGATGGAAGTGGGCTGCGCACGCAATGCAACCCACAGGTCATCAAGCTGCCGAGGTGTAAGTGTAACTTTGCTATCTCGAAATGAGGGGAGAAGGAGGGCAGGAAAGATGAGGCTGTGCCAGCTGCAGAGGGCTCTTGAGTGCTCCTCCCCAGGCAGAGACACCCGCCCTGACGAGCCACACCATGGTGCTTCTACCACTGTTTATTGAGTAGCAAGTTCAACCAGTACTTTTTCACATAGCCAGACTCCTTCCCACAGGATGACATGGAAGCCAAACGTGGAAACATGGTTTATACCATTAGGACTATTAAGCAGGAACGAACTGGATGCAACCTTGGTCAAAAAAAAAAAAAACCAAACAGAAAAAAACCCACCCACTCAACACGGCCACCATCAGCTGCCAAAGGTTGGTATATCCCATGGGAGATCTCTCTCTTTCTCTGTATACATATATTAATCCTTTTCTCCATCACTGCCAAGTACTCGAGACAGCTGCCTAGGCAGTACAGATCTGTAGTCTGATCCCACATGGAAGCTCTTAGGCTATTCCAAATACACTTAGACTTTTGTGTAGAAAAAGCTTAAGTTCTTGGAAACAGGCTTTTACATCAAGAGTGGCAGCTCACTGGCATCTTAAAAAGTAGGACTCAGCACTTGAGTGAGTGACAAGTGCAGTCGAGAAGATGTAATGCTGACATAAAGCAACTAAGCAAAGGAGAAAGTTCCTGTTTTCCCTTTATTGGGATTTCATATCAAAATGGCTAAGTGGAGTTGCACAGCTCAATGGAAAATGCAAAGGTTTTTTTCCCCTACTCCCCTCCTCTTTTCAGATGTTTTCTTCCTTATGGAAGAAGCAGCAGGTATATTAAAACGGTCCTCTATCCCCCTCAGGACCAGCTAGCCTGCCAGCTTCTGGGAGCAGAGCTCAGCTCTGAGCTTAGGAAAGTGCTTTTGAAACACTGCTCTGAAAGCAAACTCTCTCTCCCTGAGGAGGTGGTGATATGGAAGCGGGTATTGATAAACACAGATATTTGCTGTTGCTCTGTTCTCGCAGTCCAAACCAAACAAGTGGAAATAGGAAAGAATTATGTATGCATTAAGATTAAATTCATACTTTAAAATACTATCAGTGAAAGACTGGTAAGAGATCAAATGCAATGCACTCCCTGTAACTGCTGGATTCCTTTGGGGTTTGTTTTCTTCCTTTTTTTTTTTTTAAGTAAACGTATTCTGTAAGAGGAAAGATATTCACATATGGTTAAATTTTAATTCAGCTAGTTATATAAACTACATGCCACTATAAAAATTCTCACCAGTAGTTTCAATTCCATAATCACAAGCTGTTTTTCACTTTCCATGATTACACGTTCTGCCCGCTCAAAAGTTTGTCCTTCCACTTCAAGCATGAGTTAAGCAGCTAACAGATGCATTTAAATCAGACTGTAAAAGGACTTAGTGAACTTTCCAAGTACAAAATATGCTAAAATTAAGCCTGACTTTGTCGTCATACTTCAGCGACCTGTCATCAACTTCATCATGTACCGAAAGGTAACATTGTTCAAAACCGAGATAGAGCATAACACCACATAAAAAAGACAAGGTAAATTATCTCTTCATTTAATACTTTTTAGCTTAGTCTACAAGTAAAAGACACTATTTTATTTACAAAAAATGCAAACTGAAGAAAACATTCCTCATTAAAAATATATTAAAATGCCATGCAGCAATGCCCCAAAATGCAGTCTTACTATAAAAACACAAAGCATGCTCTTAGCATAAAGATCATCATGAGATGGTTTTTATTCCAAATTTAAAAGTAATTAAAATTTATTATATGCAAATGTTGGATGGGGCTGAGTGTATGATTCAGTCCTCATGTCACCTTCAATCACAGTGATGAATCTGCTCTTCAAGACAAAGTCTGAGAGCTATGGGTAAAACAATTTATTACTGCTAGCTCTAATTAATCCAAACCCAACTGTTTCAAATTCTTCCGTACGTAGAATAAACTAGGCAGGTTTCTGCCATTTGTGACGCACCTAATTCAAACAGGAACCTCTTCAAATCTAGGATTACAAAAATGTAATGAATAAATTGAAATAATTTGTCCCTTTAGGCCCCTAGTCAATGAAATCATTTGTGAACGTAAATTTGAGAGCACATCTGTATCTTCCTCCGTCTCAATGCCCCAGCACATCCATCCGAAACTAAACATAACTCTTTGTACAGCAGCCTTCTACATACACCAGGAAACAGCATGCTGCCAAGCAATCAAGGGGAATAAACATTGGTAAGAGAAATATAAAGGAGAATTAATAACAGATTAAAACTGCCACTTTTTAACAGAGATTATAGTATTTTCTTGGTAGTGCCTTCTGCAAGGTGTTTCCAAGGACAGGTTAACATGTGCATGCAGCTCTTAAGAATATAGGCTAGGATAAAATTATTTATTTTTTAGCTACAAAGGCACCCCAAATAATACTGACAGCCTCACCCTGCAGCAATCAATATAGCTTAAACCATTGTAAATAATCTCCAAGGAGAGCGATAACAAACAGTCATCCCCAGAACAGTGAACAGGGTTCAGGGGGCAGACTTTAACAATATTAAGAACAGGCATTTCAAAAAGAGCAGCTTCCCACTCATGGACACATGACCTGTAACACACTGCTGAATCCCAGGCTGGCACTCTGATCTCACTAAATCTGGGAATTATTTGGGATTTGGCCAGGACGGTCCAGAGCAGAACTGGATAGTAAATGCATACCTACCCTCCAGAGCAGGAATAGCCTAAAGAATTATTATCTCTAAAAGACCAGAATACAACAGAGGTGTATGACAACTATGCTGTGAAAAAACAATACTTTGCAATCACTGAAAAATGAAGAACCCTCACTGTTCCCTACCCTACATCTACAATGGAAACCTTTTTCTTTGTGCTAAAGCCATCCAATTCTCTGGTTCAAATTCAGGACCTGGGATTATTCTTTTATCCATGTAAACTTTCATTCAGTTTTCCTACAAATTGCCATTATGATAAAGTGCCATCACACTCCACTTGCCCATGTTTTAGGCTACACAAAAAAGTGAGATGTTGTAAGAATAACTGAGCATCTACTGATTCCTAACTTCTGGGCCAAGAAATTCAACATACTAACCTGAGGTTTGTGTATTTTTGTGGGGTGGAGGATAATTTCTTATTTCCAGGAACATACTTATTAACAGACCCAAGACAGCAAGCTCTGCCTGGCCATACAGTGTCCCCTATCACAGATGTCTGCCACCCATCCCTGCCTCTGCAGCAAAATTCACCCACTGAAATCCACCCATATGCACACTTTGTCTGCTCCAAATTGGAGTGGCATCTGAACTCCATCTGCCTCTGTCCACAGCTGTGTGATACTAAAACTGGAGAACTGCAGGGCAGACACTCCTTCCCCTTATTCGGTTGCCACCAGGAAAGTGCTTCCAGCAGCACACCACCCTCCCTCATGGCTCATCTGCAAGCACTCAAGGAGGTGCCTGGCTGTCCCCTCATAGTTCACAAATGCTAGCTGAGTTACTTGCTTTGCCAACAAGTTGAGAGCAGGAATTTAGTCTGGAGTCCCAAGGTCTTTATCCAGCAACCCTAACATTCACCACAACTGAGTACCAGCAACTCAACACAAAGCAACTCTCTTTGCATGCTGAATATGGGAAGCACGCTAATTTTCATACCAAAACAGACAATACTGACCACATGACCCCTCTTCATGTGATTAATCAAAAGGTGTTTTGAATTTAAATAAAACTACAGCAGAAATTCCCTTGAGTCATTCAAATCTCACCATAAAAGCAAATTCTGGATTGCTGCAGGCAAAAGATGCAAATATCCCTGAAGACCGATAAAAAGCAAGCAAGGAAAAGGTTGGTCAAAATGCCAATGCCATCTGCACTTCTTTACACAGTTGGACAAGACTTAAAAGAATTGGAGGGTTGCAGTTATGTCAGACTTGCTTTTCTATTGTCTTTTTAATCAGCTTTTCTCACAAAAAAATTACCTCACGCTAGTGGGTTTGGGGTTTCTTTGTTTTTTAACCTGTAATATGGCTACAGCAGTTCTTCATTTACAAGACATCTCATCATTTGTTCCCCTTCTGAATCCTGTGAGCAAGCAGACCTTGACAGAGATCTATTAACACACACATGATTCATGGCACCAGTCAGAAAGCAGAGCGAACCCATCATTAGAAAAAGATAAAGGAGAGAAGCCAAGGGGATATTTCCCTAAATAAAGGAATTCATCTGGGAGGTGGTTTTTTAATACAATATGAAATGCAAAATACCTAACTGGAAAACAACAACAACAAACAAACAAAAAAGGCAAAAAAAGAAAACTCCATAACTTAGAGGAAAACCAATTTCTAAGACTCAGTGCTGGTCAATATAAATGATGCTGCTTCACAGCAGTTGTTTTTTGCTGTTGTAGTTTGTGACTTTAGTTTCTAAGTAAAGACTTGTGTTAGCACTTTCTTTCAGAGAAACACATGAAGCATCCAGTAGAACACAGTTTTCCAATGGACAGGGATGCCTGGTGCTTTGAAGCAAGCTGCACAGAAACAAGCATCCCAGAGCACGCCATCAGCACCAGCACTCCCTTCGTATGTGCTTGGAAAGCAGGCGGAAAGAAAGTACCAGAGGGAAAAATGATTGAGCAGAAGGCCTCTGTATCCTGCTACCAGGCTCTGGGAGGAGCAGCAGCCTATTCCCTCCTTGGCTCTGCTTCTAACTGCAAACCCAACAGCACTGACAGCAGCAGGCCACTACTTTTAATTACACAGCTGGGATCATCTGTTCCCTGAAGAACTCTTTAATTGTTCTTTGCTTGACAACCCCATCCCCCTTTCACAGCAACCATGTCTTGAGCATCTCACCGCAACAGCCCTGAGGTCCCTGAAACAGGAGCACATCATTCTGGGGTCTTTTATTCATGCCTTTTCTTTCCAGAATCAAGAAAGTCTAGACATGTAAGTACTGAACAAGTCATCAGAGACCCATACACAAAAAAAATCAGAACATCAAATATGAGCACTTTCCACCCAGAAGTCTGTGTTATTTTAATACTAATCTGCAGTAGTGTGACAATTAGAGGGGCAGAGAAACCTCATCAGCACAACCTGCACCCTGTGCTTCAGGCACAGGTCACACACCTGGTACTGCCAGAACCCCATCTGTGCACACCACATCACACTCGAAGGCCTACAGGGCTGAACTAGGGACCTCTAACACCCTTACCTGAGGTACCTGCAGAAAACAGCTCACCTATTCACGCCTATTCATGGGAGAAGATAAGGGACACACTATATCTGAGAAACCACTGAAACATTTTAAATACTAATACTTCCAACCTTAGCACGCTGTCTGTGAAAACCAAAAGTGCAGACACCTACACTGGGAAACGTATTTCAAAGAGGATTCCTTCTGGTCAGTCCCAGAAACGGAAGGCTGCCCAGCCTGCAGAGTAACCTAGCATCAGGGAGATGACAGGGTAAGCATTGCCCAACCCTGTACACTCACATTGCCAGCAACTCAGCCCAGACTTCCAGGGCAGGTCACAAAACTCGCTGCAAATGGCCATTCCTTCAAAGGCTGCAAAACCACTAAGCTAATCTTCCGTGAGAGGTAGTATTGATAAAGCATTTATAGCAAAATGAAGTGCTGGGTAGGAAAAAAAGAAGTATTTGTCAAACACTGCTTCAGTTTATAGCAAAGTAAGCTGACAAACCCTGTGAAATTAACTTGGTTTTTGTTTGCTTTTTTTTCTGTTAAAACACCCACTCACACATTCACGGAACAATTAATGAATATCTTCCCTTTCCCTCTGGTCGCAGCCCTTTTCCACTAGCTCTGGAGGTAGTAAATTAAATATACGGAGAAAGTTTCCACTGCAAGATTACGTTTCTGACTTCATTTAAAACTTCATCATGCTCCAGCTATTTCAAAAATCCCCAGCCAGTTCAGAGCTGCAAGTGACACCCATCCATAATGGGAAAATTAAGTGCTTAAAATTAAGTACCTCTCACTTAGGGCAATGAAAATAAAAAGTCTAATCACAAAATGTTTGGCATGTTCTTTCTCACTCTGTGTTTCTATAGCTGCTTGCTTTGAACAAATCTTAAGGAGAGATGATTGTTATTATCATCCTCTGTTCTAACATTAATTATTCCCAAACCACCTCCTATTATGCCTCCAGTGCAAGTGCTTTTCTCTGTTATATGAAGACTGTGAATCTGTTTAGTCACTCTTTAGTCCACCATGCTGTCTACTATGTTATTGAGGACATGAGGACAACCCAACAGTCCCAACTTTGACCTCCCTCACAATCTCAAAGAGCTGCCAAGTCTCCTTCAGAAAGGTGGCTGCACACAAGCCAGAGCAGAATATTCCTGCTTAGAAAATCACTTCCAGCTGCACCTTCAGGGGACACAGGGCTGCATGGCCCTATCAAAATGGAAGTTTGCACCTCAAGCATGCAAAAATCCTGGGAACATACAGTCTACATATATGTTACAGTCATACGTCTATATATATATATATACACACATACCTCTATGTACATTAAAGACATATGTCTATAAAACATAGACAAGCACATGTGTACACCACATATGTCAGTGGGAAGGGAAACATAAAGGCCTTTTGCCCCACTGCTGCAAGCAGAAAGCAGTGCAGGTTTACACAGACATATTTGCACCAACCTACTGCAAGAATATTAACACATAAATACCAAGACCAAAAATACTAATGAGTACAAAAGCCATGTAATCATTTTCCCAGATTAAATCCATCTGTCCAACAGAATCCATCTGTCCAAGGAGCTTATTAAGGCTGGAATAAGTCTTTTATTAGTCGGGTTACTAGGATCCAAGCCTTATCTCTGTCACCTTCGAGTCCTCCCAGGCGCACCATCCGGTGTGCAGGACTAATCACCCCCCCCCCAATGAAATGAGGCTTTGCCATGGCTCCCGCTGGACTGTGTCCCCTGCACCTCCCAGTTCCAGGCAGGAAAACTGTGGAAGTAAAAAGTCCCTTTTTCCTTCTCTTTCTTGCCCTGCTTAATTGTATTTAGGAGTTTGATGCTCAAAGGGTAAAAGCAATGCTCTGACAGACTCTTCTTACCCATACAAAACAGGAAGGACCCCAGTGCAAGCTCCCCAAC
This sequence comes from Lophotriccus pileatus, assembly GCA_035583135.1. Lineage (NCBI taxonomy): Eukaryota > Metazoa > Chordata > Aves > Passeriformes > Tyrannidae > Lophotriccus > Lophotriccus pileatus. The sequence continues at coordinate 86,422,928 of JAWWES010000001.1, read as the reverse complement.
CTCATCAGAGCCCAAGCTTTCAACCACAGCACAATCCCACCTCTGTGCCCCACTAGCTATGAAGGGAGTCACTTAAACCCAAACGCAGGAAAAAAAGGTGAGTAATGTCTTCATAAGCCCACAAGGGCACAGTCCCAGTGGCCAGCCTTGTCTTGCCAAAGAGCAGGAAAGCAGGAGGAGAACAGTGCCTCATCAGTCTCCCCGGCTGCTATTCAGAAGCTGGCAGGAGCCTGGAAAGCCAAGAGACTGCTAAAGTTCAGCTTTGTTTGCTGCTTGGCACGGCCAGGAGCAGCGGCCCAGGGAACCTGGCACTGGGAACACTTACAGGAGAAGGGTCTCCCAAAAATGGAAAGGAGGGGAGGAGTGGCTAAACAGAGACATATTCCCACCACAGATGCCAGAAAAGAAAGGAAATGACCAGACAGATATTAAAAAAAAAAAATGTTCTAAGCAATTTAGGCGAAGTTATACTAGGAAAGAAAAAAAGGGCATAGATCAGTTTAATTTAGAAGGGAAATTGCAGCAAGAGCACCTACCACATTGCCTTTTTTTTTTTTTCAGGCTTGTTTATATAAAAGACATCCATCAACAATATGTTACAATTATAATACAAGGAAGAACTCCCGCTCCTTTGCACAGATATATTGGGGGTTTATTTATTCTTCTCAAACCCTACAGGAACTTTTTCCTGTGTTTTATAAACTCTCTGTAAAATAAAGAAATATATGTTTACAGGCTGACGAATTACCAGCTGATATATTGCAGCAGACAACAGCTGTAGGAAGAATTAAGTCGGTCACCCCACAGCAGTGGCGCACCTGCATTTACTGCTCATGGTCTCTGCTACAGGAGGCCAAAGTCCACTCACAAACTCATGGCCACATGAGCCAGGACATCAAGCAGAAGCCACCACTGTCATTTCTGTACTTTAAAGACAAACTACATAACAACAACACATTTTCTGTTGAAAAGAGAAGGATGATATAATTGCTTCCAATCCCTGTGGTGAAACCTCTAAGTCATTACAGCAGTGGACCATTAAGACAGTACAGACAGGGCCTGGGGGGTGGACCTGGAACACCCAACCAAACCCTGAACACAGTTTGTTTATCAGTGTTTGTGCAAATCCTTAAAATAGATCTCTATATCAGACAGCCCTGGAATTACTCTTTTACCCCCCAAATTGCTCCTCCTCCTTCACTTGCTTTCATTTGGAAACACTGGATGAAACGGACTGCATCCAGCATAACCACACATGCATGAATAGTACATGAGTGCATGCATACGGGAGAGAGGGAAGAGGGAGGAGCCTGTATCTCCCTCCTCATCAGGGCTGGGGCAGGCAGGTTGGAAAAGCTCTCTGGGAAACTCCACCACGAACCAGGATACACATTCAAGAGCCAGTATGGCGTAATATTGTACCTGACCTATTTCACCCATTTGACTAGGCTTATTCTAGCACATTAAGATGAGCTGTATAAGAGTTGTTTGCTTTCACACATGTATGTAATCAGCCTTCTCACCCTCCCAATTAAGAAGAAGAAATTCATATTTTCATTCCATCACATAAGTCACCAGATCCACTTATTTCTCCAAAATCTAGATAGAAAGAAAATCAGTATGACACCAACAAAGCTTCATATGCTAACCCATATCCAAAACCAAAAGGATTATTAGCTCTGCATTTTGTACCAGGACATACAATTTTCCTTCTCACATCTCCTACCTCCCAAGAGGAAATAAATGGAGGTAACAGGCAGTGAGATGTGCTGAGAGAAATAACTATCAGTGAGTATAACCTATTAAAAAATTAATTTGTTGCCATAATTTCCCCAACACTAACCTGCCCCGATACCTCAGGAATCAGTAACAGAATTACTGTCTGTACTTGTTAGAAGTTGTTTTTATGGGATCCCCAATTGCTGAAGGATAAACAAATCTAAGAACATGTCTACAAAACATGCAGTTTCATACATAAATAGCTCCTCATCATGTAAGCAAGGGAAAGTACTTTCCTCCAAATCACTATGCTCTTGGTTTTGGTTATACCATTTATGCTGGTCAAACCCACCTTATGCTTTGGAGGACGTGCCTCTTTCTACATCTGGTCCAAAAGCATTTTGCACTTGCACCTTCAGGCCTCCCTCTGAAGTCATTCCCTCCTTCCCACCAAATTTATGTGCACAGAGAGTTTTCACCAGGATGACAAAGTCCCAGTTACATTTAGTCTGGAGTGAATAAAGGTGTAGAGAAAACGAAGAGGAGAGACAATGGAGAGAAAAGAGAAGTGGAAAGGGGAGAGGAGAAAAGGAGGAAAGAACAAGGAAGAAAAAACAAGGAGGAAAGAATTTAAGCCAGACCTCTGAACAAGGACTTTTTATCCTAGATTTACTAAGGGCTTGTCTACATGGGAAAGTCAGGGCAAAGGAAGTGGCAGTGTGAATTTTCAGCACACTTTCTTTCAGCAGACTAAATTAACCTGCCCAACAGGCGCTCTTAGTGCACACTCAGCATCCACAGGGGGAGTTAGTGCAGAGCAGCTAGCGTGCTGTAAATTCACACCCTAGCTTACTGCGCACTAACTTCCCCATGTAGACAAGCACTAAGCTGCAGAAGCCTTCATTTGCCTAAACACATCCTTTTTTTCTTCCTCCTCTCAGTGGACTAGTTCTGGAAAACTCAGGCCATCACTGTACTAAAGGGGAGGAAAAAAAGAAAAAAAAAGACAAACATTTATTCTTCTAGTAAAGCAAATCAGAAGCACACACAAAAGCGCTTGAAGTGATCCACAGGCTGATTCAATTTGTCTTCCCCAGGTTTAACTCAAGCCCCAGAACCTGTGCAGATGAAAGCCACCAGCATAAATGGCACCAGTAAGATTTCACAGGCCAAAGTATCGGGTTTGCATGGCAAGGTTCTGGTGGGGGGCAGGGGGTGGCTACAGAGGTGTCTTCTCTGAGGAGCCACTAGAAGCTTCGCCTATGTCTGATGGAGCCAACAGCAATCATCTCCAAAACGGACACAATGCCGCTCAAGGCCAAGCTGAGCGGCAATGGTAGTAACGATTTCAGGATAATATATTTAAGAAGGGGAAAAAATTATTGTGTGGAAGTAATTGTGGCCAGACAAGGGAGGAGTGAGAAAATGTGAGAGAAAAAAACATGTAGACACAAAGGTCAGTGAAGAAGGGGGAGGAGGGGCTCCAGGTGTCAGGGCAGATTCCCCTGAAGCTCTTGGTAAAGACCATGGTAAGGCAGGCTGTCCCTCTGCAGCCCATGGAGGTCTATGGTGGAGCAGATATCCACCTACAGCCCCTGGAGGAACCCATGCTGGAGCAGATGGATGCCTGGAAGAGATTATGAGCCTATGGGGAAGCCCACACCAGAGCATCCTCCTGGCAGGACCTGGGGACCCATGAAGAGAGGAACCAGTGCTGGAGCAGGTTTGCTGGTAGGACCTGTACCCCCACAAGGGACCCACACTGGAGCATTCTGTTCCTGAAGGACTGCACCCTGTGAAAGGGACCCACACTGGAGCAGTTCATGAAGAACTCACACTGGAGAAGTTTGTGGAGGACTGTCTCCTGTGGGAGGGACCCCATCCTGGAGCAGGGAAGGACTACTCTCCCTGAGGGGGAAGAAGCAGTGGCAGAAACAACATGATGAACTGTCCACAGCTCCTATTCCCTATCTCCCTGCATCACTGGGGTGAGGAGGTAGAAAATCATGAATAAAGTCAAGCAGGGGAAGGAGGGAAGAGTGTGGGGAAGGTGTTTTTAAGATTTGTTTTACTTACCCTATTCTGATTTGATTGGTAATAAATTCAGTTAATTTCCCCAGTCGAGTCTGTTTTGCCTGTGACATTAACTGGGGTGAGTGATCTCTCCCTGTCCTTATCTCGGCCCATAAGCCTTTTGTTATATTTTCTCTCCCCTGTCCAGTTGAGGAGGGGTGTGAAAGAGCGGCTTTGGTGGGCACCTGGCATCCAGCCAAGGTCAAGCCACTACAGCCAACAACTGGTTTTCAACTTCTCCCAGGTTCTGCTTGTCACACCAATAAAAACCCTGAGAGCAAAAAGGAAAGCAGATTGCACCCTGTCACTGTTGAAGCAAGACAATCTCGCAGTGCCAGCAGACTAACCTGACGGTGCCTGAGAAAAGGTTTACTCCATGGACACAGTTCAGAATCGGTTGCTTCTCTGTTAATTAATGAGAGCTTTTCCCCCATGTTGGGTGACTCATACCAAACTTTTCAGCCTCTCCTTAAAAGCTACCTCTAGTGCTCTGTCTCATAAGCTTCCCATTGTGCTTTCTAAAAGGGAGCATATTCTACATCAGTAAGATACTAACACGGCTCTGAGCAGGCACTGACACACTGATGTCACTGTCTCAGAAGCTGCCCATACCAAGCAGGGACTTTTCCTGCCTCAGACCCATCCTGCTTTTTGGGTCCAAGCTCATTGCGCCTTGACCTGTGGTCCCACTGGTGGGACAGCCAGGCACCCAACAGCAGTGACAGATTAACCAGGCGTCACTCTCCATGAAAGCAAAGAAGCTTAGCAAGCCCCAGCTCCATCCTCTTGTCTGTCACTGCTTCCAACCACAGATTTGTCTAAAGTGATCAGACTTCAGACTCCTGAACTATTCCCAGCACTTGTTTACCTCTAAGACCATTACAAGGTTAATATTGCACTGGAAGTGACAGAGAACCTCTCCTGAATTGCAACTCTAATTTTATGCTATGCTTACTTTTTGTGCCTTTCTTACATCTCAATAGTGAAAAGAATAATCAAGAACACAAAGTGTGAGTTTAAGGAGCTACCCTTTGAAGGTGTATACATCTCAGGAGCTGGATGATCTGCACTCTGAACAGAAAGTAACTGGTACCATCTTTGGCCTTCCACACCATGAAGAACCACATTTCTCATTTATTATTGCCAGAATTAGAGCTAGAGCAGAGACCATAAAAGCTATAGGAAAGATGTAGCCGCCCACAGAGTTTTATTCATCTTACGGACCACTGCCAAGGTCTCAGTTCCATCAGGACACCACCTCCAAGTAGGACATTACCAGGCAAAGGCCACTAGTAAGGAGCTGGAAGTACCACTGGTGAGGGTTAGTTGGTTACATTTCCACCTCTTAAACCTTAAAAAATTAAAACTTTTAAACAAACACAAACAAGGAAGCCAATTAATTGACTTCAAGTCACCTCTTCATTGAAAGCACGGTGATTTTTAGGGCATGAACTGGAAAGGCAGGAAAGACAGGAAAACTAATCTCTCTGAATACGATACAAACAAAAACAAAAAACACCAAAACCAGACAGAGGCAAGTGATAAACCCCATGTTTTTCACATAGCTCTGCCATCTTCTTGCAATACCCTGAGCTCTAAATGACCTGCAAATTAACCAAAACATGAAACCTGACTCCACGCCTCTGCTCTGCACAATATAATCAGCCTGCCAGATAGTCCAACCATGACAAAAAGGTTTCAAGGAAAGTTGTTTATATATATTACTGTCTGTCAACATTAAATTTTCTACAAATACATCAGCAAGCACAGCCCCTTTTAAATAGGGTGGAAAAGGCTGCCCAACGTGGAGAAAAACTCCAAGAAAAAGCAACAGTCTTTTTGAAGCAGCCAGTGAAAACAAAGGATGGCAAAGTGGCTTCCAGGCAGTTTTCAGCTCTTCTACCTGAAGCTATAAACAAGCTAATTAGATCAAAACCAGATCTGATCCTTGCGTGCATCACAGACTGTCAGTGAATTCTCAGTGCAGAAACTGATACCAGTAACTGCTGTTCTCTAGTCTTCTCTGAAGCTAACCTGCTGGTCTGAAACAGTGTTAGCAGGCACAGTAACACTGGAAGTAGTATTTCAAAATCAAGCGAACACATACCAATCTCACCCTGCTTTAGAAATACAAAAGCACAGCAAGTAGAAGAACAATAAACTCAGCATTTTGACCCAGTGCCAAACGTTTCTGGTTCCCTTTAGTATTTAACGCAGAACTCCAGAAAAAATTTTGCAATATTAGTTGGAGAAATTTGGGAGGCACTGTCACATCTCCATCAGTAGGAGCCCATTCCCATTGGCACACCTCTCTCAGGATGCCCAAGAGACACTGGTCCTCAGTGGTACAGACATCCTCGTCTCATGCAAGCTGCACTTTGGGAAATGAGCGCCAGACTTTAAGGAACCATTTTCTTTGCAAGAGATTACTCCTGTAGAGCCCACTGCACAATTCCCTCCTTGGCCTGAGGCAAACAAACCTGGACCAGTCCAAATTCAACATGTCACTCCTTACTTTCTTAGGAGGTCCTAGTGAATCGGGAATGGTCCAAAACAAGGGCTTATGCTCTTCCAACAATACAGAGAAAGAAAGGAAAGGATTCGCACACAGGATCATGTATCAACAAAGCTACCAAGCAGGTATGCTTGAATCTTAACTTTTTTCATCTTGAAGCTTCCTGGAGCAGATGCACACACATGGAATTGAAAGTAGATATTTGGGCTTTGATTCCTTTCCTGCCATTAGATGTCCTGCTCTGGGAAGCACTGTTCCCATGGTCCACTGTTACACAGAGCTACAAGCCAGTCCCTCCATCCATTAGCGACAAGGAAGGCGGTCAGACAAATATGCCAGGTCATAAAAATAAGTCTTTCATTTATTTCCACAGCAAAGAATGAAGGTGGGGGCTCCTAACATGAAGTAAGCCTTCCAATTCTTCTTTAGCAGCCTACATATATTCTCAAATTTTCTTTCAAATTAAGGCCTCTCATGAAAGCAAGGGTCGGGGCAGAGGTTTGAGCTACCAAAGTGGGGTAGCAAACATCCCAATTGTTGTGAGGATATGCAAAAACATAAAAGAAAAAAATACATATGAAATTTAGGAGGAAGAAAGAAACATAAGCAATCATAGGAGTACAGGAGCTTTACTTCTGTTTTGTTTTCTGATTTTAATTTCCAATTTAAAATGCCTCCAATATGAAGGGCTTTTGAAAATACAGGCTAGTATTGTTAAGGCTACAACACAGACTCTTAAAACACAAACATGAGACGGATTTTGTTTATGTTGACATACCAAAACCTATCTTCAAATATTTATTTTCACATTGTGAATGTCAACATTCTTTTCTGTCTTCAGGACAAGTGGGTAAGATACAGTCACTGCACAAACCAAGGTCAAACACATGCCCCCAAGGTTTCATTTGGCTAGATAACACTGGAGGACTTATTTGTGCAAGCTTGGAGATACGTAATCAAGCAGGAGACTGGAGAGGTTCCTGAGAATTTGGGGAGAGAAGGGTGTATTTATTAGTGTTTTAAATTATGAATGGGTGAAAGATTAATTGTTAAAATAATAAGGGGACCAGAGCTCAGAGGAGGCCCACAAGTGACTGTGCAGTAGGGTTCTCCTCAAAAGCACAGCCCCACATACACACATGCCCTGACCTCTTAACCTAAGCAGGGAGGGGATGCTTGTGTAATGAAAGGGCAAAATAAATAGCTGAGGTATTTAAGCTGTATTTTTTCTACACTTAGATTTCTTTCATGACAGCAGGGCTGTAAAACAAAACCTTTCTGGCTTGAGCTCACCATTCTTCAAGAGGCTTTCAGGGAGCATAATTTCAGAAAGGGTTTTACAGTTGACCCTCTACAAGGCAAATAAATAGCCTTTGAAAGTACAGGCACATGCTGTCCATGGGGGAGGGGGTGTCAATCGAATAATTTCTCCACAGACAGCCTATGTGGATGCCTTCCCACCACGGGCATTTCTGCACTCCAACAGATCCCAGCAGCTAAACTGCAAGTGCTGCCAGAATGCAAAGAATTCAAGTGCAATGGCTAGATCATGGCTACACCGTTTGGAAGCATGGGAGCAACATACCAGGATCCTAACAGCTGCAATTAGCTTACCATAGAGCTAATTTAAAAAAAAAAAAAAAAAAAAAAATCCTGAAAGAAAAAAAAAAGGGGGGGGGGGACAGAAAAAATAAAAAAGACATAGGGATACATAGCACTTGCCCTTGTTTAAAATTGTTCCATCATAAAATGACAAAATTTGGTTCCCAAAAGAGCCCAACATTAAAAGCTACATTCAATATCAAAATATTTCAGCAGCACTTGGAATTGGACAGTTTCATTGATATCTTGAGCTTAGGCAGAAGCATAAACAGGCAGAAGTGTAAAACACAAAGGCACAAAACTGCGCATTGTGTTACTTTATTAACTTTAACCAACACCCATTTCAACCAGCTACGAGTCAGACCTTTTCACCTTTAGCTGATCCTACAGCAAAACCTTTCCTGTAAAACCTCTGTGAGAGCCTCCAGTACATTTACTGCTTCATCAAAGTTCAAAAAGGTCTACTCCAGGAAATAAAAAATATGTTTATATTTCCACACTTTGTCCAGCATAATTAATTTCTGGGGTAACCTCAGAACATTTATTAATGCAGATGCAGCAATGTCTTCAGCTGCCTGATGGCTAAGCAGGCAAGGTACAGGCAAGCAGAAATGGGATGCTCCTCTCATAACCAGAAAACTCCAAGCAGATGTTTTGTCATCAGCACTCCTGAGTCACCCGTCTGAGAATCACAACACAGGGTCATTGCCCCAAGCAAGTCATGAGTGATGTCTAAAGGAAAAAGTGAACATTTCAAGGCCTTTTCATTTTTTTTGCTTGGGCTTTTTTTTTCTGGTGTGTACACGCGTGTTAATCATCTTTTATTCACAAGGGGTAGTCACTCCGCCTACACACAAGATAGGTACTGGCTTTTCTCCTAATACCGCTATCAAGCATGTCTTTCAACATATATTTGGTGATCCACCACGTGAAACAGCAATAAATAAGTCAGACAGGGGAGTGTAGCACTAACTAAATCCAGATCTGCACAATTGGGAGCAATATCTGCACAATAACCTGTACAAAGGGTTGGCTGTACGAGAGGCACAGCACAACACACAAGCGCAAACCAAGACATGCTGTGACAGAAACTCAACACACAAGAAGAGATATTCATGGGTGTCACAGCAGGAGAAACCCAACTCCCATGGTGAGACTTCTGATAGTTTTTTTCTTTTGCTCCTATCACCAGGACGTCACCACCTGCAGTTACTGCGTTGTGAAACAATCCCCTCTCAAAGGTGTTCCTGAGCAATGCCAGGGATGCCTTAAGCTAAGTGCAACAGATCAGAAACCTTGACTTTAAAGGAAACATGAATGCTGTGTTTCTAGGAATGTAAATGAGACACCTGCACATCCAGAAAAATCAGAACATTATAAAAACATGGAGAAGGTATAAAGCTCCCCCACTGGACTTTTTTTTTTTAATGAATATGCAATGCAATACTCAGTGAAATGGTAACTGGTTAAAAACAAGTCTCAGTTAGCTGTAAGATTTTATTTCTTTTTCAGAGCACTCTATGGTCACCTTTTCCTGTCAAGCACTGAACACCACATGCAGTCTAAAACTCAGCAGTTACACTGTACTACAAAGTCCTGTTAGGTCCAAACAGATGCTACAGTGATCCAGGCGAGAAACAAAGGCGTCTAAGACTGCAGGCTGACACCCCAAGCACTGTGGAGCCTGCAGTGCTCGTGCTTCTCTCAGTGAGCCGCACAAGACCTCCCAGGGACCACCCCGGATGGCTGCCACCACCCAGGCACTTTTGCTGGGAATCGGATAGAGGAATGGGCACGTTTTCACGTACCAATGGGATTTGAGCTGCAGGGTGGATGGCTTTTTTTCCACTGAGTGAGCCATCTGATGCCGGGTGAGAAGCCTCACACTTCAAACTGCACGCAAGGTTAAAAGCTGAGTTAAACTGCACAGTATTTATGAAACACTGCAGGGAAAAAAAATCAATAGCATCACATTCCAAGCCATTGTTCACGGCCTGGTACACAAAACTTTTACAGCTTCCAGGCGGAACAACTGTGGCAGTAGGCTCCAGTTCCTACCTGTGTTCCCCAATACACTATGTAGTCAAACTTTGTCCTACAAAAACAATTCAGAATTCTTTTAATATCCTCATACTCAGGCAGCACACAAGCACTCTCACCTCCTGTGCAACAATCCCTTTCATAGATTACCCAGTATTTGCATATGGCTGTAGGTCATCTTTTCACAGTTAACAGTAAAAAAACAGTAAGATAATTTGCAAGTTTTTTCCAATGCCAACAAAAAAAAACCCACAATTTTTTCTGCAACCCTGGGGTTCAGCTGTTTAGACCTTAATCACGAAAAGGTATACACAGCTCCCCAGTAGGGAAAAGGGATGTGAGGAAAAGATAAAACTATCTGTAACTCTGCTGTTTTGCTTTAACCGCCAGAGATTACTCATCTCCACAGCAAGAATCCAGAATATGTCTCTTCCTGCATGTGCTTGTCCTCCTCTTGCCTTCAATCTCACCCACCCAAGGCTGGCTCAGCTGCACACCTGAGGGATGTTTGGCTTGCAAAAGGAAAAAACAGTAAACATAAGGAGGAACCACCCCTGGTTCAAACAAATACAAGAGCTGCACAGCCAAAACACAATTTCGGGGAAAAACTTATCAGGAGAGTTTCACGCCCTTCCTACAGCTTCCAGGTAAAACTAAATGCTCTGTCAGTTTTCTGATGTGGTGTTTGCATCTCGATTTAATCTCCCATCAAGAAACAACAACAAATGAGAAAGAATTAATTTGGTATTGTATTGGCCAGTACATTTGCCGTCCCCCAGACTCAGTGACTGGGAAAAGGAGGGAAGAAAGGGGTACAGGCTTTCCTACCTCTCTTTGGGGCAGGAGAAGCTATCAATTCAATAGATTTTGCCTCACTCCAACAGGGCCCACATGATGTTCTCTCAGAAGCAGCAGTATACAAGTGAATCTGTTCAAGACAAAGCTGAAAGCATCTGTGAGCACACCCCATGAGCACACATGGCTGTGGGGTGTTCCTCATCAGCAGTATTAAGACCCATTTACTCAGGCTGCACTGTACTCCGAGGAAGGAGGCCTAAGATGGTTATCTTCGTAGCATAGGTGAGACTTGAGGGATCTCCCTTCAATGCTCCAGCCTGACATTTTCAATCCGTGTTTTATGTATTTCCAAGTGCTCCAACTCCCGAGCTAACTGTTTCTAGCTGACACGGCACCCCAGTAAGGGCGACAGGGACCTCATCTGCACGAGCAGCATCTTGCAGGCATCCCGCCCAGCACAGTGAAACCCCAACATGTTCATGGGGGCAGATGAAGCCCTCTTTTGGCTGGGTACACTCCATGGTGACTGTCCCCAGCCAAGGCAAGCTGCCTTGCAAGCAGCACCACATTTCCAAGGCTTTGCCAGCACATTGGTGCCAGGATGGGCCCATACCTTTCTGCCTGCCAGCACCAACCTGGCAGCAGGCGCCCATAGGGCAAGCAAAGCCCACCACCTTCCCACCCCAAAATGCTGGCGAGAAGCCAGCAGATCAACCAGCCACGTTATTCTTGTGTGAGCAAAAGCTCGGACAACCTGCCAGCTTTCCGCTGGCTGCAGGAGGAGAGGGACACACAAACCTCCACAAAGCTCCATCAGTGGGAAGTTAATCTGGTTAAATAAAAAAATAAATAAATGCAAGCAGATTTGAACCAGCAGTTTGCACAGCAAGGATTCAGATGTGATCAGAATGCTTCTGATCCAGCACTAAAAAGCCCTGAAACCAACGTTCACAAACTGCCAGTCTCCAACCACAGTTTCCCAAGCGCTTGTTTCGACAGCAGGGCCAAGCCCAGCATCCCTCCTCCTACTTCTCCCTCCCCGCCATTTCGGCACCCAGAGCCACTTTGCGCAGCTGCCCGAAGACTGAAATTCAGGCTGCTGCCAGGGCTGTACCAGCGCAGCCAAGAGCATGGTGGTGGGCAAGGGCCAAACTCTCCCAGCCAATGCATCTGCTGAAAGAAACGCCTGAGAAAGACCCAGGTTTAAGTTTGGGGCTTCAAATTTTGAGCCTCCCTTCCAAAAAGAAGCATACAAGTGGCAGTGTCCCCTCATTTTGTGACTTGAACCCTGCAAGGGTAAAACCCTAGAAGAAAAATTAAACCAACTGAACTGAACCCAACTGAAGTCAACCTTATTGTACAATGAATCCCTCGCGAACTGAGTTATTCACTGCACTCCACCCCTTTTCAAAGCTTGCTTAGACTGTAATTATTTGCAAGGTAGGTGCCAGCTTTCCTCCACAGACGTACCTCGCGCGTCACAGGGGCTGTGTCACTTACTACTCCCAGCCTGCACAAAAATAAGGTGTGATGCTTCTTAACAATAAATTGACAATTTCCTCCTTACTAGATCATATTAGAATCGCAGAATCATAGAATAGATATATCCTGAGTTGGAAGGGACCCATAAGAACCATTGAGTCCAAATCCTGGTTCTGGACAGGAAAACTCAAAAAGCGTTCTTAGCATTTTTAGCATTCTTATTACTTTTTTTCTTAATGTTTCAAAACTTCTGTTTTCAATGAGGGTAAGCCTGGAACAACTGGAATACAGAGATGGCAAGAGGGCAGGAAGCTGTAGACAGGCACATAGGCTCTTGAATGTAGTAGCTGATGGCAGCAGAGGGCACACTGTTTGTGAAATAACCATGCCATCTATTATTATAATTATACTCAGAATTTATAATGTTGAAAATCCTATACAGATAAACAAACAAACAATCTCATCATGAGGAGACAGAGACACCCAGCTCTTCCAGCCAAATCAGAGGGAGAGCATTTGCATATCTAAGAAACAGCTAAGTTCTCCAAAGCCAGTATTGTACCCTTTCTGAAAGCCATTTGGTCTGAATCGCCATCTCCCAAGCACAGCTATCCCTCAAACTCACCTAACAGCTCTGGCCCTCCTTTGGGAATTATCAGGGATGGACCAAAGTCACCCTCCTCATCCTTTTCACAAAGCAATCTCTGCTGGGGAAATTATGGGGGTGGAGAGAGGAAACACATCTGTCCTAATTCAGGGCACCTAACTGCTAGTTTCAGCTAGTCACCTTTTGATTAGGGAATAAGACAGGTCAGATGAATCATTTGGAAGTGCCTATTCCTCTCTCAATCATAGATGCAACTAAGCCTGAGCAAATAGGTAAGCCTTAGACATTAATTGCTAGTGTCTGAAATTAAAAAGTGAGAAGGCTGTGTGCATGAGGTGCCAAAATTACACCATCGTAAATAGCAAAATAAAAATGGAGTCAACTCAAGAAAGGGAGAGGGGGAAATAACTTATTGGTTCTCCATAGGATGAAAAAGCATATATTTACACCAGATATTTTTTTCCACATTCATTATTTTCCACCTTTTTTTCTGCCCCAAGTGCAAACATGGTGTGTTCACTCTAACTTCCATAAACATTGTACCTCTATATTCAGCTATGTTTTAGTGGGCCAACACTCTCTATCCATTACTCTCATAAAGGCACAATGCACATATTACAAAAATAGCCACATTTAAATAAGCATGGTTGTGTAACATCATGCAGTAAAGTTCCAATATAACCTGGTTTATTCTTGCTAGCCTGGATAGAAGAGACAGGTTATAATTATATTAAGAAACCTCTTCTTTAACCCTGATAGAGACCTAAAGAAGATAAGCCTTGTCGACATTTGGGCTTTCTGCTCTGGTTTGCTGTTTTGATTCTGACATCAATTTAAGGCAGAAATGTGTATCGCAGCACTTAAGCCAACCCATAATTCACAGCAGCATCCAGAGCTGATTAGTCCTGTTGTATAATCAGGTCTCCTTGATACATCAGGGACTGCTGTTCGTGCAGAAGGAACTTACTGTGCCACTTTCACTGTAAGCTGTACTAGACAGGATCCTTTTTTGCCTTTTATCAACCTGATCAAGCCTTGCATAAAGCTAGTGATTGATACAGGAACTAAAAATGAATACACGCACGTGAATGTTCAAGGAACAGCTGTCACAGCTTCATACACTGAGGGGAAGACATTGATTTAGAAGTCCTGATTATAAAGACACTACCAGCCTAACAGAGCAGTTACAGTTATCCCTTTAGTATGTTAACATGCATGATTTATATTATTCTGATGAGCAGTACACACACATTTCTCTCAAACACTAAAAAATTCATAGTAACGACACAGAGGAGACCAAGCAACAACGCAGCAGTGAGAGCTCTTAGAAGCTGCATGAAATGCCTGAATAGGAGTATTTCACATATGGCTTTAACATACTAATTCAATCTCTCTGCATTATGTCCAGCATTCTATTTATCTTCCTTTTGTTTTCTTACCTCTTGAGTCAAAATTAGCATGTCATGTGATTTCACCATTCAAACCCCAGTAAAGATTTAGCTCTACCTTTCCAGCAAAGAGAATAATATCTGAAGGTACAGCACAAGCAGAAAGACCACTCCAGCAAACTTTTTTTTACTTTCTGCTGTTTTTCTAGCTGATATAAATATTCCGCTCCCGGGGGGGGGGGGGGACGACAAACACACAAACAAACAAACAAAAACAGTTCTGGGCCACATTTACTATAATTTTATAAAAGAAATGCTGAAATGAGAGAGACAGAGGTAACTGCTTTTTAAAGATACAGCAAGAAACTGAAGCATACAGCACCTCAGCACTGCCCTGCTGAAAAATCCTACTTTGTGCATCGTGGTACTTTGATATTGTCATGTGAATGACTTTGGGCCCGATTTCATAAGTACACTCATCATGTGCCAGCAAACCATTCTCTGTCCCAATCCTTATCCTTTCTGAATAAAATGTTAAAGCATAAAATCAAGGCCAGAGCTCAGCTCACAAATGAAGGTGCAGCAGTAGCTGAAGGTCACTCAGCTTTAGTGCTCGGCTCAGTACAGCAAAACTTCAGTACAGCTGAAATAAACAGAGTGATAATCACCTGAAACAATTTTTGACCCTCGTTCAGTCCATATTCCTGGCAATGATTTGGGGCAAACAAGTAATAGGGTTTTCTGCTCTCAATGCATCACTGACAAGGGCTACAACAGGACAAGCACTCGCGACTTCAGGAAAATAGTTACAAAGTCTTCTCCTAGTTCAAATTTCTGTTTAAGTTGATTAGATTTGGGATTTGGGACTGGGAAGAATCCAAAATTGAAAGGCAAATGCTAGGCTCCAGGTCAGGATTAACCTCAATGGCAGCATGGAAAAAAAAATGAGTTAATTTCCAAAGTAGTGATGTCCTTTGGAAAGGGCCATTTAATATCACTGCCTGGCACTTCTGCTTTCTCATCATCAAGGAAAAAGAAACTATCAATGTTCCATCATGGGAAAAACATTAGGGCAGAAAAACATTATTAACAGTTGCCACAGTGATCTTTGATTTTTCCTCCAGTCTGTGAGAAGAAATGGTTTATTCTTAGCCAACAGGCAAGAGACAATATGGACTTAGAAACCACTGGGGACATACAGGCCTACTAAGGGAGGGAACTTTCTGCTCCCATCGAGCACGGTATCTACAGAAGTATTAGATTCCCTCTGTTCCTCACTGGGGGTAAAACTGGTACCTGCCAACAGCCACGTCTCAGTTCAGCCTGCACTCCCTTCTCACCCCTCAGAAATACTGAGACATTCTGTTTTCCCTCAAAGTACACATCAGGAGGGGGCTGAAGTAGGCACTAGCATCCCCAACTCTCCTCTTCCAAGTGGAAGAACTACAGTTAACAACCAACCCTTCACCCTCTCTTTCATCTGACCAATATTTCCATATTCTTAACTGTGCAGACTTGAGACTTTTTAGGAAACACTGCATGTGATGACATATCACACAAAGCTCTATGCATCGTATCATGTCCTTCCTAAAGCAATCAAACCTTTATTCATGCAAGTACTAAAATTTCAAAAAGAGGACAGGATAAATTCTACCAAGACTTTTCTACAGCACAATAGCTGGAGTAGCCTTCGGGGGGAAGGAGGTAAAGGATCACATCCCAGAGGAAGAGCCTTCATCTGAACTCCATGCTAGCCAAGTGCTCTTGCTAACACACTGCAGAGGCAATGCCAGCATTCCCTATATTTAGTAAGTGCTCATGCCACTGCTTTTCAGGGTTGCAGAGTGCTCACACAGAGAGCAATCTTCTGTTGCCCAAACAAAAGTCTGAAACTCCACTTACAATGCTGCTGCACACAACTCTCACCAGTCTTTTACCTGCCTGCACATACAGCCCTCTGGTCAACAGCCTGGTTTTGTTAGATCCATCTTGAAGGCATCTGCTCGCCTGGAGCCTTGCTGGGATGCACAGTTTGTGCTGGTTTCACACAACAGCAAGGCACTGCCCGCAACCTTGTCTAGCATCTACTTGGGGTATCACCCAAAACCGAAGCAAGTGTTAGGGTAGGGTAAGAATTATGAGGGCTCACGCTGCCCTCCTACCTCCCCCTCAAAAACACACCATGTTTTCTAAGGCATAACTTGGCAGTGTTAGGTTAACAGTTGCGCTCAATGACATTAAAGGTTTTTTCCAATCTAAATGATTCTGTGAGTCTACAATTAGAAGAAAGCTGTCAACATAAGAGGAACTTTTCTGTTACTGCCATCCTAGACTGAGAATGGGTCAAGCAGGGAACACATTCATGAGACACCAAACCATATTTGCCTCCTTTGCCATGGAAATTCCACCTAGACTTCCCAATTCATCAAATCAGTGGCTACCGTGCTTTCCGTGTCCACAACAGCATAAAGAGACACAGAGAGGTGGACTCCGATGAGCAAGAAGAACCAACATCCTGCTTTCCACTTCCCCTTTTTTAATCAGTATTTTCCAGTCCCACTCCCAGTGACAGCAGCCCTTCTTCAGAGTGGAAGAAATCCCCTGGACGAGCAGAAGAAACTTCCAGGCAGTACAGTTTGCAGCCCAGGCCCAGGAAGCCCGCAGTACTCTGCAGAAGGGCACATGGTGCAGCAAGCCGTCCTATAAACTCAGGATCAAAGTCTACAGAAGCCCGGCTATGACCTTAAAGGTGAATTTCATGAGTAATTCAACCTTGACCAGTTGTGCACCCATACGTGAGCTTGGCACAGTGTGTTCAGAGCAGTTACTGGACGACTATTATCAAGATGAAAGTGGCACCACTAAATCTTGCCTAAGCAAGGGAAACAATCAACTTGTACAGATATCATTTATTATGGCTGTTATGAATAAAGTTAAACATGCCATTCACACTTCCAGGCACCAAAGCACAAAGAAAGAAGAGATTTCCAAAGACCATCTCAAAAAAAAAAAAAAAACCAACCCCCCCAAAAAAACAACAAAAAGACTCAAAACGATTCATATTGATGCACATATCTGCATTAATATAAAGAAAGAAAATCTTACTCTCTCAGGCACAAGTCAAACATTGTGCAAACAGCTGGGCATTGCATTTTAAAAGCATATTAGGCAAGTGTGCTAAATTGACAGGGCCTCTGCAGTAGGATGCTCTGCTTGTTAGGGGTATCCCTATGAGGTTGAGTTGACATTGCCTTCTCAGAGGAAAGGAGAGCTTGCTTGAGCAATTTGCCTAATGCTGAATCTATTTTAAGAGCAGTGACCCAGATCTTTGTTTTGTCAGCAGATGACTTGTATAACAGAGATGAATTGACAAGGAGTTAAACCGACATTGGGCAACACCAAGGTGCTGAGCAGCAGAGGCAGGTGATGGAGGAAGACAACACAACCAGGCTCTCCCACCAGAGCTTAAGCTTTCCAGTCAGCCAGAGGGTCATCCATGGCTAACATAAGCCCTGATACAGACCAACCTTCATCAGCTATGTGACTGTGTCCCTATGACCCATACCCATGCTGAGAGCATCTTTCCATGGCTGTCCAGAGTGGTAGAGTCCCCTTAAAACACATGTAGTCTCAGAGAAAGGAGTGGGGTGAGCCGCAGCCTTTCAGCAGAAGCTTCACCAGTGTTGTGCACACAGCAAATACATCCTCTACCCAACCATACATAACATAACCTCCCTGATGTTTCCTGAAAAATGAGGATCTGCCCCATACCTGTCTCTGCCTGAGTCAGGGGCTAAGAGGGAAATGGCCAAACATGTTCCCCCAGGCAAGCCGCTCGCTCAGCCACAGCTTAGGGGACTGAGTCACTCCATCCGCACTCATTGTTGGAAAAAGTTGCAGAGACTGAGGAGACATACAGTCTTGACAAGTGTATCCCTAGACACTCACCAGATCTTAAGCATGCTTTTATTACCAGTGATTAATAGGCAAGAGCACTTGGCAAATCCAGAGGGGCGAGACTTCACGGAGCCCCCAAGGCTGAGGGAAAAGGAGGGTTGCTAGTGGGCAGCTGGAGAACACCAAGCTACTCAGGTGGCTTGTATTATATCTTTTGTCTTGGAAGGTCTTTTGTTTTGGCTGTCTCCAACATTTCTTGAATACCTACAACCTTATGGAAAACAGACTAAAGAAAGATTAATTGCCCAAGTATTAAATATTCTGAAGGATGGAGAATGCAAAACTCAGAGACCAAGAATATAGCATAAGGAGAGGGGGGAAAAATTAAATCACAAAAAACTTCTCCAGAAAGGGTCTCTCAAAAGGCAAATAGCTGCAGACCTGCAGACCTGCAGCTCCTCATAATGAGGAGAAATGGTAAAAGACTGTCAGCTACCGGCCTGCACCTCTGGCTGGGT
>JAWWES010000001.1:86375658-86404189 GCA_035583135.1 Lophotriccus pileatus | reverse complement strand
AGAGGGGGGAAAAATTAAATCACAAAAAACTTCTCCAGAAAGGGTCTCTCAAAAGGCAAATAGCTGCAGACCTGCAGCTCCTCATAATGAGGAGAAATGGTAAAAGACTGTCAGCTACCGGCCTGCACCTCTGGCTGGGTAAAAGTCCTTCTAACAGCCCTGTTTTGCACAGGGATGTATTGATTACTTACAACAAAATATCACAATTGCTCACATGGGATCAGTGTTTTTCCCTTAAAAAATGTGTATTCTTGCTAGGAAAGATATCTGCATTGTGAATAAGCAAAATTCTCTCTGGGAGTGGACTTTTTTTTTTCCTTACCCTCTGCAGTCCACAGTCTGCAAGCCCAAAACATGAGAGTGATAAAGCAGCAGCAAGAATAGACTGTCTGAAACAGCTACAAACAACTGCTTATGGCTGGGTTGGTTTGTGTTATTCCCCTTGACCTCTCCATTCAGTGTTGTGAGAACACCATCTCACTGGCCAACATAAATTACACAGGGAGATAAGGCGGGTGCATCTCCTCAGAAGAACTGCCTGTGTCCCAGCAAGACAAGTTTATCCAAAGGCTGGAAATGCAACACAGGAAGCAGATGAAAGGTCTGGGCCTTGCTCAGCTGGGAGTTGGGGGAAAAAAGCAAAGAAGCACAGAGGCCAGTGGCACCTACATGCTGACAGCACACAGACAGGCAAACGCCCTCCAAATATAACTCAACAGGAAAGGAAGATCCAGAACCCTGCTTTAAAATGCACAGGAGGAATCAGCCTCTTTCCAGTCAAAAAAAACCCCAATGAAAACCTAAATATTTTCTGACATAAAATATGTCAAAGCAAATAGGAAGAACAAATGCTTTCCCACCATTCCTTCTTTCCCACCCCACAGTCCCTGGAAGCACTGGCTGCTAATAAACCTATAAGCAACTGCTGGCAACAGCAGAGAAAGAAAGAGTTCATTAGAAGCAAATACATCTGCTTGCACTTTTAATAGTAGATTTTTAATAAAATACAGTACATAGCAATAAACCAACCTTATGCTAAAATAATAAAGTTAATCAAATATTTATGAAGCAACAAATTTCAGGACCAGAACTTTCTGGACCTCCCAGAGTTGAAAATGTAGCATTATGTCCAGCTCCACAGCCATCACAAGGATGGGGCTATGGCTGATTATACCCAAGTGCTCATTCCATGATGAAACAGGATCATGATGAAAAAAAAAAGTCAGAATCCTGCAGGCTTAAAAAATCAAAAGTAATTAAAACCATGCAGAATTCAAGTCTACTACAGATTTATCAAATATTTAATACAGAAAACCCTGAAGCATATCGCTGTCAACCGAGCTTGAGAGAAATGTGCTCCTTTCCTAGCATTCGGCTTAATCTATTCCCAGGATGCATTTCTTTACTCAGTAATTTCAGTTTAAACAGAAATGAACTGTGGATGTATATTTTAGCTAAATGACTGCCTTTCTTTAAACAGACCTTGAGTAAAAGGGGCATTAACCCCTCTCTCCCTCTGCCTGTTCAGCTCCGCTTATCAGCGAGATGAAGTAGTATCTTTTCAAAGTGTGTCCTTTAATCCTTCTGGTGCCTAAACGTGAAGTCCCACCAAAATGATGCCCCCAGAGTGGGACACGTGTGCCATGTTTCCTCGGCAATCAATTCCAGCACAGAGAGCATGAAACACGGCCAGTAAAGTTCAGCAGAGCAGGACTAACAGGATCCGTGTCCAAGGGCAAGAGCCAAACACTTCATGGGGTCAAGTTGGAAATCTGCTGCAATTTAAACTCTTCCCAAGAACCTAAGCTGCTTTCAGCAATTCCTGCATGGGATGGGTACAGGTCCAGGCCAATCCAAGGAAAAAGTGACTCCCAAGTACTTGAGCATCTGTATGATTTCTGAATTTGCCATATAGGAACAATTAACAATTAACATTGCCTACCCAATGCATTACAGAGGTCAGCAGCAAACCCTCTAAAAAAACCAGATCTGCTCATCTGTACCAACTACCTGTTGGGTTTTTTTTATCCAGTAAAAACTTCAAAAAACACACTGCCCTAAAGTAACCATATAGCAGCCTATACCTTCCTTTACTGCCTTTTCATCCTGCTAGTACCATACACACTCCACATGAACAGGCTTCCCCTGGAACCAGTGCAGCTCCTCAGTAAATGAATCTTTGTCCAGATGGTGGTCTGAACAGAACCTCCTCTAAGTACATCCTAATACCTAAAAAAACAGACTTGGCTCAATCCTCCCACAACTGTCACCTCCCTGCAGATCTAAAGGGGAGGGGGAAGGAAGGAATCTTAAAAAAATAGATGCAATCACGGTTTTCCTGGGGAAAAAAGGCTACGTGAGTATATTCAAAATTGCAGATATCTGAGTAAGAGTTTGGATCTTTATAATTTGTTGCCTGCCACTACCAGAGGGACCACTGTATTCCTGTCCAGCACCTGAAAAACTGGGTAAGGACACAGTGGCAATCAGTGTGCCTAATGCTGAAGCGAGGTACATCAGTATCTCCGTCCCCCACTGCTCACGATATGGCACAAGGTCACAGACACCCTTAGGCACGCCTCAGTTAATCCATGAGGTGAGAAAAAACTGAATAAATAACTAATTGGACTTCACCTGGTAAACCCGTCAGGCTGGGAAACCAAGTATAGTAAGCCTGGTGTGTGCCCCTGCTCTCCCACGGACTCCACTCCCAGGAAGGGCAGGAAAGCAGTTCCTGAGCAGCAGAGTCTGAATCAAAGCAGAAAGGTGGATGGCTCCCAAAAGGGGAGCATCAGTCGTGTGCATGGAGTGGATGGCCCTGGATGCATTCAGAGAGAAGCACAACCAGCAAGGAAAACTGTGACTAAGCTTCAGGCTCCAAGGGCAGTCACTCCACATATAAAGCTTCCCCCATCAAATGTTATTATCATCTTGACAAATTCAATGAACCATTTCTTAAGGCCATGATGCCCACATAGTCTCAGGGGGACAATCACACAGGCTAACCCACAGAACCAGAGATGGGATGTGGTGTTGGTCCACGTGGAAACTGCAAGCCAACAAGCTAAAGGCAGACCCACAGGGACAACCTGATCTCCTCCCTCAGTTCCCCCACTTCCTCTCTATCAGTTGTCTAGCACTTACAGTCTTACTGCCATACAGAGCCACTAGGCACCTCTTATACCTAGAGGACTGAGAAACAAAGTTCATGTATAGTCCCTGTCCTACAGTGAACCGCACTGAGCATCTAAAATTTGGAAAGCCAGAAGCACTGCAACAAAGCAGTGGAAGCAGGGTGGCAGGGAGCAGTGGTGCTCTCCTGGGTGGCAGTGCTGCTAAAAATATGTTGCAGAAGGAGAAAATTTTAGAAAAGATTGTTAAAAATTAGTTGTATCAAAATTTAAACCAGTTTAAATTTGTTTCTGACAGAATGACTTTTGTAACTGCCACACCCAACCTCAAAATAAGTATCAGCTAAACTACAGTTTATCCAGCTCAACACTGCATTTTCCTCTCCTGAATATAATTAACAACCACCTCCAGTTTAAAAAAGATTCCTTAAACTAACAGCTGCATCAGAACGAGTACTGAAATGCCATGAGAGTTTTTGCTTAAACCCACACTTTGAAAAGCCATGATAGAGTCAATTTTTATAAATTTGAAGAGGAAAGTGAAACATTTTGCTAAAATTTGTTTTGCATAAGTGTAAGAAAGGTCCCCTCTGCAAATGCATTTTGCAGAATCATGCAGAGAAAGAGCATGAAGCCATTCTCTTTGTGAAAGAGCAAACTGATTTGCAGAGGCTCCATTTGAGGCTTAAGGGGGCAGCCCAGAGACTTGAAGACACTTTAATTTTTTTTTTACAATAAGAGTTTCCCAGAACTCTCTGAGACACCTGTCCTAAACATGTATCCACACATTGGTTAAAGCCTTTGCTTTCTTTCCACTCTGCACCAACACTTGCACGGAGGACCTTTGTTTAAAAAAAAAAAATCCAAAACAAAAGAAAACAAAACAATTGCAACAAAGTCCACTTGGTAATTTAGAAGGCTGTATTTTAGCACTGAGTGCAAGCAGAGCAAAATTGAATCAGCTACAGGCTAGCCCACAGGTGGACTGCACCTGGGTTAAACACAAGTCAGAATATGATAGCAAGCCTTGTAGTCAACAAGAGGTGCCTCCTTTACGAAGATGAGCTGAGATCCACACATCATTCAACACCAATCACAAGCTGCTGCAATTCCTTTTAAAAACAAATTTGCAGCAGACTTCACAATGTTTTGTCATCACAGACACAGAGCAAAGGCCGGGATGTGATCCTGCAATTTTTGGAAAGGACAGCGATGCCTATCCTAGGAGCACCACATCATCACGCTTCTCCCCTGTCCAGCCACCCTTTTGTCCTTCCCACACCTAACAAGCCGGGTCGTGCCCCGTTTCTTCCCTCCTGCCTACCAAGAGAGAAACAAAGGGCAGCAGTCTCTAATGGCTCGAGACCAAGGGATCTGGGGCTTGGTTTATTACATGCTTAGCAGAGCACTGAATTACTGGTGGTTATTGCCTAGTTTAACTGCTTTCCTTAAAAGAGAAACATGAGCAAACAAGCATGTGTCATGAAAAAGCCCCTATTCAGACAGGAGCTGACAAGAGAAGAAGCATCCAGGGTTTATGACTGTTTATTACCAGTTTTGCATTCAGGCACCAGCTGAAGTTACAGCAAAGACTAATGCAAAGAAATCCCCACCGCATCCACCACCTCCTTCGGGGGTTTGTCTAGCCGTGGATTTACCACCCGAGGTTAGCACACACTAAGTACTCGAAGCTTTAACTATACCAACATAGCATGTGTCAAGGGCAGCGTGCCTTGTCTAGACAAAGACTTTCAATATCCTTCATTAGCATATCCAAACCTCACACCTTCAATCTCAGCGGAAAGAGGAGCCCTGGGAGAGCACAGAGCATCCCCGCAGAGCTCCTCTGTCCACTGGTGGGGAACACCCTAACTTCATAAGATGGCACCACACTTTTCTCTGAAAGGTGGGGGTGAAAAAAATACCCCAGGGCAACAAAAGACAGATCTGCAAGCAGAGGTAAGCCTGAACCTTGGACACACATACTCCCTATGACCAATAAAAGGGGGTTTAATAGGCTTTCTCCACAAAGAAGCAGGGTGCAGAAGAGTAAACAAGCTCTCTCACTAACATCTACCTAGTCCTCTATTTTTTCATGACCCTTGTAAGGATTTCAGACCTGTACCACAAATTCAAACACAGCTGAAGTTAGCCCTGAAGTTAAAAAAAGAAAATGTTGAGGACAGAATAAAATGGACAGAGCCTCATTTCTTCAGAAAGCCAGGGTAAAAAGAGACCACAAAATAAAGATCTAAAGAAGGTACAGAATGCATGTGGAGCAACACATTCATGTAAAAACAAACATACCTCACTTTCATTTATCTTGGCAGAACTACAGCCAATACCAGAGGTCACACAGATTTAACCATATCCTTTCTATTCGTCAGTTACTTTCAAACCAAAAAAAGAAATAAGCCACAGACAAGCCTAGAGGAAGAAATGCAAAGGAGGACGAGAGTAGAGGAAGGGAGGCCAGTAGGAGGAATTCACCTACATCAGATCAGTGTGAGGGAAGAGAATGAGAAGGACAAAACAAACCACAGAAAGGGAGAGAAACCTGCCACTGCTAAGAAAAAGGGCAAAATCAGAAAACTCGTTATATGAGAAAAGATTAAAGAATAACTCAAAGAAGTTTAAGACCTGAGACACTTCCAAAAAGTGTTATAACTAGAAAGAATACTTCTTTCTCTCAAGTGTGACAAGTGAGCATTGTCTCAAACCAAAACTGTGCCAGTCTTTGCCCACACAGCTCTAACCACAAGAGCCAGGCTGACATTCAGTTTAGTTCCCCTGACTTCAGCAGACAGGGTCTGTTCCTGGAGAGTCAAAGCACATCCAGCTTTACCAAAATAATCTAAACTAAACCAATATACACCTCAACCCTGCAGAATAAGGATTACCTCTATCATGCTCTTATTCCACCACACTTCATCTCTCAAATTACATTTACATCTCTTCAACTATAAACACACAGACGGTCTGCATAACCTGCTAAGGTCTGCAGTCCTGCTGCCTTAAGACAGCAAAGATGTTCAAAACGCTTCCCTCAAAAATTCAAATAATGAAATCACGTATTTGTTGAAGAGAAGTTTGGCTTGGGTGCTCACAAGACTTTCTGCCATCACGCAGAACAATTCCCGAAACTAGGTGGTTTTGCTGACAGCTGTGATTCAGACGCAAGTCCCTAGTCATTTCAGCATATTGGTTTTATCATCTTTCAAAGCTATTAAAAGAAAGCCACAGAATTCAGCACAGCAGAGGCAAACTCAATCTACGCCTTGCAAAGAAACTCAGGACTGAGCATCCTTGGAACAGCCCCATCGGCCTCTTGCAAAGAGCAGCATCTCAAGGTCAGGTTATAAACACATCTCTCTGGGAAACACTCCGTACTGCTTCTGGGTGAACAATTTGCACAAGAGAAAAAGGAATGGCCTTTGAAGGCGAACAAACTATTACATTTTTACTAG
The DNA here is from genome assembly GCA_035583135.1 of Lophotriccus pileatus. Classification (NCBI taxonomy): domain Eukaryota; kingdom Metazoa; phylum Chordata; class Aves; order Passeriformes; family Tyrannidae; genus Lophotriccus; species Lophotriccus pileatus. Next base: position 86,397,591 of record JAWWES010000001.1, on the reverse strand, counting down.
GTGAAATGTTTACTGAAATAAATCCAGCCTTTTCCACTCTTGGTTATTATCATAACACATATGGTAACTGACACACAATTAATGGTGCTTCAAACCAAAGTTCTTGGAAGGAAAACATAATCCCAGCTTTTGAGCTAACCTTGACAAAAAGCCAGGTTTTGGTAAAGTTCAGCAACACAAGTGGCTTTATGAGATTTCACGTTTATTGGGCACCTCTCACTCTCACAGCAAGGACTGCCTCAGAGCCAAGGAGGTGAGAAGAGGCACAGCCTGGTCAGCAGTATCCACCACGACTGATGCAGACCCACAAGCAATCAAAGCTCAGCAGACACAACTACCACCTCAGAGGTACTGTACCACCCACACTCTCTTCAGTAGGTTTTCATCTACATGTGCTATTACATGTCAGCCAACAGTTACAACAAGGGCACCCACAAAAAGAATTCCTAAAGGAAAAAGAATTTAGGATACTTCCCATAAGAAGAATCTCCTCCTTTCTAAGCATAGTGATCCTCCAGAGTGAATGAATGTTAGCAGTAACACAACATTTTAATACACAAGTCTACTGGCTTTGTTTCCAAACTCAAAAGGATCTACAAAGTTGATGCCGTCTTTATGGATTTGAAGTGCTGTTCACATGCCCTTTTCCCATCTTCTTCTATCTGAGTTACAGAGAAAGATTAAAACCCATATTTATCAGTAGATTCTCCAGCAAGTCCAGGCACCTCCAAGACCTGGTGCTTTCAGCACAGCGCTGTACCACATAAGCATGCATGATCCCTCTCCCTGCTGGAATAAAGTAATCAGACACCACCCAAGGTGTTCCATCTGTCTGCCTAACCTTCCCTTCTCCTTTCTGAAACAGAGAATCCTTCTGGTGGGGAGTACAAAATAAAATCTTCCCCTTTCCCATACAGCCCAGTGCAACCACAGCATATGTATTCAAAACATATTCCTTACCACAACAGCACGCACTGACTACACACTGTTATCAAAGACCTAAGAGGTGCAGAGCAGCAGCAGAAGAGGACACTCCAAAGTCAGCCTCAATGGCAGCAAGGACTTAATCTGCAACCAAAGTGGCAGTGTCAATGACAGTGGGTTTTTTGCCCATTTCTCTCATACTTTCCCAAAACCCAGTACAAGCACTGAGACAAAATTTGTCCATGAGGAGGCACCTCCAAACTCAGCAATTAACTGGAAAGAATATATCTGTATTCCTGAAGAGGAAACCAGAGCACACTTCCATTACCTCAGAGGAAACCTAAGGAAAGGTAGCATTACTCAGAACTGATTTACTGCCTCAAGCCATTCAGAAAACCTTAAAGCTACTGACATATAAGACAAGCAACTCATTCACAAGAGCTCTTTGATCTTAAATACAAATAAAATTAGGTCAATATTAAAGATTTTCATTCCTTGCCATATAAGATGCACAAACGCTAAGAAAAGCTTTTCCCTTTCCTTCTTTTAACACTCAAGTTATTTAGCAAGTAACATTTCTTTCACATGACTTGAAACATTTTCTCCCTATTCACTTGTCATCGCCCCAGAACTTAACTCTTGGTGAAAAGGCAGGGGAGGAGTTGCATGGAATGTTCTCCGTAGTCCCCAAGGACAAGTCAGATCAGAGAATTTCAATGTGTTTCACGTGGGGGAAAAGAAGGAGCAAAGTGCACCTTTCCAAACGCTCAGATTAAATAAAAAAAAAAAAAATCATTACTTTGTTATTCAAAGCATTCCAGTGATTTTTAACAGATGAAGAGGAGAAAGCCTGTGCTGTCACTATTAATAGGCTGACATTCTTTCTTCCCCCACAAGACCACACCAGAAACACAGGCGAAGGCGACAAGTTAAGGGAGCCCGGAGATGTGCCAGCTCTGCCAAAGCCCCAAACCCTGCAGCACAGGGACCCCTGTATATGCACCCCTCAGGTGCAAGGCATGGCACTGGTGCACAAAACGCCTGCTGTGAAATGGGAGAGGTTCTTCGCATCCCAGACTCCCCCATAGTTCTCAATGCTGCGCCTTTTGCTCCTTCTCCTGCAACAGTACATCAGTAACTTCATCTGCTAAATAACAGCAGTTTACAGGATAATCTAAGGATAAAGCATCACCTTGCATTTTCGATTTAACATGCTTGATTGTGTTAGGGTGGCTTTAAAATTTTATTTATTTGCTTTCTAAATCAACCCAGAGCTCTCATATGCAGCAGAAGGCCCCTGAAGCTATCACTGTAATGTGATATCTGCTCATAAACGTCAATATACCAATTTTAAAGGTATTAAAGCTGCTGTTTAGTCATGGTAAAATATCCTAATACCTTCCTCACGTCTGTTACAGACAGCAGTACAGTTAAATGTGAGCAATTCAGTTCAGGCCTTTCTGTAAAATTCGTTTAAACAGAAACCTCGCCAACTCCAGGACAGCACAGTAATAATTCCACCACAAACACAAGTAAAAGACACAGCAGTACCAGGAGGCTCACTCTGTGAGATCCACCCACCCGGTCACCCAAGGACATTTAGACCCTTCCTCCAGACAGGTTTTAAGAGACCAGAAGGTCATCATGCAAAGTCTTCACTCTCTTTGCCTTGGGTAAGTGTGAAAACTGATCCCAGCTACCACTAAAGTAAAAGAAAGCACACCTTTTGATTAAAGCACATCATTTTGCATTCAGAGGTTTGGATCATACCTCTGTCACGCATTTCCTGGGCAGCTGGGCATAAATTACATCAGTTCACCCTTGTACTTCCCTCCCACATCCTCACCTCGAAATAAAACACGGTGGATAACTAGAACATGAGAGGAGAAGGATACAAGAGTTCCACTTCCTTCTGTGTTTATACAGGAGATTACCGTGCAACTGACAGTGCAGTTTAACAAATAGTGTGGAATATGAAATTTCAAGTACCTCAGGACTGTAGCTGCCAAAGAAAGATCCAGGATATTAACAAAAAAAAAAAAAAAAGGACTAGAGTTAACTACAGAAACGATACTTGGATTTACAAAAGCTGAGATTTAAACAAAATTCACAACCAGACTGAATTCTATTAGCCGAGCTTACACATAGGGAGAAGCAATATAATGACATAAATAAATAAAAAAAGAAAACAGGTTTGATGGGAAAGGATACTTTCCAGAGAAGCACACATTTTGAAAAACCAGTTTGAATGTCAGGCACTTAATTACAACCCTTATCAACACTATCAAAAAAACTAAAGTATTTCTGTAATTTTCTCTTGAAAAACAGTAACCTAGATTAAATGCATTCTCTATAAAAGTTTAATTTATCTGACCAGGAAAGACCCCAGTGCTTACTGCTGAGGCACACAGAAAAAACTCAAGGCACTGACTGCTTTTCACACTGATAGTTCTTCTCAACCAGGTCCCTCAGAACTTCTGCAGAAATAAACCTATCTATGGGTAAATTCCCAGCCTCCACATAAGAATGCAAGGAATACCAATTGAGGGCAAGCACATTCACCTGTTGGGATATGCAAAAACAGGTCACTTACTTATGAGTCTTTTGAGAAAATGGATGTTTCCCTTTCCCGATGGGCAAGGGGGCTTTCACGTATCAGTCACTCTCATACTTCCACTTACAAAGGCATCTTCACTCCTACTATATACCCCACAAAGTAGATGGGACAGTAGGAGCGCTACATGCATAGTACAGAGTGGGGTCAACCTGTCCCATCTTAAGACATCTATAAGACATAAAACTGAGACACTGATCTGAAGTTCTCATTTTAACTAACAGACAAAGACTCGGGTAAAGAGCAATTTATCTCACCCCAGGGTAGTTATTCCCAGATGCCATTCCCCTGTTCTGTCTCTCTCCCTGTGAGTCCTAGAGCACACAGCTCAGATTAAAGGCACAAGGACAGTAAGCAGCCCACTCCCACTAAAGCACCTTTCAAAGTATCACTCAAACCCGTTGTACAAAAACAAGCTGTAAATTACTGAGCATCTCTGTGTATCAGCAGCTCTCCCTACAAAATGCATTTTTCACCTATCAGGCCACCACAACTTAACTGTAGCTAAACAGCACTATCATTTCTTTGGGAAGCACAAAAGAAACTTAATCAGGGCTTCCAGTCAGCAAACACCTCATCATTATTTGCAGATTCTACTGCACCAGTTCCCCCAGGTATTATTTTCATTATTGCATTAGCACATGGTAGTGGACTACAGCTAAGAGTCCGTCGGCATTTTGATTTTCTTTATGTACCCCTACATGTAAGGATTTATAACTCAGCTACAAGTATTCCCTCTCGACAAGAACTTAGCACAGTTATGCTTCCTTTTAGGTATTCTACTATATTTCCCTTGGGAAGCACAAAAATGAAGAAAAATAATAAAGCTAAATGACGTTGGGGGGTCCCTGACTCTAAGATACATAAACCCAAGTAGGGCATAGTATACTTTATGATAACACATTAAGGCCCGTGGACAGTAAGCTTTTCTTTCCCGAATTTTAAAACAAAACAACCCAATACCATTAGACAGGTCAAAGTTTAGTAAGCAAGTTTTGAGATAAGTTTATTTTGGTTTGAGCTTACAGCTAAAATTAGAATCATGAACTCTTGCCCACTGTCATCCCCTACAGCTACTCTCACAAAATCCAGGGAAGAATCGATTGAAATTACCAGAGCTTAACTAAAATTGACCGTTGTATTTTTAAGACTTCAAGTCATTTTTAACAGTGCCAAATGCAAAAAATTCTAAACAAAGTTCATCAGCTTTGAGGTAAACCAGAAGGACTAAACTATGGACTTGGTAGTCCTCAGGAAGTTAATAAAATTCACATTTGATGCAATTAATTATTTCAAGCTGCTGCTATTCTTTTACCTAAGTAACACTCTCCTATTTCACCTCTGTCCTCTGGTGAAGTTGCCAGGTGCAGGAACCAGAGCAAACAAGTCCACACCATGGATTAGTCCAACATAAGAAGACAGTAACACAAACATTTATACCTAAAACCAGCACAATTTTCAGAGCCCTAAAATATGCAGTGAAGCTAAGGGGAACTCCATGAACATAGCAAAAAGAGAAGTCATTTGGGAGGATAATACACCATAGAGTAAGTAGCCAGAGAAAGCAGAGGGGTGTCATGAATGGACATGTGGACCTGCACTTCCATGTGGAGAGCAACACTAGAGGAACGAAAACCTTCAGAGGCAGGTATGGAGTGGGGCAGCATCCATGCCTCCAAAGCTGCAAATCTAAGGTGCCCAGAGGGATCTTTCTGGGCTTCCTCAGCCAGGGTAGTGAGAAGAGCATTAAGCAAGTGGACCTCACCAGCAGCCCCAGAGCCAGGGAGTTATTGGGGTGCTCGAGTCACACAGGGGCAGGGGACAAAGCAGACAAATGGCCATGGCACACCGCCAACAGTCCCAGCAGCCACATCCCTGACCCCAGCCCACGGCAGACCTTCTCCAATGCCAGCCCTCGCTCTAGGAAGCGAGTGGCTACAGTCCATGCAGCTCCTTTAGCCGCAGGTACAAACCCATGAGTCACTGAGATCCCTGTACAGAGAGCAGCTCTTATCAACATGCCATGGGACAGCTCCAAAGGGAGGTGACGGAGACATACCAGATAAGCACTACAATACCAGTATAACTGCATCCATGTTAAGAGTTTTACCACATTAGCTGTTTAATTGCTAGACAGGCTGATCAGGACCTGTTGGCACTTGCAGTGTCCTGTTTGTATAATAATAATGACAGCTACAGTGTCAGAGCAAGTCGGGAGGGGCAGCTCCAGTGGGAAAACAGCATTTTGACACTACTGTTAAACAATTTCCCCCAAAAGACATTCCTTATTCTGGCACATGGTCACAACATGGATAGGTGGGCTGAGAGAGGTCTCCTCAGCCTAGGCCATGGTGAAATCAGCATAAAAACCTGTGTAAATAAACATTCCCCTGGCGTGCACAAGCCTGGCTGGCTAGTGAACTCCACAATATAACTTTCATAACATATATATTAATTTTTAAATATAAATTATATATGCTAATGTGTTTCTACCGACAGCTAAGCTGTTCCTTACTTTTTCTTACATTAAGCACTTCCCTGACTCCACGCTACTTTTTGTTTCCCACAACTATGTACAGTCCACTAATTAATTCTCAACATGTAAGCCAGATTCTTCTTCACCTTCTGATTTCTTCTGTAAATTCACCTTCAGTACACTGATGCTCTTTCTGTTCCACTATCTCTTCCTAACTCCAAATCTTCCCATAGATTTCATCCTTCACCTACAACTATGATGCAAGGTCAAGCAGGAGGACGGCAAGGGAGAACCCCTGGGAGATGTCAACACCCTTCATGCCTGCTACCATCAAGCTGCCCAGGGCACTAGAGATAGGAGTTAGCTGCACCAATTTCTAAATAAAGTACAGAGAAGCCTACTGCATCCACACATCTATCCAATCCTTACTTGCCTCAGAAGTGCAAGCCCTCTGCAAGGGTCAGCATCTCCACTCTCAAGTTTCTGTGATTTCATCTTTATTTAGTGGTGCTTTTCAGAGATTTCCCAATCAGCAGCAAATTAAAATCACCACCACTGAGGTCAAATTGTAATTATTCATTACACTCAGAACAGCAGACTTCACTCTGCTGCAGGACAACAAAGCCTGAGAGAGCAGAGGACTGCTCTGCCTGCAGGACTACAGTCTGTATTTGCTTCTCTTTCAGAAAGCTGCTCTGTCCTTTTTCTAACACTGAAATAGACCCCACACAAGTTAGGACTGCAAAGCCCCATGGCCACTCTGGAGAAGATACATCAAACCTTGCTCAGGACATTACAAGGGACCAAGGATGAGGCTTAGGTGGAGGTATGATGAACTTCTGAACAGCATACTGACCATTCAGCAGCATTCCACAGTTTGTAATCAGTATTGTGTTTTTTGTGCCTCTGTGAAAGTGTTTCACATCACATCCAAGGCAGAAAATACAGTTTGGAAATAATACTGAGATGCAATGTCAAAATCTCCAAGCCCTCTACATTCAAAGCTACCTCAAAGTTCCCAAGAGGTATGTACGTCCAGCTGTGAGTTTTTAACTCCCACTTCCCATCGCTGCCCAATTTTACAGCCAACAGTATCTTTTCTTGAGCCTGTGCTGACCTGAGAAATAATCAGGAACCCATAATGCTACAAACATAAGGTATTTGATAAGAGAACTCTTGAGCAAAGCTATGAGATCCCCTTCCAAATCTACCTCTCTTTCAGCAAGCTGAATTCTTTCCACCACTTTCTGTGGGCTGGGGCCTAAAATAACAACACAGATAAGGATCTTACTGTAACTTTTGACTATAATCAAGCTCACATTGTGCAAGTCAATGCTACTGAGCTTAAATATCAACGTCATCCAACGTCTGGTGGAGCCAGAGTGTACAGTCAGAAATGTAAAACGGGAAAAACAAAAATACCACTTTCCTCCACAGAAAACAGATCTCAGGAAGGTAGGTATACTACCTACTGAGCTGAAATCACTCTTGCAACAGAAAGTACCACTTGAAAAGAAGATGACTAGAACATAATGTGTATACACAAACACACACTAGACCACATGAGAAAAGTCAGTTAGCATTATAGTCCAAAAATTTATACTCAAAAAATGTGTATGCTGAAGGCAGGGAAATGCAAAGGGTGAGCACCTCTTGTAATGCTGGATTCCCTGTGGGGACATTCCTCTGCATCATTCCCTAGGGTGGGAGGTGCAGATCTGCCATCATCACAGAGACCAAACTACGCATTTCTGCACACTACCATCAAGGTTTTGTCACCAAACCAAGCAACGCTACTAGGAGAGAGCAAAAATAAAACAAGAAACGGAAGGTGTACCTCCCCGGTTTTCCCCTCATCTTTCTTCAATATCCCAAAACTACCAAAAACCCCTACTCTGGGCCTTACTGATAAAGCTCATGCCTGGAGCAAGGTGCAGAGACCTTGATGGGGAAAACTATCCACCTATACAAACCCAGGGAAATGACCCGTCCCATTGCCAATGGGGAAAGAGCACACGCATGCAAAAAGTAAAAGAGAGAGTACGAGGTGGTTTCAACTGAAATTTTATCCACACCAGTTGAAATATATTCCTACAGAAAGCTGAAAAAAATTCTTAGTAGTCAGCGTAAAACTCTGGGCTGGATCTTGTTCTATCATCTCAAAGCCCTGCACACACTCATGTTCCTAAGCCCCAGAGTTCTGCGTCCTCTTCTATTTCCTCCAGGATTAATGAGTCCCTGCCCCAGGAACCTTCAATTTGATCTAAGACAAGATACAAAAAAACCTACATGTTGCAAACAGACAGATGGACTGGGGGAGGAAGAATAAGAGGGACATGTGGTTACCCACAACTGACACATTGCTTTCTTTTCTCTGTTTCTTTTTTTTTTTAATAAAAATAAATATCAGTAATCCCCACTGGCCACCTGCCTAGCTTTTGTATATTTAATTAATAAGGATTTGGGTGATGGAGAACTGGTCAAAAGTTCAGCCAATTTGGGAGGGGACGGGAGGATAAACATCTAGCTGCAGAATCCAAAAAAATTCCAGTATTCCAGCCACTGCCTGGTCCTTCGCAATTTCTCCAATGGCAGACACTCACTTTGCAACACAATCCACGAAAAGTCAGAGGAGGAAGGGAAGAAGGGCAGTTCATACTTGAGAGAGCTGCTCTGGACCAGTTCCTGAAAGCCAGTGACCTCACTGATCCTGAGTACAGTTTGTCTTTACAGTGATAAGACTGGGATTGTATTCACGTTTAACAAAATCATTTGAATCCACAATGATGTCCCTTTAGCAGTGAGAGAAACAAAGGGGAGGGGGGGGGGAAAAAAACCTTAACTGAGTTAGTAGAGAATACCAAGCACTGTCCTCTCTTCCTACCCCCCAACACAGTCACTTTTTAAGACATAAACTCCATTAAGACAAAAACAGGGTATCCTTAGCATGGGAAAACATTTATACAAGTTTTAATTTATTTTCAAATCAGCATTTAAACGATCACATCTTACATCATTTCCTTTTACGAGCCAGCAGTTAGACAATAAACATCATTTACATGCAGTTTTGGAAGGCTGCAACATAAATCAACAAAAGAAGCCTTCACTATGAATTAACTATTACAAGACTCTTAGAAAGGCACACCAGCTTGCATTGAGGGCAATTAGGAATATCAACCCCAATTCTCATCTTTCTGGTGCACTGCTGTTATGCCTCAGAACTCCCACTAAAACATCCTTCTCCCCCAGTCATTGCTGCCATAAGAGAATTACAATGTCTACCTGTGAGATGTAACAGCACACTCACAACTGCTATTTTAAAGTGTTAGATGTCTTAAAAAACACACACACATACAAAAAAAAAAAAGTGACTGAGCAAGTTAACACAGTTCAATCTCATTAGCAAAATTAAGAAGCCTGTATGAATGATCAGACGATAAAGACTTTAAAATTTTAAAAGTATTAACCAGTTGCCTTTAGTTCACAGGTAATTTCTGCATTAAAGAAAAAAAAAAAAAAAAAAAAAAAAAAAAAACAGAAGGAAAGCAAACACCTAGTTTGAACCTTATCTTGAGACCAGTTTCAGGAGTGTTTTCATTTTGTGCGAGCCAAACTTCAAATTAAGCTTACTACTGGATGTGAAAAACTAAAATCTAACCGCAGCAATGCTAAAAATGCTTCTCCACTACTTGCAAAAGATCAAAAAAGCCCTTAAGGCAGCCGATCACTTCGTGAGCTGGCTACAACTTCCAGTTACTCCGAAGCAGGACTGGCCTCAGTCAAGAGGAAAGAAGAGGGGCGGCACATCCATCCCACCCACACCACAAGCCAGCAGCAGGCACAAAAAGCACAACCGCACGCTAACACCATTATTTCTCGCCGAGTCATGTGCCATTCCCATGCTGCCCCGCTTGCCCCCGGCGGAAGGTGGCGGTGGAAGGAGGGCGGCGGGGCCGCGGGGGGAGCTCCTGCCCGCCGCGGGCACAGGCGCTGCCCGGGCCGGCCCGCACACGCCGCTCGGCCCCCGCCAGCTGACTCCGACCTACTGAAGGGAAATTCCTCCCTCCCAACGCCAGAAAACGCGCGGGGCTCCTTAAAAGTTTTAAGACTGCCGACCCAGGGGGTTCTGTGGCCGACCCTTCCTGCCTCGGCTCCGAGGGAACGCCGCCGGCCGTACTTGGCAGCGTTTAACCCTTTGCTTTCTAACTAAGCTAAGCGAAGCAACTTCCACGCCATTGTTCTCGCGGTCTGAACCAACTATGAAAGGGCAAACAACTTCCACGCGGACTTTCATTCCCCGGGACTTCAGAGGAGCAGTAGAGGAGCTGTGCTTGGCCGCAGGACAAACGAGCCACCCCCACCGCTGCCCTTTGCCCGGCACTTGGCAAAGGCTTCCCCAAAACACCCCTTTATTTTAGCTACCCAGGGCTGGGGAACCTCAGGTTCTTTTTTTTTCCCTCCAATTCACCACTTTGTAACAAGTTCCTCTTGAAAGGCAAGACGCAAGAGGTGTAAGAATGGGAGAGGTGTAAGCAAGGTTACGAAGATGAAAATAATGTAAACTCTATAGACTTCAGAATCATAGGATCACACAATGGTTTGGTTGGAAGAGACCTTAAAGGTCATGTAGTGCCAACCCCTTTGTCATAGGCAGAGACACCTTACACTACACCAGGTTGCTCAAAGCCCAATTGCAGCCTGAGCTTGAGCACTTAAAATCACAGAACAGAATCACAGAATTAACTGGGTTGGAAGAGACCTCCAAGATCATCAAGTCCAATCCTTGATCCAACCCCACTGTGATTACTAGATCATGGCACTCAGTGCCACATCCAGCCTCATCTTAAACACCTCCAGGGACAGTGAATCCACCACCTCTCTGGGCAGGCCATTCCAATGCCTGATCACTCTCTCTGTAAAGAACTTTCTAATATCCAACCTAAACCTCCCCTGGCAGAGCTTAAGCCCATGCCCTCTTGTCCTACTGCTGATTGCCTGGGAGAAGAAACCGACCCCCACCTGGCTACAACCTCCTCTCAGGTAGTTGTAGAGAGTGATGAGGTCTCCCCCGAGCCTTCCCTTCTCCAGGCTAAACAACCCCAGCTCCCCCAGCCTCTCCTCACAGGACTTGTGCTCAAGTCCCTTCACCCTTCAATCGTAGGCATGGGGCATCTACAACTTCTCTGGGCAACCTAGTCCAGTGCTTTACCACCCTCACAGTGAAGAATTTCTTCCCAACATCTAATCTAAACATGTTCTCAGTTTAAAGTCATTATCCCAATTCAAGCACAGCAGAATAAAACTTAGTATTTTTAATATCTCACTGCTAGGGTCTCAGGCCCACAGTACACTTCACATAAGCCAACTCATTTAATGGCATAAAATCCCAGGAGGGTCCACACTGCTCTGTGACAGGGAGTAACTCCACTTGCATTTAGGTGCCAAATATCCAAGTGCTGCCCTCACATTTCCTGCTTGTTTATACATCTATACAGCTAAATAAAAAGCTAAGGTAGAACTAGCTATAGAACTATCACTAGCTACAGAGATCAGCTATTTCCAGCAAGCTCAGTTAAGGCAAAGAGGAGAAAAACAGGACTGTTTTCTGCTCTTCAACAGGTCGGCACACTCCCCTTCCCACCACTGCTGGAAAGCAGACTCTCCAGCAAGGCAAACGACCTTCGGCATCATCGCCGGGGTGTATGAGCTAGACAAAGAGATAACGTCATGCCCTCTCCCGCTCCCTCCGTGTCCTCCCCGCAGTGGCAGGTAGCCAGCCAATCCCGCTCCCGGGTGACATCATCGCTGATGCCTATACTCAAATGTGGAAGTACATCAAAATACATCTCGGAACACGGCTCCTCAAAAGCAACCTACACCCCACCCCCCAGCCCCTTGGGATGACAGACCGCTTAAGAGGGAAATAAAACCATCCAGGAAGAGGGATTTCAAGAAGTGGTTGCTGGGTAGGAGAAAAGCGGAAAGCAACAAGCAAACACAGCGTAACCACGTTTTTCCCTCGCTTATGCAGTTCCTACGAAAGCCCTCAAAATGTACACACGCAGTTTCACCTTTTGGTGTCCCTGGAGGATTTTTCCTAACAAAAAAGTGGCCAAGAAAAGTTAAATACTATTACAACAATTTTTTTTCTTTACATAACTTCATTATTTTAAGAAGAAAGATCACAGAATACGCTGAGTTGGAAGGGACCCATAAGGATCATCGAGTCCAACCCTCAGCCCCGCAAAGGATTATCACAGCAAGGAAGTCTTTTGGTTTAGTATTTTTTGTTTATGTAAAGCTCTGTTAGGTGTCCACATTATCAGTCTATGTATATAAATGTGGGCAAATGCCTAAGAAGCAGCAGCAGTGCCAACCCAAAAAACAACTGTCAATCCACTACTGTCTGGCAGACTCTATAGCAAGCAGGGAGAGTGCCTGTTGCTCCCCCTGTTATCAGTGGCACCGATGCAATGCCCTTCATCAGGTCTTCATTCAGCTCTTCCAAGTCAATAAATGCATGTGCTGAGTTTAATTTCTAATGCTAACTATTCTGGAAGAGTTCTAGCGTACCTAAGGAAAAATAAATTTAAAATTTCTATTGTCAAGACTGTTAAACCACAGAAAACTTTGCTCATTAACTCAAAGCATTAAGAAGCAAGCCGAGAAACAATGCACCAAATTGCAATAATTAACAGGAGAGTTTCAAGTCACACATTCACACCCTACTTTGTTTTTTGTTGTTTTTTTTTTAAGAAGTGCTCAGCTGATGCAAGCTCTGGGAGCAAAAGGGTTACAGAAAGAAATTAAATTGTGACATTTCAATTATCAGAAAAAAAATGTCACAAAACATTTAAATGGTCATGGTTGTGTCAAAGTGCAGCTTCTTACTCATCTCCCCCCTCTCCTCTGGCTTTTGAGCCACATCCTTTTTTCCATCTTTATGCCAACAGCAGCAGCCTGGTTATTCCACCTGAAGTCTTAAAATGCAACTCGCACTCTGCGCAGACAGACAACTTCTCCATTAGAAAGGCTGAGGTTCACGCCCTCAAAACATACTGACATGCGTTTCATTTGCAGAAGAGGCACCAAAGTGCTTTATTTAGTTACTGGAGCTGCAAGCAGCAGTATCTTGCCATCAGGGAAACTCACCAATTACACTGCCTTATTTATAAGCACAAAACCCAAACCAAAACAAAAAACCCAACAACAAAAACCAACCAAAAAAACTGAAACAAGCACCTAAGGCATCCTCAGCTACTTTCAGTTATCTCTCCTTCCTTCTCCAAATGTATCTTGTATTTTTACAGTTTAAGGCTAGAGCCTTCAGTCTTTAGCCAAATATTAAGTCTGTGTGAATAATTAGTCATCCTGGTAGCTAACACTCACTGCAAAGTCATGCAACCTCAAGATTTGTTTGTTCCACTGACTGCACACTAAAGGGGAAAAAAAAGAAACAAAAAAAAAAGTAGGCTAGTTTCACACCCACATGGGCACTGTCCGATTTCTATTTTCTAAAGTCATACACTTGTCAAACAGGTTATTCTGGGAATTCTGGTTTTCACAAAATAAGCTTCCCTGCTTCAATCACTTATTGCTGTCACTCTGCACCCCCCATCACAGCACAGCCCAGTGGGATCGGATGCACTCGCCCCCACCTCTACAGCTTCAGCACTTTGAAGGGTTTCCAACAAGGAAACCGGGTGACAATTTTAATTAAGGGCAATGTCTTTGTCTAAAGTCACTGCAGCAGCAGCAGAAACTTCCATGAGGATTTCCAGCAGCAAATCTGAATAAGCCCGTGGACCTATTTGTATAACCCGGCCACATTCTGACAGCGTCCACTTAGTTCGGTCATTTCTCTAGAGGGAGCACAGGGGGGAATAAGGACAATAAAGGGCTATTTCACCATTTCAGGACGGGTACTTAGGAGAGTAATTTGTGCCCCTCTGACAAAGCAGAAGCCAAGATGCTGACAAACTTGTCACGGCCAGCAACAACGACAAGGACAATACTTTTACCACCCCTCACTGTTCCGTTTACCACAGCGGGTGGCTCGCCTGCAGCCGTGTGCTCAGCCCGCCGCAGGCACCGGGTACCCCTCTGGAAAATCGGCAACAATAAAAGGAGAAAAAATTCTGCACAAACCTTGTAGACTTGCCCGTATGTGCCATTGCCAACCACTTCCACGAGCTCAAAAATCCCAGCGGGGTCCTAGGAGGAGGAAGAGGCCAAGGGGGCAAGGGGGGAGGGGAGAAGGGGGAGAAGAGAAGCGGGGTTATAACATTTTTGTGAGGCGATGGCTGCTGGCAGAGCCCAACCAGCGAGCCCGGCTGCTGGCGGCGTGCAGCTGTTGCGCCCTGCTTTTCCACGCACATGCCAATACATGCAAACAAAGGAAAAGCAGCCCAGGGCCGCGCTCCCCCCGCCCGCCCCCGCGGGAGGGCTCCCCCCACGCGGCCGCGGGCCCCCCGTGCCCCGGCACCGGCCCCGGGCCCGGACCGGCCGCTCCCACCCCCGCCGGACCGCCAGCCCCGGCAAGGGGCGCGCCGGCCCCGGGGGGCCCCCGCCCCGGCTCCCGGCCCCGGCACTCACCCGCAGGGAGGAAAGGTCGATATCCACCAGACTTTTTGCAGGAGAATCGTTCGCCATTTTCCCGTCTTTTTTTTTTTCCTTTAGTATTTTTTTTCTTCCCTGTTAAATAATAGCGAGGCCGCTCCCCCCTCCCTGGAGCAGCTGTGAATTGCGCGAAGCTCCGCTTCGCTGTTCTCCTCTCCTCCCTTCCGCCCTTCCCTTCTTCACTCCAGCCCCGCCGGGTTGAAACTCTTCAGCATTGGGAGGGGTTGGCGGGGGGGATGATGGATAGATAGATGGATGGTGGGAGGAGGAGGGGGGAGAGGGAGGTGAAGGAAGGGAAGGAGGAAGGAGAGGGGGTGTTGCGGTTTGTCCGTCTGTCCGTCTGTCTTCCCGCGTTGCACTGCGGGGCTGGATCCCCCCGAGGATCCCGGCGGGCCGGTCGGTGGGTGAGTGGGTGGGTCGGTGGGTGCCCGCGCGTCCCCGGCGGCAGCGGGCTCACACCATGTCGCGGCGGTGGCGGCAGGAGCGGCGCCGGGGCCGGCAGCCTCTGGCAGCCTCACGATGCGCCCCGCGCCCGGGCATGGCACGGCACGGCTCGGCTCGGCCCAGCCCGGCCGGCGGCGCTCACGCCGGGAGCCGGCAGTGGCAGCCGCGGCCCCGCTCTCGCATGGGGGGGCGGCTCACGCCCAGCGGCGCGGCGGAGCCCCCGTCGCCTCCCAGCCCTTCCCGCGGCGCTGCCCTCGCATCCAAAGGCGCCGGGCACCGGCGGGCACGGGCTGCGCGTCCCGGCGGCGGCGGGGCAGGGGCGCGGGGCTGGAGCGGGGTGTTGCGAGCCAGACAAAGATAGCCGGGGAGGAGGAGGAGGAGGAGGAGGAGAAGGAGGAGGAGAAAAGGGATACAAAATACACTGCGAGCGAAGAGAGAGAGAGAAAACAGCTCCCCCTTCCCTTCTCCAACAGGAAAAACCGGCGGAAACGCGCCCGCACCAGAGCACTGCTGGGTAAACTCGCGGGGAGAGAGAGACAGAGACGAAGGGAGGGAGCGCGGGCGGGCGGGGAGAGAACCGGCCCCGCAGCCCTGCCCGCCCCGCCGCCCAACAATAGCCCCGCGGGGCAGAGGCGACCGAGGGCGGCCCCTTCACCGCCCCAGCAGTGCCTGGGCCCCGCCGGCGGTAGCCCCACGCGTGTCTGCGGCAGGGCCGTGGGGCTGCGCCACTGGCCGGCTGCTGCGGGCAGCCCACGCTGCCTTCTGCCCCACGGCGAGGGCAAGGAAAGGGTCCTGCCGCCCCCCCGCCGCGCCTCTGGGGGACTGCACGGTCAGCGTTGGTCTGTCACGGCCGGTATTGACCATGGGGTAGGGGTATTTTCCCTTCCCATCCCCCGTGACATAACCAGCAAAATGTCAGTTTCTCCCTGCCCCGAGACCCCAGGCCTACAGGAAAAATACTTCTGCCTCATCAGAGACCTCTGCAACAAGAGAGTCAAATGCTAGCTCCCAGGACCAGACTCAACTGTCATGGTGTTTTATCACATCTTTTACTGACAGGACTGTCTCAGGCCCCATTCCCACCCAGAAGAATCCTCCAGCAGAATCTGAATCATGGAAAAATCTCATTAACCTCTTTCAAGCTAGACACATCGGGCATTTGCACGCAGGTGTAAATCTTGGCAGAGTTTGTTTCTCACTGAAGTTCTTTATCACACTGATATGGCAAAAATGTTACCTGCTTGTAAGAGGTCGAGTTACATTTCCTGTGGGAACCAAGGTTTTCCTCTCTCTTCTACTTTAACCACAAAATTACATATACATAGCTATAACTATCACAGAAACATACTTTTGAAACAAAGCAAACCTGTTGAGCAGAAAGTGTAAGGATAAATTACCATAACAGTGTAATGGTGTACTTCATTTTCACTTAAAGTGTAGATACAGACAAAGGAAACTCCAGCCTAGGCCAGGAAACTGTTTTTCTCTGTACAGCGACTTATAATTGGAAAAAGGCAAATTATTTCAAATGGGTTTGACACTGGGTCCACCTGAGTGCATGCACACAGGAGGAAGATCAGGTCTAGAGATGCAGTAGGTTTTGAAAAGTGGATTTCCACAAATGTTTATTGTCATCAGCCTGGTTTGCATTACGTAGCTTGTTTAACTTATCCTTTTTATGCATGAGAGAAGACTTGGAAGGTCAGCTCCATTGCCTGTCTGTCCCAGTGTCCTTTCTGCAGATGTAGGCAGAGCTAAATGTTGAAGGAAGATCACAAGGACACTTTAACCATCCATTGATACTTCCCTGGGTTATCCTGCCAGTTCTCTGCAGTATATCCCTCTTAGCATATTCTTTAGCAGCATTTGGTATCATGGTGTTTCCTATTCTCTGATGATTTTTTACTCTCATTAGATTGCCCATTTACTTTGTGGATTCATACATACTTCTGGCTCTTACAGTGTACTCTGGCTCAGAGTTCCAAAGCCGAACTAGCATGTTACGTGGAGACCACCTCTGTTCATTGGCTTTGAACCAACATGTGCTGGATTGCAAAAGAAGGAAAAAAACCCTGCTGGTTCTTGTGTTGGAATAATTTCCTATTGAATTTCTCCATTATATTATTTTTTTAATAGACTTATGTTGTGTTGTGTTGTGTTTCCCCCTCAGTTTTTGACAGCTGGCAAGTTCTGGTCTTTTTTGTGATACCATGAATGGAAGTTATTCCATATTTGCCTTTCATTGAACCATTTCTGTATCTAGTGTCTTCTTTTTTAACACAAGGAAGTGAATTTCCATATCATGTTCATGATGGGTTCACCATGCAGTGTCATGTTGATGTCCTGCTTTCTAGTCCTCTCCTGATACTTCCTTTTTTCGCTGTTGTTGAGTATGACTAAGACATTTCTGTGGAACATGTCTATTATAACTCCACAATCCCCTTCTGTAATGTTAATATTACCTTAGAGACTATTGCTGTGTACTTCTGGATGCTGAAAGGTTTTCAAGCCCAAACTCTGAACCAAAAGTTTTCCAAACCCAGTATATAACACTTTTCTTGTGCCCCTGAAAAGTACAGTCCAAATTTTTTAGATCCGAGGATCTGAGCCCAAATACACATTTTCACTATTCTAGCTCTGATGTGGCTCCACCACAGTGTCCCCTCTCTGTTCTGAACTTTTTTTATTACAGTGAGTTTGGTGTGGTTTAGTGTTAGACCAGAAGACCATTGAAGGAAAAGTGCTAACAAGAAGATTATGAATCTTTGAAAAGTAACGCATCCCCTAACTTTAGGGAAAAAATAGTTTTCATAAAGCAGTAAATGCCACAAGAGAGCTTCCTGCTAGTTCCCAGGGTGAAGCACCATGCCACCTCACCTTCGTTTTCCTTCCCACACAAGCAGTGGGATGAAAGGCTTGCTTTCTTGAGGAAGAAGCCTCTCTGGCTGCAGCCAAAACCACTCTGTTCACATGTTCATCATGCTCTTCACCAGCACAGTATACTTGCCCAGTTTGGAAAGTCTAAAGGTTAAAAGATCAAACTAAAACCACTGGAAAGAAGGTGAGTGGTCTGTTTTAACTCTTCCTCAAAGTGAAACCAGCGCCCTGAGGAGACAGAGCGAGACAGCCATCAAAAATCATAATGAAGATGAAGCACGAGACAAGGCAATTTCAGTTCTGTGGATAGTCACCCCACACACAGAGCAACACAGTGTTCTCTAATGACAAACGGAGAAGATGCGTCAAAAAAATCTGAGTCAGCTCCATCCATTTGGGAACAACGCAGGAGAAAGCTGGGGCCTCTGCACTGATTTCCATCACCCTCAGACAGAGTTGCGCCCATCCCTGCTCGTTGTGCTCATAGCAGTGGAGGGAACAGGGCAGCTGTAGTTGCCTGAGCAGTTTCAGCATTGCTGAAAGAGGGGTGCTGAGCCTCCCTTTCTCTGGCCATTTATTCCTGTTCTCTGGCATCTCATCCCTTGTGTCAGCATAAGCATTCATACAGCTGTGCAGTGAGCCAGGACTCATAGCAAAGCTAGCCCATGAAAGGAAAAGAACTTTTAATGTTACTATTTATCAGGTCTGTGGGCAGCTTCATCATGTGCCTGCTTGGCAGTTGTGTTGAACAAAGGGAGAGGGGCAGGAGCTGTATGAAGAAAGGAAGTGCAACCATAGTGTTGCCTCTTGGTTGTGGCTATGGCTTAAGCCGATTTCAACTCTCAGTGGACCCATAGGGGTAGAACTAGAGAAACTTCCTTCCTTATGGAAGAAGAACTGTGGGAACTCAACATTTATATTCTAGGCACAAAAGAAATTCCTTGCCCTCTATTTTTTTTCCCCAGTTTGTTGAAATTGTCTTTGTTTTATTATTTTCCACATATAATATGCTGGGGCCCTAATCACTGACCAGAGATGTAGAGGTCATCAACTGCACTAACTTTTTATGAGCTTAATCATCAACAGCATTCAGCGAGATGAGTAAAGAGACAGGAAGTTCTGAATTTTCATTTTGTTTCTACGACTGATTCATTCCATAGCCTTGGGGCATCTCATTTCCTGTCTCCCTTCCAGTTATCTATGTGGAATATGAGAGTGATTTTGACCTCCTTGATAGTGTGAAGTGTTAGACATGTCACCCATCATACTCTAGGGAAGTGGCTCTTTCCTTGCCTGAAAAAGCCTATGAGGGTGAGGAATATCATAGGACAGAGTAGTGAGTGAGGCTGAGTGAGACTTAGCATAGGCTAGATCTCCTGCTGCAAGTGGGATCCCAAGGCCAGAGGGTGGCACGGAAGGCTACGTGTTCTCCTCATGCTGCTGAGTTCTTCTCATGCTGATGATTACAACAGATCCTGGGAGCAGATCAATTACAGAAGGATGCCACACAATCAACCTTCCTCCACCTTACGCTCCTCTCCTCCTCTGTTGCTTCGCCACCACTATCTCACACCTCCATGTGAGAGCTGCTCTGTGTGATCACTGCTGGCACACCCACGTTCTTACATGCTGTATCTGAATGTCGTATGGGTGTACTTGTTCCTACAGCTCTGGTTGCCCACTTGCACACACACTGCTGCTGGTGACATCCTGCTGCTTCTCCCTCTTCAGGATACTGTACTGCCTCCCAGACTGATGGGTTACCCTCGTTCCAGCACGCAGCCAAGGCTCAGGCAGGTAGCTAGACCCAAGCTTGGGGAAGCACACGTAGATGTTGCTGTAGTTGCACAGGGCCAAAAAGGAGCAGCTTTCCAGCAGCTGTACGCTTTGAGGCCATCACTGTTCACCCCCTGGCTGGCTTCCTCTGTTAGCATTTGGGGGACTGGATGGAAAGGACTCCTGACACACGGGGACTGCCTAAAAATATCAATCCTACCATCACAGGAAGAGTGGCGTCATGAGTTAGAGCACTTTCCACAGCTGCTTGGTACCAGATGGGAAGGCACAGTACTATCAGCACTTTAGAGGTGCCCGCCTTTTCCCATCCCCATCCAGGCTCCACATCTGTGCTGTTTTTTCAGCTGTGCCAGTACAGCTCCCCTGTGTAGTGGTCAGGTAGCTAGGCTGATCTTAGCAAAAAAGAAAACACCATCTTTAATTTTTTGCAGGAATTGCTTCACCTCTTATTAATGCCCTGCTTTAAATGAGTGGTGGGCAGTAATGGGAGAGCAGGAATTCCTCAAGTTGCTGTTGCACAGAGATCTAGATACCATGTCCTAAAAGTCATTTTGGGGAGAAAGAGTTACCTCAAATGTCACCGCAGTATAGCCTAAGGAGAAAAGTTAACTTTAGTCCTGTAATAATTAGTATCACATCTGTGCAGTACTGGAGCACTCAGCAGTTCAAACTTGATCCAGATCACAAACGAACATATGACAATATTCTTATGAAAATAATATAATACAGTGTTTATGTCGTCTTTTATGCTGGATGTGTATGGAAGAAGGATGGTCCCTGGTTCATTTAGAGCCATAGGACATGAGAAGCTGATGGTTGAAATGGTATGAAGTTTGCCAGGATAGCGTGCTTCCAGAGAAATCTGTGAACAAATCTAAACCAGCAGAGTGAAGTTTAACAGTTTGTATCATCTAGCTGGGGCATTTTGAATCTGATTCTGAACATGCCCACATAGGATTTCCATCCATGGAGCACAGCCTCCATGAAGAGATTGCTCCTGTACACAAGGAAGGGTGATTTCATGCTGCCATAGTCTTTTCTCTGACTCCACATCCCTAACTGATCTACCCAGACTGAATTCACAGCACAGTCCACGATCTTGGACTGATCTCTTCATATCAAACTGCGAATTGTCAGTACTGCAGCCAGGCTTAAGCCTGGCAAAAATGCATAAACTTGATATAAAAATACTCTTGCATGCTTGGGCTAATGGAGAAGATCCCATGTATATTTTTCAGGACTGCCCATGCTCTAAGTTTTAGCAAGCTGTTTCTTGTCCTGCTATCTGTCACTTAAAGCATGCAATTACTGCATGTGACTGGCTGTCACAGCCTATCTCTGCTTGTAGCTAAGCTGGCTTGTAGTTATCTTCTCATGACCCAACTGTGCCACTTATTTCACCTCTTATACAGGGCCCTGAGCCGTAACTGTAGTAGCTATGAGCAAACTCTTTTCCTCCCCATCTGAGTCAGAACTCCTTAGGGAGTGTTGCCTCTCTTCACATTTTTCTTGATTTGCTTTATCTCACCCAGTGGCACCTGGGGATGCTCACCCAGAGTTTCTGAGATCTGTGCTTCTGGATGATGAGCAGACAGAGAGACAACCTGCTTACGCCACAAGAAAAGTTGCTTTGCCAAGATGATGGTGGCTGTGGCTCCACAGGCATTTACACACGGTGCATCTGTAAGGATCTCCCATGCATTCCCCACCAAGCAACGGGCACGTATCCTATGCTTTTTCTCCTGGTCTTTGGCTCCTGTCATTACAAGAGCCATATGACCAAACAGGTAACTTGGAAATAACACCTATTTTCAGATTTTATTTTGTTTTTTTTCCAACTGAGTTGTGCTCACAGTGTGGTGAAGGCACAAACAAGCAAGGCAGTGAGTGTGGAGGTGGTTGTGCTGCTCTTTCAGAACCCTCCAGCTTGTATAAACCTGGTTCAAGTTGAGCCTGCAAGCCCGCCAAGCTCTTCAGGAGATAGGTGGGGATCACTTCCCAGGAACTTGGGCCTTGTTTTGGCATGACCCTCAACATAGTCTTGATGTGCCGTGTACTGAGTTAGAAGTGCCTGTCGTGGGTTAGCAGGTTCCCCCCCCTCCCTAAGGGACTGTGAGATGGTTTGTCCAGGTTGATTTCCTGGACAAAACCAATCAGAAGTTCTGGTAACGCCTTTTGCAAT
>JAWWES010000001.1:86364753-86375558 GCA_035583135.1 Lophotriccus pileatus | reverse complement strand
AAACCTTCTCTCACAGCTTGAACCAATTTGGTTGGGGGGTGTGGGAAAAATTGTCACCTGGACAAACCCACGACAGTGCCACAACAACATGATGCAAAACATTTAACCTTCATGAACTTGTTCTATCAATTCAAATGTGTTAAAAAATTCTGAAGGCATAATTTTGTCACAGAACATTTTCTGATGGAGAAGGTACTGTAGCCAGCTTAAACCTGGTAAAAAAAAGTCATAAAGCTAGGACAGAACTATTTCTCTATACTTGCGTAACTGAACAGAAAGGTGACGTTGTGTGTCTATATTTGATGCAGAGCAACCTGATAAAAAAAAAATCTACAGATCTGGTAATAATCAACCTTTAGCCATGGCCTGAGCTGGTACAGAAGTCATCGTGTCCCCAGAATGAAGCCAATGCACTTCTACGAACAGTGGGCTTCTGCAAAAAAGCTGTGATAGTCTGAATTCCCATAGTTCTCCTGGTCTGAGTACAGCTGCCTTTAATCCTGCAAAATTTTCCCCATGTTGAACTTCATGCCTTGTGCAAACTCCCTGTGAATTCATAAATCTTTGAGGACTGTGACTTGAGTGAGGTAAATTATAGAAGTCAAAATTAAAGTGCAAGGCATATATTTTAACCAAACATTAAGGCTATTGAAGTCTGTCTTTTAAAAGCTTTCTTCTAAAGTTTCCAAGTCACTTTTATTTGAATGTTGAAGGGATTTTCATCTTGTGTTATATTTTACAATGAGTAGGGAGTTACATTTTGAAAGGAACTCTAAAATGAAGAGTGAATTATCACCAAAATGAAAAAGAAAGGGGAAAAAAAGTTTAGATGAAAATTAACTATTCTTTCAAATGAAAAATTAAAACCCAGTGCTGTTGAAGGAAATGTAGAACCAGGTAAAGATTTCCACAATTAATACATAGGCTTAATTGATTTAAGTTTCCCTTTCATTTTATACAGCATGAGGTCCACAGGGGACATAATATCAGGAAACTCTAGGTTTGTCAGCGAAGCTAACTTAAAATGTTCCCTCTTCTCCCTTCTCTGGTGCCTTGTATCTGGCCTCACACCTCTCCTTGGGCAACTCCTATTGCCAGAACAAGGGTTTGCAGGACTAAGCCTCACACTGACCAAAAAATAACACTTCCCCCAGAAGGAGAAAATCAGTTCTGATTCCTGGCAGTGGCATCACCGAGGAGGCCATGACAGCAAAGAGGAGCAAGTGGGAGACTGAAATGGTGAAATGGCATTGACAACTTTTTAAGTTAACTCCAACAGCAAAACCAAGATCTCATGGGGCTGCTGCTGACATGCCAATAGAAATACCAGGGAAAGGTCTGTGGGAACAGACAAAGCCTCTAGGCGGATACCATCATGCAGTGTAGAGATGGTTTAAATGAAAAGGGCTGCTCACTGACACAAATAACCTTCCACATATTGTTTTCTTAAACAAAATATTGCCAACAAAATATAGTCAAAAGTTAAATGTTATGAGGCATTGCTGGATTTTGATGTGAGGCAAAGTCTTTTAGCTTTGTATTACAGTTTGGTTTGCAAGGGCATCTTCTGTCCTTTTCTAGATCTTGCTAATTTAACAGGAGGTTCTACTGTCTGATACATTTACCCTCTGTGATCTGGTTTTAAGTAAGCCAAATATCAGGGCAGCTGTGACACAGCAGTTTGGTAAAGCTGTAATAACTGTGAAGTACTTCTAGTGAATATATTACTTTGTATTTCTAATCAATACGAATATTTTTTCCTCTGAAATGTGGAGGCTTTTAGGGGATTTCTGGTCATAACAGAAACACTGAATAAAGAGGATCTACAGAGAGCTATTATCTGCAGATAAAACATATAGGATTCATCTATCCATTTTGCATGCCTATATCTAAGCTGATCACCTAAGCTTCCTTTAATAGTTGACTGAAAGAAGTAAATGCCTTCAGGATGAACCTTCAGGTTCATCTCACCATGAATCAGACAGATAAAGTGGCAAAGATAAATGGTATCTTAGCACTGACTATAGAACACATGGTTAGTTTGGAGGCTGAAGCCTGCACTGAAGACATCTTGGACTGGTGTCATGAATCCCATGCAGCCAGGCAATGCTTTTTCATGCAATGCCAGTTTTTAAGATTTTCAGCTGTGCAATCATGCATGTTTTGAAAGCTATTTTAGCAAAGTGAAGTCCAGGGGACAGATCTTTAACTGCTGTGAATTAGTGCAGCTCTTCTTCTGAAACTGCATGGAAGCTCTGATGACCAACTTCTCACATTTAAGGCTTGTGTTCTTACTGTAAGCAGTCATCATCAGAAAAAAATATGTTGTTAGGCAATGGTGAATAGGCAATTTGCCCTTGGCTCAACTAGCCCTGAAATGGAAAAAGCAGGAAAATTTATACAAAGAATAGAAAAACAGCACATGATTTCCCAACAGCACTTTGAAAACTTTTTCTTCTGCTTTGATCGTTGTTGCTCCCTCCTCTCACAAGCCCAGACTGGAGCCGCTATTTGAGTTAGGTGGAAATGCGTGAGGAGAAATTAAGAGATGAAGGCATGTACCCCAGGAGGAAGTCCCAGTTCAGAAGACAGCTAAAGTACTAAAGGGGGTAGGACATTAATGGCATGCAAATGCACACTTCTGAACAAGGGTGTTGCCCCAGATCAGATCCTAAGTACTTGGCAAGAGGCTTTGCAGAGTTCCCTAGGGCACTGCCAGATGTACTCGAACCCTGCCTGCAGTTCCCTTCCTGAACAAGTCCTTGATTGCCTCCAGGGGAGAAAGGCTAAATTTACACTAATGTTGGGGTCTGAAATTTGTCTTACTGAGGATGAATGTGGTGTTACCAAAATAGTTTTCCCTTCCACTTCAATTTTGTCAAGACTGGGGGTAGAAACCTCTGCAACTGGACTATTCTTGACCTAGATGGAATCGTGCCAGTGCAAGAAATGGTCGAAATCATGCAAAGGTGGACATCTGTGCAGTAGAGAAAGAAAGGCCCTATCTTGGTGTTCACTCACCTCTGCTGGAAGAAAACATGTAGATATATTTTCATACCATTGAAAGGGCAATACCAAATGGGTGAAGTTGCTGAGTTTTAAATAAGGGCCAGTTATCCTAGCATCAAGTATTTCAAGCATTTTATAGCATTTTATAAGTCGCTTTCATCTCACCAGTATAATAACATAGGACAGAAACACTGTATGATTTTTTAATGATGGAATTTTACACTGGAAAGATGTAAAATTATATTTAAATATCAACCTTCTCCCTGTATCCCACAGCAGTTTCCAACGTGTTTGCATACTACATTTTACAGGACAACAGCTAATATCTACACTTAATAACATCTAAATCTTATATAGTTGTGTGACATCTCTGAGCACTTTAGAAAAACAAAAGCATTATTGTCTTTATCAAAATGCTGAGAAATTGGAGGCCACAACTTCTTTTATACCAGGAACTAGTTTGGGATTTGAGGTACCTGATGTGAGATGAATTATTTTCATTCACATTTGGTATGTTATTTTTCCAAGCAGTTGACTTTGTATACGCTTTTTCAATCCTTTCCTTTTCTACACTGCTAACATCCCAAAATGATGCAGCTCTCTAAGATTGTGGGTTCCCTTGAAAAATCCCGGGGCTAAGCATCTTGCTAAAAGATTACTTGTCTGATGAAATCTGGAACTATAGTGCCTTTTCACAGAACCCTTGGAACAACATTAAGGTCAAGCTCCTAGACTGACTGTTTAAGGCCCCCAGGACCATACTGCACTCCAGCACCCATACCACCGTGGTGTGTTTATGGAGTATGGCTTCCTATGGTGTGTGCAGGCACCGTTCTGCATAGCCAAAGCACCTCTGCCAAGTTTGATCAGTCTTCTGTCCAGATGCTGTCCAGATGCATGCCAAACAGTGCAAAAAGGGAAAACAGTTTTATGCTCTGTTGCCTCATCATATTTCAAAAGACAAGACAAGACAGGTCTTGCAGTGCCCTTCAAGCATTTGACCCAGCACAGGGCCTGTCACTGCTGCTTGTCATTTCAGGCCAAGGATAGTTTATAAGTAAGGAAGTTCAATCAACAGTGTGATAAGGCAAAGATCTGCTCTAATAAGATCCTGTTGATGGATGTATGCAAAGAAATATGGACTAACAATTGCAAAGAATGACCTAAGATATATCCTTACTGAACTGTCTTGTCCACAACTCTCTTCTGTCCACCCCAGAGACAGTAGCATGGACTGATCAAGTGATCAGTTCTCTAGACTCTCCTGGAGTCTGAGGAGCCCAGCCACACAGGGAATCTGTAGGGTTGGGTTTAGGGCCCTTGCCTTTGGTCCAGTGTACCAGATGAAGTCCCATTACTTAAAAAGTGCCCTTGATCTGTACCCCTAACAGACTCACTCTTGGAATAATAAAATAGGATTTCATCCAGCCCCTAGGTTGCTTGTATAAACTTTTAATTTTTAGTGTTCTGGGTTTTGCCTGTCCTTTTCAGTTGTCTGTTTGTTTAGTCCTCTTTGTAGTCGAAGAGACATTCATCAAATTTGACTGCATTTTATCGTGTGTAAAAATTTACTCTAGGCAATAATAGATAGACTTCTGCACAAGTATCAGAGGTGGGAATCATCCTAAATGCCATAAGTTGTATACAGTATAGAAGTCCAAACTGGACCTCTTCACGTCTCTCTCTTCTCATAATAGTCATCAGAGAAAGAAAGGCAGTTCTTGGTCATGATTCATCTCATGTGAAATAGGTCACATGAATCACTTTTTAGAAATGCCTATTTCTCTGTGTTGACTCAAAAGGGAGCCAAAAGGGACTCTGTTTGACTCAAAAGGGAGATGCATAACTCAGGCATAAATGGTTACACTGCAAATGTCCAGAGTTAGATGGGAGGAATCCCACATGCCTTGTCTGGATTTAACACCCTATGGATTTTTCCTCATCTACTCCCATATCAGGTGTGCATTTGTCAGCTGCTCAGGTATCTCTTGAGTATCTGCTGTACAAGAGCTAATTTGTTCCTTCACCATGGAGTGCCAAACACCATTCCATCAAGATGGTTGAGGGTAAGAGTAGTGAGCTTGACCACAGGACATGTGGATCAAGGATCCACAAGGAGGATCACAGAATGGCGAAGGCTGGGAGGCAGGCACCTCTGTGAGTTGACTAGTCTGATGCCTGGTCAGAGCAGAGACATCTAGTGCAGCTGCTTAGGACTGGGTGCAGCTGGATTTTGATTATATCCAAGGAAACTCCACAATCCATCTGAGTGGTCATCCTTTTAGTAAAGAAGTGTGAGATTTTTTTAATGTTGAAATGGTATTTCTTGTATTTCCATTTATGCCAATTGTCTCTTTTCCTTCAACTGGACACCACTTATAGTCTGACTTCATCTTCTTTAGTCACCCCACTGGGTATTCATACACAAGGGTCAGATACCCCTGAACCGTCTCTTTTCCAAGCTGAACAATCCCAGCTCTCTCAACCTCTCCTCAGATGTCAGATGCACCAGTCTCTTCATCATCTTCATGGCCCTTCACTGACTTACTGCAGAAAATTCCTGTCTGTGTTGTACTGGGAAGCTCAGAACTGGACCCAGCACCCTGATGTGTCAGTCTATGAGTGCTGAACAGATGAGAATAATCACCTCCCTCGACCTTCTGGTGACCCTCTTCCTAATGCAGTCCAAGGCCTGCTGGCATCATCTTGAGCTATTGCAATAGACAGGGACAGAGGGCAGCTGCCAGCATGACTGTAATTTGCTTCCCAGGAATGCCAGAAGCAAGTCTTGTAGTTAAAGAGCGGCAGCCTTTAGGCAAGTCAAATACAGGATGCTAGGAATAATGTTTCACACGGCAACTGTGAGTGGGAGGGCAGGTAGGGACTTCATGGGGAGAACCACAACTCTGGTCCATTTAAGATAGAAAAGATATTGTGGTGGGTGGTAGGGAAGGGGCAGCTGCTCTCCATACAAAAGGAGATTTGGTCTGATGCTGGCAGATGGGTAAAAATAAAAAAAAGGGGGAGGGAGGTTATGTGTGAAGTGAGGAGAAAGGAGTAACCAGCCACAAGTAGATGTATCTACAGGTCTAGGGTCTCCAAAGGAATGAAGCCTCTGATATTCATGCAGATGGTCTTGCATGTGGTCCTTCTTGCTCCAGAGCTGCATTTCTAAAAGCCTTTGTTTGCAGGTAGATGGAGCATCCTTTTAAGCATTCTTCTAAGGATCCTGCTGGAGCCACTGTGGTTGGCAGGAGCCACCACCACCCTTGCCTGGACTGTGAAGAACACAGATTTTCCATGCTGATCTGAAGGATGCTCTCCGCTCTGGTTTTGAAGTGGTATTGTGCACAGTACGATCAAGTCTTCAGCCTCTCGAAGATCTTTGAGACAGATAAAGATGGAGCACTTATTCTTGTGGAGATCCTCAGGGAACAACTGCAGAATGCAAAGGATCAATGGCCATGACATAAAATAATTTCTGCTCTCTAAAACACATCCCTTTGTCCTAGGAGTGGGTCACATGTGGGGCCAAGCTGTCCATTATCTAAAGCACAGGATTAGCCAAACGAAGATAGCATATAAGTTATTTTTTGGTTGCATTGAGACAACACTGTAGCAGGCTGACCCTGGCCGGATGCCAGGTACCCACTAAAGCCACTCTCCCTCTGCAACTGGACAGAGGAGAACAGAAAAACCAGCTAAGGATTCATGAGTTGAGATAACAGCTGGGAGAGGTCAGTTACTGATTACCTTCACCGGCAAAACAGACTCAAAGTGGGGATAGTACTTAAATTTATTACTAACAGGATAAGAGCCAAAGAGTGAGAAATAAAATAATCTTATAAACACCTCGCTCCCACCCCTCCTTCTTTCATGTTCTCCCTCCCCTCCCCAGCAGTGCAGGGGGATGGAGAATGGGGGTTACAGTCAGTTGTTGTTTCTGCCGCTGCTCAGGGAAAGGAGTCCTTCCTCTGCTCCCATGGGGTCCGTCCCACCGGAGACAGTTCTTGATGGACCTCTCAGGCATGAGTCCATCCCTCAGGTGGCAGTTCTTCCCAAATTGCTGTCCCGTGGGTTACTCCTCCATGGGGTGCAGTCCTTCACCAATGAGCTGTACTGGTGTGGGTCCCCCACAGGGCCCACAAGTCCTACCCAAGGAAAACCTGCTCCAGCGTGGGCTTCCCTCTCCACGGGCTGCAGGTCTCTGGCAGGACCTTGCTCCATCTGGGGTGTCCCAGTGGGTCACAACCTCCTTCATGCATCCACCTGCTCCATCAGGGGCTCCTCCATGGGCTGCAGGTGGGTCTCTCACCCCGATGTTCCTCCCTGGGCTGCAGGGGCACAGCTGCCCCACCATGGTCTGCACCACGGGCTGCAGGAACCTCAGCTCAGAGACCCGGAGCACCTCCTGCCCCTCCTCCTGCACTGACCTTGGTGTCTACCTTGTTGTTCCCATGTTCTCACTCTGCTTTTCCCTGGCTGAAATTCTTTCTGTGCAATACCTTTCTGTTCTTAAATATGTTAGCACAGAGGTGTTACCATTACTCCTGATTGACTTGGCCTTGGCCAGCAGCAGGAAATCCATCCTGGAACTGGCTGGCATTGGCTCCACCAGACAGGGGAAGCTTGTAGCAGCTTCTAACAGAAGCCACCCCTGTGGTCCCCCTTGCTACTAAAACCTACCCACAGAAACCTGCTACAAACACTCTAGCAAAACTTGTGAGAAAAGCTAGGTTTGTTGTACTATGACCTTTGGAATGTTATTTAAGCTTCCCTTGGGCCTTTGTTTCTCATCTCTCCCAGAAAGGTGCTGTGAAAAAGAACTCGTGGCTGGTGAGTGGCACTGGCAGACAAACTGAGGCTGCTGCTCTATAGTGATCAAACATCTTCCCAACCATTTCTCCTCTCTCATGGCCTGGTAGGTGTTGGGCCAAAGCACTAGCAGAAAACAGCTCTGCATTTTTATCCAGTATTCATCTAGCTGCAGGGAGAACCCAGAGAGCACCAAAGCTGGTACCAAGACAGAGCTGGGCAGCGAAGGGCTGGGTGGTGACTGTGGCCGAGGTTCGTGTGGGAGGGGAGCCCACAAACACCATCTTCATTATTCTGCACACAAGCTATTTGCTAGTGTCCTGTTAGTTGTGAGGGTACATTTGTAGAAGGTTTATATAACTGAATGGGTCACTGAAGAATATTGCCAGGGATTTTTTTTTTTCTGGTTTGCCCAGTCCACTGAAAATCAGTCATTTACTAGTGGAGATAACACGAAGTGTTCACTGAAATAAAAAATGCCAGCATTTAGCAGGGTGGCACCCCTGCTCAGTGAATGCTGTAAAATTCCAGCAGGCAAGGAAGGCCACTTGGCTCTTGTTCAGGAACTGGCAGGAAGCAACCCCCACTAAGCTGTGATTCAACACCAAGAAAAAAAAAAATCACTTCCTCTGTAAGAGGGAGCATGGATGAACACAGCTAGGTTAATAAAGCAATGCTGCCTTGTCACATCTGGAAACCCAGGTTGGGGCGAAAAAAAAATCCAATTAGCTCTAACTGTCCTTACTATAGTGGTCCTAAATCAGTCCCTAGAGAGCTGTTGCACCAGATAGCTGCATCCCACAGTGATTGACTACATACTCTACAACATTTGCCACAGATGGCAGCCACCAGCCATGAGAGAGGGGTGCCCATTAGCAGAGAGGCAGAACTCAGCTAAAAGTGCCTCCCCCAGCCTCAGAAAGGTGGTAGTGGCATGCAACAGAGCTGCTTACTAGCAGATGCCCCTCCCATGCAAAAGAGGTTGCTGGTCTAAATTAAAATGAAAAAAATAAACCTAAAACTAAAACACACCCTATAAAATATAATCTCTGCCCCCACTTTCTTTGTCTCCTTCACGGCAAAGCCAGGGCATATAACCTTCCCTTATTCCAGGTGCTAAAACTTGCTGTGTGGAAAAAAAAAAAAAAAAAAAAAAAAAAAGGCACCGTGAGAGCCTGGCTAGATTCTCTCAATTAGCAGGTGTTGGAAGCCTGCAGGGATGTGCAGGTTAATTAATCCTGACTTGCTGGAGTTGGGGAGCTTATTAGCCTCCACCCTGAAAATGAGGAAGACAGGAGGAGCCCTCTGGGGGAGAGGCAGGTAATGTTTGTGGGGACAGAGGCTGAGGCAAGAGCCAATAGTAGGGAAGGGGCTTTAGGTGGGCCTAATGAATTCGTTTTTCATCTCTTTTCTCTTAATAAAAGCAATGTTGGGAATAAGTGTATTTTTACACTTTAAAACAAGCCCCTAAATTCTCGATGGTTACTGGGAGTTCTGGTAGCTGCTGCGCAGAAACCAAATGAAATCTCCCCGTGCTCTACTGCAGAAGAGCCCGATGAGTACTTTGGTGTTGCTCACTTTTGCTGTCTCTGGCCCTAAATGAGGAGTTTTAAGGTCAGTAAGGGAGTGGGGGGATATATTTGACTTGCTGTCAGGGCCTGTTAGTCCATGTTTGACTTGCCAGCGTTGCTGTGCTTGCCTGCCTGCATTTCATACGATATACGTTGCTTTCTAATCAAATTCAAAATGTATTCCTCGCCAAAGCCCTGTTGACTGTGGGGGAGGAAAAGGGGAATGGAAACACCACAGGAGGGGTATGGGCCAACTGTTTAGCATAGCTACAGCTCCCGGCATCTCTGCAGTTGTTTTTAGTTCAAACAGCTCGCTGATGGCACCCACTTGCACCTTCTTGCTCAACAATGCCTCTATCTCCTCTTTCCCGCTCCTCCTCCTTGCCTTTGAGGTGTTGACTCCCTGAGTAACTCAGCCGTGGCCTCCCCAGGCAGCAGGGCGAGGTCTTCCAGGCAGGGCTAAGTAGTGCGTCCCGCCTTCCCTTCTCCTCCCAGCTGCTGCCCGCAGCATCCTCTCACATGAACCTCAGGCAGCTGAGGCAGCTCAGGGTGGGTGGCGGGTGGGAGATGCCCCACCGCCATCGCAGGGTGTGTGTGCCAAACCGCAGGTCTGATGCCCGGACAGGTATCAGTGAGAGAAAGGGAAGAGGGTCACAGCCCTCCTGGGATGTGGAATTGCACTGTCTGGAATAGGAGGAAAGGAGAGCTCCTGCTCCTGCAGGCAAACACAGAAAGCCCCATGCACGGGGGGAAGGACAAACCAAGGAGCACTCTGGAATAAGAGTGAACAAGAACGGGCAGAAAACACAGAGGTTTGGTATGGAGTGAAGCAAGGAAAGGGTTGTAATTGATTACATCAGGGCACCTCTGGGAAAGAGGTCAGAAGGGTGACAGGCATAAAACTGATGCTTGTGGTGATCACCCTTGTCATCTGCCGGGCCTGGGAAAGCCCTTCTCCCCTCCAGTAGATTAGACTCAGACCTCTCATCCATGGTGGGTTCTCGAGGCAAACTCGGATCAAAATAAGCCCTGATCAAATTGCCTTTGATAAAGCTTAAAAGAGAAGAAGAATAATACACTTTTTTTTTTTCGGAGGGGGGTAGCGTGGCATGACTGGTATTCCAAGGAGTGCTACTAGGCTCCAGGCTATCACTAGTTCCAGGTCTCAAGGAGTAAATCACGAGAAAATTCCTGGTGTTTCATTTCACGTAAGAAATGAGAATGAGCTCGTTCCCATTTCAGACAGTTTGCTGGGATGCCTCTTTCTCTCCTTCAGCATCTGTAACCAAGATCTGAAAATCACAGAGCGATGAGGGTGGTGCGCACCGCCCAAGGATAATTCCCAAATTCCTGCAATCCCAGGGGTAAATTCCCAGCTCCAAACCCCATTCCAAACCAGGAATGTCCCCA
>JAWWES010000001.1:86336687-86364352 GCA_035583135.1 Lophotriccus pileatus | reverse complement strand
ATCCCCCAAAAAGGCAAGAGATCGAGAAAGACATTTAGCAGCAGCTTCGAGGTCCGTCCATGCCATGCCGTAATTGCACTCAAAGCCCTTTCTGCTTCTGGCTGGGCCACACTGTTCCTAGGTTCAAAGCCATGCAGCCCCCTTTCCCGAGACCCGGCTTGTGTTGCTTTGCTCTGAGCTGAAAGCACTCGAGTGTAGCAAATGCCTTAGATGAAAAGATAGCCCCCTATCCTGCACAGAGGATGCATGGGGGACCATGTGGAGGCCTTCATGGGGCTCTGGGCAAAGGAATGGGGGGGGGGGGGGATAAGGAAAAAAGCCATAAGACTTATTGCCCAGATGAAGGGAAGGGGAGGTGTGTCTGGTGCCATATCCCTGCGGGCACTGCTGGAGGGAAGTGGAAGCCAGCGGAAAAGAAGCCCAGGCAGCTCCAGGGTATTTCCTAGACTGACAAACTGCCGTGGAATGGACATCTGAATCTGGAAGTAGCCAGCTTCCATTACCAAGTTCCGAAATATGCAAAGCAAAATTATATTCATCAATCTGACCACTATTCATTGCATCATGTCAAACAAGAGCTTGACTAGTTCTTTTTTTCTCCTGCTTTCTTGAGAGGGAAACCCAAATCTGCAAAAATCATAATTAATTCCCCCTAAAATCAGCAGGGCCCCCTGCTCTTTAAGTTTACTCTTGTGTTTTTAAGTTCCATAGCTAGGAAGCTTTAAACAATGCAAATACTTGTTTTGCATGAGAAGATGCAAAGTCATCACTTGCCAAAGTCAGGGGTTAATAAAAATGTCACAAGACTTAGAATAAAATTTGTCTTTTGAATTAGTTTTGCTTTTTGGTTGGTTGGTTTTTTTGTGTTTTTTTGGTCTCTTCAGAACATAACCCAAAATACCAAAAAGTCAACTTAGAGTCTGGTTTAAAGGGCAATATGTAGAGGCAAGGGTATAGCAAGAATGCCGTGATTGGACATATCAATCATTTCTATGGCAACAGAGGAGGATATAACAATACTGTAGAACTGAGCAGAGGAGACTGAGCAAAAAGAGATCACTATTTTACACTACCAATATTTTCATTTACTTATAAAGATAAAAACACAGAATGCAGAAAACCATATGGGAAATATCCCAAATTATTATTTATAATCCCACATTTACAGTTTACAGAAGCAAAAAATATATTGTATACAATGAGTGTGTCCCTGTTCTTCCAGGGAGTGTTTGTAAATCCATATGACTGTAAACAAAGGATGTGTTTTGTGAGAGTTTATATAATACTCTGGGAGTGTGTGATTGCATGGACAGACACAGTGACTGAGCCTTAAATATCCACAAAGCTCTTCTCCCTTTCCATACTTCTCAGATGAAAATCATAATGTTTAACACAAAGAATGATCATTTTCATATTTTTCTCATAAATGTATTTATTTATTCTCTTTCTAGTCACCATGGGTGGGATTTAGCTTGCCTGAATTATAGTGCCTGGATGTGATATACAGCTGAAACTTCAATGGCAGCCAAGGAAGACGGAGCCCATACAGTTGGTGGAGCCTAGCAAGCTACTCTCGTCCTGAAGTAGACACCAAATCTGGTCAGCCAGATTGCTCTCCAGACTCCACTAACTGTATGGTCTAGATCCTTACTGACTGTACCAAGAGCTTAGGCACCTAGCTCCCATGCAGACACCTAGGCTTTAGACACCTGAAGCAGAGTCTGGCTGCCTGCCCATCGCTGTCTGGCACAATTGCAGATCCCTGTGGGTTGTTGTGACATCCTCGTGGGGCTGGTATAGGAACTGTGGGAGACTACTGGAGCATCAGCTCAAGGCTAAACAGGGTAGCCAACACCAAATGGCATTGGAGCTGAGTTGACTGAATCAAGCCCTTCAGAAGGGAGCAGCAGGCAAGGAGCTGGGTGTGAAGTCAATGTGGAAAGTCAAGGGAGTAAGTAAGGATCATTGGGGCATAGCAAAATTACAACATTAAATGGAAAAAGGGCTGGGCACCAGGGCCTAAGTTCACACCCAGACCCTGTTACAAGGAGTACAGAATACATGTCTGATGGTCCTGTGGGAGGCTGGTCAGGGCAACTACCCTACAGCCTAAAATCACGGTGAGATGAATCTGCACCCTTGATGTTTACAGTGCCGATATCTGCATTTGAGCCTGTCACCCACGCATCCTTTCCAGTAGCTGGAAAGAAACAGATGCTGCCAGGAAGTTGTATAATCTGTTCTGAAGATATGTTACCGAAAGAGAGAAATTACTCCCTAGAAATACCTATATCTCTCCTCTGACCACAAAGGGAATCTTGGTGTAGATGGGTTTGCTTTAAAATGGGTCAGAGGAGCCCTGCTTGATGTACCTCTAAGATCCAGAATGAGCACAGATACTAGTGCTTATATCATCACATGAGATAAAATGTACACGGATGTAGCCCCACAATGTGGAGCTTTCTATCTGTTCACAGGTATTATCTACATCAGATATTGGAAACAATGTTAGCATGGGTTGCTTAGGTAAAGTACTGATGATGTCGTCACAAAAATGTTTACTTTTGGCTGAGCCCTTGAGGGTTATTCTGTTTCCTATCCAGAGGACAGAGAAGGTACATAGTTCCTCTCACTGCTGTTCCCCATGGGTCTATCCTTGCTGTTATTTCTCTTTAGTTGCCTCTACATGGCAAGAACATGTTGAATTAGTATCATCTTTACTTTTAGAGCAGGGTCAGGAGTGGAACAAACACCAACTCACACACAAAACAGAGATGGATATCAGGGGTGATAAGCAGTAGCGTGACAGCTCTGTCCTTCGGCCCCTTCCTCTGTAGGATGGCACAGACCTCCTCCCATTGCCCAGACAGCTTCCACACCTGACCTCGTAAGAAAGCAATACAGCCCCATATTCCTTTTCTCAAATAGGTGGTAATTAGTCTTGCACATGGTGGTTACTTTCATGATTCTGACATCTCCATAACAGAAGTGGAAACAAAAGCATCAGCTCTCAGACAGTTGTTTCTTCTCCTGGAGAAAGCCAGACATGACTGTTTTGAATTAAGGCACAAAACAGCCTCCCACACAAGGCCAGAGATGGTGCTGAAAGTCTCCTGCACACCTACGTATAAACACATACACAACAGTATAGATCATAGAATAATTCTGTTTGTAAAGGACTTGGCTGGGTGCCTTTCACCCATGTGGTCCACCCCTTCACTAGAACGGGGCTCTCTCAGAAGACGTTGTTCAGGGCCTTGGGTAGCTGTGTTGTCAGCATCTCCAAGGATGGCGATTTCAGACTAGGAATTGACCCCCTCCGTGAGGTTTGGTTTTCCTTTTATCTGATTAGGATTGCCTTTGGTGCAACCTGTGCCAGTTGCCTCTTGATTTGATCTTAGCCTTCACTGTAGCCTCTCACAGCAGCCTTAGAGCCAAGTCGCTGAAATGGATGAGCAGACTGCATGGTGGCTAGAAAGCTTGGCTGGATCACTGGGCTTAAAGGTTTATGGTCAGAAGCACCAAGTTCCACTGGCAGCTGGTTTCTAGTGGCCTCTCTCAAGCTCAGTACTGTTTAACATCTTTGTAATAAGCATTGCTTTCCCTTTTTTCACAGAGCCAGTCATCTCAGCACAGAAGGCAGGCAGGGTGGGTAGGCATGATTTGTCCTTGCTAAGCTCATGTTGGCTGTTCTCAGTTATCTATCTGTTCTTCATGAGTCCAGTCACAGCTTCCAGAAGATATGTTCATAATCTTTGTTTTTCAGATTAGGCCAACCAACCTGTAGTTCCTTGGATACCTTCTCACACTTCAGATGTGATATTTGCATTTTTCCAGGTATTGGAGACCTTCTCCAATGGCCACAGCCTTCTGAAGACGGCAGAAAGCCATAGCTGACTCCCTCAGCATGCTCAGATGCATCCCAAGTCCCCTGGACTTCTGTCCTGCCTGTCTGCAGGCCATGTACACTTTAAATATCAAACCACATCCACCTACAATTCAATGTTACATAACCAGTGCCATGAAGTGCAATCTTCTGTGTTTTTCTAGAAAACTGTTCATGTGTTTGTAGTTCTGGCTGGGAGATTAAACAGGAAACCTTTTTGGTCTCCATACCACTGCTTTGCAACTGAAAGTAGGACTGTCTGCAGAGAAATACAAGTCAAGGTTTTCTTTCCTAAAAAGACTTCCAACCACCATCCATCCTGCCCTTAGAAACTTTCCAGCCCTTAAAGGAAACATTAAATCCTCCTCCCTCATAAATATCTCCAAAATCAACGAACACTCCCTGGAGAATCAGGAACTGCAAAGCAGGTCTGAAAGGTCTGCTGATTTTTTCTTCATTCAGACATTCTGCTACTGTCAATAACCTACTTGTTGTACGATTGGATACTTGTTGCACCCAATCCTGCTTCCTGGTCAGTTGCAAAGGGTGGGATGGCCGGTCGCCAAACTGGCTGCAAGCTTCCACATATGAGCGCACTGAAGAGGTCCCTTCACAGTTGATGTAAGAAAGCAGGCTTTCCTACTTTTCTTCATAAAGCAGATACCTAAAACAGGTCAGATGTTTCTCACAGTTACGGGAACAGGACATACAGGATGCAGGTGAAGCTGTTCAGTGTTAGCTGAGATGGATGATGCCCAAAATGCATATTAAAAAATGGCACAGATCTCTAAAAGTGTGCTTCTGGTTCCTATACTGTCCCCCCAACTAAACTTTTAGTCACTGGAAGAGTCCTGGTAGAACAACTAAATCTTTGGCCATATTAAAGCAAATCTGGAGGGAAGAAAATTCTAATTCTTTGTTGAAAACATCAAGTCAATACCAAAACCAAAACCAAGATGTTAGCCTGATTACCTTAGATGATTTTAAAGACAAAGATGATTTCTTAGAAGCTGCAAATTTGTAAAAAGATAATATTGTAAAATGATAATACATTTTTGTGCTAGCTATGTCCTTATGCCAACTGCCAGAACATGTTCACTGTACACTAGAAATTATTTCTTTCACTGGCTTGCACATGGTCGTTTACAGTTAGAAAATAAGTGTAAAACTCTACCTGTAGTTATATCTCCAAAGGCTTACAGGCAACATAGGAGAGAAGACAGTAAGGAATCCAACCCCTTGCTCTCAACAAACATGTTCAGAAGTTGAATGCAGGGATTAGCCTAGATACTCCCTACAATATTGCATCAACATCATGTTTGCATAGTTACTCTCAGTCCCAGAACAAACAGTAAGGAAATAGTGAATCAGACCACAGAGGTTTCCAGAAACCCGAGCAGACTGACTGAGGTGCTTGTGCAATGAATAAAAGTACTGTCACTTCTCTCCAGCCAAACTCATTCCAGAGTAATTTACTCAGTGTTGCATGAAGCACCTGTAGTTTCAGCATGAGGATTTCTATCATTCTGCTAGAGGCTTGAAG
Source organism: Lophotriccus pileatus (assembly GCA_035583135.1). NCBI lineage: Eukaryota > Metazoa > Chordata > Aves > Passeriformes > Tyrannidae > Lophotriccus > Lophotriccus pileatus. The sequence goes on along the minus strand of JAWWES010000001.1, from coordinate 86,358,923 downwards.
TTGAAAAAATATTCTCTCATCTGAATACACGCTATGTTCAAGAAGGGGTTTTGCTTCAGGACAGATAATTCCACAATTAACAGAAACCTCTGCTTTCTCAGTTAAGCCATGTCTGCATCCCTAATTCATTGTAGGTCAAACTCTGTTATCCTGATTTGGGTTGTCTATTAGAAATAAAGAGGATTTCCCCAGAGAAGGTATTGATGAAAGATGCAGATCTAGAACCAGCTACACTAGGCAGTGAAGGGTTTCCATTGCATTAACAAGTATTTTGAGGTGAATTAAAATTCCTTCAAATTATAATATGCAAAAAGATAAAAAGATATGTGAAAATATTAAAACCAGGCACATAAATATTTTTCATTTCATGAAGTTGCTTAAGATATCCCTGGTTTTACTTCATGTTTTTTAATGGGCTATTGTCAGAGGGCTATAATCTGTGCAGCCCCAACTTTTTATTTACATATTTATTCTCTAGCGAATTGAAGATTCAGTAGCTCCCATTTTGCCATCACTGTTAAGTTTAGAGAAAGTAAAAGCATCTGTAATCTGTCCCTTTCAGGTATGAAACACTTCCTCTAAAATTAAAAGGAAAACAGAAAACAAACAAAAAGAACCCGCTCTATCTCTATGCCAAGACAAATCTATCTGGAAGGTAACACACGTAATGAGAGAGGAAAAGGTGCCAGTAGACAGGTGTGACCTGGCTTTCATTAGCCATATCTTTATCTAACTGGGTGGAGACACAAAAGAAACAAAATCTTTCCATTTAGCTGTGTCATTATGGGGTGAGGCACCCTGGCTTTGGTGCACTGAAACTCTGACAGTGGGTACAGTCATGCTCTCCCACTGGCTCCAGTTGCTACATCTCTTTCACAACTCTCAAATATCCTCCCTTTCCCCAGCTCTTCTAATCATTACAAAGTGGGTTTATGTCCATAAAGGCATCTCCCTCTGTATCCTTCCAGCATACCAGCACATTAATGGTACTGCAATTTATTGCTCTCATTTTTCCCCTTGTCCCTTTTGGTCATCTGATGGTCTGGACAATTCAATTGACTGGCAAAATGCAGCTCTTGGATATGTACTTGCTGCTTCCACTGGCTCCAGAAGTATTTGCATCTGCAGTACTAAACAATCATTTGCTCAAAGGAATTTAACAAGACAGCTGGTCATGTAATATATGCAAGTTCTGGATGTGATAGAAAATATGCACATTAATAGTTTCAGAAACAGAAAATTAGCTTATAGCTCTTTTCAAAGAGGAAACAACGGATTTAGGTGCACTGCAAATGAAACACATAATTTCATTTACTGCAACTTCTGAGATAACATAGCAGTTTTTCTGTTGGTAGAAGCCATTCTGCAAATGCTTTGTGAATTTACGTAAATTACCTGCAGAAAAGCCACAAAAAAAAAAAAAAAAAAAAAAAAAGAGAAAAACTATTGTGTGCAAGTCACCAGTTCTCAGGAGAGAAACTTCAGTCCTGCAGCCATGAAGCATGTTGCTTAGTCCTCAACATAAGCTGAGAGTCAAATTCAATAGCTTGCAGACATCAAATATCTTTCAAGCATCAAATAAAATACTACACAAAGAAACATAGTTTGAATACTGTTCCAAAGTATTTGGGCAACACTTTGAAATGTACCTATTCAAAGCAAACTGGGAGTTTTCAGTGTTTCACTAGCTCAAATTGGTCGGCTGCATCATAAGTATTATTTTTATCTGTTTCCACCAAGAGAGTACAAAAATTCTAACACTTAATATGTTTAGCAAAACAATGCTGTAGCTGGATGCAGCACAAAGGACATAAGGCTTCACTGTGCTGTCCAGGGATTAAATTGGCAAACGTGTTTCACTAGCCTGGTTTTCCAACAGAGTCACAGACTGGGAACAAGAGGCACTTACTGCATGGAGGCTCTGAATGAAGGCTTGCTCCTTGTCGAGTGCTTTGTGGTGTCAGGTTGAGACCTCACACAGAGGGATGTCCATCACCTACCTGGGTAACTGCCAGGGTGCTGAGGAGGTTCTACAGACTGATAGAGAACTACCTACTAAAATAAAACCTGGCTTGTGGGTTAGTACAAACAGCTCAGGACAGCTTTCTGTGTTGCCCATGGTATGTAGCTGGGCTAAGCCCATATCTATGAAGATTTCTAGAGACCTCTTCCCAGTGCATCTAACGTGTTATAAATGTGTCTTATGAATCACTCCCTGAAGATTTCAGGTGTCACTGAAGGGTCACAGTACAGAAAATAGGGATCATTTATAGCTTACTCACATTGGTTTACCCACCTCAGCCCCGAGGAGCTGAGACCCACCCCAAACCGTCCAGCATTTCACAGCCCTCACAGAGCCCAGGAGAAGCTGGGCAGGGAGTGGAAGGGAGGGGGGGAGCACTCAGGACACCATTTGGTGCCTGTGTTTGTGTCTAAGCTGCCTACTGCAGTGAGAACTCCTGGACTGACTTTAATGGCACTTATATATGCCACATATATGTACAAGATGTAGGCTGACTCCAGACCCCAGATTACAGCTCTGCAGGGTGGCAGGCCTCTCATTTGCCCCTCCTTGAAAATCTGCCCCCACAGCTGTTCATGAAGATCTGGGCAGCCAAAAACTAACCCTCTTCTGGCATGCAGGAGGGATTTTCAATAACTTGGAATACAGGTTGAATTTTCTATGTATAAATACTGCATGCAGCAATGTGATTGATGACAACATTATCTCCTGTAATGAAAGAGGGAAGTTTGGTCCAGCGCCAGCACTGGGAGGTGAGGGGAGCTGAAGTTCAGGCAGGGAGAAGGGTGATTATGGCTCCTTCTGTCCTGAAATTGTAGGTCTGACCAAGTACCACTCAGGTCTCAGCTCTTTTTTTAGGCTTTATGAGTCATGTTAGTCCAGCTCGGTGTTAGTGGTTGGAGGTGCTGGTACAAGAAGTGCTCTGGAGAGGCTCTACAGAGAGAAACTCTCAGGAAAACCCAATGCCAACTGAATTGTCTCTGACTCTCCTGATGATCTTAGATTTCTAACATAGATCAGGCTACCCACATCTGATCCCACAGAAGAGAAAAAGCATGTCACAGCAATTGCCTCGAGACAGAGACAAGGACGGCCCTTCCCAGACTAGCAATGTGGTGTGCCTTCTGATGAGAAACCGGTGGAATAGACCAGAAAAATCCCCAGATTTTGCATCCCTCCAAGATTCATTAGCCCACTGTTAGAAGCAGTGATCTTTTTTCCATTTGATGGAAGATTTAAGGCCAGCCTCTAAGTCCTTCAGCTGAGCTGGTGTGGCACGAGCTATTTCATATGCTCATGTGGCTCCCTCCCTGGGGCTCTGCATCCTCCTCTCTCACTGGTCTTTCCCATGGGATCTGCTGAGCCACTAGATTCTCTTCTGCCTACGTACAAAAAGCTTTCCACCAACCAGGTTCTCCACCTTCTATGCACGAAGAGCTTTCTACCAGTCATCGTGTTTCCTTTGCAACAGTCAAGAGCCTCTCTTGTCCTCCTCTGCTGCAAACAACTCCTCTGTGTCTCTGCCATGCCAGGGCAACAGCCCCCAGACCAAAAAATGGCCTGGCCTGGCCTAAAGCTTCTTTCTCGGTCACGCTACTCATCTGGTGGCAGGGGGAAGCTGAAATACAACATGATAAAACTTGTTTGCCACAGTTGCCAAAGGTAAGTCTGTTTTGCTTCCTTGTTTGCAGCACCATGACAAGGTCAGGTGGAAGCACCTGGCAATTAGTGACTCACTCAAGGCTACCTGGTGAGTCAGCAGCGCAGGCTGACAAGGCTTAGGAATGCTGATTGCTGGGTCTCACTGTCACCACTAGATCATGCTTTCCCCGTGGTTGCCCTAGCAAAGCTGCTCTCATGGGTGAGTACAGCATGGAAATATCTCCCGTAATGAGGATTTCCCACTGCAATTCTTGGCAAAGCTGAGCTTCCGTTCAGATCTTCTCTAATTCCTCTTTTGAAACCCCATTACCTCCATCTGTGTTGCCTTTTGCATCAATCAGCCATTTTTACTTGATGGGCTGTTTTTGTGTGTTTTGTTTCTTGCAAACTCCAATAGAATTTCACCAGCTGAATGTTATAGACTCCTTCATTATTCACATCTTGTGTGCAAACAAATGCAGCCTGCATAAGGAAGAAATACAAATCAGCATAATTTTGTTTTTCTAAGAAAGCAGAGAAGTTCTGTGTTCTACCCAAAGCAAAGCAGTTTCATTGCTAAAAGCAGTATTATCTGACAAAGATGGTAGTACTACAGCAAAATGAGTCAGAAACATTGCCCAGAAAATCTTCTTCCAGCCCCAGAACTGACTACTTTGCAGCTTCCATTTCAATGGCTTCAGTGGCTGCAGGTTGAATTCAGTCTGATGCTGAAAAGTGGCCAAATTTAAACCCTAATTTTCCCCCCCATAATTAAGACGGAAGAAGGTCTTTCCTCACCATGTAGCATGACTCCGGAACGGAGCTTTAAACTAGACTTGAAATGGGAAGTGGCTAATGTCAGGCTTGCCTGTGACAAGCTGTGGGATGACACACCAAGGTTAGAGGGACAGAGTGCTAACAAGGGCCTCAGCCAGCTCTGAAAGGTGCTGACTACACTGCAGCACACTTGAAGTCTTACCGAGATGAACCAGGAGCTTCTGGGGTAATAGAAACCATCAGGGAAATATCTCAGAGGAATTAAGGGGTGTTCCTCTAAGAAGGTGACATGGCCAACAGCCCAGCTGAAGTGTCTCTGCACCAACACACTCAGCATGGGCAACAAACAGGAAGAGTTGGAAGCCACCATGCTACTAGAAAGCTACGACCTACTTGCCATTACTGAAACTTGGTGGGGTGAGTCCCATGACTGAAGTGTGGCTACTGATGGCCACAGACTGTTCAGAAGGGACAGGAGAGGAAGGAGAGGCAGATGGGTTCCCCTCTATATCAAGAAATGGATAGAACGTGAAGAGCTATCTCTGAAGAATATCCATGAGCATGTTGAAAGCCTGAGGGTAAAACTAAAAGGCAAGAAGGAAATGCACAGGCAATGGAAACAGGGACACATATCCTGGGAAAAGTAGAGGTATGTAGTCCAGTTGTGTAGGAATGGGGTTAGGAAGGCCAAGATGTAGATGGAGCTGAACTTGGTGAGGAATGAAAAGAATAACAAGAAGGGCTTCTGCAGATATGTTAGCTCGAAAAGGAAGGTCAAAGAAAATGTACTCCAACGAGCATGACTGGCAAACTGGTAACAGGAGAAGGCTGAGAGAGACAACAACTTTTTGCCTCAAACTGCACTGACAATCTCTCTTTCCACACTTCTCGAGTGGATGGACTGCAAGATGGGGACTGGAAGAGCAAAGTGCCCCCTCACCGTAAGTATAGATCAGGTTCATGACCACCTGAATGTACATAAGCCCATGAGACCTGATGAGATACATCCCAGAGTCCTGAGATAATTGTCTGATGTAGTTGCCAAACCACTCTCCACAATATCTGAAAAGTCATGGCAGTCAGGTGAAGTCCCAGCTGATTGGGAAACATTGTACCCATCTTTAAAAAGGGTAGAAAGGAGGACCCTGGCAATGACTGAGTTGTCAGCCTCATCTCTTTGCCTGGGAAGATCATGAAACAGACCCTCTTAGAAGCTATGCTAAGGCAAGTGGAGGACAGGGAGGTGATTTGGGACAGCCAGAACAACTTCGCCAAGGGCAAATCCTGTCTGACCAACCTTGTGGCCTCCTTCAATGGAGTGACTACACCAGTGGACAAGGGAAGAGCTACAATTGTCATCTGTCTGGATTTGTGTACAGCCTTTGACATGGTCCCCCACAACATCCTTCTGTCTAAATTGGAGAGAGAAGGATTTGATGGGTGGACTATTGGAGCAGGTTCAAAGGAAGGCCACCAAGATGATCAGAGGGTTGGAGCAGCTCTCCTACAAAGAAACGCTGAGAGAGTTGGGGCTGTTCAGCCTGGAGAAGAGAAGGCTTTGGCAAGACCTATTGTAGCCTTTCAGTACATAAAGGGGGCTTATAAGAAAGATGCAGACAAACCCTTTAGCAGGGCTTGTTGCATAGGACAAGGGGTCATGGTTTTAAGATAAAAGAGGGTATATACAGATATAAGGAAGAAAATTTTTACACTGAGGGTGCTGAAACACTGAAACAGGTTGTCCAGAGAGGTGGCAGATGCCTCATCCGTGGAAATATTCAAGGTCAAGTTGGATGAGGCTCTGGGCAATCTGATCTAGTTGATCCCTTCTTATTGCAGGGACTAGACAGCCTTTAAATGTCCCTTCCAACTCAAACTATTCTGTGGTTCTGTGATCTGTTAGGACTGCCAAGGGCCTCCATGTTCCCTCCAGAGGTGATCAGTCTCCAGTGAGAGTTTGCAGAGGGACAGTGGATAATAATTTTGTCTTTATAAATCATGTGGTATGGGCAAGATGGATGAACAAGTATGTAGGCAGACATCCTCCCAAATAGACATCACCCAGGACCATTCTGTGTCAGTAAGGGCAGATGGGATGGAGTTTAGCCCGTGCATGTTGTATTCAACTCTCTCAACTTCTAAAACAGGGTATCTACTGGGAAGCAGTCCTTGATTGTGCTAGCTGCCAAATCCCTTGGAATAGCATTAGTCACTGCAGGCCAAACCCTCAGGCTAGGCACCATCCCACAAATGAGCAGTGTTGATGACCAAGGGCCAGCAGCCGCGAGAGTTCCTGTCAGCGTCTAATTAATAAATACAGCAGGAGGGGGAATTCCACAAAACTCTAGCTTCAACTGTGCACTGGGCTAGGACGTTATGCATGTGCACAGGGCTTGTTCTCATCCCTTCATTAGAGGTTAGCACCTTTTCCTCTGCACCAGCTCACTTGCTAACTTTGAGGACTAAATTGGATCATTTCACGAGCCAGCACTGATCACCATAAGCACGTGTTATGGCACACACTGAGAGGACTGTAAGCTGAAGTGTGGTGGTGCAGGTGAGGGCCTAAGCAGAGGGGCAAATTTCACAGGGTCAGCCAAATATTGTGTTTTTCTTAAAAGAAATCTGTATTGAATTACTGCCTATTTTCAGAACATGCAGGACTTGGTCTATTCATCCAGCAAGTTACATATCTGCTTATTTATGAGAGATCCTGACATCTAGAATAAAGGAAAAAATATTATGTGATCACTTTTGAATTCATTTTTTCTGGTGATATGGCTTTTCTGAAGGGTTTTTGGTCAGCAAGCATTACACTGTACAAATACTCTTGGTCATCTCAGATTATGTGGAAGTTTTGACTTTTGATTGTGGCAACTTTAAATCACCTTGACAAAGAAGGTACTACTTTTTAATTCCGTTTACAGCACAAAGGTCTGATCACAAAAGCTTCATTCCAGAGTCTTTTAGCCAGATTTGATCATGAACTGTAGAAAGGCATATCTTTCAAAACACAGCAGAAAATGTAACAGAGTTTTTGTCATGTGTTTTAACAGTAAACGTTATTTATGATAACTCTTTGGAAAAATAATGTCATTTAATGGTCATGGGAGTCACTCAGCATTCTGCAGAGCTGTCATCCCTTTTAGGAAGAAGTAAGTTAAGACTGAGGTTGAAATCCCAGCCAAAAAAGCTCTCTTTGAAGATGGCTGTGTAGCCAGTACCACCACTGTACCCCTTTGATTACACCCTCATGACGTAATCACATGGTCATTTGATTCCTTCAGAAAGCATAACTAATGCATTTTTCTGTATGCCACATGAGTTTTGATTGCTTATGCATTATATTTCATATGGGTGGGGACGGGGAGGGACCTATTTGACAAGTACAGCCACTTCATGGGAGCAATGACAAATCCCGCTTGAAAATGTCCAATATAATCTGTGAATACATTTTTTTTCCTGAAGAATGACTCCCAGGCACAACTGGGAGCTGTTGACAAGCCTGCTGACATTTGCTTTCACTCCTCAGCAGATATGATGTGTTTCCTACAGATTTGCCTTTTTGTGGGTTTTTCTGACTGGTTTGTAGGGCCAGCTTTTCTCTTCCCATGCTCCTTCTGGTACTGCAGCTATGGGAATTGATTCTAGCCAGGCCAACCTTGCATACCACCAGCCCCACCAGACACAGTAGTGAATCCTGGTAGTTTTGCAAAACGTTGGTCTTTCTCCCTGTCTCTTCTTCCCATGGGTGAAGGAGAACTGGCATCACTGACAACCAGGACTGGCAATGCAGTGTTGAAGAAGAAATCTTGCCTTTGCTCTTCAAGCACAGAGTAGTGTAGTCAGCTCTGGGTACATCCTTTCTATCCAGCTAATGCAGAGCATCAGGACATTCACACCTAAACAAATGAAAGAAGTTAGTCAGAAGTCATCTACAGGCTCATCTAACAGAAACTGGGTCCTAACTTTGTCCTAGTCTGGATTCAAGGCAACACATAGGATAGAAACAGTTTAGATTCTAAGTCAGCCTAACCTAGGGAGCCTCAGCTGGCAGCATTCTTCCTACAGCCAAGAAGCCAATTACTCAGCAGCCTCATGTTGCCACAGCTTTGAAGTCTGTCATATGATATAGCCCAGCATGGGAACAGTGTCAGGCTGTTCACAAGAGTCACAGAATGGCCATCCGGGTGCAGTTAAATTGGTTTCTGTCAGTACCTTTTGAGCAGACAACCATTCCCCTCCTCTGTGAGTCTGTGCTGATACTGTCAGCAATGAGATGCTGTTACTCTAACTTAGGGAGGTAACAAGAGTCCTGGTTGCACCAAAATAGCATAAGCTGTTCCCTGCAAGATGCATTATCTGTGTACTGGTGTGAACTGCACCTCTGTCATTTGGCCCTACCTTCTTTCCGCATTCCCCCAAAAGCCAGTGCACTTTACAGCTTCATCCAGCTCCATATGTGAACACTACCAAACTGAACTTGTATGTCAGAAGTATGTTATTTACATAAAATTAGTATAGTTCTCTACAACAGTATCATTGCCATCAGCCTATTCCCAAGTCTTGAGAAGAGCAAATGGAGTTAGTTACAAGTGAGTCCTATAATAGAAAGATGTTACAGTATTGTGTGAAGGGAAGAGCTCCAGGGACTTTCCTGTAGACTTTGGTTGAAATTACCAAACCGCAGCTGGCACACTGGGTCAGCTACTTGCAGAGCTCCAGGGGCTCCTGACAGATGAGAAGCTCTTGCTTCCTATCACACCCCACCACTTTCAGTTCCAGGACATTTCCTCCCTATTCTGACAGATGATGACCTGTTCCCCATTATACAAGCTTTTGTCAACTCTTGTCTAGACTAAAACAGTGCCATGTATATGAGAGAGAAGTGACGAGCCCTTAGGAAATTCCAGCGAGTACAAGGCTGCAAGATTCCTTCTTACCAGAACAGACTAGGACAAGTATCCTCTTACTGTTTTCATACAGTGTTATGTCCAGCCCAAGTCTATTGTCTCCAGTGCAGTGGTGTGGGTTTCAAATTAATTTAAAGTTCCTGAGCAAAGACTGATGACCAGCTTTGCTCCTCACTTGGAATAGAACTCATAATGGCAAACCTCATCTTATGGGGAATGAACTCCCTCAGAGACTATGAACATTACAAGCCTGCATCTCTTGTGTCAAGTGCAATACCTCTGCTTTAAGCCTCACTTTTTCTATTGTATATAAATAGCAGTATGTGCATTTAAAACAAAACTTCTGCCAAAACAAAGTAGTGCACTGTAGGTGTGACTTTCAGCTTGGGGAAGGGATGGGAGAGAAAGCACATCACTTATGTTGTCATGATGTTCAGTGTTGTCATGATGTTCAGTGCATGGCTTTCAATAAAACACACTAGAGAGCACAGCAGGTGCTGTGCTCAAATACCTGTAATGTTAAGGTGGAGTGACAAAGCTTTTTTCACATGTGCTGCTGCATAATGTCAAAAGGCACAAGAAAAGGTAACCACTTGAAAGCTGAAAATTGTTTGGTACAGGATGGAGAAACCATTCAGAGATGTTAAACGAGTTTTAGGTTGTTACCTAAAAGGGAAGTGCTCTTTTCTCTTTTTAAAACCCTGGGTATCTGGTCCAGTCCTATGGAGACTTCCAAAATACATCCTCATTTCATCACTACTATTAAAAGGGAAGGGACAGTTCTGAAAATTGATCAAAAAGTCATCACGGCCTTGTGTTTGCTGAATTAATTTCCCCTGATGAAAGCTGTGGTATGATTTCTATAGGTGGGTGGGCTTTCAGTATGCAGCAGAGGGACACAGGTCAGCATAGTTTTTGAAAGGAAGAAAAAAAATACTTCCTGCTTCTTGATTTTGTGTTTGTATTCTGGTCTCAAAACAAAAGTGTTGACTGAAGCCATGAATATAGCTGAAGATACTGTTCTTAGGATGGGGATTCCTCTATACTGGTTACTTTAATCAGCCAATTTGAAATAGACATATACATGTATATATATATGTATGTGAGGGACAGACAGAGCAAAGAAACCATAAATCTTTGCATTTCAAGTACTACAAAGGCTTGAGCAAGCAAAATGACCATCAAGAAATATTCCCTTCAAATAATCTTTGAACTATGAACACCATGCAGAAGGATGTATTTCATAATATCAAAGATAAGCGGTAATATAAAAGACAGATAGGAATGTGCAGAAGAGCAGCAGAAATGTTTTTTTCTGGGGTAGTTCTGTACACAAATTGTTGTGCTCTCAGCTGTACAACCTGTGCTTCACAACATAATAAAATATTTCATGACCAAGAGGGGATAGACTTTATAAGATCCCTTCTATATCTCCATTGAAAAGGAGGCCTTGGCAGATAGAAATAAACACCATCCCATCACTAAAGCAGTTTAGTAAAGCTTGGATTCTGTTGATGAAGAAGGATTAGCAGGCGATATCACTACATGTCAGGCTCAGGTTTGCCAGTTTTACAGCACTGTCACTCTACAGGGACAATCTCGTCTGGCACAGCAGGGGTTACCAGATTCCTTCAGTACTTAGCACAAAAACAGCCTAAGACTAAAGAAACCAGTTGATGAATAAATGCCCTGGCAGTAAGATACTGAAGGTCAAATTCTGAGCCTAGTCTATAGCTCTATTGTATTTGGATATCAAAGCAGATAGCTGAAGTATGCATGAGTGTGCATTCATTCACTAATACGGGGTTACTGTAGTACATTTTCTCCTGCTCCTTTTTCTCCTCAGCTCAGTACTTTCACCAATGGTGAGGTCCCCAGAAAGGTTACACTGATGTAGAATGATAAAGTCACACTTAGATAATGATGACAAGCATGTCTAAAGATCTCAGTTTCCATATGGGCTCATGGATGAAACAATCCAAATTTTGCTGAGGTCTCACCCAGGAATACTGGCTAAACCCAGCCTCTAAGAGTTGCTGAGCTCTGTGTACTAACATAGGGACTATTATGAGGGCCTGATTAAAAATCAGGGCAAGTTCCAGTTGTTTCAGACTATGAGAAGTTAGCGTAAGCATCTGTGACTAACAGCTACATTGCATTGGCTTTGCAGAGTGACTGGCACTCCACTGATGAGGTAAGCATTGAAACTGGCCACAGCCTCAGCATTTTATCCTCTCTGTTTCAGAGGCATATGAACCAATTGCTTTTGAGGAAATGCACAAGTAGCTTGTTCTTTTTCAAGCTACAAAGCGTGTGGTTAAACCACACTGAGCTGAAAAGGTGCAAATTTCACAAGTCTGCAAAATGCTCTTCCCTGTCACATGTAGAATTCACAGCAGTATTTATGCGGGCTGAACAGACAAAATCTGATGTTGTGTGAGGTGATTATTTCTGTCTGTGAACAGAACTTCCCAGGTCCTTATGCTTCAGGCGCTTCTGCTAAATCTGAGAGCAAATGTCTTGTATCTCTGTTAAGCTGCAGGAGCTCCTTGGAGAGCTCAAACAGACGTTTTACTGTTTTTAACCAAACCTGCATATTGTGCGTAATAGACAACACCACCTCTCTATTTATCTAGGTGTTTTTAATTTATTAGAAGCAGTCGCCACATTATTAGGTGCTTTATAATTAAAATATACAAAAGAACAGGATTAACTGGCAGAACATGAGCAGCTACCTCCCCAACAAAAACAAACAGAGCAAAATACCACATTTAATAATACTACTAAAAGTGAAAAATAACTTTACATTTAACATGCACATTTTATTTCCCAACCTTTTATCAAAGGGCTTAGGGTTTTTAGCATAGACTAACAGTTAATAAATTTTGTTTCAGGAAACTGAAAAAGCTTTGTCATACACACATTCAAATGATCTTCCTCTATTTCAACCAAGCAGACAGTGAATGCTAACCCCTTTGTCATTAATGTGTTCATCCATTCGTTCTTCCTAAATCCTTTGACTTTTCCCTGAAGGTGATAATCCACTCTTTAATTTAAGAGTCATGTCTTATTGCCTTAATTTTTGCATGAGCAATCAATCAAACCCGTGCAGAGTAACACTAAGCACAGTAACTCTTGACTAAATCTCATTTTCAAAGTAGAATTTGGCCAAAAGAAAGTTAGCATTTCAACAGTAATTAATCACAGCAATAAAAAAAATAATAATTTGTCTTTTTATGTAGTTCTAAGACTCTGCTCACCTGAAGGAAGAACTGCAGATGTGACTTTGTTTTTTGACTGTTAAAATATGACATTGCTCTGACCATCACTTGAACTCTTTTAACCCAGCTAAGGTGATGGTGTACAAGATATAACAGTACAGCCAATGGCTTTGGGTGTGTTTCAATGTGATTTTTCAGTGTTTCGACTGATGAGGGTAGCCCGCTGTTTACAGGATTTGCTCAGGAGAACCTTAACTGTAGGTTCTTGTTAATTCCCAGCCAGGATTCAACAGCCTGCATGGAAGGAGGTCTCATCTTGATATGGTTTTGTTGTATTATGCTGCTTGTGTGCTAGGAACTCCTAATGAAAGAGGGCAGCTGAAGGAAGCCCCAAGATGAAATAGGAGAGAGGTGGGGGAAAAGTAATTTGGATGGCACCAGGTGGTTGAGGGTTTCAGGACTGGAAGATTCCTTCAGAAAAACTGGGGTGGATATGCCCTTTACCATAGCCTCTAATTAAAATTAAAATGAAAGGACCCATGAGAGTGAGCCAAAGGTCAGAGAAGAAAGACTTATGAATATTCCCTCCTCTGGAGCAGCTGAGGCTCACCTGCAAGGTACTTCAAGGTACTTCATGGTCCCTTAATTGTTCAGCTGCTGGAGTGCCCTGATCCTGGCCAGTCTGCCTTCTGTGCCTCCACACAGCAGGGAAGGAAACAAGGGGATGCAGATGCATACCTCCAGCTCTCATGCCAGCAGGGAGTCAGATTATGGCCAGAGGTCCTTCCCGTGCATTTTCACATGGGTAAATATTAACTGTAAAGAAAACAGCATCTGAGTTTTAGGCATGAAAAATTGGTATTGCGTAGGCAAGAAATGCCACAGTAAGGTGGGCTTTATGTATTATTTATGTATTTTTACTTGGTCAACCTACATTTCTACAGACTGTGGCCATAACTGTGACAGTGACTTGCCATTAAGATGCAAACTCTAAAAAGATGTTCTGTACTTCCTAGAATTTGTTAAGAAATGACTGTGGATAGCTCAATACAATACTTACTGCAATTTGTGCAGAGGTTTCTTAACTAGTTGTGTCCTTCAGTACACTAATGCATATAAATGGTGTGAGTGATAAAATAATTCCAGGGTAGCTTCTACAAAGTGTTTAGGATCTGTTTTGTAAGCTAAGAAATATGAAAATTGGACAAAGACAAGATGACAGCTGCAGAAGCATAAAAAAGTATGTCATAAGATTATCTAAGTCATTAATGTAGATCACTTGACTGTGATGGCAAATTAAATCATGCTGTTTTCCAAGATACACTCTTAGTCAAAATTGTATATCTTCCAAAACAAGAATTTTGTGCATTCCCAACAATATGTTAGCATCTCTTTCAATTATGAAAGCCATTAAAGATTTGATTTAAAAATATTTTTCCCTATGGCCCCTAAGGCTTCAAATTACGGAAATTATTGCTGCACAGTTAAAAAGGGGAATAATCCATTTTATTCCTGATTATTTTCAAGACAGCAGTGAAAACACATTATAAATACTTGAAAATTTAAAATATACAATAAAATTGAACATTTGAATTTAAAAAATATAGATAATTTCTGAATTTTTATTTTCAGGCTATGCTATTCAACAATAGGAAATTCTAATGGATGCCCAACTCACCGCATAACATAAAGAAGATCTCAGATAAACTATCATTTCTTCTTGGAAGTTGTATAGCTGAGATTCTTCAACTGATTTTCATCATCTGTCAAAAACATTTCAGAATTGCAATACAGATGTTATTGTATCATATTTGAATGCACTGAAATAGTAACGATCTATAACGTCTGCAATGTCAGGACTCTGTACCTTAAAAGTGAGAAAATCTTTAAATTTTGACTAGGTTTCCTTTTTTATACAGCATGTTTGGAAAAAAAAAGTTTCTTTTGTACAGCAGGTTAGGAATCCCCATTTAGAATTTTAAACTTGTTAAACAGACAAATAGGAGGATGGTGAAGAGGAATGACTTGTCTTGCACTGAATTCTTAAAGTTTCTTATAATTAGTTCCAAAAGTTTCAAAAAGTTTTAAATTCAGAACCAAATTATTTTGCATGGATTGAATTTTACAACGTTTCTATATTCACAAAAAGTTATATTACAACAAGTAATGAGAGAAATTATTTGGTCATAAGTGTAGTTGTCTAAAAACCCATTTTGGCTAAACAGAAAAAAAAATCAATGACATGCATTTGCTCTTAATTATTTATCTCTACATTTTGGGCAAAAATGATTCAGTTACATTTTCAAAATAAGACTGCATTTTGGGGAGAGTATTATTGCAAGAGAGTATTATTTTGGGGAGTATTATTGCAAGTTTGAAACATGCAGTAAGCTGAACCTCTGTCACTTTCATGAGGAATACTGTAGACTGAGAAATTCTCAAGAGCCATCTCCACTTCCAGAGAAATTTTATTAAGATGACAGCTTTCCATTTTCATATCTTCTGGAAGATGACTTAGAGCAAACAAGCTCAGCTTACTACGCTTGTTTGAACGCAAAAGCAGCAGTACAAAGCATATTTTCTTTTAAAAACAAATTTTGGCAAATTGCAGAAACTTCACAGAATCTTGTTAAACACTGCTTCTGTCAAGAATGAGATTCGAGGGGAAAGTAATTTTAAGTACCATCGGTTAATGATTTTTTAGGGTTTTATGAAGCCTATTATTATTAAAATAATCCAAGAATATATCGAAAATACTAAAACAGATAACAAAGCTCTGTGATTTGTCCATCTGAGTGCAGCAGGATGGCATTTGAGAGAAAAATATCCAAGGTACACTCTCTAAAATGCCTCTTAAAATGAAATTTTTTCTCTATTTTTCCCATGGTTCTATACCTTCCCTAATGGAAGGATGGCCACGCTGTCACTGCCTGCAGTGGCAGTGAGGTTGCCAGAGTGGAGTCACTGTCCATTAAAGTTGCCTGGTTCCACATCTTAGATGTTAACAATCAGCAGTAATGCCAGTCAAAAACAAAGGGCAGAACCTGTCTCCGTGCTCTGAAGTGCAGAGGCTCTGTGCTCTCCAGGTGGGCTCCCGATTAGTAACTAAGCAACCACATCCTGTATCTCTAATTCACGTGTGCTGCTCTTACTAGAGGATTTTCTTTGCCAAATTTTACCTTGAATCACTTGTAGATCTGCAGCTCATATTTAAAATGTGCCTGTTATAAAATTGTTAATGAAATACTTCAGTGAATAACTGTAGTTCTGCAGAGCATCGCATTTCTGAATTTTGTAATCCAGATTGAAATTTTCAACTGGGAATGTATCTTCTGCAATAAATCAAGTAAAGTTAATCTATGCCCCATACATCTTTTGACCTATATTGATACAGTTTTTTAAATTAACAAGTGGAGTGTGAATGTTTATTGTGCCACTGACTATAATATTGCATAATTTTGCTTTCCTTTATCCTCAGGGATCGTAACATTCAATTTTAATAAGTAATCAAAACAAAGTCAATAGAAAGTTCTGATCTGCCTTTTGCTGACCCAACATTTGAATTAAATGTTTGCCACCCATGAGTGAATCACATAGAAATTCTCAGACAAGTATTATGCTAGTAAAGCTCACATGATCGCATATTCATAGAAAATAAATATGAAAGGATTACAACCACAGTTAAATATAAGCTCCCTTTTGAATGCAAATAAATATTAAGGGTATGTATTCACTCAGCTCTAGTCCTTGCTCATGCAAAACTCCCAACAGTACTAACCAGAGGGCCAGTCCCATGTTACAAATAGCACAGAGTCAAAATAAGAAGTATGCAGTGGTGGAAATATTTCTGTGAGCCATATGAGGAGCACTTAGCAGTAAAGAATGTATTTGTAAGTGTTAGAAATTGTGGAGTGTAGTTCAAAATTAGGTTCACAAACAGGACCATAAATCAAGGATGTTGATCAGTCCAGAAACCCATAATCCAACCACCCCAGAGCTCCTTCGTGTCAATGCAAAGCTATGGGCCAGAGTATAAACACTCAAGTGCCTCAAAGAGGAATTTTATATCCAAGGTTTCACAAAGGTTGAGTTTGTAATTTATTCCAAGGGAAATAGAGAGTGTCAATTGATATAGTACACATCTTGTCATCATAAACCATACCAGTTTATTCTAATTCGCTAAATTGGGAAAAAGAAACACACTTTAATTTTACCAGAGCAATCGTTCCCAACCTCTATCAGGCACATGTTTGCCATTAGCTTCAGATCCAACACAATCTGTGTGAGCCCACAGTATCCACATGCAGTCTAGCTGCATCAACTGGCCCAAGAAAAAGGTAATATTTCTTTTTTATAAATGTTGACTTGGCTATATCTTTACCCTGCTGCAGCTAGAGCAATGCTACTGTTAGCAACATAAATGAATGTTCTACTTACTTCAACAAAAGCCAAACATAAAGTCACAAATGCTTCAGATGCAATTAAGAAAGAAACCATGCAGCAATCATGGAATAAATTAGGTTGTCAGGAATATCTGGAGGTTGCCTAGTTCACCTCCCTGCTCAAAGCAGGATCCTGGTGGATCTGAACAACTCCAATGGGTCCTTGTACTTCAAGTTTCATTGTTCCTACAGTGATTATATGGTAAGGTTTATTAAGTCTGATAGGCTGCTTTCTCTCTCATTTGGATTTATTGGTAATCTGAGATAAAATATTATATGAGAATATCAGTTATGTAACCATAAGTAAGGCATAAATCATGCTATCTCCCGCTACATTTTCTAGACTGAGGGATAAAACAAGATTTTTAAAACAATAATAGGAATACAGGACTGTACATAGTATTAATCATCTCACCCCTGACACTATATGCAGAAAATATTTCATTCACGTGCCACTTTGGTCTAAGATATTCAAGATTGGAAATAAAAAAAAAGTAAAACTACATAAATAAAACTACATCACTTGTGTAACACACGCATTACCTTCAAAGAACTATAGAGACAGGATTTCTATTTGTTACAATAAAAGTCACTTTCAGAGGAGATTGTTAACTGCATTGTCATTTAATTATGACAAATTCATGATGAGTCTTTCAACAAATATTTTCAAGGAAATTACTGGTTAATGTAGCTATTTAAGTGAAATATTTTTACCTGTAATTTTAATTTTAAAAAGCCCTACCAAGCAAGCATCTCTTTTCACAGTAAAGTTTGTATTTATACTGGTGGAGGAAGGAGATGTTTTCTCTCTTTTCAAAAGTTTTGTAGCTGGACTTTACCTTGAGCATATTTCAAAGCTGCCCTTAGTGCCTTGCCTTCCTTCAAAAGTAATTGATCCACTGTGTGGATCAACATTCCTGATGCACAAATACAGTCCAGGGCCATTTGCACACACAGGAGCTAATGTCAGAGCTGCTGTTTGATCCACTAGCCCCTGAGATAGGTAGAGCTTCTCTGTACTACACACCGCTGCTTTTATTGTACAGAAAAAAATAATACTTTGTTTCTGTTCAAATTACTGTGACATGCAAAACCAGCATCACTATTTCAGAGTTTATAGTACAGCTGTTAATAACAGATTGTCCCATTAAACAGAAAGTTAACTTAGCAGAAAGTATGCATCCAAAATGTAGAAAACAAAACTAAACCACAAAAAGAATGTATCTGGGAAGCATAGTATACTACTACTTATACTTGGAGGAGCAAACACAGCATCTTCTGCCAAGCAGAAATGAAGCAGATGCTTTCTTCTGCAAGCATTACCTCAGCCTCTTCTGGACAGATAGGCTTTTATCCATATCTCCATCTTCATGAGTCACTGTCTAAACTGCTTGGCTGCCCTGAGTGGGTCTGAAGTGAGGGAGGGGGGGGTGGAAATATAGAAAGCAGGTGTCATGAGCACATAGTGGAAACCACAGTCCTCAGCTCCATGGTCACCCTCCTAGAGGCACTGCCAGTACAGAAGCACAAAGGGTGATGAGCAGGGCTCTGTGGGAAGTGTTCACACCAGAGTCTCTCCATACAAGAGGGACAGAGCTGCTCAGAGAGACCCTGCTACTACTTGTGGCTGGACCAAAAGAAGTCAAAGAATTCATTCTTCATCCTGGTTAAAAGGAGACCAATAGATGACACTGTCCTGGGCAATGTCTAGAATTAATGTTGTACCAACAGATATTTAAGTGTTTCGGTTACTGAGTGGAAGAGATTTCCACCCAGTCTCCCCACCAATCACTCCAAAAACAAGTGATTTGAGATGAGATGAGGTGAGGACTGAATGATTGTCAGTGCTTGTGCCCCTTCTCAAGTCACCAGGTTCTAAGGCTTTCTAATGGCTTCACATCTTTCAAGAAATCTTAATCATGCGATGTTTGAATCAGTTTATTCTAGTCCCAACATGACGCATCCCAATTTACATACTATTTTGTGTTCCCAGCTCCATCATTAATGTTTAATGCCTCAATTCAGCCATCAATCCCCACTCACCAAAACAATTCAGCTAAGTACATGTTTAAATTTAAGTGCATCCTTAAATGCTTTGCTGAAATGAAGCAGTCTTACACACATGCTGACAAGCTTTGCTGAACTGGATTTTCATCTGCAAAAGAGTTCACATGCCATAGGCACTTAGGAGAGGAGCCTTCCTCTTCCTCATGTGCATTCATGTCGAAGTGTGTGGCTTGTGAAGGACATAGTTTCCTATAATGTTAAAGCATTATATTCAAGGAGAAGGTGGTTGCAATCCTGTCTTGGTTTTGCTGCTGCTTCAAACGTTTTGACACAACCAGCTATAACCTTTTGTAATTTTTTAATTCTTTCAAGTGATCTATGTTAAACTGAAGTTTGAAAGATAACTAGGACTCTGAAAATCTCTGCTCACAGTAAACTGATCAGTTTGATGTAATGCCTGGTCATTGGTATTATTCAGATCTTAAAGGAAGGAAAAAGAGTAAACCTTTGCACATACGCAATTTTGTGCCTGGTAGGTCAACTAGTAGCGATAAAAAAAAAAAAAAACAAAAACCAAACAAACAAAATGTACTGATTCATTTCCCAAATAGGGATGTTTACCTCGGTCCACCAGGACTCTTAAACTAACACTGACCCAATTCTTTTACCTTTTCATATTGAAAATGTAACAGTATGTTTCTCCAGGACCTTGGTTTGGAGGGTGCCAGGGAAAGATCTGATTTTTTTATTTGACTTCTCAACCTCTTTTACCCATTCCTTCCTACATAAGAATAAATGAAATAAATACTATAAATAAGTTATTTTCAACTCTAGGAGAACATACAATTTACTACAGTCACATATTTTCATTGGTGCTGGTAGTGGTGGAAGCTGTAGTGGATTCACTTGCCTTCATGACTGTTTCATACATACTTTAGCTTAAATATTAAAAATCTTATAAAGCACTTATTTTAAAAAACTGTAAATATCTAAGACACGTCAGCACTTACATTTACAAAAGAGCTGTCAGCAGCAAGATCTGTTTACCTCACAAGGCATCCAACTCTCACAAGGTATCCAAATCTTCTCTTGAATATAGGATGGGGGGTTGAGCAGAGGCAGTAATCTGAAGAGCCAATTTTATGCTAAAGACATACAATGTTTTGGAGATGTCTGTTACCTCAGAGTTTGGTTTAAATTTGTGATAGTTATGGATAAAAGTCAGAGGAAGGGAGCTTCTTTAGCACCTCTTTTAATCAGTTCAACCATGCTTCTAATTTTAGGTCCAATTTTTTTTTTCAGTCAAAGTGCCTGTTCATTAAATACTCTTTAATTTTGCACAAGGAGTATGTCCATGACAGAAATAAAGAGCTTTGCAACTTTCAGCTTTTGTGAGAATAAAGACTTTCTACAGCTTGACCTAATGTACATCCACCCAGCCCAATCTGACTGGATCAAATTGAAGATGCAGATTTCAGGTTTTCAATCAAATTCTGCTATCAGCCTGGCATTTCAAATCAGAATCTCCCTTCCACCCCTGCCCCCTTCCCCTCCCCCCCCCCCAAAAAAAAAGCAAGTGTTAAAATTATCTGAAAGGTTAAAGAGTCATTTTCTGAAAAAAATGGGAAGAGCCTAATCAAATAAAAGTAGTGTGAAGACTTGAACAGCAAAAATCTATCTATCTCGTTATCTGAAAACTGAGCAAGAGAAGTTCTGTGACCTAATTTATATCTCTCAAGCCACGGTCAGTAACTGGACAGGTTTTTTTATGCAGCTTTTGCTTCCTCTCATCAAGACCTTTCTGAGTATTAGGTGTAGTGCAGGGACTATCTGATCTGTGTGACTTCCTTTGCTTTAATCTGTTACCACAGAAATAGTCCATTTATCATTTTTCAGTTTTAGATAAGTTGTAAATGATTTTTGGGTCTTTTTTCTTCTGCTCAGGCATCAGGCCTAGGGAGCTTCACTAACTTTGTAGAGTTTCAGATAGTCCCAAAAAGTCAGTTGTTGGTCATGACCCTTGAGAATTATGACCAGGACTCAGAAGAACATGCAAACTTATAAGCAAGCCAGTTGTTGGAAACTGGAGATGAGTTTTCCTGTTCCTCAGGTGGATTAAGTGGAGGAGACTGCTCTCAGTGCAGTGTGGAGAGGCACACCTGATGTGAGCGTGTCAGGCAGTATCTACTGCAAGACCCAGCGCAGAAGCTCTGTGAGTACTTAGATGACAACACCACGCGAGTCTTTCAATTGCTGCAATATCACTGCTGCCAGTCCTTACAACAGCCAGTTTAATGTGAGAAAGCTTTCACTTTACAGTATTTGCAGGAATATGTGCTGTGTAAGTTAAATGTCCCACAGAGGGGATCAGTAGACTGTAGACATAAAAAACCAAGAACTGTGACTGCTGTGGGAAGTTTACACAATTGGTTATTAAGTACAGTGATTGGTGAGAGACTGTATTGGTTACAGTGCACATACTAACCTGTGCTCTGGGCAGAAATAATTTTAGAGGCTTTGGTTCAGTGGCCCTTGAGTGAACAGCACCTTCCCATGTGGTTTTCAACCCAGCATGAGGCTTCAAGATTAAAAGCAACATGTATTATACATGACATCAGTGTGCACTGCTCCTCAAAATCAAGCTACATTGAGGGACTAGAAAACCAGCAATCTTCTTCCATAAATTCCCTTTCCTGGTGTTGTGTCCCCGTGTCTGTGCCCATCCTGTCCTCCCCGCTTTAATGCTGCTGCCTACCAACATGTTGGCTTTGGTCATCTTGTCATAATGAAGCAAGCAAGCCAGTCTGTCTCATACGTGGGCTTTCAGGAAGCTAATTAACAGGAGGGAGCCGTGGGAGTTTCTGAGAAGCTGAGCTCTGATGTAACCCAAAGCCATCCACTAGTAAGCTTTTAGACACTCCGGCCATACATAATTTATGTTCATCAGTCACATGGCAGCAAAGCTCATTTTGCATAGTGGATACTTACAATGGAAAAATGCTTACAGGGTTTCAGCAGCACAGACAGACCTTTCATCTGTCTTCATCAAAGAGAAATTAAACAATTTTCTTCAGAGGGACCTGGACAAGCTGGAGAGCTGGGCTGATTCCAGCGGGATGAGGTTCAACAAGGTCGAGTGCCGGGTCCTGCACTTTGGCCACAACAACCTCCTGCAGCGCTACAGGCTGGGGACAGAGTGGCTGGAGAGCAGC
>JAWWES010000001.1:86314221-86336587 GCA_035583135.1 Lophotriccus pileatus | reverse complement strand
TGCAGCCAGGTGGGGGTCGGTCTCTTCTCCCATGCAATCAGCAGTAGGACAAGAGGGCATGGGCTTAAGCTCTGCCAGGGGAAGTTTAGGTTGGATTTTAGGAAGAAATTTTTTACAGAGAGAGTGATCAGGCACTGGAATGGCCTGCCCAGAGAGGTGGTGGATTCACCGTCCCTGGACGTTTTTAAGATGAGACTGGATATGGCACTTAGTGCCATGGTCTAGTAACCACATTGGTGTTGGATCAAGAGTTGGACTTGATGATCTCAGAGGTCTATTCCAACCCAGTTGATTCTATGATTCTATGAATTATGGGAGGTTATGGCATTCTTGTTGAAAACTCTGAAAGTGACATTTTAAAGGCGTGCAAAACCTATTAAGATGGCACTTGTGATCACAGAATCATGGAATCATAGAATGGCTGGGGTTGGAAGGGATCCTAAAGATCACCTAGTTCCAACACCCCTGACATGGGCAGTGCCACCTTCCACTGGCCCATGTTGCTCAAAGCCCCATCTAACAATGGGGCATCCACTGACCCCTTCCACAGATGGGGCATCCACAGCTTCTATGTGCAACCTGTTTCAGTGCTTTGCCACCCTCACAGGAAAGAAAGGAAAAAAAATTTTTCCTAATACTTAATCTAAACCTACTGTATCTCAGTTTGAGGCCGTTCCCCGTTCTCCTGTCACTACAGTGATATTCAGACGTAGAGCCGCACAATCAGCCATTCGCACTTCTTTCCGATTTGCACATAATTCCTCTTCTCGCCTGCGGTTCCTATGGCATTCCCATTTGGCGGCAGAGGGCTGGGTGCCAGGCCGGCCGGTGATCGCGGGGGATGCGCGGGCGGGGCGCGGGGCGGGCGTTATCGCCGTTAGTCCGTTACCCGCCGGCCCCGCCGCCCCCACGGCACCCATGGCCGATACCCCAGCGCAGCCCGCGCCGGAGCCGGCCGACATGGCTTACTGCGGCCCCACTTCCCTCACCTACCTGCCCGTCCTGCAGTGGTGGGTGCGGCCGCCTGCCCCGCTCCCGGGGCGGGCCGTGGCTGGGGATGGAGCGGGAGGTGCCGCGGCCGGGCTCCGCCCTTACCGCGGGGCTCGCAGGACCTGCCGGGCGGGCTTGCCACGGGGAGCGCAGGAGTCCTTCCTGCTTTTAGCCTTTCTCGCCGTTCCGTGGGGCAAGTGTCTGGTTTGCTGCAAAGGCCCCGTCATCACTGTGGTGCATGAACGATGTCGGGAAAGCAAGGAAACTTCCCTGAAAGTCCCGTCTCCTGCCACAAGCCTTTCTGATATAGAGGTGGTTTGACAGGGGGGAAACGGGATTTTGTGTCAGCCTGACCATTGGCCGGTACCTGGCCCCTGGGCTGCCACCCACTTGGTGAGATGCTGCAGGGCAGCTGGCAAGGGCTCTCCCTGGCTGCACCACTCATGACTGGTGGGCTCTTACAGCGCGCCACGGGTGATTGAGAGGCTGCACAGCTGGTGGCACACTAGCACTCAGAGTGATGCTGAGCATTTGACATTCTCCGAGGTTATGCTTTGTTGAGACGAAGGTAATGGTTGAACTCCTTAATGAGACGCTTTCTGTGGTGGAGTAAGGTTGTCATCATTTTCTCGTGCTTTGAGAAGAGCATCACCTGCCATGTGACGGCCAAACAGGAACCAGGCGTACTTTTTCACTTTCCCCAATCACAGATGAGTCCAGCTAGTAAATAGCGTTGAAGCTTTGTGTGAAACAGTAACAACACATACAAACATTTAACTTATCAGCAAGTAATCCTAAAACATTTTATTCTCCCTCCCAGTAATACCTGAGCAGTTGGAGCTCATCTGTGTTTTTACAGTGATATAGATAACAATACTCCCATTTTAAAAGGACAGAAGGAAGAGATTCATGCAAGGTCATTCATTCAACAGGTTTGAGACATAGCATAAAATTGAATCATACATAATCCTTGAAAGAATGAACTGACGATTTTTTTTTTCATAATGACGACCTTCTTAATCCCCTTTTCATGTTTTGAAAATTTTTAAATGCTGAGCTTCATTTTATAGTTGGTGCATTGTCAACAGCAAACCGGATTTTGGTCCAGAAATACATTAACAGCAGACTTGCCAACCTGTATAATGGCCTGGCTGCCAGGGGTTCAAATAGAAGAGGTGGCAAACCCCAAAAACCTGAAGTCCATGTGAGGTCCTAAACTCAATCAGATAATAAACCACACACAAAATGTGGATAGATAGTAGATAAATGGAGGAGGTCTTTCGCCGTGTGCTTTTTGTTTAACCTCCATCTTTCCCCCTTACCGCTCTTTTTTTTTGATTTTTTTTGTCTTTATTACCAGTTTTGGTTTGATGATGCCATAAAACCTCAAGTTTTGAAAGCCTCAGGGATAATAGGCAAGAAGATGAGCACTGTGCTCTTTTCTGTGTGGATTTTTTTTTTTCCCTGATAGACAGTATTCTTGTATTATGTGTCAGCACTAAGAATATGTTTAACTTACTATTTGAAAAAGACTGGCAGCTTAATAGATGATAAATTCACAAAAGGAAAATCCAAAATACTTTGTTAAATGCTGAGGAAAAACTATTGGCAGAAACCAGCTACTGAAGCATGAATTAATTTATCATGCACTTCCAGTAACTCTTTTGGTGTTATATTAAGGAGGAATTTGGACTGAGCTTTAATCTCCCATGGGACTGCTTAATTGTGAAGGGTTTTGAGATGGTTTCTTTAGAAGAGGAAACATTTCTGCCTGCTGGGAGGCAGAGCTCAGTCAGGACTCTTATCTAGAATAAATTTCATTTACCTTTTAGCTTGATGATGGGAAATACCCCAGTAATGCAGCAGATCCCTTATCCTGGATGCAGGTTCCTGCTCAGGTCTTTTGGTGAAGCCTTTTCTGTTAGGTGGGGGGGCTGGAGTGGTGGGGAGCTGGCAGGGAGCCCAGCACAGCTCAGCCCTGGTGCTTGACAGTACCAGCCTCTTGGGTTGGTGGGTGAGAAGGTGGTCTCCAAGGAGGTATAAGAGAGGTATTTGGGGATCTTCTGCCGTGGAAAAGGAAGTGTAGGGGAGGCAGACAGCCTTCTTCACTGGAAGAAGGGGAGGAGTCATGAATAAAAGGTGAGGTAGACATTGTCAGGCAGCACAGCAACCATCTTCTTGCTCACTCTGTTCTAGCAAGCCAGTTTGCTGAAGACCTTATCTGCTATCTACTGCCAATACAGCTAATTCAGAAAGATAAACACTGGGTTGTCTGAAATCAGGCTACTGATAAAACAGAGGATGCTGATTTAAAATCCAGCTGGCTTATCTCACTCAGTGAATATGAAAAGTCTTCTTTCCCAACCAACTGGATTATTGGTAAAGACACAATGAGTAACTGGCACTGTCCTGCACCAGCATTCAGCTGATAAATTAATTAAATATGCATAAATCATTTGGTAGAATGAAAGCACAGTTAGAGTAAGAAACCACTGTCATATGAGCAATATGCTTTGAAAATTAATCTCTGTGCTCCTTTGCTTCAGCTTTGCTCCTGTATTTGTACTGCAGGCTATTATCTTCTGACATCAAAACCATTGGCATTATCTCATAATTAAAAGTCATTTTTTTCCCAGTGAAGGTAATACCTTAGGCTAATAAGTAACCAAGTTTACGTCTTCTTCACCTTATTCAACAAGTAGTTGCATTTACTTGACTATGGCCATTCTGTTAAGTAGGATGAGTCAGGGATTTGGCCAAAGGATGAGTATTTAAACATCTAAACCTCTTTCAGTCCTGACAGTTCTGTTATATAGTAACTGTAAATTAAAATTCTGTTCTCTTAATAAACTTGTCCTAAAATCAATGAGGTTGTATGAAAACAGAATTTGGTCCTTTACAGTTTGTGTATTCTCTGTTCCGAATCCCCATATTGCACATTTAGGTGGAAAAATTCTCATATTATTGTTTTTGGTACAGTGGAGACCTTTCTGTTTAGAAAACCAAGTTAGATCTTTTGATAACCATATGAGAAATGCTAATATTGGCTGTATTTGTGTTAATGTTATAATATTACAAAGTTATACTTTTTAATTAAAAATTTATGAGAACCAGTTAATTTCATAGCAGAGTCTCAAATGACCTCTCTTATACCTTGGAAACAAGGAAAATAGAACTTGGAAATCTAACAGCTCTTTCTTCTAATTCTGATATAAACCAACTGATGTTTTTGTTTTAAAGGCTAGCTGATAATTTCTACTTGTGTGGAGGATGCACAGTACCCTGTCGGCTACTACATGAACTGTATGTTGAAACCTGCAATCCAGAGTTCAAGATTCAAGTACATCCATCCACCTTTGGAAAGGTACAGAGTAGACAGGATGTATAAAATAAGCAGGGATGCCTAAACAGAAAATTTGATCATCAAATATACACACTGCACATCAAACGAGATTACGTAACAGAGAAGAATGATTATGTAATGTATTATGCTTGTGTGTTTTGTTTTCTAATGTATTTCTGGTAAGCCCTCATGTAGATGCAGTTATACTAGAGAAATGAGGGTTGTCTGTGATGGAGTTTATTTTCTTCAGGGAACTGGTATATGTTGCACTAGCAAAGATTTCCTTTGTCAATGCGTTTTAGAAAGTTTTACCAGCTTTCTGTTTTTAACAGCACGTTAAAAAACTCATCCCAAGAAGTTGATTCTTCTGTCTTTAAAAGATACCTTCCGTTGTTACATAGTTTTATACTTTCCCCCTGAAGTATACTTGTGGAGATTTTGCTCCAAACATACCCTAAAAATTGTCACAGATACATCCAAGCAAAACAAATACAGATGTAAAACTGAATCTCCTTCTAACAGTTCCACTCTCCTACTGTATGGAGGTTGATGCAACCCACAGAGGAATTACCACTTAGAAATCCCAGTTGCAACAAACATCCATAGCTATTCAACATTTTTTACTAAGTCAGGAAGATAGAAAACCTTGTGATTATTTGCTTTTCAAGTCTTTTTGTTTAGTACTTCTTTTAAACTGATAATATTCTATTAGTTCCCACACTAAAAGCTATTAAGCACTGTTTTAATACAAGCCCAAAATAATATAAGTTGTAACTGAAATCAATTTCATTTATGTGGATAACCTCACTTTAGGAATCATTTATCTCAATTCAGTTGAATCTACTTTTTTTACTGAAAATTAAGATTTGAGTAAGTGATCCAGTGTGATTTATTACCATAGCTGAATGGATCACCAGCTAAGACCATGGGTAGAATTTGCTTGGCTCATCTGCCGTGAAGCAAAAATCTCTTGGTAGCCAATGTAGAGAAATAAGTAGTTACATATGTTCCCTTTCACACTACATGAGTCACCTCAGTCAGCTCAGACGAAATATGCCTCAGAACTGCCTGTTTTTCTCCATTGACTACAGAGTCTACAGTGACTAGCTTAGATATCTCTGCCTTGTAGCCACGTTGGTGAGATTAATCTCATTCTGCCTGTACACTTTTCAGCACGACTGATTACCAGCCTTCTTGTGGTTTACATTAATGCAGTTTACTTTTAAGTTGGGACAGGCACAGATGAAGCATGAGTCTGGTCACGCAGGAGGGTTTAGCTGATGAGCCAGAGCTGCTATGGGTTGGTACTTGCAACTGTTTGCTCACAGCCTTAACTGACCCAGCGCGTTGTGGTGCAAGTTAACACATCCCAAATGAGCAAGATGGGGTGCATCTCCCCAGTGGCTTGAAGTGGTCTGTCCTTCTGCAGCAGGAGAAAGGACCATGCAGCAAGAAGCTGAGGAAGGCAGGAACTGCAGCAGCCCTGATTCAAACTGAAGGTGCACATGTAGTTACCCCAGCCTTGCTAATGGGCTGAGCTATTAGTAATTCACCAAGCTGTAGTAACCTGACTGCAATACATACATGTGGACTGCGAGGGCTTTTGCAGTCAAGCTCCATGTGAATCAAACTGTGGTGACTGAAGACACTACTAATTTCATCTGCCCTGTCCCTCTACTTAAATATACTGCTCTCTCTGTAGAAGAGGCAGTGGGAGGAAGTGTGTGTCTTGTGCCACAGAAGCACCAGTTTCATAGGCTGCCTTTTGAGGAAAATGAGATTATGCTAAACTCTCAGCTTGAGAAAGGGAGCAGCTGGTGTGGATGTGTGCAGAAACATGCAAAGAACAGGACCACTGTTAAAACTGGAGGTGCATGTTAGTGTGAGTTGGGGAAATCTGTTCTTTATCAGGCCTTTGGACCAGCGACACGTACTCTGCACAGAGTCCAAGCTGTGTGCTGCTGAATGGACATTCTTCTCACTCCTCACTAACATGGAGTACTGGATCCTCTATTTCTGCTATTTAGGGAATGTTAGATCCAGGTGTCCTGGGTTAGTTTCTGTCTTCACAGGACAGCTCATGCAGAATAATCATAGTGAAGTGGATTATTAACCTGACAATATCTAATTACACTGTGGAGCCTGACCTTAAGGTAATCCCTTAAATTACTTAGCCTTCAATCCACAAAAGCCTGATTGAGTTCTGTTCAACAGTTACCACTTGAGAGGTTTGTAAGAACAGGTATTAGGCTGCAAATGATGGAAAGCAAACAAAGTGATAAAGACAAAAAATGGTCGCAGATACATTTTTGTGTTTTAGAATGAATTTGCGAAGTACCTCTAATTTTGTGTTTGTCTTTACAGCTTATTCAGTTAGTTTTCCCGGGTCTGGTGACAAGAAAGCGGACCACAGCGGGGAGTATCAGGTATTGGTTTTATGTCCTTTCTTTGAAAATGTTACTTCTAACTATTCTAAAAAAAATTTAAAGTGGCTGACTTTTCAGCCCCAGCACTGCAATATAGCAGCTTAATTGTTCGCTGCAAGTCTGTAACACATCACAAGATCTAGAGAGATTCATGGTGTGTCATCAAGGATGTTAAAATAGAGTTAATTCCATGAAAACCACCACACTGGATCTCCTTTGGTGGGGCATGAATTCCAGGTCAGACTGCTTTAAAAAAAAATATTGCTCTGATTTGTACTGGCTATTAACTGGTTTGCAGGAGGCATCTGCTAGACATCACAACCTTACTCAGAGCTCCTGAGACACAGGATCTCAAGGCCAGAAAAGCCTGTTTAAGGGATGCATGGGGATGGCAGCCATGATTGATGTCTGTGTTGTGTTTTTCACTCTTGCACATATCCGTGGATTTACCCAGCACATATTGGTGGTCAATGGAAATGCTGTAAACAGTTTCAAACCATTTAAATCAGGACACTTCAGACCCCACTCCTACTTCTCCTTTCTTTTCCCTTTCCTCTCTTCTTCTAGAGCACAGAGAGTTTGATGCTCTTTTGTATTCAAACTTATAATCACACTCTGAACATCCAGACTGGGAAAAGGGATGTTTTAAGGACACTGAGGCAGAGAAATTTTACAAACATTTTGAGTACCTGTCAAGTACAGGCTCTTAGAACAACATGCCCTTACTTGATCTGCGGCTTTTCTCCACTAGTCTGGACTTGCTATCAGCTTGAGCCAAGAGATCCTTTAATTTGGGAGTGCCTCACCACAGACACTCCCAGGCTTTTCCTCATACTAGGCAGGATTTGGGATGGTGTTTGGTAGTCCCAGACTCCATGCTCTCTCCATCAGCAGGTTACCCTTTCCTGGCTGCTGGTGGCCCCAAACCACGGCACTGCTCCTTTGGCTTCATGGTGGCCCAATCTGGGAAGAGACAGCTCAAGGCACCTTGGTAGCAGAGGTGGTGACTCCATTGTTCACTGAGCTCAGGATAAACCTTAGAGAAGGTCTGGCAGGTTTACTGAGTTTTAGCTCGCCATGATCACTGATGGGCCACCAATCCTCAAGCTACTGTGCATGGTCAGGAAACAGCTGCACTAAGTCCTTCAGCTTCCATGGGTATATGAAGACCTCTGTCTGCTGAGACTCTGGTGCCTGACTTCATTAACTGTCCTGTACAAATCTGTTGCACCCTATTCAATGGCTTAATTTTTTTTTCATTTAGAAGAAGGTGTCATTCCTGGAAAAACTGTTAAAAAGAGTTTGTAAATAGTTTATGTGATTTTTTTCTGTTGGGGAAAATAAATATTCAAGAATTTAAAAAACAAACATAAGGGGTTCTTTACTTAGTCTTTCCTTGATTAAATAGAATTATCTGCTTTTGAAGGAAGATTATGGATTATTTGATGACTTGATGAAAATCATATGGTTGTCAGTTGATTTTTTTTTATTTTCTAGATATCATTATGATGGAATAGCTATCAAGAAAAACTCTTCCTTTTATGCACGTTTTTGCTGTCTTCTCTATGAACAAAATTATCTCAGGTTTGTTTTTTAAAATGCATTAATCAAAAAAAGTCACATGACAGTGTATATATTGTCTGTATATAAAAGTCTGTAAATCATCTGTTGAACACTGATAACAGCATTATATTTTTCTTCTCATTAGACACACTATAAAAGTGCTGTGCCATTAGGTGCTGCACCCTAATGAAGAACCTGCATTTGGGAAACAGTCCTTGCCTAATTGGACATCCTTGAATTGCACATTTTAGCCATATAAATCTTAAGAGCAAGAACTCATGCCAAACCTAAAAGAAGAGGTCAATATATTGAGACTCTAAATGGGAGCTCAAAAAAACCCATATTGAAATGCCTTCATGTCACTGTATCACCTTCCTTATTGAACAGTAGGCTGAAGAGGTGTATTGAAGTATAAATGACTGCGCTGTTTTGAAGAGTCCCACACACAATCATTTTATCTTGGTTTTTTTTCTACTTGAAACAACAAGGCATATTATTTCAAAAACACTTCCTTTAGTTAATTTTAAAATATCAGATTTTTAAATGATCTATTGTAAGAGAACACAATATAAGACAAGTATAAATTGATTGCAAAACTTAAAAGCCGAAAAATAATTGATGAATGTAAAATACTTTGGCAGATTAGAGTGTAGACAGGAGCATGTTCCAGTTGTGGGCAGGAGAGGAACAATCTCATGGTTAAGCTCATGGTTCAGATAAACAAACCACAGGCTTGCCTTTCTCCCTAGAAAAAAAGGAAGGAAAATGCTGCCATTCTGTAACAATTTTACACTTCTTTTTAATGCACAGGGAAAAAAAAATAGGTGCAGCCTACGCCTTGGACTTTGAAGATCAGCCTTGTATCCCCACTCTCTTATATTATTGTACAATACTTTGATGTGTATAAGGGTAAATTCCATACTTTGGTTTCTATTCTTTAATATGGAGATAGAGCATTATTCTAGAGCATGAATGTTAGGGCAATACAAGTCAGCCTATTAAGCACCCAGATATCTGGTAATGATGAAACTCTCAGTGTCTGTGATATTTTATATAATATTTAATTAATTGAGTGCATGCTCTGCAAGAGCATGGAAAAAATTATACTCATAGGTTTCTTGCCTTTCTCTACAGGTTTTATAGCAGAGAAATGTTGCAGAAGTCCATAGAGGGAAAAAAGTAAATGGTGGGACAGTGCAGAGGATCAGGTTCTGCAGATAATCAAGTGGCAGTCAATTATTGTGAGACCAAACAAATTATTCATAGGAAATTTGAGGCTGGTTTCTCATAACACCCTTTACTGAAGTGATAGTCTTCACATCCACTAAAACCAGTATGACCAGAACCAGTCTAAGATTTGATATAAGAATTGATATCCACAATTAGGAAAGGTCTTGTCCACTGTTAAAGAAACATTACAGGTCTCTGACTAAATCTATGCTAGTCTTTCTTCTTCAGGAAAAGAAAGTTTTCCTGCAGCATCACTTGAAAACAACAATCTTGATGGGTATCGTCAGAGAGGTGGTGGTTCTGGTCACAGCAGAGATCAGAGAGAACAGAACAATTTGAACTGTTGCTCTTTTTTCCTCTCAGCATAGAAACATGAGGAAAAACTAGAAAAAGTAAGAGGAACCAAAGAACCATTGTTGGCTAAGTTTGGGCCAGGTGCAGAAAGAAGGACTCCAGCCACAACAGGGAGACAGATGCCAGCATAGCTTCTGTCCTTGGCCGTCCTCATGGAAATGAGCCATCTTCTCCAATGGGCTGGGGAACACGCTGCAGCCCATGCTTAACCACAGGGGAGCTGGTGCACTAGCTGCAGACCTCCCTCTCCTTCTCCAGCAGCAGTGGTGCCTGCCCAGACACCTGCTCCTAAAAAACTGTATTTAATTTGGTCAAACCAAGGAAAAGGGGATGTATTCTAGGGAAAGGGCTGAAATCACCTAGCTATCTGCTGATCTTGATATTGTTTCTTGACATAAATACCTGTCCTATTGTAGAAAGACTGAGAGAGTTGGGGTTCTTTAGCCTGGAGAAGAGAAAGCTCTGGGGAGACCTTTTAGCACCTAAAGGTGGCCTACAAGAAGGCTGGAGAGGGACTTTATACAGGGCATGTGGTGATAGAAGAAGGGGGAATGGCTTCAAGTTGAAAGAAGGTAGGTTTAGATTGGGTATTAGGAAGAAGTTCTTTACTGCGAAGGTGGTGAGGCACTAGTACAGGTTGCCCATAGAAATTTTGGATGCCCATCCCTAGAAGTGTTCAAGGCCGGGTTGGATGAGGCTTTGAGCAACCCCGTCTAGGTAAAGGTGTCCTACCCATGGCAGGGGGGATGAACTGGATAATCTTTGAAGGTCACTTCCAAACCAAACTATTCTATAATTCTATAACTTTTCATATTAAAAAACAAACAAACAAACAAACAAAAAAGAACAAAAAAAATTGTATTTAGACAAAGGCCATCTTTCTAGTTGCAGTAGAAAAGTCCCTTAACTACAAAATTATCTTGTCTGATGCTTCCTTCATTTAAGACAGATATAAGAAGACACTAAGCTGTTCAGTGAAGCCAGACAGCTGAAATCAGAATAGCTTCCACTCTAAATGCAGCCACATGTCTCTGTCCCAAGCCAACATAAAGCCCCACAAAACCTGGGCAACCAGGTGCCACAATTACCTCTTAGTGCCTCATAGAGCACAGAAGGAAAAAACAGAGAGAAAGCAGTAAAAAAGCACAAGACGCAGCCAGAGAAGCACGAGCAGCACAACTCTGAAAGAAATAATTAGGTCACATACAAAATAAGCATCAGCTTCAACCAAATAAATCAGTTAGTTTTCATTTGTATAGAGTTCTGTACATTCTTTGTATTTAAGTAGGAATATATCAAGGAAATACCTCATCTTTACTATCCTATCACTAGGGTTCAGCACTTCTTGAAATCACAGTTAATTTTTTATGATCCAACAAAGCTGGTAAAATCAGCAATGGCAAATTCTAGATTGTTTTATTATAAAATTGAATTTTAGAAAAAGAATAATTAAAACTTTTAGACTTTTCTATCTGCAAGAAGGAATTTTGTTCTCACATAGGTAATCGTATGTATACCCATGCTCTGGGTATTTGACACATAACATCTCAGTTTTTGAGAGTGTGTTGGTGTGGAAATTTCCAAATTAGAGTGAAAAACATTTTTAATATACCGTTTCAGTGCAGTTCAAATGCTGGTCTGTGGACCAGACTCCTGTAATGGGATATACTTCTCTGGCTTGTTGCCATTTCCCTCTGGAAGAGACAGGGGATATCTGTTTCAGTAATGAATGTGTCCTAAATAACTATTGCGCCCTCCCATGCATAAATAAAATCCAACATGCAGATGCTTTTTCTGCTGCACCTACCAGAGGGGAAGGTAGATCCCAGGGCCCTGTTGAGAGACCAAGGCATCCATCCATCCTGTGGGTTGGTGAAGAAAATGATTGTTTCAAAACTATGAACCATTCTGTCTAATTACTGAAAAGGGTATTTCTTGACCACGCTAAAATAGTCAGCAATTGACATGGTGCTGGTAGTGAGGAACTAGGCCTCTGAAGGATCTGGCAGCTTGAGAGCTATGCTTGTTGGTGTCATAGAAATGGCAGTAAGATGGTGTGCCTCTGAATACAAAGAAGGCATTTGTATTTTGATAGTCAGTGGGGCCTTGAATGTGTCAGGGTTGGAGCTGGTTCGTTTAGAAATCTTTGATTCTTTGTGGATGTGTGTACCACAGGTCTGATGATAATGTTATAAAAATAGTGCAAATAAGCACAACTGTAATCCACGGGGGCTCCAAATGCATTACAGACATTAAGGAAATATGTTAATTACCGATTTTCATTATAATGGGAATACGTTCCCTCTAGGAATAGGAGCTTTGAGGACAAGCACTCTCTAAGATAGTACTTTCCGTGGCTCAGACTACAGCAGTATTAAAAAAAGAAAAAAAAAAGTAATTGAATTTTGGTTTTGTAAGAGTTGCTTTATGATTCTAGTAATAGGGAAGGTTTAGGTTCCTTACTGTGTAGTGAAGCAAACCCATGATTTTTTCATTTAAAAAATCTGATATGATTTTAGCAAATTAACTTTTCTAATCTCAGTGTAATTTGGCAGCATGCACATTCACCACCTTTCTTGCATTCGTTTTTCTTTTGTCCTTCCCATTTGCCTCTGTTAATATTTTTGTCATCCCCACTCCTGTATTTCCCATTTTAGCTCTCGTTCCTACCCCACAGCATCATCCAAACTGTGCAAGAGAGACGGTGAATCTCCTTGTGCTTTTGCTGTCACCCCTTTCCCCCTTCTCCCACCCACCTCCTCTTTTGTGTGTTTTGTCTTTACCCAGGCACTGCTCGCCAGGGGAAGTGAGCATCTCTGACGTGCAGCCAAGCACCTCTGCAGGCACCAGGTGAATCCCAATCCCCTTTGCTAACAGTTGGGGCACATAGATGTTAGCATTCCATAGGTATTCTGTTTAACCTCTGCTGAGCTCCCAGCTGCTGGGGCACAGGAGAACCTATGCCAGCACCCCTTCTCATCCCCCGATGCCCCTGTGCGGGGGGACCGGGAGCCAGCCTGCCGTGGGAGCCAACCCACTGGAGGCGAGCAGTGCTGATATGTGTTGCCATAGTAGCAGCAGCAAAAAATACAGCTGGCCGCCTTCTCAGGGAGAGCAGGAGCTGGAAAATATTCATTAATTTTGTTTCACAGGCTTTAGAAACCTGCAGGAAGGATCCATTTGAAAGAAGCGTTACAAAATGTCTCTACTTACATGTGCTTCCCTTTGTCCTGTAAAATATCTGGGAGAAAGAATCACCAGCACTCCCAAACGTGCCCAGCGTGAATGTTGTGCCCTCTGTCTTGGGCAGCCAGTTTGGTTGTTTCTTTGGAGCACAGCCTTTATGGCACAGAGTAGTGGCAGAGGGAAAGGTGGCAAGGATCAGTCCTGTGAGGAGCAGAGAAGTGAGAGGAAGCATTTTCAGAGGCTGTAGTTTTCAGGCAGCAATTTTCAGACGGCAATTCAAGCTGTTACGTTTTGTCCTCAGCCCCTTCAGGACGTATGGTGGTACCCTGGTTTATAATACATCACAGCGGTGAAACCCAGCAGCCAAGTTCTGATTAGATAGCCTGAGTGTTGGCAGTCACTACTGGAAGCACATTTTCTACAAAGCCCCTGCCTGTCACCCTTCAAAACAGCCGAGTCCAAAAGGACCCTGTACTTTGAAATGCTTTCACAGACAGTGAGCAGGTGTCAGCAGCAGATGGAGGCTTGACTGCAGGCATCCAACTCTCCCCACTCTCCCCTTTTACTAGCAACATTGTCTCTCCCTCCACTAGCCTTAGCCTCAGCAAAACAGGCAGGGAGGCAGGTAGGAGATGGCACAGATAGTACAGCAATAAAGCAGCCTGTTGTGCCTGCGTCCCTGGCTTTCCAGCTAAAAGCCACTGGTCGAGCCTGTGCAGGTCCAAGTAAATTCTGACTGTGTGGAACATCATGGCCAGCTTGATGAGTGAAAGTCAGAAACAAAATGCTATTTAAACTGATGTACAGTGCAGAAAATGTCATAATTGTGAAATCTAAGCACAAGGATTATTACGCTTTTGTTATGTTCATGTTTTTAATAATTACTACCATTCCATACAAACTGCAACTACAAATACAAACCCGTGGTTCTGGTGCAAGAAGTTCAAAGTCATTGCGCTGCTAAATGGCCAGTACCTTGTTGTCTTTATAATGAATGTTTCAGTTTTATCTTAAAATTAAGAAATTGGTCTTCAGATTTGTTAGAAAATCATGGGAGCACTGAATGACAGGAAAGAGAGCAGGGTTTGTTTCCCAAACACAGTGCTCCAACCTAGTGTACTCTATCCAGTTTGAGCTCATTTTCTTACTAAATACAGAATAAATTGGTGAGCTTTTAAAGGTTGGTTTGTTTTTTCTGTTGTATATTTTATCACAGTAGTGATTCCTGGAGTTCTGAAAATGCAGCTGATTACAAGAAGAATAGACAGAAAAAAGGAACAGTGAGTTTCAGATACATTAGACATAACAAAATGTCAATCTGTGTGTTTAGTTAGAACTGCTATCTAATATGTTCTGATGAAATACAGTTAGCCCATCTTCTTCAAAATAATCATTGTATAATCTCACTACATGTTTACTTCCCCCACTCCTATTTCACCCATTAGCTAAATATTTTTGTTGTCTTAACGTCAGCTCAAATAATTTTGTCTGTACTGAGACCGCAAATTGCAGCTGACAGCCCAGGTTTTGAGTATTAGGGGAGTTAGTGGGACACAACCTTCCTTGCCTGAGGCCCATGGTACCAGGCCCTCATGCTGGTGAGACAGTGTCTTTTCAACATGCTCAGAGTTTATTGGCATGATAAGTATTTAAATACTAGGGAATGATTAAGAAAAAAGAGCACAACCCCTGCTCACTGAAAAGGGTGGATGCACAGCTAACCTGCGGCAGTTCTCCCCTCAGTGAGCTGTCATGGGATGGCTCTGTCAGCCAGCAGAGCATGAGCAACAAACTTATGTGGACCAAAGTCAGGAAAAAATGAGAGACTGAATATCTGTCTTAATTTTGCGGAGTGCTCAGTGGAGTAATGAGTGCTCTGAAGTGGATGTAATGATGGCCAATGAGAAGTCTGCTGTCACCCTGACAGCACAGCCAACTATCTGCAGCCTTATTCAGAAGGTTACAAGTGTGACATGAGTGCTATAGAAAATACATGTGGAAGATATGTATTGCATTAAATATTCCCCAGTTTTAAAAAGAAATTCATGTACAGTTTAGGTTTTAAATGTTTAGGCAGCCCTACTTGTTTCTTTCATCCACCCCAATTTTCTAAAAATGAAAAAAAAAAAGACGAGCATTTCTCTAAAGAAATACATCTTATTAAAAAATCATACTCTACTATTTCAAGAAAATACTTAGTACCTCTAACCAAACTGACAAAATAATTGCAATCTTTTTTCTTTTTATTGTTCAAAACAAATTCTGATGCATCAAGAGTAAGAATTTGGAGTATTATCCATCTGTCATTTATCTAAAGGCTGAGAAAGAGACAGTCCAATACCTTTTTCCTGAATTCAACCAGTTCTTCCTTGGAGAGCGAGTGCAAAGTGAGACAGACCCCTATGAAATGGTAGGTTCAAAGTATCTGATCATGAAGCAAATTAGCTCTTTCGCTGTGACATCATTTTTGTACTCTCTTTTTGGTCACAGATTGCACTGCTTGCCAATGACTACTACAACTATTGTCAAGTTATTTTACAAATGGTGAGAGAGAACAAGTTTGACAAGGTATGCCTTTGCTTTAATAGCAGTTATTCTGACAACAGCAAACAACTGTAAGAAAAAAATTGTGTCTGTGTAGCATGTTTACTTCATGGTTTGATCTATGGTAGATGATCATTTATGGACTAAAGGAGCATTCAGTCAAGTTATTTTGAAATTCTGAATTAACACAACATGCTCCAAGAATCTGAGTTTGTAAGCATACCTGAGCCCTCCTGGCACATCAAAAAGTCTGAGCCCAGCACATAGGATGTGGCCACAGACACATATCTTTCATTATATACTCATGTCCATGGCACAATTCTTTGTTTCTCCCCTCTTTCCTACACTGCTCTGTGAGGTTCAGCTTGTTGCCACCTCCCCAGGATACTTCCACTTACACTGGAGCCCAGCCAGGATGGGCCCAGGTAAGGAGTCCATCTCCACAGTCATTCCTCTGCTTCTGTGCTTGCGTGTTGTTTTACTGAATTATACCTCACATTTCACAAGTGCAAAATCAGTGACAATTCATAAATGGCTTTGTGTGACAGGTAGAAGACTGTATCACATCGTTCTGGAGGTCTCTGCAGCCTGAAAGAATAGAACTGATGTGCTTGCCAGATGTGTGCCAGCTGTTAAAAAGCTATGATAGGTATCTATTCAAGGTATTGTAGACACACTGGCTTGCTGGAATTACGCTACTACGTGTTTGTGTTTTTTTAGTAATTCCATATAAGGAGAAAGGTCAGCTGTTTCTTGTGTGCTGTACAAATGGGATTTTCGTTCTTACCTCATCTCTGTTCTTTGGCTTCTTCTGAGAGAGAATAGTATGTGTTTTGAAAGGAGCCAGTGGAATTTGAGATAGCTTCCATTTTCCTCCTATGTATTAATTTGAATGTCCTCGATATCAATGGAATGTGCTGTTATAAATGTGGTCTGTGGTTCTGGCATGAGGTTATGTGACTGAAATTTCAACTGATAACTGTTTTCCAGATTATGAGAGTTACTTTACCTTTGAGAACACTACTGCATTTCTCTGTGACATTCCACATAGAAATATGCAGTTTTCTGATAAAAATAATTTGCTTTGTACTTGCAGCATGTCATTAAGTAGTGTTTAGTAATTAATTCAGGAAACAACATTTAGTCTTAAGATCTTTTTCCTTCTGCTAATAAAGGTACCTTAGCTTTTGCTTAATTGGAAGAAAAAAATGGGCTTCTTTACATTTAAACCAACAATGTATTTGATGATGCTGTAAATATCTGTAGTACACCCATCTGTTGTAGCACCATGAATTTGTATTCTAGGAATTGGAGAATATTTTACTTCCTGATTTCCTGGAGGAGGTGCCTGCACAACACATCGACTCAATCAGACTGTTCAGTGAAAATGTTAAATGTTGGATGCTTAATCCTTTGGGAGGGTTTCCATTGATGCTCCAAACATCCAAATCTAATGGTAGGTTTGAGTAAGAGAGAAATTTTCAAAAATAACTTCTCATTAAACTGCAGAAGAGATTGTATTACAAGACTCTTAAATTATTTTAAAAACTTTTTTAGCTGATGTAACTTCGA
This sequence comes from Lophotriccus pileatus, assembly GCA_035583135.1. Classification (NCBI taxonomy): domain Eukaryota; kingdom Metazoa; phylum Chordata; class Aves; order Passeriformes; family Tyrannidae; genus Lophotriccus; species Lophotriccus pileatus. Next base: position 86,319,379 of record JAWWES010000001.1, on the reverse strand, counting down.
TAGTAGCGACAATGAAAGTTAGCTGGGATACAGTCAAAAATAGTCTCAGATAATGTGTGAGAACAAATTTAAGCCAAAATTATTCCCAATTCATGGTAAATTGAACCGTACTTAAACCTTTTTAAAGATCTGTCCCTTGCCATGATTGCGTTGGCTATGTAGATGACCAAATAATATGAAACCTGCCCTCTGAAATTTAGATGTTCTTCTGTCTCTTCACCTTGCAATTGGTTTTATGCTGATAAATTAATGGCTATAGCACAGTCCAATATAAAGGGGAGGAAAAAAGCCATACTCCTATACTGAAACTATGACTTCCATTAGAGGAATTGAGGATGATTGGAAAAAGTCTGTACATACACGCATGTATGTAATTATATATCTATGATGCTGAAGATTCTGACTAAAACATCATTTTGCTTAGTTGCTCCTTGACTGAAGACCAACTCCACAGTGGTAAAGCAGGGCTCCTATGTAGACAAAAGATTGTATTAGGATTCATATGCCTAAGAAAGACTTGAGACAAACTTAATTGTGGCATTTCTTACATTTGTATGCTTAACAGAGCAAGCTTAGTAATGTATTTTTAATACCTGTGTGCATGGACATATATGTCAATAATTATCCTGGTATTTCTTCTTTGTACAAACATCATAGAAACAGAAATTGTCACTGAAAATTATTGTCTGTCTACAGAAGTTGCTTTATACTTGATTTTCCTACAACTAAAAATCAGTTATTTTATATTTTATTCTTAAGAAGTGTATTCTTGGACCTTTTCATAATTGTATAACACATAAACAGGACAAAAGTAGAACCAAAGAAACCAACTCATATTCACAGTGCTGCAGAATTATAGATGCATAAAGGTGGAAATGTAAACTGTCTAAACAAAATACAGGAGGTTTAGATTTACAATTGCTTTCTTTCACCTGAAACCATACAGGTAAAAGAGCATTAGTCTTAATTAGAAAGTATTAAATGTAAAAAAAAATTGAAAGTACCTTTCCTGTACATCATGGGTTAATAGATTCACAGTGAAGGAAGAGTGGTGACCTGGGCAGCTTCTCCTTGCAAGCTTTGACAGCAGGGGTCCCCAGCCCAGCCTATAATGCTGGCTCAGTGCCCCCACTGTGCTCTCTGTTACCCTGCAAAGCTCCACTAGGGATCTACTTTCTAACTTAAAATATCTGTCTTCATTAACGTATTTTAGACTGTAAAATATTAATGATGTGAAACATCTGCCTCTTCTTCTTTAACAGAAGTTAAAGAGTTTGTAAAAAGACTCAGGAGACAGACAGACCTTTGTAACATGGCCAAGGTATGTTGCAGAACCCGTGAAGCAAAAAAGCTGAGCATCTCATTCACACAAGCAGTTTGGACTAATTTTCAGATGCCCCATTGTAAGACAGCAGCAGCAGCAGCAGCATGGGTGTTCTTAACAGTATACTGACCGTGGTCTAAATCATGCTCACCCTCCTACTCATCTACTCCCACATCGTTAAGTATGGAGACGGGACCTTTTCCTCCCTTTGGATTCTGCTAAAGCCTCTGAGATGTGGTCAGTGGTCCCCCACGGAGAGGAGAACACAGTAGCTGGAAGGGTCAGATGACAGTTTCCAGTATCTTCACTCATCCATGCCAAAGCCAGTCAGACAGCACATGCTGGAGTTATTCTGAAGTTGGTTTTATGCAATGTCCTGACCACTCTCTCTGACAAGTGCTGCAGCAGCTGCACAAGGGAGATCACTAAAACACTGGCTGTGGAGAAGCTGCATGGTCAGGGAGTAGGCCATGAAATGTGTAAGGGCTCAAGATCCCAGAGTTGAGCTGGAAAAATCTTCTCCATCCTCCACTTTGACAGTATTAGAAAGAGGGATGTAGGATAGCCTCCTCTGCCCTTTCCTCCACAGAGTCCAGTCACTCAGATTGGCTTTTGCCTTGTGAAGAAAGAGACGAGAACATCTCTAACAATTAATATTTCTGCCTGCTTTTTGCTCTGCAGTGCCATTTTTCTCAGCTACAGAGGTGCCTCCAGAAGTTGCATTTTTAAACCTTCGAACATGGCAAAGTAAACAGTTTCATTCGGTGCTGCATTATTATGCAGGCCTGTACCCTTTCTGCAATGTTCCTTCCATTGGTGTCCTTGGATCCTTCCAAACCCTTGGGTTTTGATGTGGTCCAGGCCATGGCAGTAGAGGTAGTTCAGAAGTAGGGAAGAAAGCAAAAGAGAACAGGTGGTATATTCTCTCCTTCAAACAACAAGGGCAAGATTTTCCCAACATGCCACCTGACTTTAATCACTGTGTTGTCTCCCCACAATAAACAGAGGGAAGGAGAGAGAGAGAAGGGAGAGGGAGGTAAGGGAGGGAGGAAGGCAGGCTTCATCACCAGTAGAATACAAAACACACACCTCACTTACTTTAAAAAAAATTAATAATGCACAAACATGCAGAGGTTATGCAACAAATTGACTTCTGTGAAGTGCTAAGCACTCACAGTTTCCATTTACTGCATGAGCCCTTGGAGATACTAATACCCAAAAAGCTTAGCTTTATGTGTTTCTAAACCGGGCATCTTACGCATTGAAGAACATGATCCAGCAAGATCACAAGTGTCAACTATTCCCAGCCATTTGCATTTGATTTGCATGCTCAGAATTCACATCATCCTTCTTGTGATGTTAAAGGGCTAGTTGTAACTTCTGAGTCTCCCCTCCCTATTCCTAATGTGCAGAAAAGCTGCAGAGAGTCAAAATTAGATTTACACCCTCAAGATTTAGGGCAAGAGAATTGCAGCTAGTTGGGGAAAATTCTCTAGAAGCAGTTTCTGGCTGCTCTACATGCCCTTTACACTGTTTAATCAGCACAAAGTGAGCACAGCAGACCCAAGAATCAGGGTCAAATCTACGCTTACAGCTCTCACAAGTAAATGATGTTTTCACCTTCTCACCTTCTCACCTTCAAAATACAAGGGAAAAGCAAAGGAGTTCCACTGTACTTGATTATTAGTCCCATCATCAATTTAAAATCAGTAATTTCAGTAAGTGAGACTGTGTAAGTCTTGTAAATGAGCATCTCCATAGTCCTTCAGCTGTCACATAGTCTTGACTACAACTTCTGTTGTAGATCTTGCCAAAGCCATGGGTACTGGGCTCCAGTGAAATGGGGTAGGAAAGAAATACCAGTTAATATCCTCCTGCAAATTTCATCCACCTGTTCAAGACATGCCACAAGATGGTGAGATGAACAGCACAGGTGTTTAGAGTTTTCAGCTTCTGAAAAATATGCAGGTGGTTCATGGAGAAGTAGATTTCCCTTAGAAAGACTGCTGAGTGGTGTATTCAGTCAGACCCCATCCTAGGCTTGTGTGGACTCGTATCCTGTTTCACACTGTCGTGCTCCTCAGATGCTCATGTGAAGTGGGTGTGAGTAGAGCAAGTGATACCTTCCTCCTCCTCCACTGTATTCTCCTGGCTTCCAGCAATCTGAGATGACAGCTAATATCTACATCATGGTATTTAGTATCTTGACTTTTGACAGCACAACATCTTGGGGTAGGGAGTTCCAGGGTTTATTTGTTGTGTGAAAAAATGCTTTATTACTTAAAAAAATTCTACTCTTCTTCATGCAATTGTCTCTGCAAATCTCCATCACATCCTTCCTCAGTTAATTCTATCCAAATCTGAAGTTTATGTCCTCTTCTCACATAGGAGTAATTTGATATTTCTAATTACCCTTCTCTGCTTTCTCTCTCTAAAACGCACCTGGGATTCCAGCTAGAGACTTATGGTCAAAGCAGGTGAGAGTGCTCCTCATGAGAAGTACTACAGAGGCACAGTGCAGCTGCAGCCTCTGAACAGTGTAACCACACCATCCCTTGTAGAGTACTTTGCAATAATTTAGCCATCTGGTGAGAAAATATGAACGATTTTGTCAGGGTCAGCATTCAAAAGAAAAAAAGTAAATTTCCCATCATGTGTAGATAAGGCAGGCTGACAGCTGCTACTACCTGGACTTGCAGAAGTAATTAGAGCATAAAAAGGTGCAAATTCCCTTTGAAAAAGGAATGTGAATAGGATGCTTGTCATTTCCTGGAGCTGATTCATGCCTTTGCTAAGCTGTATTTAAGTGTTGGGAGAGCTGGCTCTCACTCATTTAGAAAATTTTATCTAGTATAGTCCACTGGCTAAAGGACAAGTCTGAAGCGTTGGGGCATGGAATCAGGTGCTAGCAGGTACTGAAGAAGCTGCCCTTGGTAGTTCCCAGCCTTTGGGTCATGTGTTCTTGTTGCAGACTCTTCTTCTGACACTGAGAACTTCAAGTCGAATTAGAAAAACGCCTTTGTCTTTAACTTAGATGAAAGGGATTACTGAGTGAGAATCAGAATGTTTTTGGTATTTCAAAAAAGTTAGCACAGTGACAAGATTGGGAATTGTATTTGCAAACAAACTGCATTCACTGCTGCTTGTCAGTCATGGTAAGCACCTGGTAAATGGGATTTGTTAAAACGTTTATCAATCCTGAAGTTTTCTGGAATTTTACAAAACTTTTTTTTCCTCTGGAAGGCCCAGATGGACAAGGATTATTCATATAAAAGTCCAAAATCTAACAAAGGCTTTAGGACCTTGCTAATTTTAGTATGGAAGTGAGAGACCAAATGTATGAGTTAACAAAATTTAATGGATTCAGATTTAGTTTCCTTGACTGTTTTCATCATTTCATCAAGAATTTTAAGTGATGTTAGCAATTAATTAAAAAAAAAAAGTGAAGAGATGAGGATCAAATATTAGTCTGAAAATTGTTTGTGATACCTATGTGAGTAATGCTTTTTGGGACAAATATGAAGACAGATTCATTCATAAATGACTCATAAGCAGATAAATGGGATAAAATCCCAACTGATATTATTTTAACTAATAACCATATTTCTAATGTCATTTTTACTCTCTCAAAAGTTTGGACAACTGGAAAATTGAATTGAATTTGCCTTTGACTTTAATTGAAACATGTATTAAGGACAGGTAACATTGAGGGAAAGCTGTCCCTGATACGCCATTCCATGCTTTAGACAAAATACCGTTATTTGGTGTAATTACAGAAACTCTAGGCAAAACAAACTGTCCAGGCAATTGCCCAGATAATTCAAGCTTGTTAGC
>JAWWES010000001.1:86301735-86314121 GCA_035583135.1 Lophotriccus pileatus | reverse complement strand
TTATTTGGTGTAATTACAGAAACTCTAGGCAAAACAAACTGTCCAGGCAATTGCCCAGATAATTCAAGCTTGTTAGCCTTGTCTGCTTCATCACAGACAACACAGAGTGTAATTGAAAAGAACAAAAGTCTCTTGAAGACAACTTCTTATCTCCTTTGATCCTATACCCCCTGACACCCGATTTGGAGACTGCTCATATGAAGTCTAGTATTGACTGAGTAAAGGAAGCTTCCCTTTTTCAGTTTCCTTATTTGGCTGACATAAGGGCTTGAGAGAATGAAAGGCATTAACTGTTTTTTTATTCTCTACAGACAGTAAGAGCACTCTTGAACAACAACAGCACAGTCACTGTTCTGCGGTCAGGCTTGCATGCTGTCTTCAATGAGCAATCTCTGGATGTGACTAAAAACCTCTTTCGAGACAAGTTTAGGAATCCAAAGAAGCGGCAGAAAAACATCCAATTCAAATGTAATTTTTTTTTTTGCTATATTTTGTCTATCCATTGTTAAAGCTCCAGCATTTCCTCTTGCTCATTCATGGCATCTGCCCTAATAGGAATTACAGTCTTGCTGTAACCCAAAGGGCTGGAAAAGAGCCAACAAAATTGAGAATGGATCATGTGGTATTATCCTCCTAACTCTAAAGGTTAAGAATTAAAGGCTGTCCATTCTCACTCTCTCTGAATGCTTTTTGTGGCAGCAGGAGTGGGATTTGTGTTACTGAACTATATATCTTCTAGAAGAAGATTGCCAAGCAAGGATATTAATTTTTTCTTTCTTTTGACAGAAACGATGTTTTAAATCATCGCATTTTACATTTTTCTCTGTTATTAATTAAAGCACATAAAATCATTTCTTATGGCTAGATTTTAAAATACTGCATGCTGAATTGGACAAACTTTCAACTTTCATGTCCTTTTGCTGTATTGTGGCCTGTGGGATCAATGTTATGCTGTAAACAATAAAATACTCAGTTTGTATGCAGACGTGACATAATGCATTTGCCAGCTTAATGAAAAGGAAGAGAAACATAATGGCAACGTAATTTTTAGATTAATAGTCTGCCATTTAAAATGTTAGCAAGAGATGGGCAAGTTCGACTAGGCTGCATACAGAACTGACAAGGGGAAACCTCAGCTCTTTGTTCCTGCTCCATCACTGACTTGTGCACTGACAAGGGATATGCCCCAGACTTTCTGCGACTGCTTTCAGTAGGAATAATAATTTGCCTTCTTCACAGAACCATCAGGAGAACTATTTCAATAATACTTGTATGTATGTTAAAATCAAAACCAGTGCACAGAACACCCTTATTACATTTTTACATTATATTATCAATGATCTTACTCTTTCCAAGGGGGATTTATTGCATTCTCTGTTTTCATTTCTTTTACAAACTCTCCTTTATAATAAGCAAGGTTTCACAGACTCTCTATATTTGATTTCTTGAAGGAAGATATCTCACTTAGAAGGATATAAATTCAGAGAGATGCAGTTTCCCTTTTGGCATTGGGTGGTAGGTTCCAATCTTTTGGGGTAACAGCTGCACTGATATGTGGCAACATTGTCTGTATTTCTGTTGGCCCACAGAATATTCTGCATTTAATGTTATTGCTTGAAAACTGTTTTCTCCCTTCAACAGATAAACCAAGATTATTTTTTTTCTCAACCACATAAAATCTCAGACACGTATGTTAGTATGACCTATAACCAAATTCCAGCTTTTTCATTAGAAGTGCTTTTTCTTGTCACCTTTGCCATGATGACTAGGTCAGTGGAGTTATGGTGGAAATGGACATGAACATGAATTCTGACTGATTTCAAAGTAGGGTACTATATAATAATCAAAATACTAGGAACAAATGTCTTAATCCATTTTAAAGTAAAGATAAAAGAAAAAGAAAGCTAAAAGTTGCAGAAACAAACCAAAAGGCAAGCCAATCACTTCAAGTAATAATCTCTCTTCTGTATTTCACAGGTTTGAAAAACTTAATTTCTTCACTGAGATCTTCCACAGATATTCGGGATCTCCTGAGCTGTTTTTCTTCAGATCTTCAGACTTTTGTCATTAAGGTACAAAATCAACAGTTTCAGTAAAGAAAGAGTGATCACATCATTTATCCTGCTACATGCTGACTGCCACTAGTCTGCAGGAGCTACACTGCACACTAGCAACCTGACCAGACTGCAGATTTGCATAGATACAATTTATGCATGCTGTGGAAAAGGGAGAATTAATTGGTATACAAAAATTCCATCTGTGCAAACATATTTTTGCACATATATCCGCTCAAGCCATTTCAGTATCTGCTCTCATTTCATAGACATATATTATTGCAGTCGCTAATAAACCAAAAATCAGAAGTAATATATTATTAAAAATGAAAAGAATACTTCCTGATCCCTGAAATCCTTGATTCACTAAACTGTTGGCTTTCAGAAGGAAATAGGAGAGTGACAACTTCTAGTACAAAGTCTCTAGCTCTTGTGAAAAATTCAAGTATGACCAGGCTCACATATGTACCTTTTCATAGATTACCTATTCTACCATCCCTCTTCCTTCCCTGATTCAGAACTAGTAGTAGCTTGTATGCTGCATTGGGTTGGTTGCCAAACCAGTTAACTTGGGTCTGGGTGGTATTTAGAGTTTGGGTAATTTTTTTCCCTTTCTGAAGAAGCGAAGTAAACTGTACTTATTTGACTTACTTTTTTTTTTTTCTTTTTAAATTGAGAAAGATACTTTTCAGTTCTGTGGTGTGTTCATCTCTTAGAACCCTCAGCTACCTCATGGGATGGTATAGAGAAGAAAGAGCAGGACTTTTCCTGGCGTTTCACAGTTATAAAGCATAAGGCAATAGAAAGGAAAAAAAAATTACTACGAGAGTAATTAAGCATAGGAAGAGATTGCCTAGAAAGGCTGTGGAATCTTTATCCAAGAGAAATTTAGAATTTGGTTGGACAAGTCCTGAACTAAGCTGGCCATGCATGGATAATAGATCAGATTAGGTAATATCCAAAGATCTCTTTCAACCTCAGCTATTTTAGGATTTTAACAGAAAAAAGATGCTTGTTGCTTTTTCCACCTTTGTATTGAAAAACTTGAAACTATTTCCCAGGGAAATAGTCTGCCACACAATAAGGAATTCTTTTAATCAACTTTATTATAAACCAGTTATTTTCTTTATCTGCAGCCAAGCAGGAGTAAAGAGGTGTTTAAAAAGCAGGCATCAGATTTTATGTTGAAATGGAACATCCTACTGAGCACTGTAGGCAAGATTCTGACCATCAACAGGACAGACAGTTTTGGTAAGTAGGATCTTCATGATATCTCATTTGATATGCCCCTTTCTGACCTGAGATGACAGATGCAATAGATGTAAAAGTACCTAATGGGGGCGACAAGAAAGCTGGAGAGGGCCTTTTCATAAGGGCATGTAGTGACAGGACAATGGGGAATGGTTTTAAACTGAGAGAAGTATTAAATTAGATATTAGGAAGAAATTCTTTACTGTTAGGGTGGTGAGGCACTGGAACAGATTGCCCAGAGAAGCTGTGGATACTCCATCCCTGGAAGTTCAAGGCCAGGCTGGTTGGGGGTTTGAGCAACCAGATCCAGTGAAAGGTGCATGGCAGGGGGATTGGCACCATATGGTGTTTAAGGTCCCTTCCGACCCAAACTATTTTGTGTTTCTATGACTCCATGATTGTAACTGACATAAATTCATGCTACATTTAATAAAGTCATCCCTTCTTTCTAACTCCTTCCTTCAATCACCATTCTCCTGGTGATGTGGCTATAGATAGGTCAGGGAAATTAAATTATTAGTTTTTGACCAGACAGTTGTCTGAGCAAAACTCTAGGATGGGCAGAAGGGAGGAGAGCAGGAGCATGCAGCTGGAGATGGCAGGAAGGGCAGGACTCCCTCTTTTGGCAGAAGCCATAGTTTGTCTGTGGGGAAATGGGGACAGCATCCTGAGGTGAGAGTCTCTGCTCTCCCTCCATACCAGAGCAGCACACTGCAGCAGAAGGGTGTGATGGAGAGATGAGGTCACTAATATCCCAAACCGTAAACATTCCAGGTTTATCAAGTGATAGCTCCAAGTCCTTCAGGTTCTCTCTACGTATTACTGAAAGAGCTGCTCTGCCAGAGCAGATCACTGTGATAACTACTTGCCAAAAAGGCAGTTAGTTCATCTGACAACAGCTATATGCCCCTTTTCCTTATGCCTTACACTGACCTAAATGCTTGTCTAGCCAGCAGCACACTTGTTGAAAGTGTTAAACTGACTGAAAATAGTCACTCCTTTAGCTGGGTTAGTTTTCTCTCTGTTTTAGGGCTCTGAGCTGTCAAATATCAAATCCATCACACACCAGTGCAAGGCAGGAGAAGTGAAGAAATTGTGCAGTCATGTTCACTTGAAGTGATTTGAAGTGATACAACCATGTCTTAAATCAGTTCAGTCTCTAGCCTAACTGCCTTTCTTGTCATTTGTAACACCTTTCAGAGGTTTCTCTCTATTATTCATTCTGCAGAAATGTACCATCTCCTGTGAGAAGCATCTAATCCTAAACTGTATGAACCTCCACTTAGTTTTTCAAAGCAGCACCTTCATATTTTTAAGTCTTCTGTTGGATGGGGCTTCACATAAATAGCCAAAGAAAATCTCGTTATCTTCTTTGAAATGCTCCTTCAAAGCCATACTTCCATGTGTTTCCTTCAAAGACATAACAAAGGGATGTGTTAAGGTTGTTGCCTTTTGTATTCTTCAGTATTCTTATCCCAGTAATGCCTGTATTTGTGCCTCTATCAACCACCCTTCTTCTGCATCAAGCTCCTACCTTTTGCCTTATGTTTAGACTGTAAACTGTCTTAAGCAGGATCAGAGTTTTGTTCTGTGTCTGCAGGGAACATAGCACAGTAGGACTGTTCGTCCATCAGCTGCTGCATTACAGTAATAATAAAATAATCAGTCATTTCTTTATCTCTGGAGGAGTTCTCCACAAAACTTGTTACATTGTTACATTGTTAAATTGTTACATGCAATATTCTTGGCAATGAGGAAACTGGGAATGAATTCCAAGAACTGCACTGGAAGCATAATATTTATTGAAATCCCCCATGATGATGACGTCCTCTTCCCTCTTTCCACCACAAGAAGAGTTTAATGAATTTTCTCCTTGTTCTGCAATTGTCAAAGGATGAGATGCAACAGATGAAGTGCATGTCTTCCACTGCAGAGCCTTCCTTCAACTAGTTACAATTTATATTTTCACCTTACTTATGACAGTCTTCCTACTATACTTCAATAACAAAAAAATTTAATTTATTCTCCTATATAAGAGAATTAAAAATGGTTTTTAATCTTTTGCTATGATGCTCCAATAATTTGGTCACTATTATCTTCTTTCTTAATAACCCCAGTTCTTTAAGATGTTGGGTTATTTGATCTAATGATGTCCCTTCTTTATACGTTTCTATTCCTTTAGGATATTGAGTTTTAGCAGACAGGCTGAAGCAGTTCTGTTAACAAACCATCTGGTGTAAAAGTTCTCAGGGTTGTTGCTTTTCAGAAATTTCTTAAATCTCAGCATTTCTTGCAGGAATAGTGGGCATCCTGCAAGTCAAACTATGTAGCATCCACACTGAGGAAACACAATTACTTAGGGAAATGTGTGAGTGCCAGTGTATCTGGCCAAATGCAGTGTGTCTCACACCCAAAATCAACCACATACTAGTAACCAAAACCAAACTTACTTCTGACTCAGTCTCTTGCCTGGGAGTTTGCCACATCCAGCACTCATAATATACTGGTGTACTTACACCTCAGAATTTAGAATTGGCTTATACCCTTTTCCAGCCCAGCCCAGCCTCCACATGGGTGATGCCTAAGTGCAATCGGAGGGACTGTGCAGTAACCCTTGCTGAAAGGCAGCATGGAGCAAGTGTGCAGCTGCAGTCAGGGCTACTGGGACCTCGACGGCTCCTTCAGCTCTACCTCCTCTCCAGCAATTGTGCCTCTACATACCTCCCTCACAGAGTTTCATGTCAGCTCACACACCTCTGGTTCCTTACTGGTCTACCTTCTAAGGCATTCCAAGTCATGAGGTCTGGACAATGGCTTGTGCATTCTTCCTTTTCAAGCAAGCTGTTTCAACCTAGTCCCTCTTGAAAACGGTGTATTATCCTGTCCCTCTGTATTATCCCAAGGGACAACTGGAGTGGTAGCTTTGGTTTCATGCTTACTCTTACTGAATATGTTGAAAACACCTGAAAGACTGACAGAAACACCCTTGGACTACTAATGTCAGGTCTGTATACTTTCAACTCCAACTATAAAAATCCCTTTCCATAGGTAAACAAGCACCTACTTTGCTATAGTTTAAAGACCCCCAAAAGGATGAAGAGCAGAAGCAGAAGCTTCTCAGGCACATATAACATCAAAAGAGACAGTATTTTTCATTTTTAAAGCTCTATAAACCTTAACTGTTCACATAAATTGTGGTGCCTCCTTGATATCCATGTGAACTTGTTTGTGGGATGCAGAGGTTATAAATTACTTCATGAATTACTACGCAGATTTATGGCATGGAAGAAGATCTACTTTTTACTGTAAGGGCTTCCAATCAAGGTATTATTCAAATGTCAGTGGCCTCAGTGAGTCTCTCTTGGCTTTCAGCAGTTATGGCTCAGGCTGCAAGGTAGGCATAGGCCATGTCATGTCATAAATACAAGACATACAGATGTCTGTAGGAGGTTTTGCTTGGGAAGAGGTGGAACGATTTATCTGTGTGAGGGGAGAATGGGAATGATATGTGGTTATTGATAAGCCTTGTAGTAGAAATGAATGTGGGGGGAAAACTTGAACAGGAAAGTGAATGAACACAAGTACACCTTCCTTGCTAAGTTAAATAAGGGAAAAAGCTTTTGTTTATGTTTAAAACCCGCACTTGGTGCCTATTTTGCTGTGATATCTGGAAGTACGTAATTTTCTAAGTCCTGTTCAATGAGTACTGATCTGCTACTTTATCTAGCCCATTACTATAACAAAGCCCTTCAAAAAAGAACACATCATAAAGATTAGCAAATTAAGAGGTTGTCATAATTATCTGTTTTTCTTTAAAACCAGGATCCTGGCTTTTGTTGAATTTGCTACTCGTCGATTTTGCGGCTCACGTTTTCCAGACCTATATAGAGGAGGAGAAAGAAGATGGAAATTCCTTGGTTGCAAAGGAAAATGATGTCCCTGTTCTGTGTGTTTATGAGCCCAACCATCTCTCAGCCTGTTTTTCAGAGGATCAGCCTCAAGCCAATGCTCCACAGACAGCTCTCGTGATGCAGAACCAGAATAACTTTGGATTAAGCAATATTTTCCAGAGTTCTGAGTTGTTTGGTGAACACAGCCACTGTCAGCAAGGTGAAATTAACATTAACTTAAAAGAAAACTATGACAAAAGCCCAGTTATAGATTGGGTAAATTAGAAGGGATTGGGAGGGCTATGTTTGATTGGGGGGTTTTATGCATGTAAAGTAGAACTAATGAAAACCAGATTTTCATGGAGCTGTATCTGATGTCCCTGAAACCTGTAGCCATAAAGCATCCTTCACATCTCACACCCATCCCATGATCCTATCAAGGGCTTGTAATTTCCACACCACCCATCTCTTCAGCACTACAGTTCCCTGATCTTTCCATAAGTTTTCAGCAGACCTCTGGTGCTCCATGAGATTCCCCAGGCATTGTCTAAGGAAGAGCAGTACTGTTCAGGTGGGCTGGGAGCAGGTTGTGGACTAGCTGGCAAAACGGACTGCGTGTATTTCTGGATCAGAAGACAGAGGCACAGGGTGGTCTTTTCTCACTGTTGGAAGCACCAAGAGCACATTCTCTTGTCTCCAGTTATCTGTTAATTTTATCAAAAGATGCAGAAAAATTAAATCCTTGAGATCTTTCTCTCCACCAGCCCTTCTTGCAGTCGGTCCACTGCTCTGAACTTACTAGGATAAAGTAAGACATACAGGTAGAAAACAAGATAGTCTTTGAGTCTTCTAGGATACAAGGCTAAAATATAAGGACGTATGGGAACATAGATCAAGACTCTGCTTAATGCAAGTGATTAATTAGACATTCAGCTGTGTTCAGATTTCTCTTCCATGCAGTAACATGGAAGTTAAATTAAATTAAAAGCATTGTCTTAAATCTCAAAGAACACTGTGTTTTCCAGAAAACTGTGAAGGACAAATGTTAATGGCACCAAGACTCACAAAGAAAATTACATTTTTGGGATTACCCTGCTATAGTTATTTTACTCCCAAGAGGTATTCAGTTTCCATACACTAGGACCAGGAGTGGAAATTGACTGTTTTAAAAACATCCTTATTAGTTATAATGACCTTTGGGGCCCCTAATTTCTAATTTGCTAAGACTAGCTCAGTAATGAAAATTGGAGGGGAGAAAGCAGGTATGAAGGGGACAAACCAAGAATGATTTATACATGTGATGGGCATGTTTGACAGCTTTTGTTATTTTTCAAATGTAAAATAATGACCCATCCTGCCATACCACCTTATAGTCAAAAACCAAACTGAGCTGGGCGCCAGCTATTAGCAGGAGAGCCCTAAATCACTGATGATCAGAAATCAGGAAATAAATCACTAGAAATCTCATTCAATATCTGCCCTGCTTCCTATGCTCTTCACTGTGCTGCCCATATGGGCTTTTGTATGGCCTCCTATGCACATTTCAATGCTTTTTGCAGGTGTTTGATCCAGACACAGACAAGGATTTTATCCAGGTTTGGTCTGCGTGAGTGATGTGCCTAGAAATATGTCTGTCAGTTTTGTATGTTTTGTGCCTGATTGCAAGAACAGAGCAAGGCTGATTAGAGTGAAGGATGAGGGGTGTCAGAGTAAGAGAGGAAGAGTATAAAATGTGAAATGAGGAGTATGACAACTTGAGAGAAGTTATGGATGAGGAAAGGACACAGTGAAGGATTAAGTGTAGAAAAAGTTTAGAGATTAAAGAAGCCAACAGGTGACGGATTCTACCAGTCCATGTGCAAGATGCTTATAATGGTGGGATGAAAAAGAGATTCTAGTAAGGGCCTGTTGATGTTGTGGTTCAGCTTTCTGAGGGAGCTGAAAAACTTGAAGCTGCAGCTCCAAAGATCTTCAGGGTCTGCGATAGAGTGAGCATTTCTGTCCACCTGTGTTCTTCAGACAGGAGGCAGCTCCCACCTCAACCATTGCAGATTCCTTCTTTTTTGTGTCAATACGAATTCCATAGGTTGATAAAAAACGCAGCTGCCAAAAGCAACTCCATCACCCACCCCTTTGTATGGCCATCTCTGTAGATCCTCTGAATAGATTCTCATTGCATGAGAATTTTTTTTCTGTGACTTTTGATCACCATCATCATTGTGCTCCCAGGCAACCATCTCCCGTGCATCCCTGCTCCTAAGTAATCCCCCTTCAGCCCATTCTGTTGGTATCTGAAGCCTCAGCAGCCTTAGTGGCATCCACCAGCCACACTGTTGTTTCCGGGACTGCATTTCTGCTGCCTAACATATTGCTCTGTGCATCATGGGTTTATTTCATAATTTTTGCTTCACCTCATACCGCTTCAGCAGCTCTCTGTGACCCGCTGGTCAGTTCCCATCCTCTACTCCATCCACTGCCAACAACACCAACCTCCATAGCATTTTAATCTTGTCTCACAAGGCACTTCTATGCCTTCTCTACAGTCTGTTTTACTGTGGGAAAAAAACCAGTCTGGTCATTGCACTTCCACCCTCATCTCATTGAAATTAGTGCTAACCCCTCAGTTTTGCTACAAAATCCTGGAAAAACAAGAAGGAGGACTGGTAACAGAAATCCGAAAAGAATCTCCCAACCTTATGCTGTTATCAGCAGCACCAATATGTGTCTGTGGATTAGCAGCTCACTTCATGATCTTTTAGTTGTCACCTTAATTCTTTCTCTTCCTTCCCCATCTGTTTTTTGTTTTCCTTTCCTAGTTCATGCTGAATATAAATTACACTCCTCAGCAGAGAAACTGTATTTTTCCCTTTATTTTGAACAGTGCAGCACATTTCTGAGTCTTATTTTTAAATATAGTTTTAAGCATGGAAATAATTGTTAATAGTCTTGAAGAGAGAATACATTCCAAGTTGGTGGCATCTCCCAAGGAAAACATTGGTTTTATATGAAAAAATGTAGAGGGTGGGGAGTGAGACAATAGAAGATTTGTACACACTGGCTTAGAGGGAAGTGTGGCAGATGAAATGCTATATAGCCAAACACATATAGTATGAACTAAGAATTGATGAAACCAGTGGCAGTAACGGAGATGTTCTGAGCGAGCTGTAATCTATAAACGTGCAGCTCAGAGAGCATTGGCCCGATCTTTATTCCTTATCACAGAGCTTGCAGTTGCTTTCTCTCAGCACGAATAGCATTTTTTTCATCTAGAAAATCCTATTCTAGGTTTCTGCTCTTTGTTCACTTGTTACCAAATTAAAATCCTATTAAACTTCACACCTGCAGTGGGTTTATCTGCTGAGCACTGTGCTGTAGCTTTTAATCCAATTCCACACCTTCATAACATACAACGTACTGCAAATCAGGGCACAAGGAGACTGAGGGTATGCTATTCCTAGCTCTGTTAGCAGAGAGCAAATCAAACACTTTGATTTGTTAAAAAGGGAGAAAAAATAGGACACAGTTAACTACTTGACACATAGGAACAGTAAGTGTTCATCTGAGTGGTCTGTATAAGCCAGGATACAGAGATCAAGTGAAATCATTAACTAAAATGATCAAAAAACGATCAAAAACATGACCCTAATTGAATTCAGTGTCAAAACTTCTGCTGACTTGAAGAAAGACAGAATTTCAGCATGAAAAAGCGGTTTCCATCAGGACAGAGACAGACTGAGACTATTTGTTTTGAAAGTGAATAGAAAGGCTCATAGCAGAAACACAAAGTGTGAATGACATATTAGAAGTGGATGTGGCCTCCTGTCAGACCTTTGCCTACCTATGAGGAACCCCAGTGTGCACCTCCTCTTGTTGGGTTTGTTGATGTGAAATAAGGCTGGCACCTATAAAATACGTCGGGTTAAACTGGAAAGAATAGGGAAGACTTTTTGTGTTCAATGAAGGGAGAAACTTAAGATTTACAGTTCCTGTTGCCAAAACATTTCCATGTTTCTTTTCTAATTTTTAGCACATTCAAGTAATTTTGGAAGAGAGATTTATTACAACATGTACTAAATTGGATCTTCAAGTGGGAAGGGAAACACTTCTTACTCAAAAAGATGGACAGATACTTCTTTACCTCCAATGAACAGCAAATCTTCATAGAAAACCATCTGGACTTGAAAATTCTTTATGTTACACCATTCTTACTTTTTGATAAAACTTTATGGTATACTGTTTTCATTCTGTTAAATTTAAGACTTTTTTCCCCCTGGAAATACTAAATGCAAAACTGTGCTAGCAATGCAGTTATTTTGTCATGTGATTTGTATTATTTGAATAAATCTTCAGGAAAAAGAGGTGAACTGTTTGGGGCTTGCTTTTATTTGTGTTTCCTGGATTTTTCTGTTGTCAGTAAAGCTGAAGACCTACCTGAGGTAATTGTGGTAAATTTATCTGGAAGCTACAGCATAGATCACAGAATCACACAATATACCAAGTTGGAAGGGATCCACAAGGATAATCGAGTCCAATTCCTGGCCCTGCACAGCATCATCACCAAGAGTCACACCATGTACCCGAGAGCATTGTCCAAATGCTACTTGAACTCTGTCAGGCTTGGTGCTGTGACCACTTCCCTGGGGGGCCTGTTCCAGTGTCCAACCACCCCCTGGGTGAAGAACCTGTTTCTAATATCCAACCTAAACTTCCCCTGACACAACTTCAGACCATTCCCTCTGGTCCTGTCACTGGTCACCACAGAGGAGAGATCAGCACCTGCCCCTCCTCTTCCCCCTACAAGGACATTCTAATTGCAGTGAGGTCTCCCCTCAGTCTCCTCTTCTCCACCATGAACCGACGAAGTGAGCTCAGCTGCTTCTCATACGGCTTCCCCTCAAGGCCATTCACCACATTCGTTGCCCTCCTCAGAACACTCTCTAACAGCTTAATATCTTTCTTATATCATGGTGTCCAAAACCACCACAATATTCACGGTAAGGCTGCACCAGTGTGGAGCAGAGCAGGACAATCCACTGCCTTGACCAGCTGGTGCTGCTGTGCCTGATGCCTCCCAGGACATGGTTGGCCCTCCTGGCTGCCCGGGCACTGCTGATTCATATTCAACTTGCCACTGACCAGGACCCCCAGGTCCCTTTCCATGGCACTGCTTTCCAGCATCTCATTCCCCAGT
>JAWWES010000001.1:86275393-86301635 GCA_035583135.1 Lophotriccus pileatus | reverse complement strand
GGCTGCACATTTTGTCCAGAAGGACCATGTGAGAGACAATATTGAAAGCTTTTCTGAAATGCAAAAAAGATTACATCAACTGGCTTCTCTTGGTCAACTAGCTGCATTACCTTGTCATAAAAGGAAATTAGGTTTGATAAGAAGGACGTTCCTCTCCTGAAGCCGTGCTGGCTGTGACCGATGACAGTTTTGTCTTCCCAGAATAATCTTCTCCATAACTTTACCAGGCACTGAAGTGAGACTAACAGACTTGTCGTTTCCAGGGTCCTCCTTCTTGACCTTCTCAAAAATCGGGACAACATCCACCAGCTTCCAGTCAGCTGGGACCTCTCTGTATTCTCAAAACTGCTCAAAAATCATCGAGAGAGGTTTTGTGATGACACCAGCCAGCTCTTTGAGGATTTTTGGGGGAATCCTATCAGATTTGTAGGGATCCAGCTGGAGCAGCAGATCCTGTACAGTTTAAGAGTTGACTGGGAGTTCATCATTCTCGCAGTCATAGTCCTCCAGCTCGGGGCACTGAGACCCCCTTGGTCATCTGTGTTGACGACAGAAGCAATGAATGACTCTGTGCTCTGTGTCAATTCTGTTTTGTGTCTACTGTGCATAATTTAAAATTTATAGTTATTGTATATAGAACTTAGTACTGATTCCTATGTCTTTAGGAATTCCTGCTTTGTTTCGCATTCCTGCAGGATACAAGAATCAATATCTCACATATAATTCTATCAACTGAAATCAGTCGTATATAATGTTATTGACTTGTTTATGTTAGAAACTAGGCTGTTTGGACTTGTTCTGTAAGCAAAGTACAAGTAAAGAAGTTTATAAAGAGAAACCCTGGCATAAATTTGTATGAAATAGTAAATATAGACTATGAAATTTGTATCTTGCATGCATCAGATTGTATGAAGAAATTCCCTGAAACACCAGGTAAATGGGGGGGTTAAATATTTTTGAAGAGCATGCCTGCAGTGAGTTGTCTGGGCCTGGTTGCTATTTCAAGAAGGGACAACCGTTTTGTTATTTTAAGAAAGGACATATCCTGAATCAGAGAAAAGCACTTGTCAGGAGCTTAGGAAGCTTTCACTTATTTTGGGTTTGGAAATCTACATTTATCTTCTACTTGCATCTCTATTCCTCTGTCTCAGCTCAAGCACTGAAGTGGGAATCAATATTCAAAAGTGTGGTATTACAGCAGATGCAGACAGGCCCATGTGCTAAAGGAAAAGTAATCATGTATTCTGCCGATAAGATTAAGAGTTTGGTGCCAAAATTACACACTCTCGGGAAGTATCTTCACAGCCAGAAAAATTCATTTGGGCTTTAAGACCCATTATACCCATTTCCACTATCCTTCAGGTTTTTATGGTGAAGAAAAATCAAAACAGAATAGGGGGGTCTAAGAAAAATATAAGCTAAAAATATTCAATATTTTCCAGTCAACTTTTATTTATAAGAGTTTAGATTCTAGGTTAGATATAACATATTCTCATGGTACAAGTAAGCAGAAGTTGAGTCAGTTCAACAGCAATCTGTTCTTCACAGCTGTGGAAAGGTAAGATCTGTGAGATGTACCTGAGAACCTTCAGACAGGCAAAGGCTCCTGTGAGATTCATTGCTCCCTGTCTCTTATGGAACTTGTGCTCCTTAAATAATTTGCACAAACGCAATGAAAGTTTACAAGCATATGTTTCAAAGAATTACAAGTTTGCATTGCCATATTGAAGGGGTCTACTGCCAAGAACAGAAAAGGAGCTGGATGAAAAAGTGCCTTTACTAAATCAGGCCACTAATATAAACTCAAATATACATCCAAATCTTTGCCTAATTAAAACCTTGCCTGGGAAACATATCATTTAATAGCACCTCCATGTACTTACATACCAAAACGCATCCTGCAAACACCAAACGAGTGCTGCCTGCCATCTTGGACTTGGGGTCTTGCTGTTACTTAACCCCAAATGAAGCTTTCCCTGCAACAGGTATATTCATATGAATATTCTCATTCTCTCGTTTCTAATAAACGGAGAGGTCGCACTGCCTCTGCCCGGACAGTTGCATCTGCCCATCCGGGTTTTGTGGTGCATGCAGAGAACTTTCTTAGTGAGATACCTGCTGGGCTGTGCACCTGACCCAGGGGCTCCAACAGTGTCCCAGGTGCCCCGCAACCGACAGGTAACCCCGCACGGAGCCCCCCGAGGGGCACCCACACGCCGCGGGCGGGTGTCCTACGGGAGTCCCGGGCAGGTGCGGGCAGCGCATCCCGCACCGCACGGGGCTGGGGCGGAGGCAGGACGGCGAGGCACGCCGTGCCGCCCGATCGACCGGGGGATTGCTGCGAACATTCGGCAGCGGGGAGGGGGCGGTGCGGGACGGGCGGCGGCCGCGGGAGGGCGCGGCGGGAGCGGCGCGGCGGGAGCTGCCGCAGAAGATGTCGGCGGGGCGGCGGTGGCCGTGGTGGCCGTGGTGGCTGCTGCCGGCGCTGCTGTGGGGCGGCGCGGGGGGGTACGTGGTGGTCAGCTCGGTGTCGTGGCCGCTGCCCGAGGCGGGGGCGGCGGCGGACGAGCTGCACAGCTCCTCCACCGAGGAGGCGCTGCCCGCGCTGCTGGAGGAGGCGGGCGGCCTCTGGAAGCAGAGCTACCCGGCCTCGGCGTACCGGGAGGATGCGGCGCTGGGCTCCGGGCCGGCGGCGCGGCGGCCGGGGCCGGGGGCCGCCCCCTCCAGGATGTTCTCCTACCGGCGGGAGGGCGGCGGGGCGCCGGGACGTGCCGGGACCGCCCGCTTCCTCGCCCGCCACAACACCTGGGGCTTCGTGGCGACGCGGGCCGCCCGAGGAAAGGTACGGTGCCCACGGTGCCCACGCCACGCGGTTCCTGCCGGACGAGCGGCAGCCCCCGCGGCCGCCCTGTCCCGCCGCCGGCAGCGCCCGCGTCGCGGAGGGAACAGCGGAAACTCTTTCTGGAAGAGAAATCGTGCTTGGAGCACAGCGAGGGAGGAGGCACGCTAAAAAATCGCACCGGAGGGGCACCAAAAAACCAACATCTCTAGGCCAGAAAGCAGAGCTGCAACGTTGGGTTTGGAGAGGGCCTGTTTTAGGAGGAGGAAACCCCGCTGGGCTACCACAAAATCTGTCCATCCGTCCAGCTTAAAGGACGATTTCTCTGCACCGGAGGGTCGGGATAATTTTTTTTTCCAGCTTTAAAATATTCCCCTTTTTAAAGTAAAAAGTTGGGATGAGACAGACACAGCATCCAGTACCACTCAGACAAAAGGGGTGAAAAAAAGAAATTTAAAAAAAAAAAAAAAAAGACATCCATAACTTTCTGTTGAAAGTATTCACGTATTAATTAATTTACAATTTAAAAAAATAGACAAAGTTAGAAGTACATAAATCTTCAGAAAGCTTGGCAGAATTACTGGTAGTTTATGTTATTCTGAAATACAAAGTAACAGGTTGAAAAAAAGATACCATTAAAAATATATATACATGGTCACAAGGGACTTGTAATTCTACATCAGCTTGTTGGAAATCCTATTAAATAGTATGATCTTAACTCTTCTGGTTTATGCTCTTGCCAGAAACCCTCAGTGGAATTACAGACATAATGTAGTCTGCAGTTGGCTGCCTCTAGTTAGAACGCAGAAGTAATACAGAAAAATATAATTCATAATAAAATTTGGAATTCATGGGGTTGGTGATTGCTGCTCTGAATGCTAAGCTATGCTGCCTGTGATCCCAATTCTTTTTGAGAATCCAGTGTAACATTAACCTTGCATGACAGACTGAGCATTTTAAGCAATGGGAATGTGTCCTGCAATATTACTGACAGCTATTTTTTTCATTGTAACTCTTAATAATAAAGAAGTATCTTTAGCTTTTAAGTTATGTAGCATCATTAAAGGATTACTTCTAAGGAATGCCAACAAAGACCATTTATAAGAGCTATAAGCATTAAAATTTTAAAGGCATATAAAGATTAAAAATCAGAAAGCATGCAACCCAGGTAACAACAGGGTTTTCTTATTAACTATTAATATTTAATTTGATTTTGCTGTAAAAGATTTACCACTTACATTGAATTAATATATTGACTGATAATTATATTATTTAACATCTAATAGACCACGAGGAAAGAAGCCTCTGAAGACATGAAAAAAAAACTCCAGTAACTCATTAAGTATCTGTCATTGCTATTTATATGGCATGAAAAGCAAAGTAGGAATATAAATCATAATAGAAAATATTAATGGGTGTCACTATGGGACAAGGACATTTTTGCATCTGTTATATCCACTGTGTGTATACAGGTCAGTGTACGGGAGAAAACTTTTTGAAAACTTGGCTCTTTGGCATCCCTCCTCTGCCATGGGAGGAGGTTTTACTCTGGTGGGCTTGGTGGCTGAGACCCCTCCAGACCTGATGTTCCTGCCCAGGAAGTTGAGTTGATGTCCAGTTTGACTTGGAACAATTCCTGCTAAAATGCTTTTTTCTCTGTCATGACAAACCGATGCAATGACATTGTAAGGCAAAGCCAAAAGGGCAGGCAAAATTAGTGTAAAAAGCAGGCTGAATCAAGGCTAAATTAGGCTCTGTATCCTTTTGGGTTTGAGGAAAGGTATCAGCACTGGTTTAAAGTAAACATTTCTTGATGCTGATGGCATTGATTTTAATGCTCTTAAACATTTTTAATTTGGTAGTTTCTTTGAGGTCGTGGAAGAGAAAATGTTTTCTATAGTGCCATGGGCAGGACTGGAAAGAAAATATAGAGGAGAGATCTGTTTTCATAGAAGCATGATAGAACTAATTTAGAGGAGATAGTTTAATTTAGAAGTGCTGTCTCATGATGACAACAGAGAGTGGGAGCAATGGGGCTGGCTGTCCCCTCTGCTAGAGCCCTTGAGGGAATGCCCCGCATTGTAAACCCTCTGTGTGCAAAGATGTAACCAGTTGCTTATTTGGATTTTGCAGATCCAAGGTATGCCCTATGGGAACTGTTTACTTGTCAGCGATGGTCCAGTCAATAACAGCACTGGAATCCCTTTCTTTTACGTGACACCAAAGGATAACACTGTGACAGATCTCCTGAAGAATCCCATGGCTTCTCTGACCCTGCCAGAAACAGATGGAAATTTCTGCAGGTAACAGTTTTATCTGCCTACTACCACCTTCAGTGAGAACAGAGACCTCAGAACAAAATGCTGGATCTCAACCTTCAGTGTCTTGCTTTTATTTTTGTCTCTCACCAGCAGCTACATGCTCCTTCCTAGGTTTGTTGTGCAGCAAGTTGCGCTGGTAAAGCATAGTAGAGAAAAGCAGAGGTGTCACTGAAGTATATTGTAGCATCAACAGTTAGAGTGGCTTTCAGCTTGCACATTAACATACCTAAATTTTAATCTCTTCTTGGAGGTGTCTACATAAAATCTAGGTGTTCAAGATCCTATTCTAGTCTATAGTGATCTAGTCAATAAGATCCATGGAGTTTCAAAGGCTATCCAATTCATGGTAAAGCAGGCGCTGTTGCTCTGCTGAATAACTGTGGAGGCCCTGCTGATTGTCTTGATGGGGATCTAGCTCTCTGGGTTCTGTAAGGGGATCTCAGGCTATCCACTCAGAAGTTATAAACTCAGGACTGTGACACTCAGTCTAATTTCCACCTTTTCAGAGGATATGATTGAGTATCCTTGCAATTTTTTTTATACCCTGTATATCATAAACAGGCAGTAAATAACCCCACAAACAAAGGAAACCAGGTCTTAGGTCTACATCCAGTCCCAGGTTCTTCTCTCCAGAGATAGCAATGAATTGACTTCTTCCTAATCATATCAAAGAATCTTAGAATCACAGAATGGTTTGTGTTGGAAGGGACTTTAAATGCCATCTAAGGCCAGCCCCCCTGCCATGGGAAGGGACACCTTCCACTAGATCAGGTTGCTCAAAACCCCATCCAGCCTGGCCTTGAACACTTCCAGGGATGGAGCATCCACAGCTTCTCTGTGCAACCTGTTCCAGTGTCACCACCTTCACAGTTAAGAATTTCTTTCTAACATCTAATCTAAACTTACCTTTTTTCTGTTTAAAGCCATTGCTTCTTGTCCTATCAGTACACGCTCTTGTGAAAAGCCCCTCTCCAGCTCTCTTGTCAGCCCCTTTAGGCAGTGGAAGTCTGCTGTAAGATCTCCCTGGAGCCCTCTCTTCTCCAGGCTGAACAACCCCAACTTTCTCAGCCTGTTTTCATAGGAGAGGTGCTCCAGCCCTATGATCATGTTCATGGCCTCCTCCACTCCATGTCTTTTTATATGTATAATGAATAACTTCACCAAAGCTTTGCATGTGTAAAATGTATGTATGTAAACTCAAAGATGATTCAATTTTCCCCTCCATTCTTATCTCCTTGAAAAAGACTTATCTCTACCATATGTTTATTTACAGTCAAACATGTGGCAAACTTGGCTGGGCCAACCTTGTGTGAAGTGTTATTTAGAAAGGCCTCTTTAAGTGACGAGGTACATAACACTGAAATTGTGTCAGACAGGACTCCGTTACCAAAGCATATCTTAACTGATGTTCCAAAGAGAGAGCAAGAACTGGAAAGTACAGGCTCCTTCACAAAGAAATGGCACTAACAGTTTTTATCCCAGCTTAAGGTCCTCTTTGGGGAAGAAGAGGTTTTGTCTTAAGAACAGGTTTCCCCAGCTGGGGATTGCCTTGTGTATCACCCCAGTTCTCAAGCCTGTTAGCTGAGAACAGCACTGGGAAAAGCAGTGAATGGCAAATATAAAACATTACTGTAACACTTGTTTGTATTTGTCTCCAGAATATGCTGTTTTCTGAAGAGTTATATGATGGAAAAATGAAATATTTCTTAGTCCTAAGCAGTACAGGTAATTTCAGGCTGACACCCTATTCCCAAGGAACAGAAATTATGGCTTCCTCTGACACTGTCCCATCATCACATTTCTTAAGGCAATTCAGCTTTGAATGCATGAGGAGGTCAACAGAGTGGTGAAGTTAACACTGGAATGGTTCTGCTTGTTCCTTAAATATCTTCTTTAATTATTTCATTAAATATTTTAGATTTATCATTAAAAAAATAAATATATCTGTTCTTTCATTACATGCTAATAGCATTTATCCTGTTTTCTAAGCTTTCTCATATGGTCAAATAGTGAGCTGAATATCTAGACCAAGGGCTTAAAAAGGTATTTGAAGTCCTATGTCCTACTACCCAGTGCCCTATTTTCAGAGGCTCAAGACTCACTGCAGCTTCCATCGATGATAAGTGGTGGTGCTGAGCACTTCTCAAAACTACACACCCATTTAGGCACTTAAGTGTGGCCTTTAATCCCTGACTTTAAACAGCCACACTTAAAAGTCTTCCCGATTTACCTGTTTGGGAAGTGCCAATTCACCAATGAAAGAGAAAGCTGCATGATTTATAGAAATATGAAATCCATACACATCACAAACCTTTGAGAATATTTACTCAATGTCTTTTTGTTAAGTGACTATTAATTTTCAAACCACTGCCCTTGTGCTCAGTATGCCAGATATTTGCTCCTGTTTGTTTTGCAGCCAGGGCAACGTGGATTCTGTCACCTGGCTCTCTAGTCCCCTCTGCAGCCCGAGTCTGTGCTCTCTGGTGAGAAGAGCTCTCTGGGCACCACCAAGAAGCTAAATCTGGATTTCCAAGAGCTTAGGCCAAACTAATTACCAGTCGCCACATCCCTACTCTCTCCCTCCCTACCACCAGTGACGTGCCACCTCCGCCCCGCATCGCTTCTGGGCTTTGCCTCACCCTGAGTTGAAACATAAATCTGAAAAATATTAACCTGACAGTGAGAATAAGGTTTTCTTCCTTTCCTCCTTTGGCCACTGCTGCTCCTGGCCATGCAATCCCATCCTCTCCCTCCAGCTGACCATATGGTGGGCCTATTTTAGCTCAGTAACCCAGCAGAAACCTCTTCCTTTTTTTTTTTTTTCCCTGGATGAGATTTCTACTGGCTTAGTAACTTGAATCAGCTCTCTAAGAGCCAGAGGAGAGCAAAGGAGAGGGAAAGTTAAAAAGAAGGTGGAGGAAAATAGATATCCTCGTTTTAACATGTAATCATGATCTAAATATTGAGCTTACTGCTGAATTGAGTGCACAGATTCAGAGTTTGATCAGAGCTCCTTGCATTACTTATTTTGTTCTAAAAAAAAAACCCAACCCAGTTTGTTTTTCATTACTTCTGGACTTCTCATCTGGAACAGATATTGTTTGGCATTAGTGCAAAGAACAAGCAATATGGCCAATGAAAAGTTGGGATATTTGTGATGTGCAGTTTGTGTTTCTGATGATAAAAAAATGTGAGCAAGCTTTGCGGCTGTCTCACAGTCAGGAAGTATGTGGGCTCTGGGATTTTAACTTTCTTCTCTTCTTTCCACCTTTCTTTCCTAGAGTCGGAAATTAATTTGTATTTTAAACTATCAATCTGTGAGTGATTTTTACATTTAAAAGTAGCAACATCTAAAATTCCAGCCCTGCACACCATTCTTGTCAGATGTTGTCTTCGTCAAGTGCATTATTTATTGTTTTGGTTTCAAAATAATTATGTAAAATATCTGAATAAATCATCTTATACGTGAGAAAGTTCATGTTCTTGTATGCCAGCAATGCATTTGTAGCTTGTTTTCATGTGGAACTTTATTAGAATTCCATTATTAATCCACTATGAGTTGCAAGAATGAAAATAAATGTGAAAGCTGATCGGTGCGTGTAGTCAGTGCTCCTGTGAGTATTTGGCACTCTCCTGAAAAATGCTTCTGACCTATTGAACGCAAAAGAAATCTCTGGCCTTTAGAAAGAAAACATAGCTGACATTTCAATAGTCTTCTTCGATCTAATGAGTTTCAAGTGACTTGTGTGCACCAATTTGATATTAAATTTATTTAGTAGCAAATTGCATTTTTTTGTTTTAGAACAGACTCAAGTTCCAAATCTTGACAATAAATATTTTCATTTTCAAGGATGTGAGGAATACAGACTGGCCTTTTTGGTGCTCCAGCCTTAATATTTAATCAGCTGGAGAGAAAATTTGAAAACCCTAAACTAATAAGAGAAATAATATTTAATAATGAAAGAACAAGAGCTGTGATGCATCTGACTAGCACTAATTGCAAGACATTTTAGTGTTGCAGCTACAGTCTGGATTTCTCATCTCTGACCTAGAGATTGCCATTTCCCAGAGGGAAACAGGCTGCCCCTCTCTGAGAAGACTCTCTGATGTCCAGGATAGAGACAGCATTTGTTAGCAACTACACAGCATCCTATCTGAAGACTGACAAATGGATAATAGAGGCAAGAAAAATTAAATGGTTCAGGGATATAAATAGACTAAGCTGGTATGTCTATGCCATAGACAAGCTGAAGAGATTGAGTCCCATTCTTGCAGTTTTCAGTGGGAGCAAGACCGAGCCCGACATTAAAGCATAGAGCAGCTATTGTTCTAAACACATTTCCCAACACACAGGCTGCTCAAAGAATCCCTCTTTCCAAGAAGGCTTCTGGGTCTGCCTCATTACAGCTGCAGTCTGGAAAACAGGCAATTAATTTTAAACGTGTGCCGCTTCCTTGACATCAAGTTCAGCACATTCATAGGGACCCACTGCAGCTTTCTTAGAGAAGAAGCCATTGCATGGCTGCTGTGAAGTGGCACAAGGGAAAAGCAGTGGGGTTTGGGGGTCCACCATTGGTTTTCTTTTGCTATTAGTTCGGAGGATGGTGTTTCAAATTCGGATTCCTCTCCTTATTTATGATCTCCATCAGGGCCATTTTACCCACCATGCTCATCTGGTGCTTGAGGCAGCAGATCAGCATAATCAGGCAGATGCGTTCAGTGGATAAAAGCTGGCTCCTAAACTCTGTGAGGTTTTCTAAACTCTGCATTGAAAATGCTAACAGGAGGTGCTGAGTAACCCCAGTGCTTCTGTATACCACCAGGCCATGAGGAGAGAGGAGGAATTTGGTGGGATAGCAGCATGCACAAACATCTGACTTCAGTCCCTGGGCAGTCCTGAGAGACAATAAGCCTGCCATGTGTCACAGTCACAACCTTTGAGATGTGAGATGGCCACCCAACATATAACTACTCCTGGGTTTGTGGAGTCAATGCTTGTTAATGCATGGATTAATACAACAAATTTGGTACTGCACCTTCACACAAAGAGAAACGATGCCTGCAGAAGACAAAGGCTGAATTCAGACATCCATCAGTTTTTGAGATCCACCTCCTGATTCAATGGCACCGACACATTTCTAGTTCTGGTATTTATATTGGCCCTTTTTTGTCATATGCAAATAATTATGTCAGTAGCTGTTCCTGAAAAATCTGTATTTAAAAAAACCATGAAGATACCAAATTAGAAAGTCAAACACGAAACCTACTATCATCATAACCCAATGCACACAATACAGCTCTAAATTACTATTTTTTCCCTGTATTCTTAAATAACCAATTTCCTAAAATCCCTTTCTAGTGAAGTAGTATGTGTTCCTCTGACTCTGTTCACAAAAATAGTTGATGCTGTGATTCTTTTTTTTTCTCTGTGATTGTCTATGGTTAAACTATATAAAAGTTTCCTGTCTGAAACATGGAGTTCAGCTGAAGAAATGAGCTGTTATTGTCAATGAAGACAGGCAAACAGACTGGCTTCGCGTAATATGTAATTAAAGCATTCTGGGAAGGATTATCTTCTAGAAAGAGTGAAATTATTTAAAACATGAAAACAGATACACTCACTTAGATGCAGAATACCCACTGTATCAATACACTTCAGCTCCTAAGCCTGAATTCAGATTCAGACCAAGAGACCACTTCCAAAACAAAGATGTCTAACTGCCTTTGCTAGCTCCCAGACATGGCTGATAAAGAAATTCCTGTCAAAATCAGAGCAGGGCAGAACTGCTCAGCCATATCCAGTTGAAGGCCAGCAACAGCTTTTCAGATTATGAAATTGCTTTCAGCAGAGATTTTGTTTGACGTTCATGCCACAGAGATTAGCAGCACCAATACATTCTTTCTGTTTCGGAGACTCTGGCACGTAGTGTATGGTGAGCAAATTAATTGTATGAGGAGGATAACTTACTTTTCAAAATTAATCACATCTATTAATCAAAATTATATGCACTTTACATTAACTCTCCAAGAATATAGCATTCCCTTCCTTCCTTTCTCTAGATTTTAGAGGACAAAAATCCTATGATGCATTGTACATCCTAGAATAGAACACTGCTTTTTCACCTTGTGCCCAGTTTGGGGCTATATAAAGAGGAGCCCTGTGCAGGGTGTGACAGGATGCCTACCTTGCATCCATGGGAGGGGACAGGGATGAGCTGTGTCAGCATCCAGTCCCCACCTCCTAATTACATGGTTTTGCACCACTGCTGTCACTATAGGAGAGGTTAGGATGTGTGGAGGCAGTCATTGCCCTTATACCGCACATGAACTCTATGCTTTAAAGTAGAAAAAGAATGTAGGAAAACTGTTCTCTGGGGCTTTCTTCTTGGGTCTCTGTCTCTTCTTTTCTGCAATAGGGGAAAGCTCTTTCCGAACTTCCTCTTCCATTCTGCTCAAGAAGTAGAGGGATAATAGCAGTGCATTCTCACAGGGCAAGGAGAACTGTGTTCAGGGGATATGGGAAGGATTTGTATGTCCTGACAAGGAAGATGGAAGGTCTTGTTTCTTCAGGGGAGTAGAGGAGAATGATGTCAGCTGCTCTGTGGGAAAAGAAGGCTGGAAAAGAAGAAAAAGAGAGATATTCCTCTCCATAGAACCCTGCTTCCGCCCCCAGACCCTGGAACTTTACTGAACATTTGTCATAGCGGTTCCTTATTGGGGACGCCTGGCATTCCTTCCCAAGTGCCTCCCAAACTCTCATTTTTCTTTTACTGCTGATCTGTGGCAGATCCGTGTCACCTCACTAACGGATTGCAGAGACTGAGAATGAAGATAATACCTTTGGTCAGAAACCAGGAGACATAGAGGAGTCAGTCAAAGCAGGGATCTGTGAAAGGGAGTCCTAAGCAAGACCCAACATCATCACCTTATGTGCCAATATAACCACAGCAGCCTGAACTATGGGTTCATCACATCTGGACTTGGATAGTTGTTGTATAAGAACCTTCTAATTAAACAAGAGATGGCAAGTGTAATAAACAATTTAATGAGTAGGTGGCAGTCTTTACTGTGAACAACTCTTGAACCGTGACCCAAAAAGCATGGAAGTGTTACGTAGTAAAATAAGTGGGACATGTTCGCTGGCAGTGCACTTCACAGCATTGCATTTCTGTTGGGAAACATATTGCACTTGTATACAGACCTCTCAGTAAAGCTGGCACCTTTGTAACTAAATGTGGCTCATGTTGTCATCTCACATGCTTGGAAGAGAACTGGCTGGACTGGGTCAAACTCTGCATACCTAGTTTTCTCACTATAAGCAGAGAAACAGGAACAATGAATTCTTTTCTCTTCACAAATCAGATGAATAATTAAGATGCTCCCTCTTAATGCACTGTCTTCTTATCAAATGCATAAACTGAATATTCATCCAATTTAATCTGGCTTTCCTAATTTTCTGCAACAAAGTGTATGTATTCTAAATAAGCATGGAAAAATGTGTTCCTCTACTGCTTGGTCTCCTTCCAGTTACCTTTTTTCTCTTCCCCTCAGTTCATATTTTATCCTCTCCAGGGAAACAGATGACCTGATTCTGGTAAAGACAGGGCCTGAGAAACCACCTTGGGTTTCCTCAACAGAGCAACAGTATCACCATCTCTGCCCCTGGCTCTGCCTCCCCCTCATCCCCAGCCAGCAGCACATAAATGTTATTTATTTAAAGCTGCTCCTTCACACCTCCTTGTTCTTGTGCCAGCAAAGATAAAAGGAACCCAAGGACCGAGAGCTGAATACACGTTTATACAGAAGGCAACACGTGACTAGTGAATGCATGAATACACCTCTACAGATATAAGGGAGGAATATTTTACGAAATACCTATTTATCCCTGGTATCCTTTTATTATTTTTAGTAAAAGTAAGAGATATATTCCTTATTTATTACTAGGAAGCAAATCCTGCATTTACGTTGGTTGTGCTGATAACAGCACTGGAAAGTCAAGACCTGCTCGCAACATTTAGAAGTGGTAACTGTAAGTTTAGTGATTTTGGGTGGTTTAAGAAGTATGAAAGTAATCACACATCATTAGGGAAATACTATGCCAAAAAAAGATACAGAAACAGATTTACTTCAAAATATGAAGGGCTCCTTTGAAAAAGAAAATACTAATGCTAATGTAAGGTTGGAATACAAGATTCCTATTCTGAAACAGAAAAACTATGATAAGAGGCAGCCCTGAATGCAAAGCCAACAAAGTAATAACAGTGTGCTGAACTCAAATGTATCATTGTGCTGTTCAGCTCCTCCAAAACTTCACCTAACATAATCTCAACAAAGAACTTGTTTGCCTCGTTTCCCAGAAAAACAAACTGACCCTCCAGAATATTATTCCAATGTGCAAAATTCAGTCTGAATAATTTTTACTGTCAATATAGTATTGTGTGTGTCAGTCATGTAGCATCCTGGCTCACAATCATGTACAGAAAATTGTAAACAGAAGAAAAAGCCAGGGGTAAAAAAAAACATAAATAAAACCATTCCAGGTATGGATGCATAGTGTGGGGGTTTCATTGTCAGACAAATATGTGGAGAGCAGGTTCTTATGTAAACTGGGAAGTAGTCACATTTGCCACTAGTCCTATCAGGCAAAACTTTCTCAGCATAGGCAGGCAGGGTTCACTGCTTAACCACAGCAATGTCAAGTCTATTGCCTACTCAAAATCAATGAGAATGCTTTAAAAATAAACATGTACTTGCACAAAACCACCAAATAACTGTAATCTGAGAAGGTCAGACCAAAACCTCTCACTGCTCCTGATCACATCCAAAATGTATCACCTTGATCCAGTCTGTGAAATACAGACATTCTTTAATATCAATCCTTTCGAATTCCTCTCTGAAAGCAATAACCACATCTTACCCAGGAGCTATGCAAAGAACGACACTTGCAAATATTTTTGCTTTTCCTTGCTCTTCAGTTTGATTTATGATACTGTTAGGCTGTAGAGGAAAATGTATCTTATTTTCAGATAGTTATTTTTGCTAGTGAGAAGTCCCTTCGTTCACCAATATATGTGTTAAATATATGTTGAATATATAAACATATGCAGAGCATTTGGATACAGTATTAAGCACAAAAGATAACAATAGATCAGGAGGTTGCCCCAAATGGACTTTAAGACTCCATTATCCAGGGCCAGCGGTTCCACGAGTGTGAATCTGCACTGCCCTGGCCACTGGACATACAGACCCTCATCTGACACCCTGTGTATGTGGGATTTGGCTCCTCTCTCTTCAGCTGTATTTGCCTATATTTATTCATGCTTTGGTGGGTGAGCCTCTTGGGACCATGTGTGCTGAATGGCCACACGACACCCAAGGCCTACACAAAAAAAACGCAAGGAGCTAGAGGTGTCCCTAGGGCATGGAGCTGTATTCCTTAGGGACAGGGTGCTCTCAGGCCACTGAAAGACAGATGTGAAATGACATCTTCAGCAGTCAGTGTGAGTTAGTGCTGAGGATCTACAGAATGCCAAGGTGATCACATAGACAAGTTTGTGTTCTAGATGCACACTGATAGAAATAAACCCAGTACCATGGTAGGGAATGCAGGTTTTCAGACACTCAAAACACCACTCATGTATTATTTCATAATAATTTAAAAAAATTTTTTAGAGAAAGCTAGACCATTATACACTGATGTGAACAGAAAGTTTGAGCTTGATCTTTGGCCACTGTCCTTCCTCCCACACAGTAAACCTGGGAGAGGAAAAAGAGTACAAGGGAGTTTGTCTGAAGGTTGTTAAGGTGAACACCCCCTTCAGACAACTGCTGCTCCAGAATGAACAGGATGCTGAAGAAAACATCCCAGAGATCATGTGACAGCAAATGGCCCTTTGGAGGTCAAGCTACAGGCGGTGCCAAGTGCTCACTGGGTGCAGCCAAGTATCAACCAGCCTCCTATACTTCCTTGTATATCTCTGTTTGTGGCCCTCTCTAGAAAAGCAGGTACTTTATCCAGTGAGCTACACAGTTTTTCCTAACCATCTGTGGAGAACCTGCAGGTGTTAAATTAGCTGCAGGAGGATGTCCATATGTTTCCTGCATGCACTAGACACACATTGAGAATTATAACCAAAAATGAAGCCATTGCAGACTGCACACAGTTAAGGCTAAAGGGCTCCAGCCAAGATCTTTAAGTAAAATTGCACACAGATGATATGCAATTTACTGTGATTTGCTGCTTCTGACTAAACACAAAGAAGAAACACAGCCTTCACTTCCTAATGCAGTTTTTTGGGCTTACATGGGGAGATGGTTCCCCGAGATGCTGAGTGATCCCAAATTGCTGGCAACAGGACTTGGGGCTTCTCAGCACTCACCAGGATCAAGCCTTTGCAGTTAGGGTTAGGGTTACTTATGATTTATATGCTTGTATTGTATATGTCAGAGTCAGCAATTGCCCTGCAGCTACTAATGGGAGTTATTTATTTTTACTGTTTACGAAGAGCCGAAAAGCAACAGGTACCTTCTCTGTCTT
This sequence comes from Lophotriccus pileatus, assembly GCA_035583135.1. NCBI lineage: Eukaryota > Metazoa > Chordata > Aves > Passeriformes > Tyrannidae > Lophotriccus > Lophotriccus pileatus. Next base: position 86,285,938 of record JAWWES010000001.1, on the reverse strand, counting down.
GATCTGAAGGCAATTGGAGAATTTGTTTTAACAGATCTTGTCTATTTGGTGTAAAGCAGTTGAAAAATGAATAAAAAATGAAAAAGGATTGAGTTTCTAGGATAAGCACAAGGAAAAAACTTTACATTTTACATACGAATGCATGTACTCATACTTTTTTTTGTAGGCATAGGCACAGAGTAACCATCTCACAGTTCTCAGAATCCTGAATACAAGTCTGTACATCTGTCTGGGAAAACTGCCATTTTCATACTTTTCACAAGCCATCATACATTAATCCAGGTTTTGTGATCATAAATTAAGATTAAGCAAATATCTACACAGATCTATGTGTCAGGCGACTATTCCTTCAAGATCTCCCTCCTCCACCAAATGGTGCAGCTGGGTGTAGAAAAGACCTGCAAGGCTTGACAAAGCTTTCTATATGTGAACAGGAGTTCACATTTCTCCAAAACCCTTAAGAAAGAAATCAAGCTGTTACTCATAAGCATTTTCCTCTGTGCACAGAAAAAATGTAATTGATCCAGAGGATCCGAGGTGCGCCAGGCTGACTCTCATGGGACAGATGGTCATGGTGCCTCCGGAGGAAGTGGAATTTGCCAAGCAAGCAGTGTTTTCCAGGTCTGTATCTAACAGGCACACACTAGAGTGCAACCCACAGGTTTGAGACAAATATACAAATGTGGTACAGAAAATCTCAGAAGTAACAAGCCTGATCTTTACTTTGGGGCCATGAAGCATGTTGGCTCCTGTGTGGTTTGGAATGGCAGAGCTCCTTTTAACTCTTGAGGAAACGAAATATGGAAATGCGATTAGTTAGTGCTGGAATCTCATAAGGCATGTAGTTTATAATCTGGGGATTGTGAAAATATCTCACCTGGTTACAAGGAGACATTCCATAAATCCAGGGTGTATTTGTTATCTTTAATGATTCTACCCCACTTTAGGACAGGTACTGTCCCTACTCAAGGACAGAGCAGAGCTCTGCTGCCTTTGGGCTTACAAATATTTTCAGGGTGGAGCTTACGGGTTTTATTGCCTCTTCTGACATACCAGCTGCTGCAAAGCCACAGTATTCACCAAACAGTCTCCTTAGAAAGATGCAAGCACAACCAGAGGTATACACACACATAGAGGATGTGCCCCCATGACCTCCAGTGGGTCTGCAGAATTACAGGCATGAAAAGCCTGAACCTTAGCTAGGGCACACACCGCCCACACAGGCTGCCAGAGATGGTTCTCCAGGTGCACCTTGCCTGGGCAATCAAATACTGCTGGGAAACTGGGATGAGCTGGAATCCAAAACAGCCCAGAGGCAATACTCTCTCTGACCTATGGGAAGGGGTTAGGGTGGATCTCTGTCAGTGGGTGCCACTAGTAGCAAAATGAGGCCAGAGTCAGGTGGGGCCATCTTGGCACAGGAGCCTTTTTTTACAAACTTTGTAGAAATTAGATTTCTATGTGTGCAACAGTTCACCAGCACCTCCCCAGAGAATGCTTCACTGTCATGGTGCAAAAGCCAAAACAACACAGTGAGGGCTGCTGGGCACACCCTATCTGGTGCCAGCAGCATCTGGAGCCACTTCCCAATGCCACAGGTATAGGTGCTCAAAGGGACTGTAGGAGCTGACAGAGAGCCTGTGCTCTACCTACTACCCAGTCTTATTAGCTCTCCCACCACACCACAACTGCTGCCAAAGATGTAGTATTTTCAGAACAGTTTCCTTTGAACAGGTACAAGCACAAGCCTGACACATATTCAGAGAGTCTCCTCTAACTGTTTTTCACTTAGAGACCAAACAACATCTGCCTTTAGAGATGGGGTGGTGTTTCTCAGATCTCAGGTTTCACTCTGGCTGAGCATACTAGGCTGAAGAAAAAAGGAGACTATGCATATTCTTTGGCACATCTTTTAATTTTTTCCCCTTTTCTTTGTCTTTCCAGGCATCCAGTGGTAAGAAAGTGGCCTCGTAGCTATGAGTGGTTCTTCATGAAAATGAACATTGAGCACATTTGGCTTCAAAGCTGGTATGGAGAAGGTTCTGCCATTGCAATAGAAGAGTATTTAAAAGCGGTTCCAAGTAAAGGGTGATTGAATGTGCTTTGAGATAGAAATCTTCTGAGTTTGCTTTCCAAACACACTTAAAATTTCATACTGGATGATTACTTTACAGTGATTTTTCTTTTCCCAAAAGGCTTCAAAATAGCCTGTCTGACATACAGCAGAGTGAAAATAAATCAACACAGACTTTCAAATTATAAAGGAGTGGTGGATACTAGCCCTACCCTGCAATGTACAAACTTGTCATTTCAAGCAGGCAATGCGTCATCTTAAATGCTGTTTAAAAATGCTTTGTATCTGTTTGTTTTGACTTCTATTGCTGTGCACCCACAGGGAAACTACAGTATGTGCTAAATATAATATTCTGATTTGCAGAAAAAGCAAATTGCCTACTCAGAACCCCCTATGCATTGTGGAGATATTACTGGTGCTTGGTCTCCTTTGATTTGTAAGTACTCTAAGAGAAACTTAATAGCTGAAAATTTAGGTATTTAAGTTTTTAAAAAAAGTTATGCTAAAGCTCTCCTCTTTTGCTAACTTGTATTTTCTACATGTGCTTTTCCCTAGTTAGATAATCTGATATTTCACTTGGAAATTGAGTAGAACTTCTCCATTTTAGTAGAAAAAATGCAAGCAGTTCAAAGAGCAGAGCTCCAATATAACTTGTCTGTCACTGACACAAAGCTGGTTAAACACATTAAGGGCCAAAACAAATCGGCCCCACAAGGATTATCTCAATACAAGTATAAACATTGTCATAAGAAGAATTTAAGTAAATGTTCCCAGCTAGCCTGTTCTTGTTGAGACAGGAAAAGTATTTTTAATAGCCTGTAGTCCCAATTTTTTTTGCCTCCCTTCTCCAGCTACTGCTTTATTTTTAACTCGTTTGTGCAACTGATTTTCTATTTTCTGTAAACCCTCAATAACTCACTGAGGGGTGGAGCAGTCCCTTAACTCTGTTTCCTCACCAAGGTTTAAAGGGCTTGTTCATGCATTTATTTTTTTAAAGAATTTATTTTTTAAAAAAGATATTAGGTATTTCAGGCCACAAAAAACTCATTTTCCTAGTGTGGAAAGTGCAAACTTTGTTGCAAACACATTATTGTATTAGGCATCTCATGTGATAATACCAAAAGAGTTAAAAGGTATTTTAATCACCTTCAGCCCTTTCTCTAGACGTCCTCCTGGAAAATTTATTCTGCAGTTCCTAAGGGTATCACAGAAAGTTCCCATGGCTAACCAGCCAAATAACTACACAGTTTGAAAATGATACAGCTGTTCTCTCTGTTACATATAAGAAAGAAATACATTGAGATGGGGTATCTGTGCCTGTGGGGAAGGTCTTCCAGCATCCCTGGGAGTGCACCTGAGCTCTAGGCATCAGCCCACACCACATCTGGGCTGGGGAGGAACCTGGGTGCCTGGGCAAGTGGCCCGAGCTTGTACAGGTTAATCCCTGGGCAGAGCTCAGAGGCAGCTGTGTGAGCCATGATCAGCTGGAAGCCAATTAAGTGTAGCTGAGCTTATTTTGGTTCAGGCATAGAGAGAGGGAGTCATTCCCAGAACAGTGCTGGGCACCATGCTTGTTTAACTACCAGGGGCCACTTAGCCCTTGGGTAAGTTCAGGGCTCCACACATCACTATCATTCCTGATATTCTGTAAGAATCAAATGCAAAGGAGAGGGGAAAACATTGTTTAGATACTCACTAAGCTTTTTTTTTTTGTATTTCCTTGTCTTATTGCCAAAGACACTGTTGGCAGTGCAGATCTTTTGCAGAGGTAATTACACAAAAGGAGGAAGCATCCTGCCTCAGTCTATTTCCTTCTTTTTTCTCCTTGGCAGATGAGTAGCATTTTCCCATTTGAGTTTGCCCCTGAATCTTGCACTGTGTAGTACTGAAGCAAAATGGCCCATCCTATACAGATGTATAGAATACCATCAAGTGAAATCCTCCTCGATTCATATCACTGTGCCATGGAGATCTTTGTCCACTGTGGATTTGGTAACTTTGCCCATTAGGATTAATGGGACTTTTAAATCTGAGTTCAACAGGAAGAGTACTAAACCTTGTAAGGGAATTTCTGCCGGTGTAACATTTCTGTGAAACTATAATTACATGTTTCATTATCCCAGTTCACTACTATTTCCAGAGCCTGAAATGCCTATTCTGTCCCCCACCCCTAAACACACACACACACAAAGCCAGAGTAAAAAGGTAATCTTTAAAGAAGTTGAAGAAGAGAGGAAGAATTTTAGGAATGCTACTGTTACTATACTCTCAATTTCACTTACATCCCCTGGCAACAGTGACATAGTCTTGTATCATATTCATTCATGTGTTAACTTGCTTTGAAGCAGGAAGGGATTGTGTCAATGATGTCCAGTAGAGCTTTAATGGTTTAAGAAGTTAGTGTGTACTGAAAAAGGCTTTGAATTTACAACACCCTATTTGCTATAGGCTGTCTCCCTGGATACACAGATTAATTGGAGTAACTTCTGTATTGTAAAGTGACACGTTCATCAAGTTTTTCTGTAAGGACCTGCCATGAGGCTCTTGAGAGAACGTCAAAACATGAAATGGTGATGGCATGTAAAATGACAAAAGGAGCTTCGTGAAGAAATTCTGTCTTAAATCACCTATTCTCATTTCATGCTTCCTTCATCCAAGGAATAGCTACCATAGAAGTCCTTGAAAGTCTGTAGAAATTTATCAAAAATATGACCTGCAGATTTTTGAATGGAATTTTCCAGACCAAAAAAAGGGGGGGGGTGTGATAGAAGTTTGCTTAATTGGGATTTACATTATTATTTATATGCCAGTTCCAGTTTTTCTTTAAACTGACAAATGTCTCAAGTGATATTGGTCATCACATAGTAAGTGTTGTTTGTGAAAGCTTTAAACCCAAAGAACAGTACTTGAAATATAATAACAAAATCATGGTTCCTTAAGACTGTGGAGTCTGATCTTGCTTCAGATCAAGTAAAAAATAAAAATAGCATTTATTTGTTGTACTTTAATTATTAGATCAAACAAGCATTTTATAAAAGGTCTTGATAAGCTCTTATGAATTCATTAAGCATTTCAACTAGCTGATGTGTAATTTCCATGTGTTCTCTATTTTAGTTATTTCTGTAGCTTCTCCCAAAAAAGCTTGTTGTGCAACATGTTTAAAACTCTAACTGTGGTTTTGCAATATTTAAGAGATGTATTTAGTCATTTCTGTATACTTGCTGAAAAAAAGGAAAACAAAGTTGAAAAGTTGGGTTCTCACTTTTTGCTAATTTGTGCAAAAGTAATGCATGTACAGCATTTAAGTACAGCTAGTTTGAACTGCTGTTCTTGTTTAACCAAAGAATGCTCTGTTTCTGATGAAATTTTCATAACTTCAGTGGAATGCAACTTGTCTCATTTCTGGATGTGTATTGTCATTTGCAATGTGTTTTGATTTCTAAAAATATTGAAAGTTGTTCACAAAATGCCCATGGATAAAAAATACAAGTAAAACAAATTTAAAAGTGGAAACTGTATTAGAATATTTTTCAGTACATCATTAGCCACAGTAACTGACCTTTTCCTAACAACCATTATAATTTCTATCTGATCTGAACATCTACTTTTTTTCTCCCCAAGTTTTCCTGAACCAAACTAATTTCTCTCGAAATATTTATGGGGACTGAGGCTCAGATCTGCCTTTTCTCTAATGAGAAAAGCCTAGCCAGGCACCTTTTATCATTCCTCCATCATCTCATTACTGTGAGCTTTCACTGTGACAGTTAAATGTCACCTTAGAAGTTTACTTTTCTGAATGTAGGGACTGAGCACTCACCTCTCAGATGTGCACTAATGGTGTTTTGGAAGTTTCCTCAGTGCTATTTCTTCCCTTGCCAGCCTTGCTCTTACAGGTTCTTGTTACAGCTTGTTCTCTGCCGTCCAGTTTCCTCTGCCCATGTTTTCTCCAGCCAAGGATGACAATTTACCTTTTCATCTTGCTTTTCCGTGCCATCTCCTTCCAACAAAATTCAAGCTCTCATACTAAAATTCCCAATTAATATCTGATCCAGGTTATAGAACAGAATAAAATAGAAGAGCAGCCTATGTTAGAATAACAGCCTGTGTTACCTATTTACACTTTAAGTCTTTCTTTTGCTCCTGGTTGGACTGCATTCACTCTGAGAACCGTGACAACAGTTCCCTAACCTGTACAAGTCACGGTCAACATCAGCTTCCTATTTTCAGTAACTCATATTTTTAAAAGATCATTTCCTGCAGCTGTTCTTTTCCTTTTTAATTACTCCTTTTACTTTTGTCCCATTTCCAGAGTGAAGTCTGTTCTGATTATACCAATTGTCTTTCACTTACTACAAAAAAAAAAAAAATCTAATTTGAACATTTTTGGAATCACTGAAGTACTTACTTTTTTTTTTTTTAATCTGCTTTTTGCAAAACACTGAATTTGTGCTTCTTCCGAATTGCTCTTACTTGTAATGCTTCAATACAGCTCACCTTTTACTTGCCTACACAGAGTAGGGCAGTTCACTGTGCTCATGGCTTTTGCTGATGATATCTTCTGCACAAACCATTCCAGGCTCTACTAGACCCTGTCTGCATCAGCAGCCCCAACATATAATCACAATTAGGAAGGACATCAACAAAGTTTGACAGTGTTATTTGACGGCATAGGTAACAGTGTAGAATCACACAATTGTTTACTTCTGAAGGAAAACAGGCATATGAGACCATTAAAAAAAGGCTTGTGAAAACAAGCAATTTATTTCAGAAGCTGGAAAAAGGTACAGATGTCTTCTATGAAAGAATAGGCAAGACTTTAAATGTGTTTATTTAAGAAGAGATATATGTTGAATACTTCTAATGGAAAATGAATCCATAGAATGATCATGTTTATTCAGTACCTTCATTTCTTATTGAAATACATTTTCCTCCAGACATGGTACTGACCCTTTCACCATTTTCATCCTTCTGGAGTGAGCTCCCCTCAGCACAACAGCACGGGTACCGTTTGTATCTGAATGTGCATAGCTCTCATCCCTTTCCCCTGCATCGCTGTGAACCGCTCTGTTCCTGTCTGTCCTTATTTCTGGCACTTCAGCCTCCCTCCCCTCCAAGAAGCCATACTTCACCCTTGAATGAGGGCGAGGTGTGCCCTGGAGGGTGCGGTAGTGACTCATATAACTTCACACGTGTGTCACTGCTCAGGCTGATAGACAGGACTCAGAACCGCCACCCATCCCAGGGTCCAAGGCTAAGCAGCCCTAAGCTGGCTGCAGCAGACACTCCCCGTGCAGGAGGCGATTCAGGCACCGGTTTTGCGCAGGGGCTGAGCTGCGCCCCCAAACCAGTCCCGTCTGGCCGGGAGCAATGGCATCTTCCTGTATCACGAACAATGTGGCCAGCAGGACCAGGAAAGTGATTGTCCCCCTATACTCGGCACTGATGAGCATCTTGAGTACTGTGCCCAGTTCTGAGCTCCTCAATTCAGGAGGGACATTGAGGTGGGTGGTTGTTTAGCCTGGAGAAAAGGAGGCTCAGGGGAGAACTTATTGCTTATCTCTACAGCCAGGTCCCCTTCCCAAATCTTCGTTCGCGAAGCCTAGCCATGACAGCCAGGTGGGGGTCAGCCTCTTCTGCGAGGCAACCAGTGAGAGCACAAGAGGAACGTGGCCTCAAGCTGTGCCAGGGGAGGCTTAGGTTGGACAGTAGGAGGATAGGAGTAATTGCTTCACAGAAAGCGTGATTAGACATTGGAATGGGCTACCCAGGGAAGCGGTGGAGTCGCCGTCCCTGGAGTTGTTTAGGGAAAGAATGAACGTGGCACTTAGTGTCATGGTCTGGTTGACAGGGTGTTTCGCTCATAGACTGGGGTCGATGATCTCGGAGGTCTTTTCCAACCCAATCGACTCCCTGGGTGCCGCAGCGACCAGGCCACCTCAGTCCCCGCGCCGCGTTCTCCTGCCCGCCCGGCCCGCCCCCCCCGCTCTCCCGTCATGCCGCGGGGCGGGGCGGCCCGGCCCCCTGCTCGCCATCAGCCGCGGCGGCGGGCGGGCTCCGCCCGGGGCGGCACCGCCGGTACCTGCGCGGCGCGGGGCGGCCGCGGGGCAGAGCGCGGCGGCGGCGGCGGCGGAACGACCGAGCGACCTCCTCACGCTTTCGTGTCCGCGGCGGGGGCGGCCGGGCCATGGTGCGGCGCGCCCGGCTGGCGCTGGTGGCGGCGGCGCTGGTGGCGCTGGGGGCGCCGCCGCCGCCGTGCGCGGGCGCCCGGGCGCTGGAGTGGTACACGGCGTGGGTGAGCACGGCCTACGTGGAGCCGCTCAGCAACCGCACCGTGCGCGGCAACACGGAGAGCGGCCGCTACGGGGACAGCTCGCCCAAGGAGAGCGCCCAGGGCCTGGTGGGCATCCCCCGCGGCGCCTCGCCCCGTCACATGGAGGGCTGCGCCGCAGACACCGACTACGACGTGCCGCTGCCGCCCGGCGGCCGCGGGCCCCCCGAGGGCGACCCGCAGCCCTGGATCGCCCTGGTGGCCCGCGGCGGCTGCACCTTCAAGGACAAGGTCACCAACGCGGCGCGGAAGCGGGCGGCCGCCGTGGTGATCTACAACGAGGCCCGCTTCGGCAACAGCACCGTGTCCATGTCCCACCTCGGTGAGCGGGGACGGCGCCGGGCGCTCGCCGAAGGGTCTGGGGGGATGTTTCTGGGGGGGGTGGCTTTGTCTAACGCCGGCCCACATCGGTGTTGCGGCTCTGCGCGGTGAGGGATGGGCATACGGGGATGCAGAAATCCGTGTAAAAATGGTATAGAGAGCAGGGGGTTTGTTTTATCTTTCTGCAAGCCACGCTAGGGAAAATGCCGGGACCGTGTTCTGTCTCCTAAGTTACGGCCCGGGTGTCGCGGGGGAGATGCGGTGGAGCCTTCGGGACGGGCAGCGTGTGACAGACTGCGGTGGGAGGCTTGGGTTTCCTTTAGGGACACCTTTTTGCCTGGCACCCTCTGGCAGAGTGGCTGCAGCGGTAGGCCGCTTTCTGCAGACCGCGTGGGAACAGACCAGGTATTCCGAAGATGCCTTCAGGTGTCTTTGAAGGCATAGCCGTAGCTATTTAGAGATAGCTTTTGGTACAGGCTTTGTTGTAATAGCTTCACCGTCCTTCCTGCGCAGGTCTGTGAAGGGTGGGAGAGGGCTGTAAGCATCAGGTAATCCCTAAACGCTTGCGAATGGAGTAGGAAAACGGAATCCTGGGGAAGGATGTTGACTTGGCTTGTTTGAGCCTGCTGCTGCTATGTAGCCTGGGTTCTGTGAAGGGTTCTGTGATTTTTGCCGAGATAGGAATCCACATGTTCTGTCGCCGCAGTCCCAGCTTGGCTTGGGCTATGATACTAAAGCTTTGCTCAATTTTTATGGTCACGACGACATCAAATGCTTATCTCAAAGGGGGAAAAGAGCCTCGAAATTCAGCAATAAAAACTGTGTTTGCTTTTGTAGATTTTTTGAGAAACTGGGAGGTCTTAAGAGGAGGATGCAAAGACAAAGCAAACTAAGTAAAAAATTCTGCAGATGTGTGCTTCACATGGATTTTTGGTACAATGAGTTAGTTAATGCTCACGCTCTAATCCTTGGTCAGGAGGAAGGGAAAGACCAGAGACGTGGTTGAAATAGAACTTTAATGCGTTTCTAAAGGAAATAAACTTATTTTCCTAGTGTAGAGAGCTGAAAAACTAAGTTAGGGAGCTGTTGCTCTATCACACATGTCATTTATCAATTGGAAAACAAGTCTCTCCTTGGAATACCAAGGGGCACCAATTTGGGGATTGGAAGCATGATTACTGTTCCTCTTAGCCTGCTGGTTGCTTAGGATCAGGCTGGCCTATCTCATGTTCTCAGTCTACTGTGAAAGTCGAGATGAGATGCTAGGTACAAGTGACCTGTGATTTTGATCCCATGTGGCAATTAAGATACTTTGTGTAATAATTTTTTCTTCTTTACCAGCTTCTTTTTCTTGCTGTCACTCTGTATTGGCCAATCAGTACAATTTTCTTTTCCACATTCTTCTGCACTGCCCATTTTAGCAAGGAATTCTCTGATAAATACTGTTTGCTCTCTTGTTGAATCTTTTCCTCCTTTTCTCCTTTTGCCTATTTTATAATTTTTTTTTATATTTTTTCTTTCCTGCTGTCGTCTCTGGCTACAGAAGACCTTCTTGAGCTTACTGCTCGGGTTTGGACTTGCTAGTGTAGTTATATCTGTCAGTGGCATAAGAGAAGTGCTCTCTGACTGCTGTTTGGGTTTTTTTGTCTTCTTAAGCTGGCAGAATGTTGCTGATATAAGTTCTGCCTATATAAAGAGTATGATTTAGTATAGTGCATATATACAATAATGTATCTGTACTTATACTGATTTCACAAGTGCAGGTTGGACCTCAGAATGGTTTGAATGGGACTGTAATAATATATCCCAATATAGTTACAAG
>JAWWES010000001.1:86240161-86275293 GCA_035583135.1 Lophotriccus pileatus | reverse complement strand
CTGATTTCACAAGTGCAGGTTGGACCTCAGAATGGTTTGAATGGGACTGTAATAATATATCCCAATATAGTTACAAGTTCTGATACAGTCATAGATGTTTGTTTCATGGTTGAAACTTTCAGATGCGTAAATATTCAAACATTTTTAGTGTACTTTGGTAATATATGGAGGAACTACTGCTGGTATTTTAAATATTAGGCTTTTTGAAGGGAGAAAAAAAGAGTCTGTGGAAGACTGGCAAGGAAGAACATGGAAGGTAAAGCTGTATTTTACACGATTTAAGTTTTCCATTCCTGTGAAGGGATTTGTGAATTGACACGTGAGGAAGCAAACTTTGCTTCTGGGAGAGTGCTGAGGATATGTACTCTGGGAAATCTACAGTGCAGTAACTAAGGAGTGGGGTTGTATGCATGAGTAAAATCCACTTAATGGGTTTGCAATTAGTTGCACTGAAAATGATGTGAGATGGAACAGTGCTTTGGCTGGTAGAGGTGCAGCCTAAATTATGTAAAGGTGATAAACAGGTGACTTTTTTGATTCCAGTGTCATCTTTTCATTCTCCTTCTGAAAAACCTGACCTTTGAATTTTCTGGAATGTGTGTGATGCATGTGTGCTATTGTTGGAGGATTTTTGATGTTTGACATCTTTCAGCTTGACTAGAAAGAGAAGTTCTTGAGTAGGTGAAGAAATGGTTTGTTGTAGCTGATGTCAAAGCCTTTGATAAAGGGCAAATACTCTAAATAGTCTGTATTTTTCTTGGATACTTTGTAAGCTTCATGAGTGCAGTGAGTAGGGCTGTTAATCACAGCTTTGAAACGAGAGAGTTGAGAATTTAAATATGTAGTCTTGCAATCCTGTCCCTCCTTATAAAGGAAGATTCTTCAATTGTGACTCTACTGATATGTCTCATGTGTTTCAGACCTTTGCTCTCTGTCCAAATTACATTGTTCAAAATGCTGAATGACTTCCCTCCTCTAGCAAAGGAATAGCGACACAACTTCATGTGTGGCTGAGGACAGTTTTTCCAATGGAAAACACTCATTTTACCCAAATGACTCGAGGTGTTTTTCACTTATTGTATCTCAGTAGTATAAACTCAAACTTCAGTTTTACAGACTTTGCAGGCAATCTTAAATCTGTTCGTTTTTTGTGATGGTGGCAAACTTTAAATAGGAGCTTCAAATTAATTTCCAAAACCAGAACAAGTGTTGCATGTAAATATTAGCTGGAAGCAAGCTGGAGAAGAGTCTGGAGAGGCAAGGTGTGTGAGGTATTGTGGAGATCAGACTAAGGAGAGTCAGAGGCTCAGTTCTGGTTGAGAAATTACGGGGAGGCAGAGGGGTATTCTAGTGGAAAGAAAACAGGGTTTTCTGGTTCTATGTTTTTCCGGTTGTAGTTCATGCTGGGCATCCAGCCATCTCTGAGTGCCCCCTCAAACTAGGATTTGGTGATTCTGACCAGAACATAAGTTACCTTGAAGACTGTGAAATTAAAATATGATTGTGCTTGACACACAGGGGTGAGAGGGACTGGCTGTCACAGCTTGAGGTAGGTCTGGAGTGGGGCTTTGGTTCACGTCCTGTGGATTTAAGGGAAGCTTGGGACTTAATTGAAGTGTATGACTTTGGCTACATAAAAAAAAAGGGTCTTAGATTTGCCAAAATACATCCAACTAGTTCTTTCCTTCATTGTTTTTTTTTTTTATGCATGTATATTAAATGAAACAAATGCAAATTACTTTGTACTCATGGTTCTACAAGCTCTTGCCATCTCCAAAGCAGTAGTTATGGTTATTTTGGTATGTAGTTCAACTCTTTGCTATAGTAGTGCTTGCAGCACTACTCAGGATTCTCAAGTGGTGCATAATTTCTGTATTACTGCTGTTTTCTATTGAAAGCTTCTGGTACTGTAAATACTGAAAGAACAGAACTGAAATCAGTGGCTTGCTTAACTTAGTTACTGCATGATGTTGAGCTGTTAGTGTTGTTCTGAAGAAGCAGGAGTAACTTCAAAATGCTGTGTATAATCTGTATTATACATAAAAGTGCATGTATGTTGGAAACTCATGTGGAAAGAGGTTTGTGTACCAGTGGGTATGCATCCTTCTTCTCCAGGCAGGTGAAAACACAACATGCACCGTGGATTTGATGAGATGAGGTTGGGGTAGGTGGTTGTCATTGGATTGTTAGTGTACTGGTAACAGTACACTAACATTTGTTTGGACCAGGAGCTAAAGAGAACCGTCAGTGTTAATTGTGGCAGTATTAGTAGGATGCTTATGCTTAAATAAATCAATGGACTGACCTTAAACATTTTTACTAACATGGTCAAACTCTGGAGCTTTTTGATGTTTTTCAGGATAACAAAAACTAGAGTGTGTCCGCCATTGGTTTCCAGATGACAGAAGATTATCTATTTTGTCTCTAAGTGTGAATGGGAATAAATATTGTAATTTGGGATGCCTGGAATCTGTATTTGTCCTACTTTTTCTTCATCGGGAGAGTACTGGTTTCCGCTTCCAAGAAAGGACTAGGAATGCTAGCAGTAAAACTGACCTAAGTGCACTGGCAGGAAACATACCTTCATCTTCAGAATTCCAAATTTGCCCTTTTTTGCAAGTATCCTAAGGATCTGCTAGTCATGATAATGTTAAAAAGCACAGACCAAATTTTAAATCTACCCAGTTTCACTGAAGCATCAATTAAACCTAGACGAGAAAACAAGTTCACTCTAGCAGAGTAAAAATGTGATTATTTATTGTAAAATTAGAAAGCTGTAGAAAGGCAAAGCCAATAAAATTTGCTTTTAGTAGATACATATATGTGACACCTGGAGTTTTCTTTATAAATGTGATTTGAGATCTCTGAGTTGAGTTGCAGTTGAAGAAGCTGATGGAATGACTCAACATCATTTCAGTCTTTGAATAACCGTGTTTCAGAACAGAAGGCTAAAATTAGCAAGGAATGAGTTAAAGCCCTTAGTCTTACACGCTGCTCAGGGCAACTGCTTCTCTGAGACTGCTCTTGTTCCTTTTGTAATCGTTGATTGCAGTTATTTTTTTTCCCCCCCTTTCTGTCTCATGACCTTCAAGGCCATTGTGTTTAGTTGCATGTATTTTTAATGGCAGGTTCATCATCAAGTCTTTAAAACTGCTAAAATGGTTTTAATGGGCCTTTATTTTAAAAAATCTATGACATGCTTGTGTTAATTCTGAAAGTGGAAGGTGCCACAGTATCTAGCAGCCATTGTGTAAAAGTAGCCTGGCTTTAATTTCAAGGAAAAAAAATACCTGATAATTGGGCATGCAAGTGGCAAAACAGAGAAAGGCATTACTTATTGTTGTGGTGGGTTAAAGTACTTCTTTGTTAGAAATCGCACAGAGAATTAGATAGCAAGATTAAACTGACTTGAGATTTCAGGACTGAGGTGGAAATGTTTATTGATTGAAAAATCCAGGCTGTCTCTAATCTTGAAACTTCCTTCCCCAAGCTTGAATGAAACCACATAAATCTTTCTAATACATCTGTACCACTCCCTGGCCATCCGGAGGCACCCCTGCCATTACTTGTAACTTACAGTTGAGTAAGGACATTGGACCTAATCTCTTGATTTAGGTATGGGGATAGCAGTTCTCAGCAATGTGAGATAAATTCTTACTTTCATGTGTTTTTTCTTGTTAACTCCCTGTGCCGGGTCAGAGAGCAGAGTGCTTCACACAGTCTTCTCTGAGATCCATGATTCTCTCTGGTAATCATGAGATGCTGGTTCAGAGAGGAGAACAATATTAATTAACCAATTCTTAGTGTGCTTGGACTGTGATAACAGGTGATAACCTGGATTGGCATGTTGTTGGTGAGCGGAACTCATTAGTGGAGCCTGTCCTGTTTGTCTTCAGCTTTGCTGCTTTGTGTCTCCAAACACACCCACCAGGCAAAGCAACAGGAGCTCTGGTGAGCAGAGTGGGGTGCCTGAGGGGAGGCACAAATCAGGCCTTTCTCCATTAGCATGTTTTGTTTTTCTGTGTGTGTCTCTGCACCATCCTCAAAACTTCCAGAAACATAACTCTCTTTGGAAAATCTGCTCTTTTTCTGGGTCTGCATCTGGTGGACACGGGTATAATGATCCTTACAGTAGCTGATCAGAGGTTGGATCAGAGGTAGACAAGGTGAAGCTGAAAAAGGGTAACTGGCACTAAGATAAGAGGGTTACTCATCTTTAGTGTTTCATCCAAAGCAAGCCATCTGCACCTTATGGAGGGAGGAGTTGCTATGTACAGAAGTGAAACTTCTGCAAATTCCCTTTGGCTTGGTAGCGGAGTGGCCAGGTTGTCAAGGTGTCACAGCCAGAACTGTCTCAGCTAAAGGAATTTGGTTTAAATAGTTTGGGCAAATAACTCTTTCTCTTAGTAGGCAGAGAGGAAGGTGAGTCCAGAATGCAGCTTTGGATTTCGAAAGTCCCAATTTGATGTAATAATATAAAGTAGGAAACCATTTCTTTTGACATAGCTTCTCAGTAGGGAATCTAACACAGCCAGGAGGGAAAGAGCTTTAAGCCTTCAGTGGGAGGTCTTGTTGCAGGTAGGTAATCTTGTGAATCTAAAAAGGTAACTGTGACATTACAGCTGTAGTTTTTCAGCCAGGAAAACTCTTCTCTTTTTCTTCGTTTCTCTCTGAATTAAGATTAGTTTTACTTTTTCTCAGAGGTAGGAGAGCAAAGTAAACTAGAAAGCCATGACTTACCCAGGGTCTAGCAGTGTTGGTACATAAAAATTAAGAACTATTCAAATAAAAATAGCATAGACCAGTGAAAATGTGACATTCTTAACAGGTACATTTGTTTGTAATTTTTTTTTAATACTTAGATTAGATGTTTCTGAGACAATACTGCAGATGCTTCCAGAAAAGATAGAGTAAAACTCTAGTCTCAAAGGGTCTTTGGTTTTGGCTAGTATCCTTACTGGTTTTGGTGGCAATATGATGTCTAAAGGTTTTGCGGGTTTTTTTTTAAATGAGGTGGGTTTTTTCATACGGATTCAGCGCTTTAGAGTTCCTAATATATGAGAAGAATCCTTTGGTCCAGTGCTCCCAAAAGAGTCGCAGAGTATTTCTTGAGAAGTCCTTGTTGTGAAGTCTCATTACATTTTGAATATTCAGTATCAAAGAATCTTTAAGTATTTCAATGTGTAATGTAATTTATTATTAAATATCTGAACTTTCTTTTCTTTTTGGTTACATATATCCAGTGTCATTGTGCTATGAACTCAGATTCAAACTAAACTGAATGTGTCTCTCTTTGGGATATTCACATGCAGCTAAAATTCCCATGCTGACAAATAAAAGACCAGCTGTTCCTGAGTTGCAAGTTAGAACTTAAGCAGCTTCAAGATGAGATGTGTATAACTTGTCTGGGTTTTTTTGCATGGCATCTATATCTCACCTTAGTGTGTGGAATGATGACTGTATAGGGCCTTGAACAGTAGAGACGTATCTGTTGGAGTTTATCTCATGTTTGAGAGTTTCTGAAAGTAAAAAAGGATTTCTTTACTAGTTAACTTTCTATCAAGTCTGCTATGCCTGGAAAAAAAGCATTGGAGGTTTTCCTGTTACTTTGTTTCCTGATCTTAAACTGAAAAGGCCAAATTACCATCAAGCAAGAATGCCTACATTTTTACTGTGATGATTGACTTTTTTTCTTTCTTTTCCCTCTCCAACAGGAACAGGAAATACAGTGGTGATAATGGTTGGCTATCCAAAAGGCATAGAGATACTGGAGCCAGTACGAAGAGGGATTCCAGTAAAAATGACTATTGTTGTTGGCACACGGCACGTGCAGGAATATATTAGTGGTCAATCGGTTGTGTTTGTAGCCATTGCCTTCATCACCATGATGATTATATCGCTTGCTTGGCTCATATTTTACTATATACAACGTTTCCTGTATACAGGATCACAGTTTGGAAACCAGGTAAATGGATCTGATGATGCTTAAGAGTATTTACTTCCTCCTTTTGTCAAATCAGTTGTCTAACTTCGATTGTTTATTGATGCATTCTTGAAGATCTCTGCCTTCTTCCTATTTTGCTAACTGTGAAAGCTGCTCAGTAGTAGTTAGTGAGGCGTATGCCAATTGGCATTGCAAGTTTGACTTGTTATAATTATTAGATGCTCATATGAAGTAGTGAGAAATACATTTAGCCACTTGTCAACAACAGAGTAAGGGCAGCTTCTTGTGTGATTTGTCACCTAACTGAACTTCCTTCCTTTTGGCATTAGAAGTTATTTTCATTCTTCAGTAATTTTCATTCTGAAAGTATTAACTTCCCATACCAGACTTTTTTTAATGGAAAGAGACCATGGTAAGTTTTTTTTTCTTTCCTTAATAAAACCCACAAGTTGTTCAGGGTAGAATTTTTGGTTGTAAGGCTTTATGAAAGCTACTTTTGATACTTGTAATTCTACCACTCCACTGTAGAGTTGCTGAATTGCAGCAGACTAGAAGGTGCATGTGTGATGCAATTCACCTCTCTTGGGCTACCTGAAATGCTGAGAGCAGTGAGAGTTCTGGGAAGGTTAGGAAAGAATAACTTTGCTCTATATGTGCTCTTTTCTTATTCCTGTATTTTGATAGAGTAAAAAAAAAAGCTTTACTTTTTTCCCTGTGAAGGAAGTGCTTCATCATAGAACAGTTTAGGTTGGAAGGGACCTCTGGACCCCTGTGATCAAGAGAGCAACTTCCATGGAATTGTTGAGGACCTAAGTCCAGCTGAGTTTTGGAAATACCTTAGAGTGGCACTTCCTTCTGCTTTTCAGCTCCTGTAAATAGGTTAGGTTCTTTCCATGGTCATCAGTAGCTCTACTGTAGTTTTCTACTAATAGTGAAAAATAAAGTTGCATTTATTTATATTTGTGAATGGTTCTTGTTTTATCCTTAGTCCAGGAAAGAGTATTCTTTCAATCACTGCTTTGTATGTGGACTCCCCCTTCCTTCTGTTTGAAGATGTAGATTTTGGGGGAGGAGGGAATGGATTTTTGTTTGCCTTCAGGAGTCTGAGCTCTGTATAGGACTTACAGGACTCTTCTAGGACGATATTAAGTTTCTCTTTTCAGTAACTGAGGATAACACACGGGGCTTCTGTATTGATTAAACTTGTGATCTCTCTGAAATGTTGGTTCTGTAGAGTCTTTTTTGGTAAGCATTAAGTCTTAGAACTTATATTCTGAGAATACTTTCAAGTAAACAAGTATTTGAGTTTTTTGAGAAGTATTTGTAGAAAAAGGGATGTATTTCTGTGTTGCAATAGTTTTTTTTGGTGAAGAAGGTTGCTTCTTCCTGTTGCCTTTTGGGTAGTTCACACTAAGGAAAGTTCACATGCTTTATTAAGCATCATATCATATCACGTGCTTTAGTTTTAAGGTGTTTTGGTTTTTCTTAGAGTGATTGTGATGTTTCTCAGAAATATGTACCACAGACTCTTCATAGATTGTCATTTGGCTTGTCATCCAAATACTTCTTAAAAAAATGAAACTGCCTAGCATTAAAAGGTTATGCCATTTTCTCAATTCTGTCTCTTCTAAATGGCCATTGAAAACAAAAATGATACAAGGTTGGAAAATGTTGTGAAGATATTAGTCAAGATATATGGTTAGGAGTCTTAAAAGAATTTTGGAAACAAAAAACCACTTTTCTAAGTGGCTTTTTCTTATTTTTCTTGTCTTATGGACTCCAGTACAATTAAAATTTAGGAGTGAAGTATGTTATGCTTTAAAGTGAGCTGCTGTGTAGCTGTTAAGTGAAGGTGAAGATGGTTATCTTCAGATTTATTCTAACGCCAGTTTAGCAGTAAAACTTTGGAAGACCTCCTGGCTACTGAAAATGAAACAGGACTGTGCAGAAAACCCTGCGGTGCTACAGAAGGTGGAATAGGCTTCTGCTCCTGGTTGTCTGTCCATTTCTGGGAGAACTTTCAGACTAATTATTTTTAACACCATAAAAATTTAAAAATCACAATTTTCAACACTATAAATTTGTAAAATTATATACGTCATTGTAATTACTACAGAGAAAAGCTGCCTTTTTTTTTTTTAATTCCTTTATGGTATTTCTTCAGTGAGTGTTGCTGCTAGACAGGCCAGCATCTGTTAATTGGGAGTGTTGAGTTTCTCAGTTTCTTGCAGTAGCTGACACTTTGTCTCGGACTACAGTACCGCTTTCTTTTCTTGCTTCCCCTCTAAGCATAATTAGGAGTTACTGTACAGAAGTCCAGTATGGTGCATCATGTCTGTAAAGCCTTTCTTTTCATCTCCTTCGCATAATGTGTCCTTTCAGTGCAAAGCTTTGTCTAACGTAGGAGACAGTGTTTAACTGAGGGGAAGTATTAATAGCTACAAGCAGCCTTTTGACCTGGTAGCCAGCTGTAGGCTGCCTGGCAGGATTCCACCTGCTCTCAGGCTGGTGCAAAACGTACGGTCTGCTTGCTCATGGGCTTGACTAACTGGAAGGTCTGGTTATACGGGTGCTGTTTCAGCTCTGATTGCCTCTGAAGCCTACACAGGTTTCAGTTTTCCTGTGCGGAAAGACCCTTAATGCCAGCAGTGAGGATGCAAGGCTGGATGTGTTGCTGTGGTCTGCTCACTTTGGTACTGCTTGGGTTCATTGTACAGATAACGTGTACTGCTGGGCCCCAGGAGTGTAAAACCTCCAGTTCTTGAACATCTGCTGGCTGGGAATAATTTGTAAACAAATTAACTAGCCAGAGATTATTTTTTGTTTGATGCATTCAGAAGACTTAGCCATCTGCATGGAAAGTATTTAAAAACTTTGAAATGTAATGTCCTGAAACTAATGTCTGTACTAATACTTAAAATCTTCTTTCAAGGGACATAGGAAAGAAACTAAGAGAGCAATCAGCCAGCTTCAGCTGCATACTGTGAAACGTGGAGAAAAGGTAATTCAGTGTCTCTGTTTTTTGCTGTAAGTTTTAAAAATGGTTGTAAAGTCTTCATGGAATTTAAACTCTCACTACGTAATTGCAGTGTGACATACAGTTTTAGGGCCTTTGTTTAAAAGACAGAATTCAAAACTGAAGAGTCAAATTTGAACTACTTATGAAATGTAAGGCTGTTTTGTCGCAAATAATATCTGGTTATACGGAGTGTATACAGAACTGGTACTGTAAAGATGAGGAAACATGTTTCCAGCACTTGAAAACATCAACAAGTGGATTGCAAAATACTTCCTGGGATCTAGTAATTGCACAGTTCTTACAGTGATGTAACGTTCTGTTTTCTTAAAAGAACATTAATCTTTTTATTTATCGAAAGATGTTAAAAATATAATAATATTTTAAAAATAAAACACTTGTTTTATCTTTTGACATACAGTACATTAAGGAGCTGTATAGACTTACCTTGAGGAGTAAATTTTCTGAACTACCTTTCTTATGTTATGAAATCTGTTCTAAAAAGTAAAGCAGCTTTCAGAAAGTTGGCTTTGACAGCATACAGCCTAAACTGAGCTGTATTAGAGTAAGCAATGTCAAAAAAGCCAAAGTTTTGAAAGAAAATATTTGAGTTGGAGTTTCAGGCAGCACTGATGCTAGATGCAAAATTAGCGCCTGACTAGATTTTTGCTACTACATAGACACTTTTTCCCCCAACCCTTGTCTTATTTGATTGGTTTTTACTTAAGGACTGATTTGCTCGGAGATGAAAAACAAGGATTAGGTTGTTTTTAAATGTCTAATAATATTGAAGCGAGAAAGGACATTGATGTGTAAGAACTTTAAAAGCTGTGGTTCAGCAGAAGCTGTTCAGCTCAGATCATGTGCTACACAGAATATCCTTCTTTTAGGAAATCGGTTTTGAAACTTGAAAACCTCCAAACTGTCTTTGAACTTCCTTGCCTTTTTCCTTTTATGCATTCAGCATGTTTAAGTAGTGTTTTACGAGTATTTCTTACTTTTAATTATATTCTTTTTTGATGGAATTTAGCATATATTTCAAGCTGTGAACAGAGAGATATTCATACTTCTGTTTATATAAGATCAAGAAAGAAGGAATTGAACCAAAACATGTGTAAAGCAGTATCAAAGCATAACATCAGCATAGGAAAAAAGGGATGTAAAAGGGTCAGGATGAAACCCATGGTGAAAATCACACGGAATATGTTAACGGCTTTTAAATATGTTCAGTAAACCTCTAAGAAGAATTTGTATCCTGTGATTTTTGCAGTGTACCACGGAGTTCCTTTCCATAGATAGACCCTTGATGAAATAAAATGGGGGAATTTAAGTTGTTATACAATATCCTGGTTGTGCCTATGAATGCCATGTTAGATAAGCACGGTAGAAGAGATGAGGTTAAAATCTCTCTATTAAAATAGTCTTTCTGCTTAGTAAATCACTTCTAATTTGATTTGAATCAGCCTGCTATCAGCAAATTTATGTAAATTACTGATGTAGAGGTATTTTCACGAACTACTGTAAATTTTTCTGGAAATACAGTCCCGTCTACTCTGTAAATGTACATTTTTTTTTCTTCAAGTATTTCTTTTCAGCCATTTAAAAAGAGTCTGTTTCTTTTGTTGTGACACAGTACAGTCTTTCGTTATCCCTCCTTTTGAGGTTGAGGTATTTAACTAAAAATAGGTCAATATATTAAAAGTGTATTTGCTATCATGTAGATTTTTCCTGAGAAGCTTATGGGATTATTGTAAAATGGACACTCATTTGAGTATGTGCTACATATGGTGTACTTGGATTTTGCCTCTTGTACTGAATGAAAAATAACTTGTTACAGAATAAATACTTGTCTTAACTTTGCTTATGTAAAAAAACCAGTCTTAATGTGATTTACTTAGGAATTTAAGGCATTAATTATGTAAATTAACAGCATGCAAAGGAAGGAAATACTTGCCTTGAACTTGAAAGTTTGCTTGCAAAACTAATTCATTTGAGTGTGTGGTAATGAAATTGAAGTGCTTCAGTAAGTAATAACTAAAAAATACTTATTTTATGGGGGATAAAAGGAAAGCAGTTTGTCCACTCTCTGTTCTTCTAATACTTAGGTTTTATCCAGCCCAATTAATGTTTGATTATTTCTCTTGCATTTGGAGATACACATCATATTTGCACTGCAACTCTAAGCAGGGCACCAAAAAGACAGTAAGACCTGTTAGTAAAGATAACTAACCTTTAGAAAGAAATAGAGGTGGGGAAACATTGCATTTGATGATCTGTCTAGTGTGAGCTTGGAGAAAAGTTTTAAACTGTCCCAAGTTGCATACTTTACTATGAAGCTATGAAGGAATGTCTGTTAGGATGTGGTAGAAACAGTGGAGAAGACATTTGCAGTGTTTTACCCTGAGAATCTTTTCCTGCTCAAGCACTTTGGGACCATTAGTTCAGAATTAGATTGTGCACTTTGACCTGTGGTGACCTCTTTTAAAATCATTTCACTGAAATGTTCTGTGCTCCCATGATCAATACCAATGTTTGAGATGTAACATATTACCTAAGATACCATGTATAGCTATTTAAAGTAGAAAATCCAGGTTTGGCTGCTTTTAGCATTTGCATCAAATGCTTGATCAAATCACCTATTGATAGAATCTTGAATTAAGTGAGGGAGATATTTTTATTTGCTATACCATTTAATACATTTTGCACCCTGTGAAGCTACTACACAAATCTTGTCCTGTAATGAAATATAGATGTAATATACTTAAACATGTTATCACATTTAGGGTTTAGATGTTGATGTGGAAAACTGTGCTGTGTGCATCGAGAACTACAAACTGAAGGACACTGTCCGAATTCTGCCATGCAAGTAAGTTGCTGTAATTCTTCTTTACTCTTTAGCATGTTTTTCTGAAGAAATGGGATGAGTTTTCTGTAAACTCTCCTTAACCCCTTAAGGTGGCAGAGCTGGAGCTGCCATTTGTTGTCCTATTAGATGTTGAAGGGCACTGTGAGACCACGTAGTGCTTCATCATACCTATGCAGGGGCAAGGGAGGACTGCAGGTGTGAAATAGAGCTTGCTTTAATTAGAACTGTACAGTGTTTAACTAGTTACTCTGGGGTGTCTTTGTGGTTAGTAACATCTCTTACATCAGAAAACATGAAAGACAAGGCTTCCAGAACTGTTTGTACCAGTAAATTGAGCAACATCTAATTGTAAGTGTTATCAAGAAAGGGTTTGTTTAATGTGTTAACTTGCACACTGTGTGAAGGAGTAGTGTGTGGCTTTCATGATAAGTTCTAAAGGGCGTTTCTTTTCTTTAGGCACATCTTCCATAGAACATGCATTGATCCTTGGCTTTTGGACCATCGAACTTGTCCAATGTGTAAACTAGACGTTATCAAAGCTTTGGGATACTGGGTATGTTGCACACTTACTTGAATCTTCAAGGTAGAAGTACAGTTTAGGAGGCAAGACTTTGTGTAACTGTTCAGAATGAGAACAGCTGTAACTTGACAAGACTCAAGAAGCTGAGCAAAGATGCAAGAGTAATTGAGAACCAGAAAAACAAGGGAATTTTATGGCTAAGAGCTTAAGTAGTGTATCAAGCATATTATGAATCTTCTGTGATAACCAATTTTTTCTGTCTCCAGCTGGTGATAGTAAGGAATTTGAAACAGAGGTGAGATGGTTTGTCCAAGCTACAAATACATAACTGAATTCAGTAAATCTAGAGCATATATTTGATGTTGTTGAGAACTGCGATTCAAAAGAAAAAAAATAATTTTTCTACATAGTGTTTGTGTACTTCCACATATGCCCTGTGTTTCATCCCTGTAAATGAGCCGGTACTTAAAACCTTCCTAAGTCATTCACCAGAAATTGGTTAAGTAGAGAAAATGATGTGCTCTCATTTCTTTCTGACAGCACCAGAAAAGAGAGATGAAGACACATGCGGTAGGTTACTTGGTCACTGTTGATAAATAGTCTTGAGTTCCACTAAAATGCCATAGGCATGAATGTACCTCTCTCATCTCCTGCTGATCTACAGAGATCTTTACAAAGTAGGGGTGTTCTTTGGTTTCAGGGACTTTCCTTTCATAGACTAGGTCTGCCTTTTGACTACCTTTTCTCTTATTTCATTGCAGAGACTTAGCAGATCTGTGGAAGAGTTTTATGAGTTACTGTTTTGTTTTGTCAAAGGTGACAATACTCTTGCTGTGTAGTATGTATATACCAGATTTTGGTGCTTCAGTGTATTAAGTCAGGCTTTACCCAACAGTTGCAATATTTTTGTCACGTGAAAGAGCTATTGCTACTTTGATACAGTTATATTAGCAGCTTGTTTTTTGCTCACTTTCAATTCTTAGAGTTGATGTATCTTGTGTTTTATGCAGAAGGACTTATCCTTTTGAATACAGGCTGAAAACAAAAATACTAGAACCTTCAGAATAGTTATATTTCTGGAATTAATGCTGTTGCAGTGGATACTGATACCAAGCCCAACCAGGACAAGTAAATTCCTCCTCTGCTTGTTGGCCAAAATTACTTTTGGAAAGCAGTTGGAATAGGATTACATTAAACAGAGAAGCCCAGTTCATTTTTCTAATGAAATAGAGCAAATATATCCTGCTTAGTTATCAATCATTCAAGTCTTACTGACACTAATAATCTGGAAAATTAAATCATTCAGGATTTTTTTTCCAGCTTAGTTTTCAGCCTGATCCAGGTTACCCAATCTAATCTGTAGAGTGTTTACTTGAATTTTTTTACTGATGTGAAGAAAGAAGTGCAAAAGCAAGGCAGCTTCTCTCAGCAGTACACTTGCTGAGTGACATACCTGCAGAGAAGAATGTGCAGCCTTATTATAGAAATTATTAAACCTTCTACAAAGAGGTTCAAGGCTCAGTTCAGTTTTACAGGCAACAAATACTTGAGATGCTTCAAGAATTTTAAAGGCACAAAGTAGAAAGAAGGTACAAAGTCCTATTACCTGGCTTTTGTAAAGGACAGACTTCAGTGGTCTAGTTCTTCATTATTAAGAAAGAAAGAACTGCAGTTCAGCTTGTCTGACTGATTTTGTAGAGCATTGCTGAATTTTGCAGTTTCAGTGCTTATTTAACTGTCTAAGTTTTGGAAAATCATTAATGTCCCCCAGCCACATATGTAAAGATTAGTATCGTATGTGTCTTGTCTTCAATTGTAGCAGTTCTACAGCTTATTAAAATTCAGTACGTTTTAAAATGTGATGATAAAGAATTTGATGATAAAGAAAGAATCACACTACGATTTCTTAAGATGGGCCCTTGCTAGTTGTTTGAGGAAGGGAAAAATATTTGTTAGGAGACTCACAGAATAGCTACTTCCACTGCAATATACTTGCTTATGTATAAATAATATCAGTATAGAGATGGCAATGAAGGTAGTCTGTTTAATTTCAGGAACAGAATTGTACATGTAGGACTTTGAGTTAAGTTTCAGAATAGATGAGAAATTGCCATGCTAAACAATAAGTGAAATAAATCCCTTTACGTGGGCTGTAGATGTTTCGTTCCTGCAAAGTGACAAGCCAGCATATTTGCATTTTTGGAATGGACTTAAAGTTAGGCTGGAGGTAGAGGAGGAGAAAAGTTTGTTCTGATGTCAAATGTTTGCTCGCCTCAGTAAAAAAAAGTCTAAGCTTGCCCAACTACTGTCATGAAAAAGAGGTTTCTGCAAACTCAAAGGATCAATAGGTTTCTTCAGTGGAGCCTGCTCCTAACTAGACTGCAGCAATACTATTGCTACAGTGTTTAAATATTCTATCCAAAAGGCTGACTGAGTGGACTCCTGTTGCTGCTCTTGGCTTTGAGGTGGCTTTGAAAAATGGATTTTCTTTTGGTTGGCTTTGTTTCTTTACATTCAGACAATAGCATTGCAAGTGGACAATGTTCGACTGTTTCTGGGAGTGCACAGATAATAGCTAAAAAAATGGTCTCTTTTTCCAATAATGTGAGGTTACAAAGTGGTAACATGGAGGAATGTTGATGCCTGATGGGAGACTAAAGTGTCAGTTAAATATGTTTAATTTTGAAGGGGGACCCTGAAGATGTACTTGAAGTTCCAATACCTGAATCCATAAGTGGCAGCGTTTCAGTTGGAAGTCTGAGTATTGCTTTGCAAGATGATGACAGAAACGAGGTCAGCGAATTGTCAGCTTCCTCCACCAATGAATCTGTATTGCAGTGTACGAGTTTAAAAGAGGATGCGGGTGAAACCACAGCATTGCTTGGTAAGTCACTTCGTTTATTGTTGGACAATCCTTACCACCATGCATTGCATTAGAAGAAGCTCTCCTCTAACTGGTGTTAATATTGTTAGTATTATGGTGCAGACCAGACTGAGTGGTGTCACTACTGGTGTTCAAAAAATACAAGTTAGGTAGATTTTCATAGAATTTGATCAAGCTGGAGAAAACTGGACACGAGGGGGAGGGGGGGGACAAAAAAAGATGTAAACAGGAGATGTAAATAGGAGGATAACTTACCCAGAGAATGTTGAGAACTTGGGGTATATATGCATATGAAATTTGTTGCCAGAGTCTGGATTAATGAAACAGATTAAGCACATTAAAAAGGTACATCAACAAATGATTTTCCTTTTAATTCCTAATTTTTAGATGTGGATGTCAGTAATAACCGGCATGGAGAACATCTATCTAATGGAAATTCCCACTGAACTGCTTCGTGGAAGATATCTTGAATAGACTGTTGAAGAACTATTATTTTTTATTTAATTAGTATGGACTCTTGTCTAGTGAACAGAAAAAATAACAATGTAAATTATTTTACCTTTCAAACTTTTCTAGCTGGTGTTCCAAAAGGGCTAATAACTAAGAATTTTGTACACAGGAGGATTTTATAAAATCTCCTCTGGATGTCTCATCCTAAAAAAAGATGCAATAACCCTTTTTCTGTAAGCATTGTTGCAATGTCATTGTGTTCCAGAGGGCTGTAACAAAGATGAAGACTAGGCAGTGAAAACAATGTAGAATGTGTAACGGTGAAATATACTGGATGCACTGTTTACATTCAGTATGTACATATGGAGAACACTTACAAGACTACAACTGTTAAAATGTTCTGAAAGTTCTGATCTGTTGTAATTGGAGATGGATATTCTTAGAAAAAACATGAACTAACCTTGAAGGAATCAAATAACTTCATGGATATGTTGTGTACTCTTTTTTTGTGATGGAAAAACTGCTAGTTGCAACTTTCCTTATATGTAGAAAATACTAATTTGATCTTGTAATGTGTTCTACTCAGAGTGGATGCTAAGAAAAGGAGACTTTCTCCATCTTGCAAGCTTTTTATACTGAACTTGGCAGTAATAGGTTGTGCTAGGTGGTCTTCACGTGCTGAGCATGTAGACTTATTTAGGTATATGCACATTGGTTACCTCTTTCAGTCTTAAACTCAGTAGAACAGAGGTAAAGGGCTAATTATGGCTAAGATATATTTATTAGTCTATTTATAAGAATTTACTTAATTCCTTCTTGCTCCTGTTCCCATCCTGATCCACTTTATGTACAAATTGAAACTGTTTCTTAAGAAATACAAAGTTTGGTTTGGTTTTGTTTTGCTTTTTCTTTTCCTTTGCATAGAGATGCTGGAATTCTTCTCTTGGGTATTCCACATTAGGAGTTTTGACTGGGTTTGCCATTAGCTTTTATTCCTTTCTGTTAGATTAGCAGTATTGTGCCTTATAGTAAAACACTTAAGAAATCTGAAGCATCTGAGAGTAAATATAAATCCTGGCATTTCCCATTATGACCTCTTATTCAAATATTTATATACTGTAAGTGGTATAAGGAATTGCTAAACTGTTTTGTAAAGAAATATGTATATTTAAACACTACTTAAGAGTGTTAAGTGAGTTGTTTAGGATTTTAGCAGTCATGTTATAATATGCTACATTCCTCGATTTTCTTTTGTAAAGCTCTTGCTACAGGTTGCTTAAAACAGTGTCTTTCACCAGACATTTGTTTTAGAGTGCATTTTGTTCTTAAAATGTATATTTGGAATGTTTTTAAGAA
This sequence comes from Lophotriccus pileatus, assembly GCA_035583135.1. Lineage (NCBI taxonomy): Eukaryota > Metazoa > Chordata > Aves > Passeriformes > Tyrannidae > Lophotriccus > Lophotriccus pileatus. Next base: position 86,258,257 of record JAWWES010000001.1, on the reverse strand, counting down.
AATATGCAATTCTTTTTCTAACTTATATTGAGCTTCAGTAGAAGCAATAACTTTTTTTTTTTAATTTTAGAATGAATGTTCCAGAAATGACAGAGGCTTCAGATATTGAAATATAATCTGAACTTCTACTTTGCAGAGCAGATGTTTCACCTTAAATTTCCTTCAAAAAATTCCTCTTAATGCCTACTTAAAAAAAAAAAATTGCCTCTTCCCTGTAGGAGTGTAACTTTTAGGTTTACTGAAAAACTGTCAGGTTGTAGTTCTAATGTCACCAGCAGGTGCAAGTTTTTGTGATGCCTTTATCTTACAAGAAGCACATGAGAATGGAATATGACTGACCCACCATCTCCAAAACTGAACAAATAAAAAACCAACCCATAACTAAGCCAAACAATGTATAGGGACATTTATGTCTCTAAAAGAATTTTATCAACATTTCCAGAACTGCCTTTTTAACTATCTCTTCAATTTTAAAAACTTAAGTCTTCTCCCTCTTCTTTAACACAAAACTGAACATTGATGTAGTGTATGTTGAGAGGGTTTAAACTCTAGCTCAAGGAGGAACCAAAAGAGAAGCTATCAAGAGAAGTGTTGTCAGTCTGTGGATTGTGTCTTGCTGATAACTACAGCACAGTATTCATTCTGGAGAGAAGAAATGTGGTAAGTACTTGAGCCTTTATGTAATACCTATAAAACCAAAAGCTTTTCTTAAGAATCAAATCTGAGATCTGATAGAAAGCTGGGAGAAAAGCTAAAGGACCTGCAAACTGAAAAGAGTGCTTATAAAATCTGAACTGTGCTGATTTAGAAAAATACCCAAGTATGAAGAATCCTGGGGTATGTTTCTGATGCTGGAACCACACCTGTTTCACTTCAGCCTTTCAGGAGAGTAGTTACAGTTGTTTCTATCAAATTGGTTTGTGCGTAGTTGATCTTTGATACAGTTAGGTCTGGTAAGGCCAGCTGTGCTGCTGAGGAATGATGACAATAAAAGGCCGAATTGCAGTGCCTCCAGCAAGCAGTTTGCTCTCCTTGGAAGCACGATGACAAAAATCACCTGAAGCGAATCATTAGTCTGACCTCAGTCAAAAAGCTGACATCCATTAGCAAAAAGAGAGGTAGGATAAAAAGTACAGGTCAGGAAAGAGACAATCTAGGGAATTTAAAACAGTAGCAAGAGAGGATTAAAAATATGAAGCATATGAGCTGCTGTTACAGCTCATCTGAAACACTAAAACAGGTGTAGGCAGCTGAAGGGAAGTACAGGTTCACAGACTTTGCTGACCTGGACCCCTGCTGTGTTGGATCAAACTGGTGTTTTGAGTTTCTAGCACTATACCTGCTAAAAGCCTATATGCAGGTCAGAACTAGAGTCTTTTCTTCACCCCCTCATGAATGCTTTTTGTAGGCCAGGTGCCTTCTGGCTCCCTTCCCTACCATTTGGGGAATCTATATTCTGCCTCTTGGGCTTAGGCCGAGTCCTGCCTAGTGTGGGAGCTGATGCTGTGTGTGGTGTGGGTTCCTGCAGCCTGCCTGTGTCCTGATCTCTTTCTCTTCCTAGCTGCACATTTTTCATAAAATACTCAGGAACTTGGCTTGGAGACATCTGTCCCTTTGTCAGACTTTGCTGTAATCAGCCAGAGGATTTCTTATTAGAGGTATTCATGTGGTATGATTATACAAAAATCTAAAGCCCAGTGCCCATATGAAGTCTGAAGCCCCTCAATGGCGATGCTGAATAACTTATTTGGGAGAAATCCCTAGCCAGAAGAGGGGATGCTGTTTGTTGTGAGATAAGTTTTATTAGTGTTGTGTTAATTGATACGGCTTTGTTAGTTCTGGTGTCTCTGTTAGGGAGAAAATTTGTCAAGTTAAGTGATTGGTTTTGTTGGGTTTTTTTACAGGAGCTATGAACATGTCAAAATAAGCTGATATCTTAAAGCAAAACTAGAGCCCCCTCTTTGTTCAGAAATTTTAGTTTATTAATAATAGTCTACAAATGACAAATTGTAAAGAAAATTATAGTAAATAACCATTTAAATTGGCTTTTAGCAAGCAAAAATGAACCATAGACATTTCAGATCTGAAAGTGTGTTAATATTGATTTTTATTGCTTACAGTACCAATTTAAAATTGGATTTTGTTTTACTAATGACCCCTCAAGTGGATTCTTCTTTGGCTCTAAGCAGTGTACTGGAGAAGTTTGATAGGATACCAGTAACTCCTTTCCCCTGCCCCTCACCCCCCCACTTCAGATCTGAATGTAATCCAGTAACCTGTTGCCAGTAATTAGGTCTAGATTCTGGAGGTATGCCAGAGGCATTGTAGGATAATTTAACTACACCGAGAATGCTTTTAATCCATGCTGATTTAATAAATTGGGCACCAGTCTATTCCTGCCAAAGCTGGGCCGTTACACTTTAGGAATTCCAGTCCTGTGCAGGGTGTAATGGGCACAGAGAAATGCCATTGCAACAGCTTTGTCAAATGTGCAAGCTGGATTTTTAATTCTTTATTGGTTTGTAAATGGTCACTCAGGTTTTCTGCCTATCCTTTAAGCTTTCTCTAAGACCAGCCAGTTGTAGCTGTGCAGAGAGGAGTCCAGCAAGTGTGCAGTGCTGGTTCCCTACGTCCTAAGCCCTGTGGGTGAGACAGTGGCAGTGGCATTTGCAGGCTTTCATGAGGTCAATGAGAAGCAAAAGGTGTTGGTCTCACATTCCAGTGATAACAGATAGAACACAGTAGGTTGGACTGATAATTTTGCTGTCTCATAAAAACAGACTTCTGTCTAGACAAGTGTAGACATTCAAGTACTGTTAGCAACACCAGCTGTACTTTGAAGTACACACCGGTAGGTGAAGGACTGCAGTCTGAATTTGTGGAATATTTTTTCATATTATTGCCACAACATGTAATAAAACCATGTCTTTTCTTACACATCATCATCTCATATGTTGAACTGGGAACTGTTGCTCAGCAGAGCCTTTAGCACCATGAACCAAGACAGTAATACTGATAATGTAATAGGTTGGGTTTGAGGGGGGTGTGTTAGCTTTTTGGAGTTTGTTTTGTTTGGGGTTTTGGGGGGAAAAAGGCCTGGGGGTTTTTGTTTGTTTGGGGTTTTTTTGAGTGGAGAGGTTTCATATATAGTTTTCATTGGTTTGGTTTACAGCACTTGGCACTGAATGCAGTGTTTCTGTGCTGGATAAGGATACTGAGATCAGTAAAAATGTACTGACTCTGCAGCTCTACAAAGAGGGGTGGAACTGAAATCTGGTAGACGAGTCAGCTGGACGTATCTCCTGAGGCTAACCTGGAGGGAATGGAGTTGTTGGTTTGACTGCTGGGTGCCAGACTGTGCTGGCAACTTGACTGTTGTGTTGTGCGTGTCTCCCTTCAGTCACCAGTCTGGGTGAGACTTCACACAAAGGCTTGGACCGATTGTAAGAGCTTGCTGTTGCGAGAAGAGATAAGAGTGGTCCTTTCTGGTTTTCCTTTTCTGCTTTTAACTTTGCTGTGTCTCACATTTAGATTAAGCTGAATTAGTTCATTACGTACTCTTTAACTGGCAGAAAATTAAATCTGTCAAGGCAGATTGTATTTTGACAAGCTAAAAACCTGAATACTTACTGTGCACTTAAATGAGTTTTAAAGCTGGGCTAAAGGGAGAAGGAGTTGGGGTGGAAGAGGGGAGAGAAGGGGGTCCCCTTGGGTAAGTTGAAGAGATGCAATTTTGTAATAGGGCCATGGTAAATTACAGTTGAATATGGCAACACCAATTTTTTAAATGGGAATGCTTGTAAAAAATTGTAGCATGTCTATGAGACTGGTCTTTACTGGGTGTATTCTTTTCTCTCACAGGTGATATGTGAAGATTTGGGAATTGGAATTGTAGACTAAACATGCACAAATCAAGCTGAAGGCTTTTGGTTTTTTTCAGTATGGGTCCTGATCTCTCTCCTCAGCTATCCTGCTATATTGCAAAACTTGATTTGAGAAAGTTTTACAAGTAGAATGTCTCTATAATTGCATGTGTTTGTGTGAAAAGTGCATTGCCTGGGACTGTCCATTATACTTCTATTGGACCTGAAGCTACTTTTCATTGTCTCAAACGTGGTAATGATACTGCATTTTAAAATGAGCATATCCTTAATTCAGAAGAGGAAAATAATTTTAGTTTTCATCATTTGTTAGTCTGAAGCTTAGGTCCAAAATTTTGAAGTCACTTACTTCTATTATAAACATACCTGCAGAGAACTATTTGAATTTGCTAGTCTGCCAACAGTTATTCACAACCAGCTGTCTTTAATTGTAACCTTGTACTGACTCGGTTGCATTGTTTGGGTTAAGCACTTGTGTCTTTTCCATTGTGTATGTACAATTGTAAGAATGTCAAGTTATGCATTGTTGTTGTAACTTAATGGCTAAAAGCTCAAATTCCGTAATAAATTATACAGACCTTTTAAAAAGCAATGTCTGAAAAGCTTGAGGGGTTTTTCTTTGATACACTGAGAGATTCCGCACTAGCACAGCACAAAACAAGCTTAACTTCATGGTAGGTATCTAAGGGGGACATCCCTTCAGCATGTGCCACTCTACCCATGTACCCAATACCTGGGTAGGGTGGGTTAACCTTGGCTGGCTGCTGTCCTACTGATGAGGGGGAAAGTAAGATGGAAGAACTCATGGGTCTAAATAAGAAAGTTACCAGCAACCATCACAGGCAAGACAGACTTAAGTAGATGAAGATTACTTTTAAGTGGCAATAAATTAATTTTAGAGTTGAATAGTGAGAAAGTTAAAACTAACCTTCTTGCTAGGCTCAACTTGACTCCCCCCTCACTCTTCTCCCTTTCACGGGAGTGGTGGCAGGGGGATGGGGAAGGAAGGGTGTGGTCAGCCAGTAACAATTGGTCTCTGCTGTCCCCTGGTCACCCTTTTCCCCAGCTCTATCATGACCCTCCTCTTAGGGGCTGCATTTCTTAAACAGTGGCTCCAGTGTGGATCTTCTGCTAGGTTGTCACAGAGCTGGCACCAGCCTGGCTGAAGAGCTTGGCTGTGCCAGCTTGTCCGAGCAGCAGCTCGCACAGGGCAGCCTTGGCCTCTCTTAAAACATTAAGATACAAGTTTAGAGCACAAGCTCAGTTCACTGTTGCTGCTAAAAATACTCCATAGCAAATGTCTTGGGTTTTAGAAGGAATGTCTACAATTGGAACAGACCTTAAATAAGTGTTACAGTAGTTGACTTGCTACATCCTAACTTCTGTGAAGCTACACAAGTCGTAACTCCTAATGAGAGAACACTTTTCACAGGACTTCTTACCAAAAGCTTATGCTGTGTGAGATGAGCAATCAGTGGGATTTTCAATCCAAGCAATTCTGCAATTTAAATTATTTGGAAAGAGGAAGCCAAAAGACGGTCTTAACCTTGCATTACTAATCTTGTACTTCCTAAAAATTTGAGAAGCGGATTTATAACAGCTTCCATTTATCAATCAGCATTAAATTGGAACTAGCCAGCTTTTCAAGTTACTTTCCTTTTCAGGCTCAAGGCTTGAATAACAGCAGCTATTCTACTATCAGCTTAAAATAATAGTTACACAGATTCCTTCCCCCGTTTCCCCAATACCAGGCATTTAACGTGTGAATGATGCTATCCTTCTATGCTTTAGAAGGAAGACACTTTTAACTATGGCAGCCACAGAGCAACTGCCTATGCAAGTTTGGAAGCGAGAAGAGGCTCATGCCTTGGATTTTTATGGAAGCAATGGCACCATCTTTCCTCTGTGAAATTTTCTTACAAGCGTGAAATAGGTGTGGTATTTCAGCTACTGATGGCATGATTCTGGAAACATTTAGTGATCTTGAAAAGAGAGAGTACCACTCTGAGCCTACAGCACCCAACACTTCACTTCTGCCATGTAACGATAAGCAGTTTCTAGACATCAAGACAGCCTTCCCCTTACGCACTAAAACTGCCATGCATTTTTGGGAGTTGTATCCAGCTCCTAGGAGGTCATAGTGAACAAAGGAAGTTACTTACTTTGATACAAGTTGACTTTAGTTATACACAGTGTTGGACACAAAACTGTGAGTGGCAGATTAATACTTAAATTTGCTGTGAAATGCTAGGTATCATTTATATTCTGTCTGGAATTAGAGCCTGAATCATACATACAACATACAAAGTTAAACCACAGTTAAAAACAGTGTAAGGCCTAACACATTTCACAAACTTAAACACGTGTATCAGAAAAATCCTTATTTATTGTTTAAATGCATAAAATGCTATTTATAATGTATTACATAATCCAGGGATTTAAGTTTAAAAGAGACAATGAATTGGTATAGAACGCTGGCACAAGGGGTTTTTTTGCCAGTGACAGTCACTTCATTTTGACGTTTTCATTTCTGATGGATTTTCCCCCGTGTCTAGTGTCTTCAGCAATCTGAAGAGGCCAGCTGCTTCTCGTATCCGACTGAACTCAATACAGAATGCTTGCACTTCTATAAACAAGTCCTGTACATTAATGATTTTGTTTCTGATTAAAGACTGAAGAAAGACACAAACAAGACGTACCAGGCGGTTCTGAAACAGAAGAGACATGGTTTCATAATCCAAATAAATGTCTGCAGCCACATCGGTTAAAGGACTGTTGGACCTCAGCAGTGCAAGTGAGGCATTTCAGGAGCAGTTCAGCTTCATCAGCTATCTGTTACTTCAGCTTTTTCAATTAAAAAACTGAATCCTCTGCTTTATAGTTATGTACTTCAGGATACAGGAGCTTTCTCAAGATTAATCCCATGCACATATGAAGGACCAGACCCACCTACGCACTGTATTTAATTTGTTATATAATCTCAGAATAAAGGCAGAGAGAAGGGACAATAGCTTAAGATGATGTCATCATTTGGGTCTTTTTAGTCTTACTTTCTACAATTACACCATGAAGAAAAATGAACAAGCTTCACATCTCAAAATTTCCATCACCACATTATCAAGGCACTCTAGATGGGAAGTGACAGCAACAGAACTGATTCCAAACTTCCTTCATGCTAAATTAGCAGATGACCTTCTTGCTCTATCTTAGAAGGAAAGAGTTCCAGGGACACCTAATCCAAGAATATGCCTCAGAGCTCATGGCTCATTTCCTGCCTGATCCAGTGAAAAGAGGGGATCTTAGAACTGTGTTCCTCCTTCTTAAGAGCTGCTTAGGTAACACCTTGAAGAGCATGCTTGGAGTTGGGAAGTGGAGGCCTAGGAACTGGCACCTACAATTTGTCATACATAGATCCAGTCACTACTATCCGCTTTACACAGAGCACATGCTTCCCCAAGGACAAAAGCAGATCTTTATTGTTAAAGTGGTCTCATAGTTCATATCGTGAGAAAGAGTTGAACCCAAACCTTTCTCTAAAAGCAGCTATATAGATGAACGATGTTTATCAGACAGAACTGAGGGGCTTGACAGATTAAGTGTCCAAAGCATTTCAGATTATTTGACACTAAATATAAGTTATCAGCTATTTTTTTTTCAGGAACCAAGTTTACTACTGCAAAATTTGCTACCTGTAACAGGAGAATTCAGAAACTGAATAACTGATTTCCTTCACTGAAATCAAAAGGCATCATGCTTTCTCTGCAATACAAGTTAGTTACAAGAGTAACTTTAATAACAGAAACATGAAACTCGGAGCAAAATAACAAAGGCAAGATACTGGCTGACTCCCAGTCTCTGAGGATCATTTCCAAGAGTAGTTTTGTACCACGCTTTTCAAAGAAAACATCTTGAGTCTGTGAGGCCTTATACACATTAAAAAAATGTCAGATCTCCCAAGCTCTGCCTGCTACTTAGGGATCAGTACCTATTCCTTGATCCTCTATTCTTTTGTCCTGTGTGTGCCTGAAGCACAGCTCCTCCTACATGGTCTCTTCAAGCACGAGCCCCTTTGAGCACAATGTCCCACTCTGGGCGTATTCTCAGCTGCAGTCCAGGTCTGCTGCTGTTTCCCTGTTCCACTACCAAATATAATATAGGCACAGCTGCTATTCAGCAGGTCACAGGTCAAGTCACTCGTGTATCTGGCAAAGTCCCAAAGCAGAGAAGCATCAGAAGCCACCGGAAGATGGTTAGTCACCATCTGGAAGGGTGCTGAGAACAAGACAGAAGGAGGGCTGCTGCTATCTCAAATCCCACTGCAACCCTACCCTCTGTATTATGCACGATTTTCATCTCTGTCGCTTGAGGATATAGTAGAGCTGGAGAAAGGACTAGAGAAGGACACCAAAAAAGCTTAAGCCTTGTTGCAAGAGAATAACGAGGCTGCAGTTCTTCAGTATCGAGAGGAAAAAGCTGAGGCAGGGCTTGGTCAAGATTCACAAAGCCTTCAGTAAACGGAACATGGAGCTATTTTCCACCAATGACATACACAAGAAAACAAGTTTGACTGGGCACTTGGTGAAATCAACAGATCAGGAGAGAAGGAAGTACCTCACACAGCACACTGACAACCTTGCATGCTGAAGGTCTGGAAACCTCCCCAGGTTTCCCCTGATCCTCCCCAGTCAGGGATCCTTAAAGTGGCTGTAACTTGCACACTGGTACTGAAGAAGTAGGACAGGCTCATGAAGCAGAGTATGGTGTTAGGAAGAAAAAAAGATTTGCAAGCTGTTATAGGTCATGATTGAAAAGCGAGACTTCCATGGGAGCTTTGTAACATTTACCTAACAGAGGTCTGGAAGTGTTGGGCACACTTGTATAGAAAAGAAGCTTGAAGCTTAAAATTATGCAGAAGGCAAACTAATACTGGGGGTAAAAAAAAGGCTGAGTGACAGGTAAACCTTTTGGATGTAAGAACCCCAGTCACGTAAAACTGCAGTTTTGCCAGGAAGAAATGTATGATATCTACAGAAAAACAGGGAACAGTAATTACCTGTGAAGTCTTATAAAAAAAGTGAAGAACCATCTGTTAAACACTATGTTAACTGTGTTAGGAAAAAACTCGTGCCTTTGAAATAAAGAAACAGTAAGACAGAATAACTTAATGCTTATCAGCCTTATAAAATCACAGCACATATTAAACACAGCAATATATGGGACACTTTTTCCAAAACAATATATTCAAGTACTCACCTGCATATATTTGTCTTTAATCTGTTCACAGGTGGAGATACAATTGGAGATATAAAGATGAATAAATTCAGGTGGGAGATCAACTGCAGTAGTAAGCCTGTTCAAATAAAAAATATCCAGTGGTTTATGAAACCATAATTCCAGTGATTCTGTTGCAAAACAAGTAAGTTAGACTTGTGATATTAGTTTATTCCCAGTCCTGTCATACAGAGCTGATTTTTGACAGCTTCCACAGACATTTCTACTTATTTAGATTTCTTCATTAAGAGTCCAAAATGTTTTATTTTAACTCTGACACAATACAGAAGCTGAGTTAGATTGGTTTCTAGTATATCTGACACACCTACAAACATAACACAAATGAGTCAGTGACGGTAGTTTCCAATTTATGACGAGGCCCTCTAGCTGTCTGAGTACCAAGGCTCTTTGCAATAAGCACTGCAATACCATTTTTCTTATTCGTATTTGAATTTCAGGTATTGATTCTAGATGCTGAAATCCTTCCTTATGTATACAACTGGAATAACGCCTTTGTTACTGCAAAATATCAGTTCCTTAGTTCCTTCAGCTGTAAGTTTCAGTCCTAGTATCTGGAACAATATGAATCACTATGGTTCAAATAAGAGACCCTGACTAGAGAAGGTTAACTAGAGATTGATGATGCACAAAATCTCAGAAGCTTCTTACTCCAGAAGAATTGGAGAACTATTGATCAGAGAATGGCAGTGGTATATTTTTAAGGGTTAACAGCAAAGCAGACCTGTTTGTGTTTTAACAATACTGACTACCAATGTATTTGAGTTGCCACTGTTTCTTAACTGAAAGAGCAGTACAGCTCTCTTCAGACAACAACATACACTAAATGTAGAACTGCCACAAGGTTACAACAGAATTTGACCCAAGTAAATCCAATCAGTCCTATCTCAAGTAGTGAAAGGGGGGCAATAGGGAAAAAGGTATATGTTTTGGTTTCAAGTGCAGTTTTAATTTTTTGTCTCATTTCACTTAAAAAAAAAAAAAATCAGTGTCTCCCTGTTTGCAGGGACAGTTTTTGTCAGCTTGATAGATGTTGTTCCTAGATAGAAGTGGTAGCTGCGTTGTGGGAGAACCAGCATGCCTGATAGTGTAGCTATCCTGGACATTCAGGGCAGTCAGTGCTGTCAGTCTGCAAGAGTAGGGAGGGATTTATTTCAGGTATGTTTCTTTCCTCAAATGATATTTAAGTGCAATTTGACCTGCTGCAAAAAAGACTGCTGAAGAAGGCTGATTTGGTAGTTCACATTCAGTACTTGCCATTTAGAAATGGAAGAAAGTAAGAGAGATGTACTTCCGTAGTTTGTGGGGATTAGCTGTCTGAGAAGTTTTTCTATTTAAGGGGCTAGCATTCTGTGAACAAAATGGGTTGTATCAATATGCAGAAGTTATTCTCAATGAAAACAGGGCATGAACCTACAGCAGGGCCACTATTTAACAATAACACCTTTTGTTCACTTAAGCTGCATCAAGAATGCAAATTGAGATTAAGAAGATTAGCCACGTGGAATTAACTGTTTGTGGAGGATTCTCACAATAGCTGCCCTTTGTCCCACTGTACTCTTCTATCTCCCACACAGGCATGCCTCAAGAAGGATCAAAATGAACGTTTCCAGATGTCCTAGTAAAATACAACTGCTCCCTCAGTTGGAAGAAAAGACGGAAGATACAGATGAGGCTAAACTTTTAGGTATGAGAAAAGAACATGAATTCTTGTGACCCGTTAGGGGAGGTGTCAGTCACTACAGTTCAAAACCAAACACATTCATTAACTGATCATTTTGCAAATCAGGAACTAAACCTGCCGCTTCCTGGGACATAGGACATCTACTTGCTAGGGAAATTCATATATTGTCCAGAACCTGAGTCGGACAAAAACATTCAGACACATTATAGATTGCAGTGGCATACTCTCTTAAGTGGCAACATTTTAAACACTGTTTTGAGCTCAATGTATCAGTTTGATAAAATAATCTTCTAGCAGTTATCAACTCCAGCTGAAGTTATGCACAACAGGACCTGTATTTCCCTATTCTTTTCAAAGTAGAAACACTTTGCTAATATTAGAGAGTAATACAGAGAGTAATATAGAGAGTTTTCTAAAGAAAATAAGCCTCTCCACTCTTGGAGCAGGGACTAAAAAATTAACTAGCAAAGCACCTGTGCAAGAAATCAGCTTTTTACCATACCTAATATGGTATGTTATGAATAATTAATATAGAATTATTTTAATTAAACTATGTAGAATTATATATAAATTATATAAAATTATAAATTATATTATTAATATAAAGTGTAATATATACCTCCAATATCACATCTTTCTCCTGGGAAATTGTGAGGGTTTTTTCCTGTTGCAATTTTGGTGCTGCTAATAGGAAGCTGTTAACATTACAGTTATATTTTAAAATAGCAAGGCTGTAAAAAAGAACTTAAAATTGGCAGTGTTCTCTCAGCTTAGCACTGAAGACATTTGAGAGGTCCAATTCTTTAATACCTACCCTCAACTAACTTTATAAACTTAGTCTGGACTAAAATAAGAGGGTTTTTCCTTGAACTACAGGCACCACCAATACAGAACTACAGGAAAGGAAGTAAAGCCTTTATGAAAGAAACAGCATTAGACAGCCCAGTAGTCATAGAAAGCAACAAATCCACAGCACACTCTTCCTTGCAGGATTAATCGGAGAACAATGAGACTTATTAAAAGAGTATGAGAAAAAAATCCAACATAAACACCATAAAGAAAGTGAAAAGGGAATGACAGTTTGATACTCTTTTCCTACACTGTAATCTCACTAGCTATTCTATTCCTGCTACTTTCAGTAATGTTTGGAATGCATCGAAATACAGCCCTGTGGCCTCACAATCACTTAGTAACTGTTACTGTATTTGTTTTACATACTTAACAAAACCTTGTCAGATTTAAGATCATACTCACCGATTTACAACTTCCATTGAATGTAAGGACATGTCCATGTTGACCAAGACAGAAAAATACTCTGTTATTTGACTAGACTGCATTAGTTTCAGCAACATTTCTATAGCTACTAAAGGATTGTTTTCAACCAGGTCTGGCAATTTGGCAGGAGTGAGACCAATATGGTAAACAAGCTTGGGATCCTTTTCCAATTCTCCAAGGAGCTGTGAAGAAAAAAAAAAACCAACAAAAAAACCCCAAAACTCTCAGTTTGTTTTTCCTCAACTATTCATGTTACTGTTTGAAGAAACTACTATAATACATCTAAGATACAGGAGAATTATAACCCTTTAGATGTAGGCTTCTCAATTGAAAAAACACTAGAGGCCTACTTTAAAATTTCCATGTACAGGCAACTGTGGCCGTAAAACCTTTAATAAGGCATTTAACACTCTTTCATCAGTGGGTGGTAAAGAAGAAAGAAAAAAAACTCATGAAGAGTTTTAGCCTTCTTTAGTTTCCTGTCCAGCAGAAGATCTCAATTTCAGGTTCACTGCCGTCAGAAACAGTTCTGCAAATAAGGGTTATTTTATAGTGTCAGCATAATGATTATGAAAAAAAGCCCACTGAAATCAGGGGTGATATTATCAAATTGAGAAAAAAAATAAATAATTTGGTGTTGGTATTTCTGAAATAATTATTTATCAAAAGCTTCCACAGAAGCATGAACAACTTAGTTATATGAAGATTTTTCCATGCAAAAAAATATCGGTGTCACTTATTGATCATCTGTAACTACATCCAGTCACTGCTATGGAGTTTAAGGATCTCTTCCTTAATAATACAAACCCAAGTCAAAATTCTTGGATTTTTACAATTCGAAGTACTTGGAGTTTCCTGAATCCAACCACAGATCACTTAAAGTGCTCAAAAGTTTTCTAAAATACATGAGTTAGACAGCTTGTTAGGGAATCATTTTAAATAGCAAAGTGCATCATACTTGCCTGTGTTTGCTGTGGGGAAGTCAAAGGACTTTTAAAAGCTTTTGCCATGATTCTTTTTATCTCCACTCCAGTGCTGTTCTTAACACACATTGATTTATCCCACTGAATTGTGTGATCTGGCTCGATGGGATTTAACCATGCCAATTCATCCTCACATATATGGAGCGGAGGTGGTGGTCGAATAAACTCTGGTCGAAAGTGACCTCAAATGGCAACAAAGTGAAATGTTTTCTTAGGCTGTGGGTATTCAGTTTTACATCAGTACAAAAAGAACCCCCAAAGCCCCTATGTCTTTAAGCCACTATAACACTGAGAACAACATTACAATCCTATTTGCCTCCCAGAAAGACATTTATTTATGATTTTTAGTGATACTGTTACATCAGTGTGTTTTTCCTCTTGATTCAGATCACTAAGTTACTGATCCCATGGTCTTTTCCCCCCTCCCATAGCAACTGCTTCCTTGGGAGGTGTTACCAGCCAATGCAGGTCTCACTGCAGTGTCTAAGATCTGTTAGCCAACAGGTGACATGGGGAAGAGCTTGAAGACAGACTCCGAAGTCTGAAAATGTGAACACTATGGAATCCGATCTACAGACAGCCTGACAGTGCAGTTTTGTGCTGTTCCCTTCATCTTAACTCCCATTTCCTACTTCAATTCCATTATATTTTATCTAAAGAAGTAGAATAACACAGCATGTCACGTTACAGAAACAAAGACGTGAAAATGCACATACTTTCTATAGGAGGTTTTGGTCCACTCACTAAGGCTTCTGTGATCTGGGAAGCAACAGAGCTGTCAAAACCAGAGTTGGAAGAATCTGGGTCAGGATCGCTGAGAATGCTGGGGAAGCTGGCCTTGCTCTGTGTTGGCAACTCAGACTGGCGTTCTGAAAGAAGAATATTAAAGCATAAAATTGAAACAGAGGTGCCTTGAATACTAAAGGTAGTGAGAAACAAGCAGCTTTAAAAAAAGAAAAAGCTTAAAAAAACAAAAACAGATAATGTCAACATGAAATTTAGTACAGCATCAGGCAGCTGGTAGTGAGAGTGACAGCTGACAGGCAAGGGACTGAGGAATGCAGCAAGGATAAAGAAGAAATAGAAATTAATCTTAAATTTAGTCTTGGCTCTAGAAAAGGTAGGCAACTGATGTAATCTGCATCCAAAAGCACATTATTGGGTTCCTGAAAGAGTTCACATGGTGTATCTAATTTTGTAATCACTTTCAGAGCAGGAAAGTGAGAAATCTACATGGATCCATTTACAGGGGACAGTGGTCATACTAGCCCTGAAGTCAGCTATTTAAATTCACCCAACGCATTTCCGTGGCATTGCCTAACCTACTTGTGCACTCACTGTCAAGCCACAGGCAATGCTCCTATGGAAAACAATGGAGTTTTAACTGTTATGTGATTCTAGAGAAATTGTCATTAAAGCAAACCTGAAAGGAGATGAAAGTGTCCCTTTGAAGGCCAAACTATGGAACATAAACAAGTTACATAAAAGTAATACTAAGGTTAGTATATACAGCCAAAGACTTAAAGAAAAAGTGGCTAAAAATGAAAATATGGGGGCTCAATACTTGCACTGTCAGATTTTTACATGTTCTTCTGTCACAATCTATCCCTCTTCTGTATCTGAAGACTTGATAGCTAATCTTCTATGTACTGTTTTGAGAGATCACGTTTTCCATTGCTTTGGCAAAAAAACTCCAAAGAACAAAAACCAGAAAAATCCCCACTACAGGAACACCACCCAACACTCCTCCCTCCCAGCCCATTAACACAGAACACTAGGAAGCAGATTAAGCCTTAAGCAACCTGAAGTCCAAAATTTTTGGTACCACACAAGAAATTCCTTGAAGAAGTTCTACATGAAACTAAACACCACTCCTTTTCCTAGCTAATTGAGTGTAGTGCCATCATATTTTGTGTACCCCAACACTTCTAAGCAATGTGTGCTTGCTCCTTCCTGTGCAACCACATTGACACTTCCCAGCTTTCAGATAATGCAAATATTTGCATATAGGCTCACCAAAGCAGCACAGCGGGGTATGTTTTTCTATTAAAGGCAACAACTAGCATACTTTTCAGTTATTTAAACAAAAAAAAATTTAAAGGCAAAGTCCAGATGAGCACATCCTCTTCCCCACATTGTACTGATATAGAAGTGGGATGGTCAGTTTTCAAGCAAGCAGGTCTATTTGCACATACCTAGAGAAAAAAAAACCCAGTATTTTTTGGTGTTCAAACCGGCTCCTTCTTCCCAACAATATATTTCAGATTAGCTCCAGATGTGACTCATCAGTCAATGTGACCTGAACAATCACATTCCTCCTCATGTTCTCCTGTCAAAGGATAAGCATCACATTGCTTTTCTTTTCAATCTAGCAGAACTAGATCACTTTCCCACTCTTGAGCTAATGCTGCAAGATGTAACTTTATAATAAACTGATGATATAATTGTAATAAGTAACAAGTCAACTTGCCAGGTACAGCTGAAGTACTGGTACAAGACAGCAGTGTGACAGCTATGCTTTTTCTCTCACACTAGAAATATTGCAAAGGGTGAAGAGGGATAAAAATGCAGAAAAAACACCCACAAAATAAAACAAAAACAAAAAAAAAAACCTCCACCCTTTTAAAGAAAAAACCACAAAGCTTTAGATTAACACCTTTCTATATACATATTTCTATACATCTCTATACTTGCAAAATGCTCTCATATTTAAGGCAATGACATACATGCTTCAAAAATTACTGTTAAGGAGGATATAAGAGTTAAGGTGTAATATCTGCTTGAAGTTTCTCCATGTGCTGGAACAAGGGCTTGAAGACACTACAGCACAGTTCAAGCTTTTCCATATTTAGGACAGATGAGAGTGTTTCTCAGGTAACTCACAGTCATGGAACAATTACGAGTTTTCATTCATAACAGAACCACAGCCACAAACCTTCCTTACCAGCTAATGCCAGCTGAAGCCCACTTATATCCACTGACTGGGCCATGTTCCCCACATCCATTGCAGCAATCTGACGAGGAGTCTTCTTGAACAGCTCTCTAGGAGGGGCCAACATCAGTTGAGAAAGAAAGAATTTTTCTGGAGGAGTTATGGGAGGTAAGAAGCCTGTGGACATACAGTGGAAAACAATTCCTGGTTTTTAATGCAGGAGCATTGACAGTTGCCATGTGCTTCTTGTAGAACAAGCAAAACTAAAATGCAAACTGATGTATTATTTATGCCAAGGTCAACGCAGCTGGAGAGTCTGTGTGTACACAGAAAATTGTTACCTATTCAGCTCCTAAAGCAATGCAAAATGCAGCACTGCACTGTTCATTGTTATGCATCTTGACATGCAAAATCTGAGGCTAAGTCACTCACAAAGGTTTATTCACACACTTTCCAATCCAGACAACCAGTGAGCTACTAAGTATGACCTGACATCGCAATTCACAGAATCAGAATGGTTTGGGTCAGGAGGGACCTTAAAAGACAATCTTGTTTCCAACCCCTCTGACACAGGCAGGGACACCTTCCATTAGACCAGGTTGCTCAGAACTCCATCCAACCTGGCCTTGGACACTTCCAAGGATGGGGCATCCACAGCTTCTGGGGGCAACCTGTTGCAGTGTTTTGCCACCCTCACAGTAAAGAATTTTTTACTAATATCTAATGTAAACCTACTCTCAGTTTGAAGCCATTCCCCCTTGTCCTGTCACTACAGGTCCTTGAAAGAGTCCATCTCCATTTTTCTTATAGTCTCGCTTCAGGGACTGGAAGGCTGCAATTAGGTCACCCTGAAGCCTTCTCTTCTCCAGGCTGAACAAGTCCAATTCTTTCAGCATTTCCTTATGCTGAGAGATGCTCCATTCTCCTCATTAACTTGGTGGCCCTCCTCCAGACTCACTCCAACAGGTTATTTTTTTTTTAAAAACCGACTTACACAATGCTGTCACACTTGTATTTACTGAAGAGGGGGAAAAGTGCTTCATGTATTTGTCTCTAAGAGGTTTGTTTCACAGCTTCAAAACTGTCAGAAGCCTCTTATCACCTCCAGGTTTTTGTAACGGCTTTCTCCAAAAAAATTCTGTGTTATCACTGAATCAGGTTAGAAAAGACCTCTGAGATCATCAAGTCCAAACTGTGACTAAGCACCACCACGACAATTAGACCATGGCACTAAGTGCCATGTCCAGTCATTCCTTAAACACCTCCAGGGACGGTGACTCTACCATTCCCTGGGCAGTCTCTTCCATTGTCACATCACCAACCCCTACCTGGCTACAACCTCCTTTCAGGTAGAGAGCGATAAGGTCTCCCCCGATCCTCCTCCTCTCCAGGCCAAACAGCCCCAGCTCCCTCAGTCAGATGCAGAGCTCCCTGCAGGCGGCCTGTCTGGCACCGAGCCTGGAGCCGCCGGCCGTGCAGAACTCCCTTTTCCCGGGAGGGCCCCCGTGCCGCCCGCTGCCCCGGCGATGGACACACCTGAGAGCGGGGTGCGCTCCGCCTCGTCGCCGCCGCGCTCGGGCGCGGGGTTGAGCAGGTGCGCGAAGACGGCGGCGAAGGGGTTGGCGGCGAGGGGCTCGGTGCGGTACATCTCCCACAGCAGGTACAGCGCGGTGAGCCGCTGCGCGGGGCTGGGCAGCAGGTCGGGCTGCTGCAGCAGCAGGACGAGCACCGAGCCCAGCCGGAAGTGCTCGGCCTTCCCGAAGTAGTGGTGGAAGGCGCTGGAGAGCCCCTCGAAGGTGCTGCCGCCCGCCTCCTCCGACACGATGCTCAGCAGGCTCGACAGCTCCTTCGGCGACAGGCTCATCCTGCCGCCCGCCGCCGCCTCGCCCGCCTCCGCTCCCACCTGCGTGCCGGGCGCGGGGCTCCCGCCGCCCCCGGGCATCCGACCCCGACCGCCGGCCCGGCACCGACACCGACACCGACACCCCACCCGCCGCCCGCGCTTTACGGCGCTGCCGGAAAGGCTCCCGGGGCGTTCCGGGGCGGCGGCGG
>JAWWES010000001.1:86218622-86232301 GCA_035583135.1 Lophotriccus pileatus | reverse complement strand
GGGGATTGAAACAAAAGCTAACAGGTAGTGCACAAGCAGAGGAGATGTACAGAACAACTGCTTCTGTTCTGCCCACCTGCCATGAGGGAATTCCCTGCTGTAAAAACCGTTCTCTTCTTTTGATGTTACATCATCACTTGTCTTACAGTAATCAGAAGTTTCTAGAGGATGTGGAAGTAGTTTGTGCCCTGTCTGTTAAGCATGACAATAAAAGTCCAAATTCCCAGTGCAGCTGGTTCAATGAAGGGTAGTAAATTCAAATCTCATAAACAAAAACATTTTATATACAGCGTGCATAAAATGAACTTACTGCTACAGGCTGTCATCAAAACCAAGGTTGTAAGGAGGCCTATGACATTTTCAAAGATAACGAAATATCTAAAGTGAATACAGGAAAGTAAAATTTAGAAGTCTTATACAATCCCTTAGTGATAGATGAGACCACTTGGGGGATTATTTCCTCTGTCGTAGCTTGTCTTGGTCACCATTGGACAGGAATTTCTAGATGATAAATCTGAACAAATACAGCAATTTCCATGTTGCTCACTAACACCTGAGAGAGCATGCTGACCTCAAAGTGCAGGAAGGGTTTGGTCTAAAGCACATCATTCATCACTGGTGCAGTAAAAGGGCATTCATTCTGTGGGGGTGTGAAAAATTGCCCGATGGGCAGCTGGTTTGCAGGGCAGCAATATAATACACATGGCTAACGTGGCATTGGTGGACAAGGCCCAGCGTTCATTCCTCCATATTCCTAAAAGGATCCCAGATTTGGAAATTCATGCACCTCCTGCTCTTCCTTTTAATTCTTTGCTCAAAATCCAGTGCAAACTTCCTCTCTCATCATGACTATTTATAAGTATACATAGAAACAAATGTTTTGTAAAGATGTAAGAGACATTCTGCTTTTTTCCCAGAGGCGAATAAAGCCATTTATTTTTAGCCCAGTTTCCTAAGGAAATGACACTGATGCAATCACATTGTCTATTAGTCTGTCTATCAAATCAGCCCCCTTCCCCTCTTC
The DNA here is from genome assembly GCA_035583135.1 of Lophotriccus pileatus. Classification (NCBI taxonomy): domain Eukaryota; kingdom Metazoa; phylum Chordata; class Aves; order Passeriformes; family Tyrannidae; genus Lophotriccus; species Lophotriccus pileatus. The sequence goes on along the minus strand of JAWWES010000001.1, from coordinate 86,231,277 downwards.
CCTTCCCCCATCAACTTCTCATCATTAATCCTTTCCATCTGGATCTGAAAGAAAGGCAAAATTCTTTCAAAAGTGTTAAATGCACATTAGTTTTATGAAAATCAGTGGATAGGCCAGAGGAGAGATCTCATCAGTTCCCTCATGGGAGTAGTCAGTACTGGTTGAACTCAGCAGGTGGGCAGCAACAGGCTGGCCTGTCACCCTGGGCAGAGCTGCAATACTGCAAAGATGCGTGTTGTCTCCTAAAGGTGGAAGAACAAGAGGCACTGGGGTGGGAGGTCAGAGATACTTCTGGAGGGGCTCTCCTGTGTACTTGGCAGTATTTCAGAGGTGGGGAGAGAGAGGTGGTAGCACAGGGGAAGGAAAGGAGGGCGGTTGTGGGGCATGTGGGATGCAGAGGGCAGAGCACTCTTGGGGTTTTTCTTTATATCCTAAAGGGGCTAAGGTCATATTCTGGAGAGCTTCTCAGTGGTGGCTTGAGGAACATGGTAGAAAAAAAATGCAAAGCCATTGCCAGAGAAGTGGTCATCACTGTCTTTGTCATTACCTGACAAGTGTTCAGGTATTTCTCGGGTAATTCTTACCATGGAAAGTCAAACACACCGGAGAAATGCGGAAAGGTTCACATCTAATCGGGCAGTTGATAAGCCCATTGCAAGTGCATGTGCTGCCTCAAACAAAGAGTGCAGATTAAGTTGTGGCCAGCCTCTGAGTTTTTCCAGTGTCACTGTTGGGAGACTTTTGCCTACCAAACATACCAAGTGTATTCAGACCAAGGCAGAAGGCCAGCCTGTCCCGTCGCTGCCCGACCAGCTGCCTCTTCCACTGTAAGATATAGTTCTGAGCAGCGCATGTATGTTTCTGTGTTGGAGGGAAGTAGGTAGCAGAATTGTTTATTTACTCTACCATGTTTCCAGAGATGTCTGGAAGATAGTCCACATGCCTGCAAGAAGTCTGAAGATAAGGCTAAGATTATATCCCTAGCAAACGTGAGTTCGTATTTCCATTTTGACATACATATTCTCTTATATTTCAGCATCACGACATGTCCCCAGTGACCTGTATTTTAAGGCTAAGTGGGAATGGAAGTGTGTAAACACCTTGGAGATATGTAACATGGTGCCACATTATGGGAGAAGGGGACACAGGTAAAAGGAACAGCAATTTTGGTTTTCAGACAGCTTCTCCTACTTAGTCTGACGTCTGCTAATGCCTTCCTAACATCCTTCATGTGATGCTTGAGAGGTTTTTTTAATGGAGAAATTGGTAAGATCATTTAAGAGACTAAGCTTCCTTAACTTCCTCCCTATTCACTAATGTGCTGGTCACCAGATGAGGTTTTAACATCTTTTTAGAAAAGAGATAAGGTCTCTTATCACAGCACTGGGAAGCATCTTCTTCTGATAGGGAATTCCAACAAGTCAATACCCCAAAAATGCATTTAAACCAGTGTTGGTAACATGCCTTTTCTTCAGGTGTCCTATCCTTCCTCACCAAACCCAAGCTACTTGTTGCCCAAAATTCTTTCAAGCTTAAATCTGAAGTGTCTGACTGTCTGGAAACACATGGAGCACACCAACATCCCAATAAGTTTTGAGGCTGAGCCACTTTGCCTTCAGACACTGAAACCATTTTGCAAGTATTTAATATATAATTAAACCTTCTTTTCCCATCAGGTGATCTGACCTCAGAGTATGACTTTACATGCCAGGACAGAAGGTGGTGAAGTGGATCAAGTAATGTAATAATGGGCAGAAGCATTCTAATTGTAAGTATACTATCAGAAAAAAACTGAGTCCTTTCTCCAAAAGGGAATCCCTAGCTTTCTTTGGGATCCTTGTTTCATGCACTATGCATCTCATGCTTGTGTCCATAAATGTTTCCTTGTGATCAGCCACCATTTGCAGATCTATGTGCCTGACTGCCAGTCATTCCTGCATTTCTTGCAGAGATACACCAAGGACAGACACATGCAGTAAGTGTATTGGAAGAGTGCACTTTCCCTCAGCCAGCTACTATTTCGCACGTATTAGCCACCGGAGCCTGTGGTTTGGCATCAGCAGCCACAGCACAAACTTCCTCCTATACACAGCATTAGCAGTTGTCTAATCAACATGAAAATGGTTACCTAAGCCTGGCACAGCCATCTCTCGGTTCATACACTGGGCCCCTCTCTGGTTTACTGTAGCATTGTGGCTCAGAGCAAGCTCTTCGGAGGGCTTCATGCAGGCCTCATTCCCTATGCAATAACTCTGTAGCTGCTCATCACCTCTACTCTAGATCTTGATGGCATTTCACAACCCTGTGGCACCAGAGATCTCAACTGGCAAGGGCTGAGGCAAACAACAGCTGTCTCCATTCAGCTATGTCAGCAGCAACATTTCTTTGCCAGGACCTATCACCATCAAGTAAGGGTTAAAAAAGACCTCTGCTGAAATGCCCTTCATGGCCAGAGCCTTCTGTGTGCATCCTTCTGAAATAACATCACAGTCCAAAACAGGAACAGCTCATTCACTGGTGCAGGATCCTTCGGCAGCAGCTGGAGAGGACATGAGAGAAAAAGCTGAATCAGAAGCATTTTATTTTTGGTAGTTTAATAATGGACTAGGAATGTCTGTGAGCTGGAGTTGAGGACAGACAAACATGTCTTTCCACAGCACACAGTGAAACAGTTCCTTAGGTACTTCATACTGGTGATGCTTTGAAGTCCTAGTGACTTTCACAAAACTCCTCGTGTGGACTTGCATCTAGAACTGTGAATCAAATGTGTGCTTTTGGGCAAGTTTGGTTTGTCTGGGTATCCACACCTACATTGTGTAAGCCAGGGTGAATCCTACAGTGAGAAATGGGCAGAAGTGTAACTTGGCAGACCTGCAAATGTGTGGCAGAACTGAAAGCAAAGCAGCAGGTTTCCCGAGTCCCAAGGCTGCTTTGCAGTCAGAAAAGGGTAAAGTAATAACACTACTAGCTTCATTTCCCTGTTAACTCGCTGCTTTTGCCTTGTAGGTGTACAGAGTGCCTGTATGGATGGACACACTCTGGTATTTTTGTAGGTATGGGTTTTTTCTTTAGAAGATGGCATGCCCAAGCAAGCTCCTCAGTTTACAACATCCTTCATCTGTCCAGAAGGAGTTGCTGCAGCTTCCACAGGCCGTGCCAGGGCAGAGTAAACTTTATGTCCCATTGCACAAGGCAGATGGGCTGAATGCTACTCTAAGATAGTCTGATAGCATGGCAATGCTTCTGAAAATGCTATTTTGTTAAGGTCCTGAGACTTGTTTCTGGACAATATGAGACAAGCCACTGTGTCCTTCAGAAGACTTAATCTGTACCATGAATGGAGCAACTCTTATACACGTACCACTGTGAGTATGACCTTGTAAAAAGGAGTATGGAGAAATGTCAATACTGTGTTTAGATAAGTGGTTTCAACTGGAAAAAGTAAGTTTGCTTAGTGTGGTTTATTTACGATCTGAACATTTGACAGCATTACAAGCGTCTACTTGATCAACAAAAGAAGAAACCACTCTGTATTTGCACAGTGTTGTGCCAACCTCCCCTTTCCCAGTAATTCTTAAACCAATGGCTATTTTCAGCTAGAGAGAGACCTGGTAGAGATGGAGCTGTACAATCTCCATCAGCTGGAGGCCTGGCAGAGGAGAAGGGCTTTGCCATGAGGTCTGACCTCATTTTCCCTCCTGGGTCTCTCAACTCTAACCAATATTCTCACTTCTTGGCCACTCTGCAGCTGTGTCAGACCAGCAGGCCCCAGCAGCGAGGCCTTGGAAGAGAGTCCAAACTACATTGTAAGGAGGGGGGACAGGAGGCTTTGCAGGAAGAAGGATTTGAGGATATAAAGGCAATGTGGGGACATGGTGAGAGGGTAGAGGGAGACTATTACAGTAAGGGAATGCGGAGAGGAGAGTGGAGGCTGTTACAGGTTTTGCTGGTTTTGCTGCCTGCTAAATCCTCTTCTTAGACATGTGAAAGAAATGTGAAGGTGCAAGACAACAGGAATTAATAAATAATCAGTGCTTTTCAATTCCAAGTGTTTTATAAACATTAATAAACCTTCATGAGCTGTTGGAGAGGTATTTAAGCCGTATTCCATTTTCACAGATAAGGAGATGAAAGCTCTGGCTCAAGTCCAAAGTTTTCAAAAGCAGAAACTACTTTTAAGAGCTCCCCTTGACACTCAGCACCAGAACTCCAAAGGGATTGATTTCACAGTTGCCATCACTGTCAGTTGTATCCTGATTGCTTCTGCAAAGCTAAGTCTAAACATGCACACACAAAAGGAGCATTAACTTTTGGAAATTCAGGCTGTTGCCTTGTTGTTTTTTTTCCCAAAGTGTATAAAAGAAAGTGGTTTATGAGAGAAATAGATATGTAAAAACACTTACATTTTTTACTATTGGACCATGACAAGAAAGGAAACAAAGACTTTTCAGGCTTAAGACACTTACAAAAAGGGCAAAGTAAAACAAAGATTTTAAAAAAAGACTTCCAAGTACACCCATTCATCTGTGCAAATGGGAAGGGAAGCAGAACATGTTTTCAAATCTTTCTACATCTCCCATAAAGACTAGGCAGATGGTTTGGGTGCATTTCTGTAAGTGTGTGATGAATATTTCATTCCTGAAAGGAATACAAAACATGAACGTGTATGTAGTCACCAGCTTCGCTGAAGTGAGGGAGAAACAACACGGGACTTCATTAAAAACCATGTGAATTGGTAGTCCAGAAAAGAAAAAAAATTGTTTATAGTAGTATAATTAAAAAAAAAAAAAAAAAAAAAAAAAAAAAAAAAAAAAGAAGAGACAGTTATAGATATTTTCTTTGGAATTATGCATTCTAATTTCATTTGTTCTGTGGCCATGAAAACATGGACATCTTGTTAGCCTACCTGCAAAAACTTAAGTGCAGAAAAAGCCTCCAATTTCTGTTGAAATGGCAAGTGTCACATTTAAATAATCCAGCAGCCAAAAGAGGAGGAGATGACAGAGCTTTCACATAGAATATAGCAATCAGCTAGAAGCAGAAATGTAGTGCTGATCAGAGGGAGCAGGTTCAAACCCAGTCCTAGGCATCTGCAGCACCACTCCTACCCAGTAATATCAGCGGTGTGTCAAGCACAGTCTCAGCATAACCTTAAGTGTCATAGCAGATCAGTGGGAAGATGTGAGAATCACAACAGAAATGCTCCTTTGGGGATCCCCAGTGCATAAAAAAGAGTAAAAAGTTGCCAGAAAAAAATATCGTAAAGGGTCCCTCAAAGGCACTCACACATATTTTAAAACTTGTCTCAAAGCACTGACAATTCTGTGACAACCAGGCTTGTTCTGTGACACAGTTTTGCCACTCCTGCAGCTGCAGCTCCCCATAGGTAGTTTGATATCCTCAGGATGTGACCAGGAGTGGTGGTTTCTCCCTACACATTCTGCTGCACCCTGGCACCACTGGCAGTACTGGCAGCACCAGTGGTCCCAGCATGGTCACCCTGGTGCCACTTGGGTGGTAACGTGGTGCTGAGCCCTGTGGTGGGAGATGCTGACTCTCTGCAGCTGCCAAACAGGTGGGCAGGATTCACAAAAATGGGAGAGAATAGAGCTTTATGTGGCTTCAAGCTGGTTGTAGGATCCCTGAGTGCACAGGGTTATGACAAATCCCATGGAACAGGAGTACAGCATCAGACTCTGTGGTATACAGGCAGGATGGAGACCAAAACAACTTAAAGGGAATATAATATACTTTCATGTGTTTCTGTTCTGCAACTCCCATGTGCCCTGAGTCATCTCTGACTGACAAAAGGGCATGCTTAATTCAGATTTAAAAGGTCTTACTGTCTACATGAGATGATATTCCAGGGAATGGTTGTTCAAAGGAAAAACAGGGTAAGCACCTAAAAGAAATTTTTAAAACAAGGACCTCTGGCTCCAAGTGCAGCAAAGCAAAATGGAAATTCTTCCAGCTTCCTAGGACATATTTTTAGCTAAGGCAGATGGTACAAATACTGTTCATCTTCATACGTGAACAAGATGGGCCACTATAAACAATACTGGCATACATTTGGAGGTGTTTTGGGTTTGTTTTGGTTTGTTTTTTTTTTTTCCCCAAATCACCTAAGTATTGCTGAACTCATGAAGGCTTTTTGATTCTTGGAAGATGAATTATGATGGGGATTTTGGATCAGGAAACAGCCCTGGAGGAAGCCGCTGCTAACAGCAGCTAACACTGGCCGCTCCACTTCAGGCTTCCTTTGAGACTGCCTAGGACAAGTCAGTGCCAGCAGCTGTATTTTCAGTAGTGTGTTAGCGCAGCAATATCTTTTTCCTATCAAGGTCATTTGCTTTTGCTGCTAAAACACCACTGCTCTACAGAAAACGACAGTTAGAAAATGAGCAGGTCACAACCTCCATTTAGGAAGTTTTGTCCTTTCTGCTCCGGGCTTTTCACCTTGACACAGGTTATGGGGCTTTTGCACCTTTACTTCTGACTCTGCCCCCTTTGTTCTTGGCCCTGCTAATTTGCTCTGTTGTTCAAGATCCTGTATCACCAAGATACAAGAATTCATTACATTCCAAAAGGTGTAAAAATCACTGGCTGCTTGATTCATTCTCCTTAAAGAGTACCAATGCATTTTGGGAGGCCAACTCTTGCATTTCCACTACACTATAGCAACTATGCCAAGCCAAAAATAAATGGTATTCTTGGAATGCAGTTTCTTATAGAGGGCTGGGCATTCTCTTCTTTTGTGTCAGAATAATTTTATTGTCTTATCTCAATGTCAAACCGAGTAATATATAAAAATCCCAAGACGATGTGGTCTACCTATAGCTATGTCTTTGAGAATGAAAATACCTATGAGGTGAGGGGTCAGGTCCCTGGAGGATGGACAGAGAGGGTATCCTGGGTGTTGACAGGAGTAATACCTTCTTTCCATCCTAACAAAAGTAATCAACAGCACCACCTCTCAGCTTCCCAAGGTCAGTACTAATGGGATTGAGCAAGCTGCCATGAACAGGAGTCTTCTGCACCTACTGAAGATGGAGAGGAAAGCCATCGTAACTCAGCCCTGGCAAAGTGCAGAAGCAGGGTGAAGAGCAGGGCCAGTTGTGGTCCCACACCTCTGCCGTCCATTGCAGAAGCAGTGGCCATGGAGGCCCCGTCTGGGTTTCCTCTCTATCACCTGTGTGCTCTGCAGGGCTCTGCTGTATGTGAGTAAAGGGCTAAGGGATTAGTTTTTTTCCTCCGGTGTTTTGGAGAACTGGAAGTTTACTGAGACAAGAGAAAAACTGGAGTTTACTGCCTTAAACCACATGTATGTATTACTTTATTCACATATCCCAAGAGAGGCTGTTTTCTTAGGAAATGTTTATGAAACACCTTGAAATTTGATAACCTTTCCAGTGTCACAGTAACTATGTGGTTCCCAGAAGAGATTTGACAGTCCTAAATTGCAGAAGTGGGTTTTGCAACTGGAAGTGAGGGAGTGATGCTGGAAGTAAAACAAGAAGTGGAATCAGCAGTACAATCATTTTGGATATTGCTTTTCTAAATACGTCATCAAAAGACCTGGCACTTTAAATACAAAAATGCACATTATAATGTTGTTGACAGGGAAAAAAACATGAAATGTTATTGCATAAAACTGTGAGTCAGGACTTCTAATGTGTTTTTACAGTGTTGCCTATACCTTAATTACACTTGCTCCTGACATTGTATTATATCTTCTTACATCTTCATTATTGCACAGGCATTAATTTAATCAGAGATAATGAATGAAACCTCTGGAATTAATTACAGGTCATAACAGTTTTGTTACTTTACTAGAACAGGCAGGAAGACAAAAACATATGGACCCATAAACATTAACTGGCTTTTGCAATCCAGGCATTACAGGAGAAAGACAATGAAGATTAAATTACTTGGAGATGAGAATGCTCAGGCAGTTTTTTTGGTTTTTCTGAAACTCAGCAGTTCTTGGTGGGATGACCTTGACTACTATATTTCTGGGATCCTTTCAAGCCCAAATGCATCTTGCATTTGAATCTGTTTCAAAGATCTAAGTTTAAGAACTGCTTTTGCAGATTCCTGGGATCTGATCTATCTGGCAAGAGGGGTCTTTGCAATGTTATTTCAATGGAGGCATGTTGCCAGGAGTTGGGATCTGCGTGTGAATTACCGTGATTTCCCTTTGGCCCCCCTTGTTTCTGCCAAATTTGAAGTGGACTTTCTGTGAGTGAGAAGCAAACATGGCCCCTTTCCAACAGCACAATGTCTCTGAGGGTGTCTGACAGGAAAAAACCTTGCAGAGGAGCCTTTCAAAGCATCTTAAAAAATCCCTTCTTGTAGGGGATTTCTTGCGAAAAAAGTCATTACTTGGTCATAGGAAGCAGAGGGTATCTTGCTTGGTTGCATAATCTTTGTGATTGCAGAGTTACATTAGAACGTAATTCCATCTTAAATGACATTATTTATCTTATACTATTTCCAAAATGTCTCTAGTTCCTTGATGCACTATTCATGGTAAAAACCTCTGTAAACAATATGATTTGCTTAGTAGGTTTAGTATTTAATCTAACCTTTCCTTTTTTAAATTTTGTTTTAAATATATTATTGCATTTAGTGAACTATCTTTTTTAATGCAATAAATACATTATCTTTTTCTGTCTCAGGAATTGAATCAGCTCACTGTTTAGGGCTTTTTCAGACACTAATAAAGACATAAGGTGAAGAATCAAAACTGGAAACATGGAGATGATTGGACTGTGCACCTGCAGAATGCTAGCCAAATTCCAGCTCATTTTTTTAAAAAGTATAAAAAAATTAATCTCCATCTTTAGGCTCTCATTTCATGATAAATGCAAATGACTCTCTCTACAGTCTCCCACCTGAAAGATCAGCCTGTTTCTTTGCCTGAGTCCAGGAAATGTATTTTCACAAAATGACTAAAGAACTAACTAGCAGAAACAAATAAATGAAAATCAGTTTTCAACTAGTTTAGTCAATACAATTCACTACAGAAGGTCTGACAGGGGCAGGGAGGGGGCATGGACAACCTCTTTTTGTGGCAGGCCATATGTGCATCAGGTTCAACTATGCACCTTCAAGTCCTGGAGCCTATGCTAGAGCACACTCACACTTCCCTAAGTTTGTTCAAGTATTTCCAGCTCCCCTCTGATGTAGGCTGAGAGGGTTTGGTGCCCTCTGCAGAGGGCCAGCCAGGCAGGAGGCCCAGACCACCATGGCTGCCTCTTTCCTGCCAATGGAAATCATTCATTTAAAGACCAGGAGGAATCCGCCTTCCCTGAGCACCTCAGTGACATCCAGAATAAAAATTATATATCAGTTTGATGGATGAAAAAGATGAAGCTGTGTGAAGGTAAAGGGCCTGACTAGGGCTGGGAAGGCAGTCAGTGATAAAGGCAAGAAGGGAAAGCAAAGTTTTCCTTGTGATTGTCCCCTGTGCCGTCTATACTCTATTTCATGGATGCTCAGGATCTCTGCAGTTTGTTCTGGGTGTGACTGATGCTCTAATGTAGGCTGAACGACAGACTCCCTGCCATGTGCTACTGGTACTGAAATTCAGAAAAGATACATAGCATCATAAATAACAAAAACACAGTCATTTCAGAGTACATGCTAAGGGTGGCATAAGGCCAGAAACCTTATTTGCTTTCAGTTCTTTCAAATACATCTTTATTTTTTTTTAAAGCTATTTTTCTCTGGCCTACTAACCTTAAGTACTTTCAAGCAATTGAGTAAGACAATCCCATCTTTTCTATACTACATCAGAGAATAAATGAAAAGGTGTGTAACTTCTCACAGCACTCTATTTTTTTGTCTAATAATCTACTAGATTCTCATCCTCACTGGTTTTATTTACCTCTCCAGACACAAGCATTTTAAAACTATTGCCTCACAGGAGACTTCAGAAGATTCTCACATCATCGAAATCCTGTTCAAATACTAGCTGTGAAAATAGCCAGTCCCACTGCAGGACTTTCTCCATGATCATAAACCTTTTGTTAGCTGTTGCCAAAGGCTATCTAGTTTTCAGGTAGAAGCTGTGTCTCAGGATGTCAGGGAATGCTGCATGCAATGCCACATTGAGAAAGAAGGATGGTCCTGCTTTCAGTAGATGTGTTTATTACAATATATATAAGAAAGTGCTTTGTTTTACTCTGTCATCCTGGATAAGTCTTCCCTCATCTCATCCATCCCCCTTTTGCCCCTCTGTAGCCATTTTGCAGAGGTTCTTTATTAATTACCTTCCAACGGTTCTACGTGTTGGAAAAGCTGCTCAAAAAGCATGAAGGATCCCATTTTGATTGATAGGTTGTTGGGATAACTTGGATGTGGTGAGGTTCAACAGAAGCCTGTCTCAGGATGTAATTAATAGAGGCAGGTGTACATGACACTGGATCCTGAAACCAATTGCTTTAGTCTTTTGATAATTCTCAAGCTCAAAAGCACCTCAAAGGTCAACAACTTGCTTGGTCCTCTTCTCAATTATGTCTCAGATCAGCCTGTCCAAACCCCAGGGTTGAATGTAAAAAACATTCCCAAAACAGTAAAAGAAATGAATATTCAAATATCTGCACAGGGAATAAATATTCACCATCACACTTCACCAAGCATTTAAACTTTCAAGACTTACATATCTGCAGGATAGTTTTGGGAGGCAGGGGAAACCTCTGAGCTATTCTTATCCTGCAAGGGCATTTAAAGTAATTTCTCCTTACACTCATTAATTTTTAATACATTATTATGTGGATGTCCATCTTCTCCTTTTAACAGCTTTTATTTTTATATCAGACAAATGGTATGCTCAAAATGCTTGCTTGCAATTCTATGTATGGAAATGAAATCATTGCTTGCACATAGAAATTGTAAAGAACCCAGATCATACAGTGTTTAGCAGACTGCAGCTGAGTACAGAATTTTGGCTGCTAAATGTTCCCACTGGCACCTGGAAACCAGTTCACATGGGCATCTTCCAATTCCCAGTTAATTACTGGGAATTACTGCTGGCTTTGCTAAGTAGCACACTGTAGCATCGGTCCCTTTCAAAGAGTTGGGAAGTTCACAGCTCATGTAACAATAGGCTGAGGTTGGTAAAGCAAAGCTCAGACCTTTTCCCCTAGTCATTCTAAGTAATTCTCTACTTAGAGGGATCTTTGCTGAAGAGTAAATGGGATTTAACCCACAGTGACTGGGGTCTTTAATCTAGAAGAGTGAGTGAGGTTTACAGCCTGCTACTTCAGTGGTTATAAAGAAATTATTTCATATTTGCTGTTACTTGGAAATGGAATGTGAGTGAGAGAAAGTACATTGGTCATGTTTCAATCATAGAAAGGGTTGGGTTGGAAGGGACCTTAAAGATCATCTATTTCCAACCACCCTGCCATGGGCAGGGACACCTACTTAGACCAGGTTGCTCAGAGCTCCATCCAGCCTGGTCTTGAACACTTCCAGGGATGTGGCATCTGCAGCTTCTCTAGGCAACCTGTTCCAGTGCCTCACCAGCCTCATTAATGGCAATCTGTGTTAATAAAGTTGTAAAATAGTGTCAGAGGATTACCAACATAGGTGCTGCAGCAGTAACCACTTGTGGAGGTTTACAAACGATCCTGCTAACAACTTAACCACAAGCTGTGCCAGACTATTTATTACAATGAGAAAAAACCCCAACCCTGTAAAATTTAGATTCTGACTTTTCAGTTGAGGGACGAAGTTTCAAGCACTGGCCTTCAAACATCAAAGTATGCAGCTGCGAGCTCACGCTTTAGGCTGAGATCGAGAAGGAAACAGGAAAGCAGAGTCCCCCAACCCTCCCCACCGCTTCCCAAGGCCAGGGCACCCTTTCCTTCCCGCACTCCTGGCCGTTCCCGCGGCGGAGACCGTGGGACAGGCCCGCAGGTGCGGGACCTGGGGGACACATGCGGGGGGTGCAGGGACCGGACCCCAATCATTATAAAATGCACAGCGGGTGTCGCCCGGCTCAGGGGGTACTCCGGGACCCCGGGTTGCTGCAGGAACCCCACTGTGCTCTGTGTGGGGCTCGGGGCGCCATTGGACCTCCGAGAGGAAGAGCCTGAACCTCCCTCCTGCTGCCCCCACTCCGGCCGGAGCCTCCCGCCGCATCTGCCCGGCGGCGCGGACCCGCTCGGCTGCGGCACAAAGCCCCCGACTCCGCGGGAAGGGCGGCCCGTTCCCGAACTCCGCCTTCGGCTCCTCCCCGGCGGCCGGGCCCGCGCCGAGGGAGCCGGAGCCGGCGCCGTGCAGCCCGCGGGGGGCGATGTGACCCGGGCGGCCGGGGTGCGGTGCGGGCTCGGAGGGGACGGAGAGCGACGCGCCGAGCCGGGAAAAGATGTGGCTGAAGCCCGAGGAGGTGCTGCTGAAGAACGCCCTCAAGCTGTGGGTCACTCAGAAGAGCAGCGGCTACTTCATCCTGCAGCGGCGTCGGGGCCACGGAGACGGCGGCGGCCGCTTCACGGGTACCTGGTGGCGCGGGGTCGGCGGGGCACGGCCGGGCCGGGCGGCGGGTCCCCCCCGCATCTGCCCCGCGGGAACTCGGCCGCGCGGGGGAGCCGCCGGCCGGTCGGGCTGGGGGAGCCGGGAGCGGCCTCTTTGTTCGGCTCGGCTCGGC
>JAWWES010000001.1:86191324-86218522 GCA_035583135.1 Lophotriccus pileatus | reverse complement strand
GCTCGGCGATAGCGCGGAGAGGGCGGGGGCGCCGCAGGTCTCCGGCCGCGGGTGGTGCGGAGCCTGCCGCCGGCCGGGCAGTGTAGGCGGCCCCGGCTGCCCCCGAGTTGCCTGGGGAGCAGCTTCGCCCTTTCGTAGCCTTGAGCGGCGCTGAAGCCACTTTTATTGTTACTTCCCCGCGCTCCTCTCCCGACGGGTTTGTTCGGCGTGACTAAGGGCGGCCGCGGAGCGCGTCAGGAGGAGCCGCGCCGGTGCCCGCGGCCGCAGCCGGCGGCTGGGGAGCGCCGCCGGGGGGCTCGGCGGCGGGAGGCGGAGGGTTGCCGGCGGCTGTCGGTGGCACCCGGTTGGGCTGTGCCACCCGTGCTCCCCCCCGGACCGGCCTTGACCTGCGGCTCGCCTTCGATAACGAGAGCTGTATAACTACGTATATTGGACGGTACATGACATTACGGGGAGGGGGGTGTTAATTCAGTGTTGTGGAACAGTGGATTGCGACTTATTTTTTGCGTTAATTGTACTACGGCTGATGTGGCTGTGAATCAGGCACGTTGTATCCATGTGGCACTCCAGGTACGTGTAGTGAAGGATATATTCGGAGGAGAAGGATCACGCTGTACTCCCTCAAGAGTATGGATCCGTGAATAATTCCGGCGAGAACGCTGCGTGAGGCTGCACTGACGTTGTAGAGTGGGGAATTCGGGCCAAACTTTTGGTTCAAAGACATCAGCAGCTGAATTCAAACAAACAGTGGTTTGGAGAAACAATAATAGTTTAACAATGTAGTTCTTACTTAAAAGCAGATGGGGCTGTTTTGTACCTTACCAAGATTAGAATTTTTAATAAACATTTTTTTTTTTATCAGTGCTTATCCTCCTATCTGTGCATAAAGTGCACAAAACTTAACTGTGGCGTGGTAGGTCCCATGCTATCCATGTATTACTAATGAAATGGAGGTTTTCCCAGTGAATTTAACACTTACCCTCGTGTTTTCCCCTGCCGCCTGTGTTGAAGTCAAACCACTCTTCTGTGGCAGTAAGGACGACGTGGATTAATTTTCAGAGTTAAAAATAGCTATTTACAGCTGCTTGATTTAGGTCCAGGACAATCATGAGGTTCGGTTTCACAAACATTAATGCCTCGTGCCTGAGCTTTTCACTACAGAAATTTGCAAGCTTAAACCAAACAAACTGCTTTTCTCTCTGGTTAAGTTTTAGGTGAATCATCTTGCCGAATCTACAGTGCACAAGCTTGCTCAAATCTCACTTGACTGGCAAAGGAAAACTCTTCAGTCTCGCACATTTTGCAAGTCAACTGCAGATTCTGACAGTCTCTTAAACCACTTGGAAATGTTTGTATTTAAAAGGGCTTAGAAATTTGAGTCCTACAACCAAAACAGAAGAGTTACGGAGCATTAAGCCTAGCTGGAGTTGGACAGATAGTGTAATTTTTTTTTTCACAGTTTTTACTTGGAACGAACGAAATTGAGACCTGTACTGAGAAACAGCTGGTTTTGCTGGTAACTGCTTTCGATGCAAAGCTTATCTCCTGATTCATGCTTTACATGACTACAGAGACACTTTATTAGTACCTGGCTTTTCCAAACAGATACAAAGGGCAGTAAAGCACTGCTCTATTTCAGAGTATGGTCCACCAAGCGGTAGAGCTAAAAGTTAGAAGTTTGTTTTACTGGGGAAGCAAAGCTTAAGAGCAATATCCATATCTGTTTTCTCTGTAATAACATAAGTCCTGGCCCATTGCAGTTAAATTTGATGAAAAGGTAGAAGTTTCGAAGATGTGAAGATCCTGTACATGAAGGCAGGTGCCATGGTAAAAGAGAATCTCATAACTCCTACGGTGAGGAGGAGGCTGTGTATCCTCCAGCTGTGTTAGTCCCATATGGGGTCAGAATAACAAAATCCCGAGAAGACTAGATTTCATAAGGGTATAAATTGGCAGCAGACCACCTGAGCTGTAATTTGCTTTAAACAAGGTGGAAAGGTGCAACGCCTGAGCTGCCCTTGTGCATATTGCTACAAAATGCTATTTGCCCTGAACCTATGCAGGGACATCTGTTTTATGGCCCAATTCTCATATTTGCATGTCTTTTTTTCTTCTTGGAAACTTCTTTACCAGGGCATTTCATCTTTTAGGTAAGAGTAGGTTAGCACAGCTGGAGGGTAAATTTTGTGTAGATTTAATTCCTGAAGGATGGACTAGAGAAGATTTCTTGCACAAATGCGCTTTTCTTCTGTATCTGTGTCTCTTTGTGTATTGTGTTTCAGTCAGCCTCTGAACAGATGTTTGTAAGTGAAAGACTGTATTTCCTACTGTTATTTAATTTGTGTCCTGGGGCAGTTACCAAATGCACACTGGGCTTGAAAGCAGTGGGCACAAAAAAGGATGGAGGCTGTATTTAACTCTTCATTACCTGACCAGTGGCATTTTGTGTTCTGTCTTCCCAAGAGAGATTCTTTCTCAAAAAATGTTTAACTTGCCACTTCACCTGGATCTCTACTTGACAGCTTTGTTAGAAAGGAAAATGATAATGTTTTAGAAATACTTTACAAAACATGAATTATTTTTCAACTAATAACTAATTTTAAAACTATTTTTAAGTTATAGTTCTAGAAAAAATTATTTAGCTCATCAGTTTCTGTTTGTTCTGGGGTTTTCTTAGCCTAACGGGAGTGCCCTTTAATGATCTCTACAAAAAAGGCTTGTGATGTAGCCACAACTGACAAGTCAAAATTATTTGGATTTCATACTTGCTAATATCTTTGGTTCTGGGGTTACATAGCAATGATAAGCTTGAGATGCCAGTAATCAAAAATACTGTCAAATGCCTTATGGTAAATACTGCAAGATAGTTTAGTCTTTAAGTGAACCACTACTTTCATTTTTATTAGGGGATGTTGAAAGCTTCATGCACTTTTCTTTTTGATTAGTTTAGTTTTGTGCATTTTGACAGCAAAACTCATTCTTGGAGGTGTTGGGAACACTTTCATCAAGAGTGCTGGACTGAGAGTCGTTTTTCCTTCTTACCAAGCAGCTAGCGTTGCAGTTGCTGTTTATACAGTACTTCACATTGCACACTCTTAGCATATAAAACCCCACTCAGGATTCTTTCAAACACTTGTGAATCCTCCCTTTTATAAATGAGGTTAAGTAACACTTTAAAATGAACTCTTGTTTCAAGTTTTGTTTTGTTGAGATACAGTGCTTCTTTCACTTCATGCTTGAAGTAGATCAATAAAAGATTATGTTTTCTTCCTCTTTTATCCATGTTTTAAATTTAGTTATGATATCTTGCCTGTATTCTTCCAGACCCCATTTTCAGCTCAGGGCACTTTCCAAACTGGATATGGTTTTACATTGTTTGCAAATCACAGAGGATGAACATTTTGAAAGGAAATTCATTTCTTCTTCTGCTCACATAAACCTTTACGGTTCACAGCTCTAAATATAAGATAATACACTCTGAAAAAGAAGCATCTTCTGTATGTGAATCTGAACCTTATTATTACTTTAGTAATAAAATAAATGTGGTAGGCATGACAAATAGACTTCCATGAGCTATATGCCTGCAATTGAAATAGAAATCCCATTTTAGGATTTAATTTTTTCTTTTAAATAAAATTATTGCAGGGTGATAGCTTTTGAACTGATCTACAGAGTACCCTCTTGGTTGTGAATGGAGATTTGACTAGTTGTAAGACCTTTCTTTTGTATTTCCCTTTGCCTGGATTTTAATTTTTTTAATGCATACAGAAAATTGGCTGTTGGTAAGCTCTATGTCTTTTTCCTGGAAATTAAAAAAGCAAAATGTCTTTTGCTGCTCTTTCATACTTTCCTGTCTAAGAGAACCATCATCTATACCTCAGCTTTTAGTAGCCCTGTGCGTCTCCCAAGGTCTGAAGTAAATAATTTTTGTAATAGAATCTATTTTAGGGAAGGGCAGCAAGGGGACCACAGTGGTTGAGCATTCTTTCAATTCAGATGGGGAATCCATTTAGATGGCCACTGTTCATTACAGGGGAGGGTCAAAAGTACAATGAAGACTTGGATTTTTACTAAAGAATTAAACCTTTTTTTCCTTCTGGAGGGAGGGAAGGCAAAATGAGTAGCATATTCTTGGAATCATATTAAAAAATAAGTCCCAGTACAGTCTTCAGAACGACTTGGCTTTTTGTCTTAAAATATGTCCAGGATACCAAAACAAGTTATGGATGGATAAATGTTCAATCTGAGTGCTGATGGGAAAAAAAAAAAACCTACACACTTTTTTTTTTTCAGTTTGAGGAGAGGAAGATGCCATGATACTGATATTAGTAAAGGATATTGGTATGTTCCCTGTCTGTATTTGTGATTTTGTTTTCTTAAGGAACAGCTCTCTGAAGCCCTGCACAGGAGAGGGAGAAATCTGCATACTTTATTGAAAGCTTGGACTCTTGTCAAAATGTTATCTAGCCTTGCCCGTAAGTGGAATTCAGATGGGCAGGTTTTGTTCTCCTTTTTTTATCTCTTTATTTTACTGAAACATTTTTTTAAGGAGAATGCATACTTATAAGCTCTTTCCTAAGGGGATGGCTTCTCCGTTACAGTGTTTGAGCTGGGAGGAAGGATACGAGCAGGGGGCCAGACTACTACCTGCAAAACCAGGCACTCAGATTCCTGAGCCCTGCGCCTCCTTGATCTGTGTGTGCTTCTCTGGCCTCCTCTGCTTGGCTTTCTCGGGTGTTTCCTAATCCTAAGGCATAGCAATGCCGAGATAGGGAAGATGAAATGCAAGTGCTTGTGTTGAAATATTAGCATTTTGTTAAATGCTAATATTAAAGGTGAGGAAGTACCTTTGCTTGGAAAGGAGGGGCTGTGGGGTTGTGTCTGCATAGCGATTGACCACCAACTTGTGCAAGACTACTCCAGTAAACAGCTATGGTGGCTTTTTATTTTCATGCTGTGGAGGCCAAATGACACAGGAAAAGGCAGGAGAATCATAAAATATGGGGACTGGAAAGGACCTTAAAGGACCGTCTAGTTCCAACTTCCCGCTATGGGGCAGGGTCACCTTCCACTGGACCAGGCTGCTTAAAGCCCCATCCAGCCTGGCCTTCAATGATTCCAGAGATGGGGCATCCAGAAGTTCTCTGAGCAATGTGGTTTGGTGTCTCGCTACCCTCATAGGAAAAATCGTCTTCCCTATAAAATAATTAAGGGTGTCTGTGGTGGCAGAATTTAGGTAGCACTGGTTTGGTCTATTCAGTGTTATTCACAGCACACACCAGAAAAAGTGAAAGACTTTTTTATAGTGCCCGAATTAGTGCCCTGTGTTTGAATAATTCACAGGTCTGCAGCAGGAGCTTGTCTATCCCATCTTCTTGTCCATTTTCAGGTGGAAAACGGTTTCAGGTATTTTCACTTGTAATATGAGAATCAAAGCATTTGGCTCAGTGGCCTTCAGGGTTATAAAAATAGGCTTGGACTGATGGCAGAGGACTGAGATAAGCAGCTGTGAGTGCTCTGCCATGGCAGCATGCCCGCCTGGGGAAGCAGCCCATGGGGAAGCAGGGCTGAGGAGAAATAAGCAGTGCCCTAGGACAGTGATGCCATTTCCACCATTCCAGGAGAGAGGGTGAGTGGTCTTTCCCTCCCTGCATGGTGGTCCAGTGCAAGAGCTCAGCGTCACATCCAGGGATATGGGAATCATGGGGACCATGGCCCACCAACCTCCACAGTGAAAGGCGTGACTATTTGTATTTCTCCTGTCCGTCTTCCCTGCAGCACTGGGACCTAGGAATAATGATTAAGTAATTTGTTACCATTTGTTGCTATATGCCAGATTGAAAAAAGTCCTAGCTCAAGAGAAACCAATTTACCTAGTGGCAGTGTTTGATCTATCAAAGCCTGTCTTGGAAGTATTGCAAGGGTTTGGATGTTGAGTATTTCCCTGGGTGAATAAATGCTTGGAGCATTAGGTCTTTGTGCTGAAATCTAATGTTGTCTGTGCTTATCTTTGAGTGTGGTGAGCCCTTATCATGACAAAGGAAACAGAGCCTTCCTACAGCCGTTGGAGGAGCCCTCCTTCATCCTTTCTTCTTATTACTTACCCAAATAAGTTCTGCAACTTTTTTCTGGTAGTAGAAGCATAATAAGAAATACTTTCCAGGGAGTGCTGTATTGTATCAAAACCTGTTGATATAATTTTGCAAATGAAGACAGCGTGGCTGGTGTAAAGCCAAGACATTAAGCCATTGTCATTAGTGGCCTTGCATAACTGATGGTCTTCTTACCCATCAAACCAACTATTTTAGGAAGGCCTGAGTGAAAGTAACAACCTGCTTAACATCTGAGTTTTGAACTTTTAGAGAAATCAAATCACGGTGGTATGAAAGGTGTCCTCAAACATTTATGCTGGGGGCCATCACTGCCCCACAGTACCTTTGTGCCCACTGTCCTGGGCCGTATCCTGAGGTACAGCTCAAGCCTCCACCTTAGCCTACAGTGCTCAGTGCCTGTGGGATGTGTGGCACTCTCTGGCTGGGCTGTAAGAGGAGGCAGCAGTGATCCTCAGAGCATCTCAGCTATGGGTCTTGTCTTGAGCCAGCCATGGGGTTGTGGTCACTAGTAAGGCTTCTGCATGTTATGGTGTTTGAGGCCCGGTGGGAGTCAGTTTCATAAGCCCCCCCATCCCTCTCGCAGCAACGACACTGGTCCTAGGGAGAGTTTCTGAGATGGCTTGCAGAGCCAGGAAAGCAATCCCCACTATTTGGTGCTGGCCCAGGAATACCCTTTTGTCAGGTTGAGCTTATCGTGGTTGGTACGAAAAGCAGCTTTCTGCTTCACCAGCTGAAGCACAGGGATGGCAGGGGCTAGGGAATGGGTACATCCACATTTTCTTGTCTGTGTTCTGCCTGATGGTGAGCTATTACAGCTTGCTTACCTCCTCTAGCGTGGCTAATTGCTGCCCACCATGGCTATTGTGAGACTAATTGTTTGCAAATCACTGCGGACAGAGGAAGCTATGTGAAGGAGGGTAATTAGGATTCAGGGTATGAAGTGCTTTCTGCCTCAAAAAGCCGAGATTAATTCTGCTTTATTGAAGCTGTTAGTTCAATTTCACTGTCCTTAAAAAAAAATCCAACTTTATTTTTACGATCGTCTGAATTGTTTGATTTGCTCTTTTCTCCCAATTCATGTTCCTGAACAGCTTAGAGTGCTTCTTGCAGCGATTAATTCTCCTTACAAAACTGCAACCACTGGGAAGCAACCTGTGCTGTTATCTTCTTCCACTTCCTGGGAAGAGCTGTCTCCTCTTGGGTGAAGTATAGCTTTTGTCAGACAGCTGGGATTATTTTTCTTTCTGCCCCCAGCTTTCTGTGATGGAGCAGATGCAGCAAGCAGCAGTAAGCTCCCAAGGATGAATGGAAGGCATACTTTCCACTTCATGGCTTTGTACTGGAGCGATAGCCTGGAAGGATGCTGTGCTGTGACTGTAATTGTAAATGCCTCAGTTTGGTGGGTTTGTCTTATAAAAATAACATAGTCTGATTGGAAAAAAAAAAAAAAGAGGGGTATGAATATTTAAAACATGGCTTTGGCATGATATGAGTGAGTGTAACCACCAATTGCGCTTTTCCATGTCCCTGCAGAGCAGGCAGTCCTTGGCGACCGCGTGGTGCCATCAGTTTCCTACTTTAGAAGTGCCAGGTGCCTGTGGCTGAGAGAAGCCTCAGCTTTGGAGTCACTAAGCATCTTGGCAATCTGGTTTGGGTCCTTATACGGTGATGGTCCTCTGCTTGTTTTCTTGGAAGGACTGGAATTGGGAAATACTTTTAAGTCAGGCCTTGTTGCACATCTGTCCAGCTGTGCTGGTCTCAGATGCGATGGAAATCTCAAGTATTTTCTTTTTTTTTTCCCAAATAGACTTAGGAGAAGTGAAAGGACGGTTTTCTCTCTTCTTCAAACTTCTGCAGCTTGTACTAAAGCTGTTCCCTAGGATACTGGAGACGCAGGCTGGACCCTGTCTTCTCTGTCAGCTCTTTGATTTTGGGATAGGGGGATCTAAGTGCTTCATTTGGGAGGTTCAGGGCTGTGGCAAATGGTTGGGAAGAGGTACCTGTGTGTGTGCATCTGACCTGTTCCCCAGATTTTAAGTGTCATCAGAATTTCTTACCAGCTAATTGTAGGTACCACATATAGTTGCTTTTTCTAACTACATTGCCTTTCACTCCTCACTATGTAATGAATTTATGAGTTCATGTTAAATAAAAGATCCTGGCTGTCGTGACTAGATGTCTGATTTAAAAACGAAGTAAAACTGAAAGTGTAACATTGCTGAATATTGTGGTACAGCAGGCTTCCTTGTGACTTAGATTCAGATTTAACTCTGCTTTTTTAAAATTTTTTTCCTCCCCCTGCCCTGAAAAAAAAAAAAAGCAATGGTACCTTTGGCCTTTTGCCTTTTTGCTTTATTTTTTGGTAGGATTTTATTTACTTACTGGTCCCAAACTCCTAAGTGATCACTCCAGGTCCCTCTGCCTTGGAGCTGCTGAAGTGACCACCCCATTTATGGGAAGGCATTTGAGTAGTTCTCAAAAATTTCCCTTTAAGGCCTTTAGAATATGATGGGGGTAAGTAGAAATCATCTTGCTGTATGTAGAGGGTGTCTTGGACTGCCTCTTGAATATTGTCCTAAAAGATGGAAATAATAGATAGTTTTTCAGCTCAAGATTTTAGTTTGAGTTCAGCTTTAATCACCCTCTGCCCAGTGTCTTGGAAGCTTAAAACCATTTTTGAAATACCTTGTAGATAATTAACAGTGATTTGGGAAAGGAGCCTGCATTCTTTAGTTTGAAAGATATGGTATGTTTAGTAGAAGTTGGTGTTAAATTAACTTACTGTAAACATGTTCCTTTTCCTAGATTAGTTATGAACATGACACAAGTTGTAATGGGATCTTTCATCTTTCTGTGGGGGTATAAGGAACTACGTCTTCAAAGATGAAGAGTGGTGCACTTGTGATAGTTTGTTTGAGAGCCTGATCCTTATAGTCCTTGATTTGGTGTGCATGTGAAGAAATGCTCAACAAGTTCATGGTGCGTGATGTCCTGTTTGTGTTCCACTTGGTTACAGGTTGGCCTCTGTAAAGGGGAGACAGTCCCTACCTGTTGTAGAACTTGAAATGGTTCCTTGCTAATTTTTATGCTCCAGTTTATTTTTTTGTATTTTATCCATAATATGCATGTACACTTGATAGAAATGGATTTGCAATTGGAAGTGTAACTGTCTTGTTTTACTTGGAGGTATCCAGTTTCCAGTATTCAAGCAACAAAATATGCAGGAAAGTAGATGTTTCACTTTACCGAGTAAAGTGTGGGATTTGTAGTGAGTTTTCCAGATGTGTTTTATAAACTTTCTGAAAAAATACAGGTAGGTGTTGCCCTACCTGAAACCCAGCTTCCAGCTAAAGTGATCAGATTTATGAGGAGAAGCATGTAATTTCAGTAGAAAAGCATCTTTTTCCACTTCTCCTGTCTTCTGCTCTATGTTTGTCTGAAGTGTACATACTACAGTGGACATTTGCATGGGACTTTTAGCCTGGAAATATTCTTTCTGCATGAAGAAACTTGTACCTTTTGAGGAACCTGCAATGTTCTGTCAGTAGTCTTTAGTAGAAGACTTTCTAAACCTACATCTGCAGCTTTCCTTAGTACAGTTACTGCATGGTTAATTGCTTTTCGTGAAATACTTCTGCGTCTTGTGAGGTCAAAAAGCGGACAAGAAGTTGGTGAAGTGGCTCGTAAAAGGGGAAGAGGTACTCTGAATTTTATGTTCCTTCCAAAAGTTCTTGTCCCATATAAAGTAAAAATAAAAAAGCAATGGGAGTTTTGGGAAGAAAACCTGTGTAGCAGTTCTTCTCCGTTTTCCCCTTCTGCTTCTGCTTCCGTTAATTTTTTCCTGTCCTGTAGTATAAAAGTTTTCACTGTTGCCTGTGATGTGAAAGAGTTCTACATCGTCCTGACCAAAGGCAAGCTGATGCATCAACACGTGAGCCAGAGACCCTTTATATAATTTATATGTACTTACAAGACAGAGACCCTTTTATTTTATAAACAGATTCTGTTTTATAAAAGACCTTCCATGGAACAAACTGGACGTATTATTACAAAGGTGCTTGCTCACAGGCTCAGTATTTTTCAAAGCTGGTTTCAGAATCAGCATGCTGCATAAAGTTTCTTGTTTGTTTGTTTGTTTAGGGATTTTTAGGTTGTTTATTTTCTGATGTTATGATTCAAAAGTTACTGCAAATGAGTATTAGGCAACCTGCATTGGAAAAATTTTGCCTCTAGTTTTTGAAATTTTCATTCTATGACAATTTCAACTAAATTATCCTGTTGGGCTTGGGTGTATGTATTAGCGTTGAATCCTTTTCATGCTCCTGCAAATGCACTCTTAGTGCATTTTTTTCCCCCTGTTCTCTGTCAGTCTCTCCTTTATTTTTGGACGAGACCAAAACATGGGGATAGGACCCACTCTTTGTGCTTGCTCAACTTTAGCAGAACTTGTTTTTATTTTCCCCTGCTGCCCCTTATGTTCCCTCTGGAGCAACCCCACCACAGACCCTCCTGGCAGAGGTGGGATGTGATGGCTTGGAGTGATTTAGGTGTGGGGTTCCTGCACCCTTGCAAAGCCCTCGTAGAGGGAGCCAGCCCATACTATTTTCTTTTTTTTTCTCTTTGATTCTTAGTTCTGTCTTCTCTTTGTCATCTTTAGTTAATATTTTAGCCATGGGTAGTTTAGACAAAGGAGGTGATTATTTCTTTGTACAGTCAAAGGAGGAATGGGTTTCTTTTTGATAGTTCGTAAGCAAAGTGGAAATTGTAAGCAGAAGTAAACAGTGAGAAGAGGAATTGGTTTTTCTGGTCTGTTATTCAGGAAGAGAAAAAGGAATTAATTTTGCAAAGGCTAAGAAGTAAGCCAAAATTTTGCAGCTACTTCTGTGCCTTCATATGTTTTTCCATGGTTTCTAAAAAGAAAAAAGGTATTTCACAAATCAGATGTTCTTTACGTGTTCTGTAGGAATTTTGGTAGCACTTGCTGTTCATTGACTTTTTTCTGACTTTAGTGAAAGCAAAGGAAATCTTTCTCCCAGGTCTGTCATCAGGGGAGAACGTGCGCAGTTTCTTCTTCTTTTTTGTTCTCGTGATGTATCAGGTCTTTTGAAAGTTAAACCCTGTTTTGGTCTCTGCATCATTTGATGCTCTCTTACTTTAATCCAGCTGTTTTGAAGACTGCCCACTGAAGTTGGTGCTCTGATTTCTGTGAGCACAGGTAATTTACTACCTTTTATACTAGGATGACATTTTATGTCTTTTTCTTGTAGTTACAGGACAGCATTTAGCAATTCCAGATACTTTACGCATTATTGGTCTCCAAGTCCAGATCTCCATTTAAAATAGATGGGTGTAACATCTGGTCACATATTTAGCTGAGAAGAAAACTGGTGATGAAGTATATTTCCCTTTACAATTTTAAGACATATTTTGCCCAATTTCTGCTTGGCTTTGAAAACATCATCAACAGTGAGTGTGGATGCAAGGTCACTCTCGGAAGGTTTTTGATGCTGTTCCATGTGAGCTTCTTACACCTTTAGACCAGAAAGCGGCTAAAATGCTGTTTTGTTGTAGTATATTTAAATTAATTAGCTGTGATTTGTGGTTCAAGTAGAAAGGCAATTAGGATGAGGACTTTGTAGGTCTCCATGGTTTCCATTAATCACTTAGGTGATGGACTGGAGAATGCCATTTTCAAAATGGCATGTGGTGCCAAGGGCTGGCAAACCTTTTGGAGGCTGAGAGTAGTATCTTTTGTGTTGGGTTAATGTTGAAGGAAAAAATTACAACAGGTTGGAAAGGTTACATGTGCTAAGGGAAAACATAGTATTGCAGAGAATTTCCTGGATACTCTAGTGACATAAGCACACATGGTAAAGCCATTACTCACTAGGAGGTTGTGTCTGCACATGGTTGCACAGGGGAACCGAATATAAAGGTACTCCTGAATTGCTATTTGTAAGCACCATAAACCAAATCTGAGTTACTTTAATATGCGAATCATGGCACTATGATAACTTTTTCATGGATAGCTTGATTTTGCTTGCTTGAGGGAATGTGTAGCAAGAAAGGCAAGCAACTCCAGGTGACCTCCAGACTGGAAAGTCTTTTTTGGAGGCAGGAATTGCTCCAGTTCTTCAAAATGAGTTTGGCTGCTGATTTACAGTGGGATACTGCCACAAGCTTTCTTGGATAGAGTGGCACGTATGCAAGGTACAGAAGGTGAGCTATTCTGCATGTGGCTGAGACTTCAGTAGCAGTGAGCATCAGTGAGCATTCAGTTCAGAGTGTCATGTTTAAAGATAAGCTAGAGAGATTCCAGTTTAAGCCTAAGAAAAATGAGCTTTTTGAAAAATATGACCCATAAGGAAGAGATGAAGTGACTGGAGTTTCTTTAGAAAAAGAGAAATCATTAAAGGATGGGAAACCATGATGATACATTTTCATTATGTCAAGCATTAACATCAAAAGTGCCTGTGGCCAATTACTCTCCATGTTCCAATGGGGAAGATGAGTTTTTAGCAAGAAAGTTTAAGATTTTGATGGGTGACTTGTTTGTTTGGGGTAGTTTTGTTTTGGTTTGTTTTTTTCCTTGGTAAGAATACTTAATGAAAATAGTGGAAGAGGCTAGCTGGGGAAGTTGCATCTTGGTTATTGGAGGTTTTGAAGAACAGGTTAGACAAACACCGCTTATGGCATAGGTGTATTTATCCAATTTCAGAGTGGGGCTGGAACAGTAACTTCTTAATGTGCTCTCAGGTCTTTCCACTTCGATTCTGTGGTTATATACATATATGTGAAGCAAAACCTGAAGTGCAAAGAACTCTATACGCTTTTGATCTTCTAATCTGGTTTGCCTTTTGCATTTTGAGCATCTGTAAATCAGAGCATAAAATTGGGTAAGAATCGTTATCATTACATTCTGTGTTTTCATTTTACATCTTCAGATGTGAAATGACTTGTATGCTACAGAAGTGAAACCTGGCGGTAATCCTCTTTTCCCCCCTCTTTCTTTGCAGGTCGCTTGGTCGGTGCCCTGGACGCCGTGTTAGACTCTAACGCACGCGTCGCTCCGTTTCGAATTTTACTGCAAGTTCCAGGCTCTCAGGTTTACTCTGCCATTGCATGTGGTGAGTTATTGAACGGATCAGAAGTTTACTGGGCCGTAGCTATTGGTGAGTCACAGACGGAAAACCCCAAACTGATTCTGAGCATGGTCAGTGTCTGCATGTCCAGGAAGCTCAAGGTAACCCCAGCTAGTTGTGTGTGTGTTGAAAGCTATTGCCTATAGCTTGTTTAACAACCAAATTAACCTCTGGTTGAAAACCCAGATAGGACTTATGAAAAGGTGTTTCCTGAGAACATTAAATTTCTATAGAAAACTTGTGTTGCTAAGGATGTTTTGCTTTGTTAAGGTTCTGTCTCTTGCAGAGCAGTAATAGTCCCTTAGAGCAAGAAACTTAGTTTAGACTTTCTCTGCTAAAGTGTTCTGCTTTCTTACTGTGAAAGGTCTTAGCACACTTGGATATAATGAAACATATCTGGAACCTTTGGAAGATGGTACATGACTTAGGTGGTTGTTGCAGTGAGAAGTGTCTAATTGCCCCGTCTGTTGTGCACTAATCCCTTTTGCAGTGTTCCTGCAGCCTCTGAAAGTTGAGCTTATCTTCAGGAAAGTCATATCGACATGAGTTGCAGCAACCTTGTTATGGCACAGTAGTTCCATTCATCCTGTTCTTGCTAGGCCAATCACAAGGGCTGTTCTTATGCCTTCTGCTCCCATCTATAAAATCCCTGCATTGAAATTTACAGCAGTTTTTCTTTGGGACTGGTTCAAAGCTGTGACCAGTGAGGTTTAGACTTGACATTAGGAAGCATTTCTTTACTGAAAGGACGGTCAAATCTGGAACAGGCTTCCTTTTGAGACGTGGTTGATGTCCCACTGAATCTGTCAGTGTTTAAGAGGCTTTTGGACAATGTTGTTAATAACAGGCTTTAACTTTTGCTCAACCCTGAAGTGGTCAGGCAGTTGGACTAGATGATTCCCAGGATTTCAAGGACAACAAGAAGGGCTTCTTCAAATAAATCAATAACAAAATGAAAACAAAGGATAATGTGGACCTGTTACTAAATGGAGGGGAGACCCTAGTAAGATACTAGTAATAGTAATAGACGATGCAGAGGAGGCAGAGGTACTGAACACCTTCTTTGTATCAGTCTTTGCTGACCAGTCCAGCTCTCAGGAATCTCTGACCCAGATGACCAGGGCAGAGGAATGCTGGAGGAAAGACTTCCCTCAGTCAAGGAAGATTGGTTTAGGGAACACCTTGGCAAACCTGACATTCACAATGTCAGGCCCTGACGGGATGCATCCATGAGTGCAGAGAGCTGGTGAACACCATAGCAAGGCCACTTATGATCAACTTTGAAAGGTTGTGGTGATCAGGAGAGGTGCCTGATGATTGGCAGAGAGCAAATATCTTTGAAGAGCCTGGTATTCAAAAAGAGCAAGGAGGAGAACCCAGGGAACTACCAGCCAGTCAGCCTCAGCTCAATCCCTGGAAAGGTGATGGAGCACCTCATTCTGGAGGCTGTTGCTGTCCACAAGGAAGACAAGAAGGTGATCAGAAGTAGTCGATCAGAAGTAGTCAGCATGGATTCACTAGAGGAAAATAATGCGTCACCGACCTAATTGCCTTGTATGATGAAAATACTTCCTGGATGGATGAGGGGAGAGCAATGGATGTTGCCTGCCTCTACTTCAGCAAGGCTTTTGACACCGTCTCTCACAACATCTTCATAGGCAAACTCTGGAGGTGTGGGCAGGATGAGTGAACAGTGAGGTGGGTTGAGAACTGCTTTAATGTCAGGTCCTAAAATGTTGTAATCAGTGGCAGAGGGTCTAGTTGGAGGCCTGTCACTAGGTTCAGTACTGGGCCCAGTATTTACCTTATTCATCAATGACCTGGATGAAGGGGCAGATGCCTGCTCAACAAGTTCTGATGATTCAAAGCTGGGAGGAGTGGCTGATACCCCAGTGGGCTGTGCAGCCCTTCGGGAGAACCTTGACAGGTTGGAGAGAGAGGCAGAGAAGAACTCTCTGAAATACAACAGAAGTGCAGGGTCCTGCACCTGGGGAGGAATAACCCCATGGACAGGCTGGGGGCTGACCTGCTGGAAATCAGCTCTTTGGAGAAGGACCTGGGGATCCTGGTGGACAAAAGCTGTCCATGAGCCAGCAGTGTGCCCTTGGGGCCAAGAAGACAAATGGGATCTTGGGGTGCATCAGGAAGAGTATTTCCAAAGGGTTGAGGGAGGTGATCCTGCTCCTCTGCTCGGCCCTGTGAGGCCACATCTGGAGTGCTGTGTCCAGTTCTGGGCTCCTCAGGACAAGAGAGACATGGAGCTCCTGGAACCAGTCCAGTGAAGGGCAACAAAGGTGATGAGGGGATTGGAGCATCTCCTGCATGATGAAAGGCTGAGGAAACTGGGCATGTTCAGCCTTGAGAAGAGACGACTTCATCAGTGTCTGTAAGTATTTGAAGGGAGGGTGTCAAGAGGATGCAGCCAGGCACTTCTCAGTGGTGCCAAGCAACAAGAGGCAACAGGCAGAAACTGATGCACAGGAGGTTTCACTGTAATATGAGGAAAAACTTCTTTACTGTGGGGGTGACTGAGCACTGGAAGAGATTGCCCAGAGAGGCTGTGGAGTCTCCCTCACTGGAAATATTCAAGAACTGTTGAGCAGAGAGGTTGGACCAGATGACCCACTGTGATCTCTGCCAAACTGACCCATTCAGTGTTTGTTGTATATCCCTTCCAACTGAAAACTGTTCTGTTGTGTTCTATTCTATTATATTCTTTCTTATACTGATCAAGCCATGAAATAGTTAGCTAATGTAAATGTTGACATGTTGTTGATGGCATTTGACATAGTAGTCCTGTAAATGGAAAAGGCAGTCTATATATTCATCCCTTTCCTCTGTACAAACTCATTCAGCAATTCTTCCTCGGTTCAGTAGTGAGCCCTCTGCATGTTCTCCATTAATACTGGGAATTTTTCCCTGGGCCAGATGTGTGTGAAGAAGCTTGCGTAAAGTCTATTTATGATGGTTTTATTTTGGCTGGGTTTTCTTTGTTTTGCAATTTCTCTGTGCTTTCTATCCCTGCCTCCCTCCTTCTTATATTTAAATAATGCCATCTCATGGAGAAATTTAAGAGCTTCATGCTATTACAGTCTCCTGATGAAGCCAGGTAGCTTTCAGTGAAAAAGTAAGCTCAGCGTTGCTGTCATGGGCCTCTTGATTATTTGAACATATGCAGTACTCCTTTCTGGGGCTTATCTTGCCCTATCCACACTTGTACTGCTCACAGAACTTGGCTTGGTTATTTTTTTTTTCACATTAAAGAAACTACAAATCAAAAACTAGCTTGGTTGGAATGATTAAGGATTTTGCTGAGATAAACTTATTTGATTAATGTTTTTTAAAATTCTCTTTGGCTCTTCTGAATGGATGCTTATCCTTGAGAAAATGAGATTTACAGTTACAGAAAGCAGAGGGGTCTGTTTTGTATGCTGTGTGGGTTGGACATACACGGTTGCCAGAGCTGCACAGAAATGAAGAACCTTGGAAGCAGAAGTTGTTTCTGAATAATATTGCTGCTGTGAAACCCTGACATGAGTGTCCAAGGGAGAGCTTGTGCTGGTAATAGGAATTAGAGGAATATCTATCACCCAATCCCTTTCTTGGGAAGCTGGAGGAGGATCTTCCCCACACGGGAGTGGCTGTCACTGCTCACCCAGCTCTGCCCTGTCTGAGCGAGGTGCTTCATGCAAACATGATGTTAAGAGTTACAGGCTTTGGAGGGAGCAGCGAGTCAAA
This sequence comes from Lophotriccus pileatus, assembly GCA_035583135.1. NCBI lineage: Eukaryota > Metazoa > Chordata > Aves > Passeriformes > Tyrannidae > Lophotriccus > Lophotriccus pileatus. The sequence goes on along the minus strand of JAWWES010000001.1, from coordinate 86,201,529 downwards.
TTAAGGGTCCTGCTGCTCTATAGAATGGGCAAGGAGCAGCTCCAGGAACTCCTTCCAGTCTCCCAGTGCAACTTCATTACAGATAGCCATCAGGTCAGTAGGCAGTTAATTAAAATGACATTTTTTAATTGTATGTTGGCAGTCCTCTATTCCAGGAGCTGTGGGCTTAAATGATAATATATACATAATGGTCAGATCTGTGTTACAGACTTCTGCAAATCTCAGAGGGCTGATAGGAAGTCTGATCCAAGCATGCTTGTTCTGGCAGAGATGTTTCAATCCAGATGGTTAGTCATGTTATACCAGTACAGGAAAAAAAAAGGCTGATCTTGACCCTAATATAAAGCCACTTACAATATTCTTTTCAGAAGGCTCATGGGCAAAACAGAAACTCAAGTCCCAGTCAAGTGAAGTAGGTTTTAGGAGAGGGAAAGCAAAGAGATTGGTGAGAAGTGGGTTTAAAGAAGAGATTATGAGGAATGAGGCAGTGGTTAGACAAAACACTTGACACAGGCAGATGAACAGGTGAGTAAAAGGTGGAATAAAATGCTGAGGAGCAGCACAGGAATAGGAATAAGGAAGAGAAGATACTGGCAATGCTTGGGTCTAATCACAGGTCAACTTTAAAGCATGAAGCGGAAATTAGAAATGAAGAAAGGACCCAGAAAGCTGAGCAGCTGGCCTGACCAAATGAAAGGGGCAAAAAGATCTTTCTGTATTTGAGCAGCACCAATGGAGGCAGGAGGGAAAGATTGTAGTAGCCCACACAGGATATAGCCTCTGCCAGCATCAAGGCTCAGAGCAGACCCAGCAGTGTGGATGCTGCTCTGAAAGGCATCTTGCTCACAGCTGATTTCATCATAGGCAGCCCAACAGCTCTCCCATAGAGTCGGTATCTTTTAGGTTGCTCAGAATTAAAAATTCAACTCAGTATTTGCTTTTTTCAGGCATTTTAATATAAAATTACTGTTATTGATATGGTTTGTTTTCTTTACCTAAAGGACATTTGTCTTTTCTTTAATGATTTTCTTTTTTAATCTGACCTTGATTAATGATATTTATGAAGTTCCATTACAAGACCTTCCTGTCAGGGACGTTAAAGCTTGGAAAGTTTCCCTGCCCGTTGGCATTCTGCATGGAAAACAGAGCAGAGGAAAGTGGAAAATCCTTACTTAAATTTATCTTTTTTGTTGTTGTTGTGAGGCAACATGATGTATCTCTGATGTACACACAAAACAAATCTTGAGATAATGGGTCTTCTATTTGAAATTCATTTTATTATTGCATTCATCTGTGATTTGTGTCTCTCTTACATCCAACAACTTCTTTCTTCCACAAGCAGGGTGCTAGGAGAGGAAACTATTTCTGCCTTTACTTTTTTACCTGTAATGTTTAGTCACTGACCAGTAAGATCTGGAGGGGCCAGGTTTTCCCCTGATGGCCCGGTGTGGTACCCATCTTGTTCTAACTTTTCTGTCATTGTGTCATGCACAGACAATTCAGTTTCAAGTAGAAAGAGCCAAAGCAAATAGATAGTGAAATATTATTTCTGGAGTTAGTGTGAACACACTACATTTAAAACTCTCACATAAATCTTTAGGGAAAGAAGCTTTAAAGATTTGAAAATCTGTATTTTTCAAAGATTTTCTATTTGCTTTATTTCTTCCCCAAACAGCAGAAATGTGCTCTTGTAGAACCTTTAGGTGTTGCTGAACCAAACTCTTTTATTTTAAAGTACTTTCTTGATTATAGAGAGCTTTTGAAATAGAATGTAGATTATATATATTCCTCTCAAAGGGTGTGCATGTCTGTGTGGGGTGTGTGTATGCATGTGTGTACTGAGGGAGGGAGACAGGAAGATCAGGAACTTTTGGGAACAGGGCATAAATCAGAGGTTTCCAGTGGCCACTTAAGGAACGTCGTGTCAGAATAAGCTGCAGTTTAGCAGCTCAGGATGAAGTTTTGCTGTTTTTTCTGCTCTGACTTTTAATGCAGCATATGCTGGCTGAGAGCATTGGAGAAGATAAAACTAAAAGTACTAAGACTAATTCTCTAAAACAAAGAGATTTTTGTTTTTCTCTAACTATATTGCCATGAGTGAGACCTTTTTGACCTGTTTGCTGCTAAGAATTCTGAGGTTGAAAGTTCAGTTTCTAATAATGAATTTATGAAATAGTGCATTTTATTACTTTTTTTTTTTTCCACTTGCAATTTTATTTTGTAGGATTAGTTTCAGTACACTTCTTTTGCTTTTCTAGGTGCCACTGCAGAGGAAATAAACCAGCACTGGGAATGGCTGGAACAAAACTTGCTCCATACTTTGTCTGTTTTTGACAATAAAGAAGATATTGTTAGTTTTGTCAAAGGGAAAGTGAAGGTAAGGAAACTGTCTCACTTTCACCCTTCCCTGCCCAATTACATGTGGTCTATTAGAAGTAATGTCATGAAGTTGTTGTCATTCATAATTGGTTTTGACCATTTTTAGTTTTCTGTGTAGCTCTTGCACCCGATGTGGCCAGCATCTGTGCATGTGTACTCATGTTTTCTTGGACACATCCCAGAACTGAAGTATCTAATTTAATGTTTATCCCACTTGCCCCTTTCCAGCTTCACTGTTCTCTCCCCTGTGATACGCAGCCGAGCTGTCTTCAGCATCTGTTTTCAGTTCCTCCGTCTCTCCAAAACAATTATGTTCAATACCTTCCCTTCCTGTATCTCAGCTTTTCCTCCTTACTGTGTTTCTCCTCCTATCCCGCATGTTTTTCCTCGCTTTAACCCATCAGTTTCTCCTGCCCATTTACACATATCTGTGCCTCTGGATGGGGCTCAGCAGTGACATCAGGTGATAGCCACGGGGCCTAAATCTGCACACCCGTGTGGGCACCAGCTCAGTCCCCACAGCACAGGGACAGGAGAAAAGGCCCTTGTGCAACAGCACCTCCATCGTCAGGGTCTGGCACCGAAACTGCCGGGGGCTTTTCAGGATGCTGGGGTCGTGGCCAGGCACATGAAGCTGCTGGCTGGCCACAGGGTTGGAGAAATGACCATTCGTTTGGATGGCTAAAGAATTGTAAAAGTAAAGGAATTTTGTGACCGTAGACCAGATTTAAAATAATAATAATGGCATGTGGGGTAAAACTTAGGAAGCCTGGTGTTCTGAGCTCTGCTTTTAGTGAAATATGTTCTCCAGGAGGAGCGTGGTGATGGCTGGTGGGGTTGTGGGTTCAGTGGTGACTGCTGTGCCTCAGGTCCCACTGCAAGCCTTTCCTTGCTAAGAGTTCTACTGGGGTGCTCTTCCCCCCATAGCCCCTTTTCTGGTTTGGAACTTTGTAGAAAGATAATGCTTTTGGTGAATTTCAACCCTGCTGCTGTGATCTCAGTGGGCTTAGAATCTGGGGAAGAAGGGTACAGAGGCAAAACATCATTGTACAAATCCTAGTTTTTATCCTGTTTTCTTTAAAAAAAGGCATTTTGTCTTAGGCACACTGAAAGGACCAAGTACAATTAATCTCTCTTCCTAATGCTGTGGCAGCCTGTTATCTAACATAGCACATATTTCAAATTCTTCAGGTTTCGTTAGTTAATGTTAAGTCCAGGTTTTGGACCCTTGTACCTGCTGTAGTCTTCTGGTATATTAAGACTGCTTGGTAATTGCAACTCCTTTGTTGTAATACCACTGTTAAAAATCTGTAGTCTTAATTCTATTTATGTAGATGTTCTTGAAACCATATTTTTAATGGTTCCAAGCACCTCTCAAGTTAATGACACATCTGACTGCATTGCTTCTTCATACCTATATAGTACTGGTCAGTACACACAACTGTTACTCCACTTCTGCTCTGTATTTACCAAATAAGAGCAATCATAAGCCATAGTGAAAGTATAAATATATGGTTCTGCCAGACTCATTGAAAAAATGTTATATCTAAAAATGGCCCCAGAAGCCTTGCTTTGGAAGCATTAAAAATGTATGAGAGATGCAAGCACCAGAAGTTTCTCCATATGTGAAAATAGCAAATCAACTTGAATTTCTTTGTGAGAAAGGTCTGTATTATTAAAATTTGAATGGGTGGCTTGTAGCAACTTGCCTGACTGTGAATGCTGTAGCTTTATCCTAATACATTGTCTCTCTGTGGACTCAGGCACTGATTGCAGAGGAAACGAGCAGCAAGCTCGCTGAGCAGGAGGAAGACCCCGAGAAGTTCCGAGAAGCCCTGGTGAAATTTGAATCCAGGTTTAATTTTCCTGAAGCAGAGAAGCTGATCACCTATTATTCCTGTTGCTGTTGGAAAGGAAAAGTTCCTCGGCAAGGCTGGCTTTATTTGAGCATCAATCATCTCTGTTTTTATTCTTTCTTCCTGGGCAAAGAATGTAAGTGTGAATGCGTAAGACTCCTAATGTTGGGGAGAGATATGTAACTACATTTAAAAGCAAGAATAGCCAGAATTGTTACGAAAAGCATACTTCACCTCTGAAGTTTAGTTTCTGAATTTTTTGTTGTTCAGCTGAAAGATCCTGTTTAAATTTTCACTTCAGTCTTTATGTTTTAGTATGAATCTGGTAATAAAAATGACACTGTAAGAGCACACATAGTTGCTATCTGATTTTTTTTTTTTTTTAATGCCATGGCAAAGCAGGAGCAGACCTGCTACAGGTTCTGAAATAGAGACTTTCAGTGCTGAAAAGGGTAAGGATAGGTCCCTTCTGCAGGTGGGGAAGCAGAATCATTGCATTGCTGCAGGGCCACAGAGGAAGGGGCTGGTGGGGCCAGGGATGGCTGAGTCCAGCTGCCTGCCTGAAAATAGCCCAGGAAACACAAAAGGGCTGTGCCCTGGAGAACCAGCTGAAAATTCAGAGCGTTTAAGGAAGAACAACAGCAATTTAGGTATTTGTTTGTGTTTTTGAATAGCAGTGCAGGAAGGTCACAATAAGTGTGTCTCGGCATTTTTAGACTTTCAGATGGTTCAGCAAGTTGTAAGAATTTGGTCATGGTGTTCCTCTGCAGAGTTGTGTGATTATGAAAAACCTGTCAGAACAGGTACTAGAAGGTAAAAATAAAAGTAATAGACGTAAGATGGTAAAAATGAATGTAGCTGTATAAACTATAGCATTTCTCTGTTTAGTAAGATTGTGCACAAACTGCTAACATTTTAAGTCCTGTTTATTCTGCTGGAACTTCGGCAAGGACAGCAATAGAAACCTATACTGCTATAAATATAGCAACAATGTTCAGTTATAACAATTAGGAAAACTCTGCCATATTCCATCTGGGTTTGATATTGAGATATAGCTGTAGATTTAAAAATGAAGTGCATTAATATAAAGATCAGAAAGAGAGTAAATGATAATTTCCACGACTTAAAACATACAAAGGCATGTTTAGAGGTGGAAGTCTTTTCTTCCCTTATATTATTTCAGGCCAATTATTTTGTCATATCAGCAAAAGCTGAAAGAGATTTAAAATGTGGATAAGTTTGTTATTCACTATAAAACTTTGCTGGGAAGACTAGAATGGAGTCTCTTGATACGTACTAAATATCTGAATTCTTTTTTAATCTTGTTGTTTTCTGTTTAAATATTATATATATAAGTATTTTTCTGTTTAAAATAAGTATTAAATAATATCCTTCACCAGTCATTTCTTCCTGCCATGATAGTGGGTATTCTGTCATTAAATCTGAGATAACCAATCTGCCAAAGCACACAAAGCAAAAATGGTACTTATTAATGATAGATAATAGAGGAAGCAGGAGGGAGAGAGAAAACCCCTTTATATTGTTCCAAAAATTTTGTTTATGCAATACCACAGATAATTAAGTGATATTGGAAGTACAACATCATGCTGTATTGTTTAAGAAGAGATTTCTTCTCATATCTTTAATAATATTCATTGTGAAAATACAGAAAAAAACCCCAAACAATTACATGTTTGCACTTTTTATTTTGACCACGGAAAATACACTGTTCATTCACTGTTGTAGTCTGTTGCATTGCCTTTGTGTTCCCATGCATTTGCATGGAAATGTGAAATAAAAATCTGATTTTTCTTTTGGCTAAACAAACTTCCCTAGCTCAGTGGGAAGCATTATATATGCTGAAATGATTCCCACTTCCTCGATTCTGTTAAAGCAGATTACTTCTGTTTCTAGGCTGGTGTTTTGTCATGTTTTTGAAATCTTTCTGTTGCATAGTGTAATCCAGATTTACTATAGTTCTGGTTGTTACTATTTGAGAAGATGATGCTGACTACATGTAGAACAAGTGATTAATTGTCTTTTTTTCAGGTAGCAATCACAAATCTGGTCTTGAAAATATTGCTAAGAAATCACAATTACTGTGTTCTTCAGTACAGCACAGCAAAAAAGCCACATATGAGTTGCAGTAAAAATGGTTCTTAAATGTGTTTTTACCTCTGTAAAAATCCCCCCAAATTGTAGGCTGAAATCTCTTTATAGACACTGTGTTGAACCTTCTGCTTCTGGCCAGTCTGTTACCTTCTTGTTTTGGTGTCGAAATGACCTGGAATGCAATATCAGAACCTGTTTTCAGCTTCTCATAAAATTAACTTATGGCTTATGTGACTATAAACTCTATGGAACATTTTTTCCAGGACAAGTACCCTTTTATCTAAGCCTCAAAGTATTTGCAGGATGTCAGAGGCTAAGATGGTCAGATATCTTGAAAGGGCGTGCCAAGGTTTCTTCACATTTTTTAATTAAACTTGTGTTTTTTTTCTAAAACTTTGAAGGCTTAGTACCCTTTATCAGTAGTTTGGGCCCCTTACAGTCTGCTGTGCTGTTTCTACAACCAACACTGTAGAGCCTGTGTGATTCTGACCTGCCTGAACAACAGTGCTATTGCTGTGGTGTTATTTAATCTTTGTTCCCTTGGCTGTGCCGATACAGATGATTTTATGACCATTCACAATTGTGTGTGTTGACACAGCTGTGCTTTATTTAAGTAAGAAAAAATGTAATCTGCAAATAATCTTGACAGCTGTGGTTCGTGTAGTACAGAAAACTTGCTGAAGGTAGCTCCTTAGGTAATTAATGATCATGGATAAGTGTCATATATATATGACAATGTCTGTTATTACTGCCTTTTTATTGCCTTATTGGCATCAGGAGACCAGCTGGGGATGTTAGGGGGTGTAGTCTTGGTGTTACTGGCACAGAGAATCCTGGGAAGCTTCCAGCAGTTGTTAAGAACAAATTTAATCTATTTTAAAGTCCTTTTCAGCCTAATTTCTACCCAGAGATTTGTATGAGAGGCAAGTAACATCCTGCAGCGGTTATCTAAAATAAGTTGGTTCTGTTTACCACTTATATTTATATGATTTGATGGTGTTTAAGTATAGAAAACAGAGTCCTGCACTTTTTGTATTCTATACATACGTCTGACTACATTTAATGTTTAGGGCAAGACTTGCCTGTGCACCTTTTCAGTATAAAGTAACCAAAATTGCAAGATCCCAATGCCTAGGCAGCTTTTTTTAAAATGTCCTGTTTATAGTAGTAATTACACTTTATAGAAATCTCCATGTGCAAAAGCTTCCTTTTGGATGGGGGAGTTAGCTTTATTTTAAAAGCTGAAGTAACTGTTTATGTAATTGGTTTTCCACCTGCCTGCGATTTTGTTTCTAGGAGTTTACAAAGCCTTTCCCTGTTATTTTTGTACTCTTGAACTGTTTCTTCTGGTAGTAAGGAAGCAGGCTGCAGAAATTACTTGTGAACGAGTTAGGAACGCGATGTATGGCAAGTGTTCTGCAAAGGCACAACTCCCCAGTCCAGCATTTCATATGAAAATAGTTAAAATTTTGAGGAAGAGATCTGAAAACGACTTTTGGAGTGGGGGAGATTGAATGCAGAGTCATAACAGGCATTTCAGCACGTGCTTGGTCTTGCCAAAATGTCTCTCTCCTCTTTGGTTGTTTGCATTTCATTCTGAATTTGCTTACTTCCCAAATTTGAAAAACGTAAGCGGAGTTTCCAACACACTTTTGCTTTTCTCTGTCATTGCAGTGAAACTTATCATTCCTTGGGTTGAGGTCCAGAAACTGGAAAGAACCTCCAATGTCTTCATGACCGACACAGTCCGTGTCACTACTGCGAATAAGGAGCGTGACTTCTCCACGTTCCTGAACATTGCCGAGGCTTTCAGGATCATGGAGCAACTGGCAGATGTGACGCTCCGAAGGCTACTGGATAATGAAATCTTTGAACTGGATCCAGGCCTACAGGATCCTACTCAGATTACCAAGAGGTAAAAAGATAAGTTGTCATACGAGCAGAGCTTTGATAGTGGGCTTCGTAGTTTGGTGAGTTAGCTGGATTGATTGGACACAAAAGACATTTTATGATGTATTATGGTATATCCAGTAGGTGCATTTCAACTTACGTGCAAGATCTGTTTTTCAGTTTTGTATTCTTCCCCTAAACAGCACCTGTTTGTTTGTTTGTTTTAAAAGCACCATTCCCTCTAGAATGGGAGATTGCAGCAAGGGATATTTTCCATCTTCCCTGAAGACCACTGTTATTACGCTTACAATTTGGGCAATGTGTAGGCTTTCCTAGTGTCATCAGTTCTCTAGAATTACCGCTTTTGATAATAGCCGAAACATGGAATTCCCACTAGTTGGTTGCCATAGCTAATTTAGTGAGCAGTTATAAGACTTAAAAAACCCACAGGCAATTGCAAAGATTAATGTGCTATTGTCAGCTCTGCCCCGTGCATCCCTGAAATGCATCTCTGCATTCCTCTCCCACTACAGAATGTGTTGGGCTCTCTGGGAAAGATTGATAGCTATTTCTCTGCCAGTAGCACAATGCACAACTCTCTGTTTTATTTGTTGCTGTGAGAAAGGGGAAGGGAAACTGCCCAGAAGAATTTTAGGTGGGCAGGATGGAATAGCACAAACTGAAATTTGCCTGAGGCATCAAGGTTAAGGCGCTGATTTAAAATACTTCTTTTCTGAATGAGGTGTGAGCACTTATCTTCTCTTGAGTCATGCCTTTTCCTGCTCTTCTTTCATCTCCCTCTGCCAGAGGTATGAAGGGAATCACCCAAGTATTACTTCCCAGCTAAAACATAAGGAATGCGTGGTATGATTTCCCTAAAAAGAGGCACATGTCCAGTAGCGCGTTTTATTGTTTCTGAGGGGCAGTTTTACAGTGGTGCTGGGTATGCATCTCAGCTAAACACTTATACCAAGTTCCATAACGGAGTTTGAAAAAACAGACTTTCTCTACAATTTCGTATGTACACACAATAAGGAAAATCAGTGACACCAGGATTTCATGCATGATGTCATCAAGGAATTCACTTGAGGTAACACAGTGGTGAGCAGCTGTAAACATCTTTGCAGCCTTTGTTTTTGATAGCCACTGCTCCTTGGAATACAAGAGCTACCATTGTTTTTACACTGTATGTGTAACTGGATGTTGTTAACATTGTAGGCTTTTGGCCCAACAAGTGTAGGCTGTGTACTTTAGCTGGATATGGCTGTAGTAAGTTGTATCTAAGCCCCTTTCCATGCTTTACCATTCCACGCTTCTACTGCTTTTGGACTGAAAAGTTAGATGCATCAAGCAAAGAAAGGAAATACAGAGGAGATGTAACAAAAACCTGGGGTGAGATATTTTCAGCATCTACCGATTTTTAACTTGTCGTTGTCACTTCCCAAAATAGTATTTGAATCCAGGGGTACTAACTGAGTGGCAAACTACAAAGAAAGTAAATTACAGTTGCAAAGAAAAGTATACGCTTAGTAATATGCTATAATAAGGGGCTCTCAGGGAATCAGCTTGTAAGTACCTTGTGGCATTTTTGAAAAGTAGCGTGTCGCAATCAAGCAGCAGAAACCATCCCACAAATTTATTCAAACAAGTTTTCTCCTCTCATTCCTTCCAACCCAAGAAATAAAAAAAAAAAGTTGAGGGACAAAGGAGAAGAAAGGACAAAAATACATTTAATGAAGAGTTCCTGGCCAAGATTGTTCTCTAACCTGTGCTGTGACTTGGGATGGCAGAAAGGGAAACATGGAAGATGCCGAAATCCCATTTCCTCTGCATGAATTAGGTAGTGGTTGGGTAAGCTTCTGCTTCTGGTGCCCTTTGTCACACTTCGGCAACTACTTTAATATAAGGTGATTAAGCAAGACCTAGCTTTTGAATAGTGGATAAACTGGTTTTTAGTGCTGACATGTT
>JAWWES010000001.1:86170122-86191224 GCA_035583135.1 Lophotriccus pileatus | reverse complement strand
ACTACTTTAATATAAGGTGATTAAGCAAGACCTAGCTTTTGAATAGTGGATAAACTGGTTTTTAGTGCTGACATGTTTTGGGGGGGGTTGTATGTTTTTTGGTCTGTGAAGTTTTTGTTGCCACTTTTTTTCTTGAAATCACTGTAGTGCTACAAGAACAATGACTTTCTTCTCAACACTTTCCCCTTAAAAATTGTCATTGTTAATTGTGTGCATGATTTGGAAGCAAATGATAGTCTGTGAAAATGAAAGCAATAATCCACACGTCATTAGAACTATTCCAGCTCTGTCAAATCAATGAAGTTGCTGTAGATGGCTTTTGTTTGCTTGGCCTTCTTTTGTGAGAGGCTTGTCTCAATATCTTTATTTTAAGAAAATCCATTTTTAGTGCCATCATGGTCTGTATATTCTACATCCTGAAATCCAGAAACCTTTGTTGCCGTTCCTGAGGCTCTTGGGGTCGTCTTGCTGAGCAGTGGAGAGATGGGACTCAGAGAGGCTGTGGGATTAGGCCCACAATCTGTGACACAAATTATATTATGGCTAGAGTCAAGTTAGTATGCAATTTTCCTTGCTGTTTTATGAACTAAGGCTCAGAACAATGGATTATGAAGGGATTAATGGCAATTAAGATAAAAAGCATAAAAAAGCAAAGTAAAGGTCAGGTGTCTGATAACTACAAGTGCCATTTCTTGCAGACATATTTATGTGCTGTACAATTTTACTGGAACATATGGTAACTGTTTTTTCTTTTTTAATAGGAAAGTTGCTTCAATCTCTGGCATAGGTTTCTTCTAATTTCCATCTCTTTCAGCATGCAAGAGTATCCACTGCATCCCTCAGATGTAGTGAGGAAATTCTCCAGAGCAGAACCCACAATTTAAAAGCTTCAGTGCTTGTGTCAGTAAGGTTTCAAAAGTATGATATATTTCTCCAGGCTCTAACCACATCAGTTTCTTTTCTTCTGTCTAACTCTGAATTACCAGTGAGAATGGCTTTGCTTCACACGAAGGCAAAGAAGGTTGTGAACGCTGATCTAAGCTAAACAGAAACTGGTTGAAGTACCCTGAGCTGTAACTGTCACTTCAGTCTGCATTAATTCCTTCAGAAAGAGAACCTGAGAATGCTTTAAATCTTGAGCAACAAGGAGAATGTGACTAGAAAGAACCTCCTTTCTTTGCATCTCCCTGGCAAAAGGTGGGGTTTGGGTTATTTCTGTGTGCCAGTCATTTTAGAGGATTGCCTACTGTGTTTTTTAAGGATTTGCAGTAATGGTAGTATTAGGATCCATACTGGTACTTTCCTGTTCTGTCATTTAAAAGTCTGAGGTCTAACTTCAATCTTTGGTGTTGCTTTTTGAGTCTGTCACTTCTTGTTCAATCCAGTACTATTGAAGAGATGTGCTCTCTTTCTTTAGAGCAATCATTTGTGTATTTGGAGGTTGATGTGCATCTCCTTTCTCTTTCTTTTCTTTAAACTGCACTGGCCTACTTCAGCCAGGGTTTTCTTATCGGCCCAGATTTGAGCTGTTGTGATCACTCTTCTCTGGACATTCGTCACTTATGCCATGAGGTGGCAGGTGTGGGATGGCAGGATACGGGATTGCCCAAGAAACCCCACAAGTGCTGACCAGGGCAGGAGCAGAGTGACTGTCTCTGCAGCAGCTCTGGGACATGCTGTGCTGCACTTTGGTGGCCAGGCACTTCTGCAGCCCAGCCCAGCCCAGCCCAATGCTCCTCTTCCTCCTGTGGGTGCAAGGCTGTTCACTCTTGTTCATCTTGTGATCCTGTGTAACCCCAAGGTCTGTTGGGGAGTTGATGGAGTTGATCTCCATCCTGCATTTGTGCAGCTTATGATGTACAGCTGAAAATACTTGTAATACTTTTTTCCCCAACATCTCTTAAGTTTATGAGCATCAATCTGAATATGAACCTGTTCTTTGGTTCATTAGCCTCTACTAGCCTCACATTGTGTGCAAATTTAGTAACAACAAGCTCCTGATCCATCATGCAGATTGCTGATGAAGACGTTGAACAGAAGCTAGTCCAGGACAGATTCCCAAGGAATTCCTCTTCTTTCAATCTACCAGAAAGCCTTGCTTTTTGGGGTACTCTTTTTTCAACTGGCTTGGTACAACAGTTTTCACTTCTAGTTTTGTTAGTTCCATGAGAGGATATATCAAGACTTTCATAAATTGTGGCTAAAGCATTCTTTGCATCTCCTCAATCTACAAGTCTAGTGCTCCTGCTGTGTAAGGGAGTGATGTTTAGTTTACATGTGTCCTGACAAGTCCATGTTGGCTCTTCTCAGATAACTTCTCCTGGCTTGCTTATAAGAAGCAGTTCTTCCAATAAACAAGACGTTTATTATTGGATGTGTTATTTCCAAAATATCTAACTTTCTGGAGTCTGAATAGTAAGAATACTCTAGTAATTGGTCTCTAAAAGCAAGAGGTCAACCAGTTTAAGATTTTAGATAGGCAGCAAGTGACTCAGCAGAGCTGAAATCTTGCCAAGTTGGCTTCTGCTGAATTTAAAGCACAGAAAAACATTTGACAGTGAGGACAGCATTTTAAGTGTCCTGATACTTTTCAGGCATTTTTTTAGTTTTCTGTGTTATTTCCTTTAATTTAAAACTCTTGGAAGGTAATGTAGGGGTCATGCACAAGGAGTTATCGCAGTTCAGGCTTGCCGTTCACTTTGAAGTGCTGGAGTTGGAGGCAGTCCAGGATACCATAACATGCAAGTTGGGAGCTGCACTTGGAAAGAACTGCTGAGTTTTCTGAAAAGTAGGGAACAAGGCAGTTGCATCTTCTCACCTTTTATTCTCTTAATGCTTGTTTAAACACTTGGTAAACATTATTTTTACAAAACGATAGATTTCCTTTTTTTTTTTCCTTAGGCACTGCTCAGTACGCTGCATTTGCTTGAAAACCAAACCAACATGGAAATTGCTAAGTGATAGTAGAAAAATTTTCCAACAGATGAGGTGCAAGTAGAAAGGTTGCATTTCCGTTTGGTGTGGGAGGTATTGTGAAACTCAGAATGGAAGCTGTGGGACCTGGTAATGTGGGCCAGCCACTGCATCTTTGCTGTATCATATTTAAACAATTGCCTGTCGCATTTCAGGAGCTAATTTTGTTTGTGGGTTTTTGGGATTTTTTTGACCAACTCTAATTTTGTTTGGCTGTGTTTATGAAGGGAAGCCTTTAAACCCTAGAATTTGCCTGCCCAACAGGAAATATATTCCCGGTGTGCAACTTTCTAATAAAACATCTTGTTTGAGCCCACAGTGGTAGGTGCTGACAGCCTGTCAGTCCTGTGCTACCGTTTTTGAATCCAGGACCCCTCCTTTGGAGGGCAGGCTGGCCCCTGTTTTAGCACTTGTTTCTGGGGCAGCCCTGGCTGCTGTGCAGTTCTCTGTGCTGACGCTGTGTAGGCCTGTGTTGGAGTCGTGGGGGGACAGGCAGTTCCAGGGATATTGGGGTTGGCAGCCTTACCCTGGTACAGGCTGAGTAGGGGGTGGATGCAGTTCCTGGTGAATTTACTTTGATTCAAATGTCAGGAATGTCATTCTTCTTCAACTTCAAATCCTATGGCTTGTTGTGCTCCTGCACATGGAGCCTGCATTCCCAAGAGATGCAGCAAAGTTTTGAAAACTCAGAAGCTTCAGGTTTTGGAGTATTACAAACAGTCAGCTCTTAAAGAGCAAACAACCTCTGCCTCAGCAAAAGCCTCACTCTTCTGTATAATGTCTCTTTTCATACAGAGGTCTAGAAATCTTCATAGCCGAGTAGATGCAGGGAGGGTTTTACCTTCTCAGCATAATAGCAGGAGAGCACAGCTCTACCCAGACCTGACTGCAGATGCTATCAGCAGCATTCATCTGTGCAGTGCAGAAATGGAAAATATTTTAGTGGTGAGTTAACTAGGAGGCATATCCTGATCCAGCTTTGTCACAATAGCAGATTGCTGCGGGCACTTATCAGAGTTGCTCTTGCTGTGGAATTTTAACTCAGGAGCAACCTTTTTGTCTTCCTTCACAAAGAGAGTTTCTCTTTGTTCTCTGTGAAAAAACAGGAGACTGTCTGTTTTCTTTGGATAATATTATTAAGGAAGATAATGCTTGAGAAGGAAACAGCAGCTGAACGCTGGTTGAGCTCATTCTGTCTTTTCTGTTGCTTGTAGATACAGATCCTCCCTTCTCAGGTCTCAGTTTGTTCTCGGTTGTCTTCCTCCCTGTTTCACATGGCTTTGTTTTTTTCTGTGGATTGAACTAAAATGAAAGAAACCCAAGCAGACAATTGATTTACTTCCTGAAGCAGAGGCTTCATTTGTCTCAGCTCATTTTTTTAACACCAGGGCTGGGGTAGGGGGAAGGTGTCTGCAGAAGAGGAGGGTGAAGGAAGGAGTAAAGAGGGGATTTACAGCACCAAGGTACCACTCCCTGTTATGCTTCAGCCCACGTTTTAAATTCTTTCAATGGCACAAAGTCAAGCTTTTTTTTTTCCCTTTTCTTTTTCTTAAGGTGAATCATGTTTGGAAAAAAATTACTTGTAGTAAAGAAAATGATAGAATTTAAGCCCTAATGTTTCTGGACCTGCTGTTGATGAGCTAATAGCCATGGCCTGTTTATAATGCAATTGCATAACTCTGTAAATTACTGCAGGCTTCTTCATTAAAAAAGGAGAAGAAAAAAAAATCCCCAAAGCCAAATCTGTATAACCATAGCTCAGCAATGAAAGTTTCAGTTATGTAAACTTTTTTTCCCCAAATAAACATGGATGGGTGAGTGGAAGGAAGTCACAAAAGGAGTGTGGTTGGTGCTGTTATTCACAAATGAGTCTGTAAGTGAGTCTGTAACTGTTTTGCATTTTGCAACTGTTCTGAGGGCTCTCAGAGGCTGATAGCTCTGAAAGTCAAGGATTCCATGATGTAACTGCCACCATCATTACTTCTTCTATTACTGACCACTTTGGAAGTACTCACTGGGCAAGTGCTTGTGTAGGTGCAAGTCCCTGGGGTGATGTTGGTAATGCTACTGGGAGGGGAAACAAGGAACATTAAGCTAATCTCCATTGCTTGATGTATGTTCATCAGATGAAAGATTTAATTATCTCCTGGGCATTGAAATTTGTAACTCTTTGAGCCTGGAAAGTCAAACAGCAGCCACAGAAAATGCATGGATAAATAATAATTTAAAAAAAACCCCCACCAAACCAACAAAACAGCTGATTTAAATTAGTGTCCTTTCCTTTCCTAGTTACTACACTAGTTGTTTTTGACCTTATTGTTAAGCAAGCAATTATTGATAATGTTTTTCTTTTGTATTTCAAAGTTGGTCTTTTAGCAGTCTGTTCACATAGGCACTGAAGGTTGCTGTGCACGGTGTTTTTATTCTGTATCCCTTGCTCTTGGTGAGGCCAACAAGAAAAGCGAACCTTGCACTGTATGTTCTGCCTTTCAGGATCTTGTGATTCATTCTTGCTGCTTTTTTTCCAGGGATCTTGAAGCCAGAGCACAGAATGAATTCTTTCGGGCCTTCTTCAGATTGCCCAGGAAGGAGAAGCTGCATGAAGTTGTGGACTGTTCTCTCTGGACGCCGTTCAGTCGCTGTCACACAGCGGGAAGGATGTACACTTCAGACAGTTACATCTGTTTTGCTAGCAAAGAAAACGGCTGCTGCAATGTTATCATCCCACTTAGAGAGGTAGAATTGTTTATTTCGTTTTGGGTCCTTATCTCCCTTTTTCTACCCTAAGCCTCCACCGTCACTTGACTTATTGCAAAGTACTGTTTGATGAAAAAGAGTAGGATGCTTGTGTGTATCATGCCTACAGCTTGTTCTGGGTCTCATTAAAAACACAGGTGATTCAACACGATCTTCAAAGTGAAGTGTGGACAGGTAATGCAGCAGGACAGAGCACTTGCAAAAGCAGAATTGGCTCAGCCCAAGGCTTGGACAGGGCTCCCCTCCCAGCTCCACAAACACGTGTTTCCAGCTTGATGTTGATGGAGACCCGCTTGGACCATTCGAGCAATGTAAAAGCATCCTTGCCTGGGTCAACACTTAAAAGTGTTGAAACTCTCCCTCCATAGACAACCTCTAACAAACCTGTAGATACTTTTCAAAGCTGTAGGGCAGAGAGAAAAAGGGGATGTTCTGGATGCAGTAATGAGCGGACAAATCTACATGAAATCAAAGATGTATTTAAGTGGAGGGAGAGCACATGGGAAGGTGGTGGGAGTAGAAGAGGAGACAGAAGCTCTTGGCTAACATCTGCCTGATCTGCTGTGGATACAAGGGTGTTACGATCTCATAATTAAAGCTTTCCTTTCATCCTCGACTAATAACAGAGTAACATCCAAATCATATCCTAGCTGTAGCAACCTACCTTCCACTGTAATAAAAACAGAAAGCAATAGAACTGTGTTATATACTTAATGAGAAATAACAAAACAACTGTCTCTCCATATCTTCAAAGGTGTGAAAGTAAATTTCTTGCTCCATCCCCCAGAATTTGATCAAGTTGTTCCTTTTATAAATCTTCTTTTAATCATACACCTTTTTCTTATCTTTCCCCTCAGTCTACTGTCCAGAATTGGGCTTCAAAGTAATTTATTAAAAAAACACCTAAAAATAAAAGGCATCTGGGATACTTTTTAGTATCTGCTTTGAGCTTCTATAGAGACCATGAACTTCAGGTGGTAGGATACTTTTGATCAAGGAAAACCAGTATGAATAACCACATTTAAAGCATGCATGCATTTGAATGCTGTGTTTGTACATTTTGGTATTTGTAGAATATTTGAAGATGTCTCTGTGGATGTGGTGCCAAATGTGTTTTCTATGATGTTTCTGGAAAAGGTAATCAGTATAGAGAAGATGGAGGACACAAGCCTTCTCCCTAACCCCATCATTGTTAGCATAAGGAGCAAGACAGCGTTTCAGTTCATTGAGCTGAAGAACCGGGATACTTTGGTGGAGAACCTGCTGCAGAGGCTGAAAGAAGTGAACTCCATCAACCCAGCTCACTGCAACAACTTGCAAAATAACAACCAGGTACTGGTCTTTTCTATTCCTTTTCCTCTCCCCTCTCTCCCACCTCTGCCTTCTCTCATCTCTTTCCCCCCTTTCCTCCTTTCCATTAGTTCATTTCCCTGCCTTCCTTAGGGGATTGATCTTGAGCCAGTGCTGTCTGATGCCTTCTTTAAAGACCTGCCTGGTGGGATGGAGCATTCCCTCAGCAAGGCTGTGACTGACACACTGGGGGAAGGAGTGAATATGGTGGGCAGCACAGCTGCCCTTCACAGAGACCTGTGGAATGGGCTGATAGAGGCCTGGTGAAGTTCAACAAAAGCAAATGTGAAACCTTTCACAGTATCCTATGTGACAGGAGGGGCTGGGGACTGGCTGGCTGGAGAACAGCCATGTGGAAAAGGTGAGGGGCTCATGGTCGACAACAAGTCGAGCTTGTAAGTCAGCAGTGTGCTCTTACAGTACTGAGGGCCAACACTGTATCAGGTTGTACTAAGAGGATAGTAAACAGCAGGTCACAGGATGTTACTATTCTCTTTCATTCATCACTTCTGAGGCTGATCTGGAGTACTGTGTCCACTGCACAAGAAAAGCACTGACAAAGGGGAGTAAGTCTAGTGAAGGGCTACAAGACAGGGGATGGAGTACATGCTTTCCTAGGAGAGATTGAGGGAGCAGGACTTCTTCAGCCAGTCTTCTGCTAGATAGTGGGGAGTTAGAAGATGGAGGCAGACTCATCTTGTATACACCAGCTGAAAGATGAACAGCCACAGCCTCATGAATGCAGCAAGGGAAAATCTGAATAGATAAAAAGAGAAAGATTTCCCCTCAGGGGTGGGCAGAGCTGGACCAGGCTGCCCAGAGGGGCTGTGGACTCTGCTTTCTTGGAGCTACTCAAGTTGACTGGTCACAGACCCCAGCAACCAGGTCTGAGAGCTCCTGCTTTGAGCAGGGGATTGAAAAAGATGGTTCTCTCCAACCTAAGTTGTTCTCTGATTCTGTATTTCAAATCATATCAGTAGAAGACTGTTCGGTACCTTGTCATCAAGGACACTTAGAAGTTGCTAACAACTTTTGGTTTAAAGTACCAACCCTTTTCCTAACATGCAAATGAACAATAATTTGTATGAAGTCTTGACTAAGACCTTTCCTCCTGAAAGATGTGAAAGGTTTTAATGCAAAAGGCAAAGATAACCCTGCTCTGTGTCTTGAGGACAGTTGAGGATGTAGTTCTTAGCCTCTTTTCAGTCATTACCACTTTGATTCTGCATTGCAGA
Source organism: Lophotriccus pileatus (assembly GCA_035583135.1). Lineage (NCBI taxonomy): Eukaryota > Metazoa > Chordata > Aves > Passeriformes > Tyrannidae > Lophotriccus > Lophotriccus pileatus. The sequence continues at coordinate 86,182,909 of JAWWES010000001.1, read as the reverse complement.
ACAGTCTTGCTTTTGGATCCATGTGCGTGCTGAGGGATGGTGAGCCTGCACATCTGGGAACAGAGGCTTCACAAAAGAAGGAGAGAAGTGAATGTGAAAAAGAGAACAGTTACTTGCTCAATGCAGAAGCACTAAGGTCAGATTTTCATCAGTCAGGAATGTCAGGCCTTGATTTTGGAAAGGTATGTAACATTTGGGGGAAGCTGTAGGAGTTTTAGGGTTTTTTTTGTTTTTAAAAAAGCTGGGGTTACGTTCAAAAAGATATGCATTTTTAGTAAAATGCACTCTGTATTGGTTGGAAAAGTTACATATAACAGCTTTTCTAGTTGCTTGGATTTTTTTCTTCTCCGTCCCTCCCTCCCATTTTGTTCTGGTGAATATTTATCATTTTTCTCTCTGTGTGGTGAATTGGATATGCAAAATGGGGAAAGTTGTAGTCCCTAGGGCAGGCTTCCCATTTCCATTGGTAATGGAAATACCTTGCAGAATTTCTAATATGCAAAATGTTTTTGTTTACCAGTTCTCACAGGCACATGATTTGTTCTTTTAAAATATATCTTCTTGTTCCTAGTCTAGGGAGCAAATCAAAGAGAGCCTGTGGGATGACCATTTTGTAGAATACGGCAGAACTGTGTGCATGTTTCGCACAGAGAAGATCAGAAAACTTGTTGCTATGGGAATTCCTGAATCCTTAAGAGGCAAACTCTGGCTGCTCTTCTCAGGTGGGCATGCTTAGAAATGTTGGCTGTAGGCATCATTGATTCTGGACATGGCAAAACATTTAGGCAAGAAATCTCCATTTAAATATCCTTTACATGGAACTTGTGATACTACTTACAGAAGAGAGATGATATGAACTGAAGTAATAAATGCAAGGAAGTACCTAGGTAAATCTGTAAGAATTTTATCTCAGGATGACATCATATGATGTGTAGAAGAATCAAAATAACATCTTTGTAATCTATGTAATTTAAAATTAGCATCATGTTTTCATAAAACAATGTTCTTCTTCGAGCAGTAATTAGATTGTAGCATAAATATTGATTTAGCCCTAGAGAAATCAAATTATTGCAAAATAATGACATCTTGAAGTCGGCAGTCCTGCTCCTGCTTCTTGTTGAATGTTGGCAGGGCTTACAGAAACTGGAGACGGAAAAAACAACTCATTTCATTGACAGATCTGGCAGAGCCAGAATATGCTTACAATGTGATCTCAAGTTTAGTCATTAATCCAATATATGACATGTTCAGACATTTGTAAAAAGTGGAGCTTTTCCTCCTGGGAGGATGTGAACACCGCTGAATACATTTCTCCCAGTAATATGTGCGGATGGTGAGGCACTGGAACAGGCTGCCCAGGGAAACTGTGGATGCCCCGTCCTTGGAAGTGTTCAAGGCCAGGCTGGATGGGGCTTTAAGCAGCCTGGTCTTGTGGGAGGTGTTCCTGCCTGCATCAGAGGGATTGGAATAAGGTGATCTTTAAGGTCCCTTTCAATGCAAACCATTCTATGATTCTATAATACTTTCTGCTGGAAAAGTCTTTTGCTCAATTAAGGTGTTTTGAATGATGTTTTGTCATGTAAGGTTTGCTAATGCTTATTTTTTTTTTCAAGACATGTATTCTGCTAGGATCTTATCCCTCTTAGATCTGGAAATTTCAGTAAATTCACAGACCTTGGGGAAAACCTTTTTCCTTAGATCCTTTTGAGCAGCATTTCCCACAACACTAAGTTTAGCATTGTCCTAATCCTGTCTTCCTCTTTCTCTCTCCCTGCTGCTCTCAGATGCCGAGACAGATCTTGCCTCCCATCCCGGGTACTACATCCATTTGGTGGAGGCATCCATGGGCAAGTGCTGTATGGCGACAGAGGAGATCGAGCGTGACCTCCACCGCTCGCTGCCGGAGCACCCCGCCTTCCAGAGCGAGACGGGGATCGCGGCCCTCAGAAGGGTCCTCACGGCGTACGCGCACAGGAACCCCAAAATAGGATACTGCCAGGTGAGAAATTCCCAGGGGTATAATGCTCACTGCTTTTTTTTTTTTCCCCTCTCTACTCTCTGCTTTATTGTTCTGCTGGGATTATTTTTGATGGTGATTTTGGTAAATAAGGTCCCTTTAGTTGGTAACAATACATAATTTTAGTTATTAAATATCATTCAGCCCAGAAAACAAGTAGGCTTAACAAAAGGCTCCGTCTTTATAAAAATACTCCTTCAGTGTCTTGCAAAGTACATTTAGAGTTACAGGATGGAAAAAAATGTTTGTGATGCTTTTATTTGTTCAACAGTGCGTTTCTTGCACTTGGAGACAGTACAGAGCAAATTGGCCTGCAGGGATGAGGTTCATGCAGTGCACTGGGGCAAAGCTTCGTGAACCTTTCTGCCACTGTCTTCCAAAACTGATGATAAATGATGAAAATTCTTTGTCCAGCTGGCCAGCTAAAATAACGTTAATTTCTGCACAGGTCCCTGAATTCCCATTAACATCAGACCAGTCCTGATACAGAAAGTGGGGAGTGAAAGCAGCCCCAAAACATCTTGCACTATCAGTTACTTATATGTGGGCAAATCCAGTACTGTGCTTTTTTCTATTGTTTCCTATTGCTCTTATGAAAAAACAGTATACATAGGCTAGAAAAACTTGTTATGCCTTTGGGTTGCAATTACGTATTTGCTGTCTGTGTCTCTTTTTCTTGCTGGTTTTTTTTTGTTTTTTTTAGTTGTTTACACCATGTTGCACTACTTTTCTATAAAAATAGCCACAATTGAGCTTTCGTCACTAACGAATCCCATTTTCTTCTTGGCCCTTGTAAGTCTATGAACATTTTGACCTCCGTGTTGCTGTTGTATGCCAAAGAGGAAGAGGCCTTTTGGCTGCTGGTTGCTGTGTGTGAGCGAATGCTGCCGGATTACTTCAACCACCGAGTGATAGGTGAGTTTGTGCCTGTCTTCTTGCAGACTGGGAAGGGGCAGCCACACGGCACAGGGGTGAGTAAAATGCTCAGGGTCTGCTGAGATCCAGACCCCCCAGATGAGGTAGTCCATCTACTTGTGTGGTGTGCAGGGACAGCAGTTCCAGCCAGAGTTGGTTTTGGTTTGAAGGGTTTGAATTGCAAGATCTATAAATATATGCTCAACTTTACAGTTTCTTTTTCTTTCCTGTTGCTCAGAAGGCGCTGACACTTTTGCCTGTTAGGTAAAAATAGAAAAGCTTGCAGGTCTTGGTTAGAGACTTCAGCTGTTTAAGTTGAACCTAGGAAAGGTCTGCTAGAGTAGGTATTTGTGATCTGACCTGTCTGAATTGCCTGACTGCTGGAGCAATGCAGGTTTGCACCTAAATTAGTTCTTTGTAATGAGGGCTGATACAAAACCCTCTGAATGTGAGGTGCTGCATTTAGGAAGCAAGCCCTGTCACTCTGCAGAGCATGCCATGCACTGCATATACTGTGTCTCCTGCTGTTTACAGTGCAACTATTTTTAAAACTGTTGTGCAAACATCTGCCTGAAGTGCAGAGAGAGGCTGAGCAGCTCCACACAGTAAGTGCAGAAATGCATACAAGAAGAGTATTTGTTCTTTGCAGTGAATTCTTCCCCTTGCAGAAATGTTTGACAGTTTTTCCCTCTTTTATGCTTGCCTTAGTCCTTAGCTGGAGTCTACTGTTACACCGTCGCTGTGGCAAAGGGAGGGATCAGGGTCACTTGGGAGGAGATGGGGATAGGAGAAAATCCCTGGTGGTAGTGGTTCTGGGAGGTAGAAATGGTCTGGGCACTCTTATGCTGCCTGGGGAGTGGAAAGAGATATTTGAGAATATTTCTAGTCTTTTCGTTGGAGGATGGAATTGTCATACCTGCCTTCTGATACTGTCTTGCTGCACAGTTCTTGTCTTTTCACTTAACTGGCAAGGAAGTAAGTTCAAGCAGAGTTATTCTGAAGTTAGCTGGATGCTTAGGATGTTTTGTGGTGCTTTGAATGCCATTGATGTTTTCAATTAGTGGACAGGCCATTATAACTGTCCCACTTGTCAGAATTTTGGTTCTTGTCTCCCAATGTGACTTTAAACTGCTATTTTGATGACTGACTTCCATGTTTGTCTGCCTCCTTCCTTGATTAAAAGAGAAACAGCTTTATCTGCCCTTGTGCATTTCTAGATATCATCAGCGTGCCTTGAGTTACTGATAACTTTGATGCTTGCTGGGTTATTGCCCTAAGTAGCATTCTCCACACCCAAACTAATGAGTTGTGTCACTTGGCCAGCCATATCGCTGCCTTGAGTTGTACTTAATTTGGGGTTTGTATCTTGCCTGTCACTTGCCACGGCTACAGTGTACATTGTTTGAGTGCTGAGAGTCTTGGTTGGCCTGTCTCTGTTTTCCTGTCCTGTGTACCCCAAGGAAAGAGTGCTGTGACGCTACAAGACATACCGCCACAGCTCACCATGGTGCAAACAGCCAGGAACTTCAGCTTGGAAGTTTCCCTGCTCCCTGTATTTGAATGGCAGAGGTCCAGTTTTGCAGCATGGTTGCTTCACTGAGCGGTTACTTCTGCAGCTTTGGTTTACCCTAGAACTTAATGTGCCCAAATCACTGCTACTGATCTTCTCCACCCTGCCCCACCTCTGGTTCCTGTTGCCCAAGTTAGTGTTCTTGGCTTTGCATTTCAGTCGACCTTCTTTTTTGATTTGCAATCAGCCCTTTTCCAAACTTTGTATTGTTTCTTCCTGCATAGCACTTCCAAGACTCAACTTTTCCTCTTTGTCTGCACTGCCAACACTGTTGTCCAAATTTTGATCTCTCTATAACTTTGATGATCTCTGACCTTGCTACCTGTCACTGTGCTTTTCCTCTTCAGTGTCAGCCAGTGATCTCTACAGTCTAAACAGCTACTGAATTAATGACCTTGGTTATAACAGGCCTTCTTAGTGCCATCTTCTCTTGGGCCTTTTCTTTATGACTTTCAAAATCTTCTATTTATTTATTTGTGTGTTTATTTATAATTTTTGCTTTCAGAATTGCTTAGGCCATTCAGTCTTACTCAACCTTTTTACTTGCACCACATGACCATCTCCCTCTCTCAGCCTTGCTAGCTGTGACCACTCTGTCCTTTCACAAGCATTTTCATTTGACTGCTTGCAAACGTGAAATGCCTGCAGGCAGGGCTCCTCCTTTAAGAATTCCCTCTGTCCTTCTCCCCTCTGCAATGCATAGAGGAAATTATAAGCAGATAACTGCAAGATAGAAACAAGTTGTTCTTGGGTCAAGAGCTATGGCAAGGGTCATGAATATCCTATTCTCATGTAACCATGACTTTTCCATCCTCTGCATAAACCAGCAGGCCATCTTACCCTGCTTTATCTTGATACTGTAACTATTGTAACACTGAAAATCTTATTTCATTTCTTTGATTTGCCTTTTCAGTCCTGGAGATGTCATTTAGCTTGCATCTTGGGTCATTATTTTTTAAATGGAAGCCCTGGTATTTTCCTACCTCGTCATGGTCTCATGATGCGACACATTAGAGATTCAGTTGTTCAGATTCCATGATTTCTGGGAGCCCAATGAAAAGGTGGGCAAAAAAGCCCCTTTGAATACATCTACTTGACTTTCATCAATAATGTCAACACTTTTTATAAAAAGATCTGTGAAAGATCTATGTAGCATTGCATGTTCCTTTTAAACATCCACTTTTGCCAGTGCTGTCTCTTGAGTCTGGCATAATCTTTTTATATGTATCTGCCTGTCTGTCTCTGGCTTCCTTCAAAAACCTCTAAAACCAAGTCAGTTTTTTGTGTCTGTGTTAACTATGGCTATTACATTGTTTGCATTAAGCTTATTAAAAAAAAAAACAGCACAAAAATTGCCCTCTGTTGAGTAACCCCGGTCTGTTTTCTTTACCCTTCTTGCTTATGACCATTTGATGTGAGAAGGCTTTCTCTTCAAAGCACCATGCTTGATGTGTTTCTCAAAAGCTCTTTGTGTGCCTCCGGGCACTTACTTTTGATTTGTAGTGCTGTAATATCTGTTCTGTCACCAGCAGAAGCTCTTTGTGGCTTCATGTGAAAAGTTCTAAGACAGCAAAATGTCAGAGCTGTTTTTTCTTTCTCTATCATTTGGATGCAAAGCCAAAGGATGCTGGTGCTCTGCCACAGATTGTCCAGGTTATATTCTGCTTTTGAACAACAGAAGTTTTGAGTGATAGATATATATATGTCTCAGAAATTTCATAGCAATTAAAATAGTCTCCTAATATTAGCAGAATATGGACTATGAGAAAGAAATGAAATAACTTGAAAGAGAAAATACTTGAAAGGCCAACTGCATTTTGTACTCAGAAATATTTTTAACTTGTAGTGTCTTTGGTTAAAGCCCTGATGTGGCAGATCTGGTTTGTAGACACAGGCCAATTCAGTGATAAGAAACTGTATTGATTCTACAATACCTGCTGACAAGACAGAACCGAGCTAGTAGCTAAAGCAGAGCCTGATCTGCTCTTTTGGAAAGACTGGTTGGGACAGTTAGGAAAGCTTTTATTTGGGCATTGCAGAAATCCTTTGTTCTTTATATATAGATAATTATGCATGTAAGTATATATTTATATCTGTGCATGTATTTCTGTGTAAATATTTTTTTCCTGCTTAGTGTGTGTAGCCATATCTGGATTTCCATCTTATATTTCTTCACTTAGAATGAAAGAAAGCTTTACTACCCGCTTGCTTGAGTACATACACAGGAGAGGAATGTGTACGGTCTTATTTTCACTGCATAGATCCCAAATCTAACAGTAAAATGCTTTAAGATTGCTTTTGCTAGCACTTAATTTCTATGTGCTCTTGTAGCCAAAACCAACAGCTCCTGCTATTACTATTTCATTGCACCCTAAAGGCACTTAGGAGAATCAACACACCCTTTTTTTGCAGAAAGTTGTAAAGTAAGGATTACGGACATGAGGGTGGGGCTGAGATCACAGCAGGAGGATAATGGGATTTTTCTTTGTAGATGCATGTGTATCTTGTCAGTTTAAATTTTAAGAAACTCTTGCAGTTGATAGTTGATAGCAATGATTACCTTCAAAGAATATTTTTCCTCTGTCAGTCATGGCTAATACTGTTTTTTTGTGACTTGCAGGTGCTCAGGTAGACCAGTCAGTGTTTGAAGAGCTTATAAAAGAGCAACTTCCAGAGCTGGCTGAACATATGAAGGATCTGACAGCCTTAGCTTCCATCTCTCTTTCCTGGTTCCTTACCCTTTTCCTTAGTATCATGCCCCTGGAAAGTGCTGTGAATGTTGTGGACTGCTTCTTCTATGATGGCATCAAAGCCATTTTCCAGCTGGGCTTGGCCATCCTGGAAGCCAATGCCGTGGATCTGTGTAACAGCAAGGACGATGGGCAGGCCTTGATGATCCTGAGCAGGTATGGCCTTGCAGGAGTGCTCCTTCCATCTAGGCACCAGCAGGACCTTCCCTGTTGCCTTGCTGCTGTTGCTGCTTTTGCAGTGTCTGCCTTAAACAATGGGCTTTGTACATGGGACGAGATGTCCTGTGAAATTTCCTGGCAGCGCCGAGACATGCATCGACTGCGTCAGTGTGCAGTATTTACTGCTGCTCTTCGTGCCTTCCCTGGAGTGATGGGCTTCCTGCTCCAGACTTCAAGGAGACAGAAATTTTCTGCCTTGGGCAGCATTTAGTCATTTGGCTGACTTGCTGTTCCTTGGATGAGTAATCACAGAGCCATTTCTGAAAAGCCTAGCTTGCCCAAAACCCAATTTATTTCTCAGTCTGAGCTATAGGACTTGTTTGCTTATTTGAATTGAGAAGATGTGATTTGTGTTCTTACGTATTTCTCCTTTTCAGGTTTCTAGAGCATGTCAAAAATGAGGAAAGCCCTCTACCACCTATTGGTAATCATCATGCATTCTTTAGTGATGACCAGGAAGCCTCTCCAGTGACTGAAATAGCAAACCTGATTCATGATTCCTATGAGGTAAAATACTGCTCTGTACCTTCTGGTCAGTTAAGTTAGAATTTTAAAGGAAAAAGGTTAAATTCAACATGGATTCTTTAAAAGTTAATATACGTTTACAGATTCCTTAACTAAGGTGCTCAAATGCTCAAGACTAGGTGTATTATGAATACCTACACTGAGAGATCAATTAGAGACTGGGTATGCTTTTTCTTCAAAGTCCTGCTGTACTTAAAAGGTTGTATTTTCAGTAAATGAGAAACACAAATATCAGAAAATACTACACAAATAATAAACTTCTTTTCCTCTCTTGTAGAAATTTGGAGACCACTCTGTGGCACAGATAGAGCACATGCGCTACAAACACCGAATCCGTGTCCTGCAGAGCCATGAAGATACAACCAAGCAAAATGTGGTAAGTAGGGTATTATTTTGACTGAGGTAGCTTAACATTGCCTCTCTGGGGGCACATGGGTTTAGTTTTTCAAAAGGTGCCACCAGGCTTTGAAACAGGGAAGGATCATTACTGTCTCTGGAAGAAGTTCTTTCCTGGGATGCTGATGATTTTTCTTTTGCAGCCAGGTGCATTATTTTCTAGGATGGCTTTACAGTTAAGAAAAACTGCAGGGCCATCCAGCCCAGTGCCTTGTCTCTGACCATGGCTGGGCCCAGGCAGATGCCTGGCAAAGAGTGTAAGAAGAGGCAGAGCACGATGCGATGCTTCCCTGGCCTCCTGTGACCTGTAGCTTAGGAACTTCCTGTCTTTGTTTGAAATAGCCCTTGAGGGATTTCTCTTTTCATGGACCTGTCCAACTGACGAACCTAAAGAAGGGGGAAACATTGCAAAGATTTTTCAATACTGCAGTTTCAGCTGTAGCACGTCAGTACAGTCCCTGCGGGGCTCATGGGCCTGCCCATGTCAGCGATGGAGGCAGCAGAGACTGTCACTAACAGGATTTTCTTTCTTTTTAAGCTCCGAGTGGTCATCCCAGACGTTTCAATTCTTCCTGAAGATTTAGAGGAATTGTATGACTTGTTCAAGGTTGGTCTCCCTGAAAAGCGGGCGGTGCACTGTTTGAGGCTCCTTTGGGTGTAACTTCCAGCTGTTGCTTTGCATTGCTGCCCTGGACCTCATGTCCTCTGCCTGGGTGGTGCTGTTTGGATGGGATCATGCCGTTTTGTCCTTTCTGTGGTTGTGCAGTTGTTAAGGAGCAGTGTTAATGCACGGATCATTCAGAGGAGAACTGCTCTGGAGTTGCCTTTATAACTTGCTGCTTGGAAATTGTCCCTGACAAGTGAGGTTCTGGTAACTTTCACATGCAGAATAAATCAAATAATATGTAGCTCTGCTCACTGGATTCTTGGCAGTGCTTTAGAGTCCTGCTTTCTTAATGCTGTTTAAAGGCAGACTGTTTTCCATATGGGAAAGAAAACCCTACAGACATGTGTCCTTGCTATTTGTTCCTAATTTCTAACAGTTTTATTTCTTTTTTTTGTTTTGGTTTTTTTTTTTTTTAGAACTGAAAGCAGTTTCTACTTCAGTTCCTTTCTGTCAAACTCATATTTGACAAAACTTGTAATAAAGTTATTTGGAGACAGGGCCATCTAAGTTTATACAACTATACTTGATTTAGAGGTCTAAGCTTGTAATCATTGCCCTTAATGGACCATTTCTTTTGTGTATTGTCCACAGCCATAAATACTGAGAATATGACTGTGATATGTTAGCGTTGCAGAGCTTTGTCACTAAGAGCACCTGTATCCTCCTTCCATTAGTGGTTGTAAGATGATGCTGCTGGAGCTTGTTCCTCAGTGCTTCCCTCCTGCTGCTCACTTCTGGTTTTGAGCTTTAACTGGCTTACACTCCCCTTATTTCATTTCTTGGTGGCAATTCCTTTTTCTTTATTTTCCTTGCTTCCCCAGGGACAGCTTGCTTTGTTAGGACTCTGTTTTGCCTGTCCCTAAGGGAAGAGTAATAGGTACAGTATCCAAATGGAGATGTCTGAGAGAGAATAAATGAGCAGGTCAAGCCTGTATAATGCTTACCCTGTGTTTTCTGTGACCCTCTGTACCTTTGGCTGGTTAGGAACATCCTGGACCAGATGTGGCTAATAGAGTTTCAGTAGCCCACAGTGAATTTATTCCAAGAATTTGCACCGTCTCCCTTCAAGTGTATTAATTCTCCATTACACATTGTGAGAGCTGTTGGCTGCTCTGGTTGAAGATTTGCTTTTTCACACAGAAATGGTCCTGGTATCAGTGCGACACCTCACGCAAAGAGAATTTCGAGCGTTTTACAGCCTTTTACTGCTGGTGCTGCTCTCTGACACTGCAGCGCAATAACCCCTCTCCCGCCTCCGATTTCTCCTAGAGGGAACATTTGATAAGGTGCTACTGGGAAGTGACGAGCCCGGTGGCGGAGCGGCACGACCCCAGCCGGCCGTACGCCGAGCAGTACCGCATCGATGCCCAGCAGTTCGCCAACCTGTACAGGCTGGTGTCGCCCTGGACCTGCGGGGAGCACACCGACGTCCTCGCCCAAAGGACCTTCCGGCTCCTGGATGAGAACATGGACCGGCTCATCGAGTTCAAGGGGCTCGCCAGCTGCTTAGGTATCAGCTCACCTGCAGGGTGGAAGGTGGGCAGAGCAGGGGGTGGCATGTGTGAGTGATGTGAATGTTAAAATGCCCCATGACTGGCAGGGGAGGATGGTTTTCTAGGCTTGTCATTATCCTAATCGGGGACCTTTACTGATTTTTTGTGTTCCAATTACCCGAAGTCAATTTGATTTAAAAGACAGCCCTAAGGACATGACTGAATCTTGTACTAAAAATCTGGTATCTCAGACAACAGTAATTTTGTTTAAAATCTTGTATGAATTAAAATTATACTTGGGTCTGTATGGAATGCTAGGAAAACCTCTCCCCTTGATGGTTGCTGTCAGTATACCTTTGAAATCTCAGTGTATCTCTTTGTAACCACTTCTTGAAGACTTAGTCTTAAACACAACTGGCTGCTGTTTGCCTTACATGTTGACTTGAAGCAAAACAAAAAAAGATCTGGCCAGCAGGGACCAAGGGCTGTGCTTGGGTTGGTCTTGAGGCCACCAGCTGTCCTAATGAGATGAGGCTGCCTGTCCCAAAATCTGACTGAAGAGAAAGTGCCATATCTCAACTGTTGCCTGATTGCAAGCGGAAAAAACTGAATCAACATTCAAACCCTCAGTAAAAATCCGTGAATTTTTATTCTTGCCACTTGAGATTTTTAGAATTTTTTTAGGAGAACCTGAAGGTGGCTCGGTATTATAGTTATTTGATTTTGATTCTTAGATGGATACAACTTTAAATTTAAGAAGTTCTTCACAGTGTATCAGTGCATTTGAAAGTTTAGAATCTTCTTTTTCATGGTCATTCAAAGTGTGAATTATATTACACGTTAAATAGTTATCTCCTTTGGGCTTACCCTGTAGAACAGCAGTAAGAGCTGAAGGGGAGAAATACTAAGAATATCATGTCCCCAAAGTCTTCTGTCTCTGCCCTCTCACATTCCTGTTAATATGTGGCAGCAAACAGCCTTTGCTAGATTCCCTGCCATCATCCTTGATATTTTAAAACAATGCTGAAGCTCCATAGGGTTTGGTACTCCCAATCTACTTGACAAGAACAAAGACCAGATGGCTGTCACCTGCTGTTCCTCATTGACAGGCACAACTTAAAGTAATACACTGGCCATATGTTTATTGTCCATGTAAACAATTATCCTTTGTGCACAGAGAGATGCCTGATTTATTTTAAACTGTGCAAGTAAGTGCTCTGGTTCACTTCCTTCTTTTTTTGCCTTGCAGATGTTATGTATAATGGAGAAATGAATGAAAAGATAAAGTTACTATATAAGCTGCATATCCCACCGGGTAAGAAATCTGAAGGGGGATGAATACCTCAGTATCCAAAAAAATCTCTTGCTTTCGGGAAAAAGCTGCTTAATGAAGATCTCAATCTTGTTTCCTTCCATCTGGGAGCCTCTAGGATGTACATTTGTAGTTATACTCACTGCATTTTACAAATTACTCCAGTCAAACCTTTTTGGATGAAATTTGTAGATTACAATGTCAAAGCTCTCACATCTGCATTCAGAGATCTTTTGCAGCCAATTACATGGTTACTTCCAGACAAAATATGAACTAACATTTTTGAATGGCTCATATTCCATGTACAGTGGAGATCTCCTTATTCATATCTTGATCCAGTTTTGATCAGGTGACAAAATTCTGTGGTAGTTCCTCTGTTCAGAGATTTTAATTAGATGTGCCATTCTTGGCAAACTTCCAACAGCAGAACCAGTCTTACTTACAGTAACAATTTTACAGTGTGATTTAATTAAGTACTTAAAAGTATTTAAAATTTTATTTGCCCCATTATTTTGCTTTCTTCAAATATGTAAGTTCTAGAAACATAAATAACCATCATGCAGAATTCAAAGGATTACATTTGTCACTTCTTTTGGACAGCTCTCACAGAAAATGAGCGAGACAGCCAGTCACCATTAAAGAATCCTTTGCTGTCAACATCAAGACCATTAGTGATTGGAAAATCAAATGGTACGTCCATAACGGTTCTCTAATGAGTGTGCGTATGAGATAACCCACTTGTGATCCCTACCATGTTAGCTCTGCTCTCTGGGGTTTGAAATGTAAATTTACTCCAGTGACTTGAAAATTAATTCTCCTTTTTATGTCTGCCCCCAAAAGGTGATGCAGTAGATTACCAAAAGCAGTTGAAGCAGATGCTGAAGGATCTAGCCAAAGAAAAAGATAATAAAACTGAAAAAGAA
>JAWWES010000001.1:86154062-86167170 GCA_035583135.1 Lophotriccus pileatus | reverse complement strand
ACAACATGAAGTTCTTTTTCTTAATGCAGAATTGATTTTTCTCAATGACAAGCAAAAAGGGCTTAACCTGCCTGAGCTTTTGACATCAGAGGATGGGATTCATATGGGAAAACAAACCTTAAAACTACACTAACAACTCTGGCCAGTGTTTCCTGATCTCTCAAAATTTACATGACTATTTCACAAAATTCTGTATTCATTTTTAACGCAGATCAGGCAAGCTAGCAGCCCTGGTTTCTACAGCAGATAGTTTAAGCCAGCAGTTTGACCCTTCAGCATGCTTTTCATCCGAATTTTGCACTGCAGGAGGAGCTCTCCTGCTTTGCTACTTGTGCAAGAGGAACATGGTGTGAGAGATGGCATGCAACCTTCCTCACCTTTGAATGTGGTGACTGGTACGTAGGTAACCAGAGTGTACAGTTTGTTTGGTGAATCTTCATCCTCATTGCGCTTTCTGGACAAACGTACACGGATACGGTAAGGAACGTTCCTAAAATGAAGACGACAGATTGATTTGTAGTGAACTATGTAGTGAAACCTGTGAATTTATTGAGAAGTTCTTTGTTCCATAATTACTACACCCACCCCCAAATTCTTAAGCTCTGCCTATTTGTGCAAAGACATGATGAGTCAATTCTGTTTCTATCTTGCCCTCATAGCAAGAGAAAAATCCTGTACCTTTAAGAGATTGTACTGTTTGCCTCAGAAGAGGTTTTTAGGGTTTTTTTTTTGCTTAGTTTTAATAAAGTGAGCAGACTGAAGTGAGCCTCGAGTAAGATGAATCCATAATCCAGTATGTGCATAAAGTCAGAAGTGCATCATCTGTCCACTACTGATCCAGGAAACTGTCACTTCATGATCAGCTGTGAAGTTGACCATGGAGTGAACATGAACATCATGAACATGATCAGCAAGCAGCTGTTACTAACAAGCATTTCTTACTACAATAGAAAATGGTGAGGAAAATCCCACCAATCTGCTCTGGAAGCCCAAGGCCCCTGTCCAGAGCAGTACTGCCCAACCTGTATGCCAGAAATCATGTGGAAATTCTAGTGAGCGTCTGACCTGGACCAAGATCGATCTTACGGGCACACAACTGATCAACCTTTCTTCCTCACTAAGCCCCCGGAATCACAACTAAATTACATAGATGATTTTGTTTGGAACAGGGAAGTCACAGTGTAGCATCTTCCCCTAATAATGCCCAAAATATGTTGCTGAGGGAAGGCACAAAGTTTTTTCTCCACACAGCTTTTACACCTCAAATGAACTCAAGATTTTCAGAAACTCCTGCTCAGAGCACTTTGCTCCACAGAATATGTGAAGGAACTTCCTCGTTGCTGTACCTACTCAAGAGCATACTTAGTGCACTGGATGGACAGTGATCAGTAACACAGGAACTCTACTTCTTCACTGGTATGAACTGGAAAGTTTAACAGGATAGACAAAATACCCCTGCCCATAAGACCCAATAACTTAGTCCCACGTTCCCACTCTGCTTTTGAAGGAAGCGTCAGTCACACAATACCAGGTAAAGTACTGTAAATATGACTTAGGAATCCAACTCCCAGAAGACATGGTTTAAAACAGTGCATCACTCAAAATGTCAATCCCAATTAACCTTTTATTATGGTTTAAGAAGTTCCACTCCTCACAGGAGTTCTTTTGGACCATCTTTACGCAGGTCAAATGCCAAATCAGCTGCCTCTGCAGCAGTGATTTAATGGAAATAGTAGTTTTTGACCCTCAAACTACTTATCATTTGTCCTTTGAAGAAAAGATTACTGGCCCTATTTAAAACACTCCTACTTACCACCTCATGTAGCATTTATCATTTCAACAGGCTTCAAAACCTAATCCCGTTCAGACATACTACGCAAATCCCAGCCACCTATCTTGGGGCCAAAGTATCACTAAAAGGCCATAAAAAGGGTCTCCTGTGATAGGGGTCAGGGTACTTCAGTATTACAATACCTCAATCCTTTTCTCTTCCCCCACCCTCCACCCCTAAATCCACTTTCCTTCCTTTCTTCACTTTATTCTTATTAGAGGTAGAAGGAAGCTCTTTCAATCCCAGAGTGTGCCAAAGCTTTGCTACAAATATGCTGGGACAACTGACCAGAATACAGAGCTGACAGAAAGATTAGCTTGGCATGTCCGCTGTAAGAAAAAAAGCATCTGCAAAGGAAATGCAAGAAGCATATGTTTACCCCTCCAAGTCCTTCCACACCCCGTAAGGAAAGCTGCAGAAACCCACCTTATTCCTTTAGCCCAGACTGCTTTGTTCAACCTGGTGTCGATGCGAACGTCGGGAGTACCCATCTCCTTCATCGCAAATTTACGGATCTCCTTGAGAGCGCGCGGCGCCCGCTTCTTGAAGCCCCTGGGACAAGCACAAGAGCCATTTCTTTAACTTCAGGACACTGTCAGCATTCAGTGTTGCACGTTGCAGCATTCAAGCACTGACGTTCTTCTAAACATACAACCTAAAGAACTGCGTTCAGCAGCAGACAAACAGCACAGCTACTCTCTCACCCTGGCAGGCAGCTGCTAACCTTGTGCATAACAGAAACCTCGTATACTTAAGTAGAATAATTTCAGTAAAATTTTGCAACCCCAAGATCTCCTGAATCTTAAGCCTTCAGTTTTAATGTCAGCATGTTTGAATATTGCAACATTATCGAAGAGATCAGACGTTTCACAGACACTGAATAAAAGGCCTATGAGAAACACAGTACAACAACAGTAATACAAACTTGATAGAACTGTAACAGTATTAAAATAAACTGAAGAATAAAACTGATGTTATTCTGAATAATAGCTTCTGCTACACTTTCTCTCATGCTAGCAGTACTGCACCAGTACCACCATCAGAACTGGGGTTTTTTTACCAGTAAAGCTTCTCTCATGCCCACTATGGATAGATCCTGCAGGACTGGGCATTCACAATACAAGTCAGAGCTGCACTGTGAGTGTTTTGCCATATATATTATACCCACACTGCGACACGGAGCTGTATCAGTAGTGCCTGAGGTCCCACTCTTGCTTATATTTATTTTATATACAAATAATACATATATTATATATATTATTTGCACATCGCTGTTGATATTTAGTGTTAGAAATAGGAAGTGGGTGCATGCTTACAAGTGAGACAAGCGTTAAACAAGAAGCATTGCAGCCCCAGCACACACCATGCACACAGAGTGGATAACCCAAAAAGAAAAGTGGATAGCAGGATCATCAGCCTTAAAACAGACTGAACTGCCAATCAACAGGCAAGGCCAGAACATCTTACTGCCATTTAAAGAATACCTCTGCCTCCCTTTCTCACCTATGGTTTTACAATACTTCACTGCCTCATTTCTCTCCAAGTTAACTTCAGCCATTTCCCCAATCATTTTGATCCAGATTGTGTCTTCCACATGACTGCTCCCTTACGAAGAACAAGGGAGACGCAGTTTCCTCTCAAGCACTTCACTACCACACAGTTTTACGAGGTTCAGCATTTTGCCAGGTAAAATCTCATCTACATACAACAAATATCCTTTAACTCAAATCATACCCAATTTTACACCTCACATGACTTCATGACAAGCACAAAGCCAATCATTCGAGTACAGCAATATATAATTTCTCAAACTTGATCAGTGGGCTACGCTTTAAACATCTGCCTGGGAAAGAATGACAACCTGTGCACAGATGGAAATAGATCTAACTTCAAATTCAAGTCCTGGAATGCTCACCATGACAGAAACATGCCTGTTCCTGAAAGCCACATAACAAAGTGTGGGTCTGCACAGGTACAGAGCTACTTCCCCGAGACACATCCGAGGCACGGGACCACAAACAACATGCAATGAAGACAGTCCTCCTCTGCCCTTTAAAACCTATCGAAGCCACTTCCAAATGCCACTTAACTTAAGGGATGACAACAACTTACACGCCATGAATCCGCTTGTGAATGTTGATGGTGTATTCCCTCGTTACCACCTCGTTGATGGCAGAGCGTCCCTTCTTCTTCTCGCCGCCTTTCTTTGCAGGAGCCATCTGAGCAACGCTGAAAAACATCCGTACGCGCGTCAAACCAACCTCCCTCGGGCCTTTTCCCGTCCCCTTCCCTCCCGTCCTCCCCAGACCCTTACAAGCCACACAACTCCCACATTCGGCACTTTAAACCTAAACCTAATTAATCCCCGGGGTCGCACCAGTCGCAGGCTACACGCAGCAGCTTTCCAGCATCACAAAGGCTTTACTTCCCTCTGCCTGAGAGGCGCAGGAAGCACATCCGACACTCCGACTATCTCACATGAAGAGCGGGTTCCTGGCCAGCCCCAAGCGCTCCTACGATGGCCCCGTCCTGATTACGCGTGTCCAAACCCCTCCTTCCTTAAGGCGACCCGGCAGGGCAGCTCAGCCCGGCCCGGAATGACCATGACGGTGCCTAAGCGGCTCCTTCCAGGGACTGACAGCACGGGCCGCATCCGCCTCCCCCCTGTCCCGCAGGCCTCCCCGGGCCTGGCAGGCGGGGGGGAGGGCAGGGCATGGGCCCCATTCCCGCCGAACGCGGGCCCGCCGGGAGCTCCCACTCGGTGCCCCCCGCGCCGGGCCGCCCCCCGCCCCGGGCCGGGCCAGGGACCCCCCGCACCGCGGGGTGTGCGGGGAGGATGGAGGCGGATTCGGCGGGATGGCCCCCCCTCAGCACTCACCCTGCCCGGGCACAGGCCGGAAAGGAGCGCGCGAGGCACTCCGGGAAACAGGAGCCCTTCCGGGACGAGGGCGGGAACAGAGTGCGCCGGCGCCGGGAGCGGCTCAGCGGGCGGGGCTGCTCTGAGGGGGCGGGGGGCTGTGTGGCGGTACCGGCAGGGTCGGTGGGGTGGCGTGTCTGTGTGCGGGTACAGGGATGTTCAGTCTGTGTGCCGGTGCCGGGGGTGTTCGGTGGGGTGATGTGCCTGTGTGTGTCGGTACCGGGATGTTCAGTGGGATGATGTGTCTGTGTGCCGGTACCGACGGTGTTTGATGCCCTCCCCCTGTTTAGGTTTTCTCTTACGAGTCGTGGTGGGCTCAGCTTGGCGCAGTTGTGCTTCTGGCAAACGTGTTGCCCCCTTCAGATCTGTAGCTCCGGCTGCCGAGGCAGAAGCGGGGCAGCCCGGCATGGGGCAGTGGCCGGCTGTAACCACTCCGCCCGGCCACCTGCCCGGACAACCGGCCCAAACTGAGGGATTATGCTGGAACAAGCTGGATCTCGGCTGTAATGAACTAGAACAGCAGCCCAGCTCTGTGAAGAGGACTAGCATTGCCTCGTGTGTGCGACAGGGAACAAGTGCAATAATCCTAAACCAGAATGTTTGTACAGGGAAGAAACAAGACAGAGCATGAAAAACTGGGTCTTGACATAAATCTGCTCTTGCAAGCACTCTGTATCCTTCCCAATAATGTAATAAACCAACTTAAGGCAACCCCACTCTACTTGCAGCCTCTGTTAACAGCTTACAGTGCTGCTGGTTTTAGGAAGTGAAGTGCTCCAAGGCTGAGCTTGGTTTGGACATACCCCTGGCAACTGGGAGAGATGTGGGTGTGTTATCTCTGAGAGTAAAACAAATTCTTAAAGGAATTTTCCTTTTCTGGGACTTCTGTCATAGTGGTTGAGATCCATCAACTGCTGCTTCCACACGTTTTTCCTCCGAGGTACTCACATTCCTTTGTTACCTCTTCCTGCATGAACTTAGATTTCTCCTCCCCTTTGCCAGGATAAGGCTTTACAGGAGCGCCTGGCATTTATGAAGTTAGCCTCTAACTTAGCCAACAGGCCTTCACTTAGATTTGTCTACAGTTTATGGAAAGAGGGAGGTTCCTTCAGATATTAAGTGAAACCTTTAGATTTAGCTTTCTAATCTTCATCTGGTGGGGTCACTCTTGCTTCACTGAAAACAAGAATTTAAAGAGATGAGTCGGCTAACACACACTGGTTCCTAAAAGTAGCAGTAAAAACGCTTTCTTACAGACCAGATCTATTAGCTAAACACTTCCTAGAGACCAGACTTGATTCCCTCACCTTCTTTCAATGAAATAAACCAGCGGAGTTGTATGGACTGAAATACATATGCACC
This sequence comes from Lophotriccus pileatus, assembly GCA_035583135.1. Taxonomy (NCBI): domain Eukaryota; kingdom Metazoa; phylum Chordata; class Aves; order Passeriformes; family Tyrannidae; genus Lophotriccus; species Lophotriccus pileatus. The sequence continues at coordinate 86,161,060 of JAWWES010000001.1, read as the reverse complement.
GATCAGTGCTTAACACCCAGTTTTGCTGTCAAAGCAACAAGGTCATTTTGCCAGTGGGTTTTCTTCAGGAGATTTTTAACTTTTTCAGAACTCAGGGCAAATGCACTTTTTCGTTTCTCAAAAAGTTTAATTTCACTATTTCCATCACCCAGTCCGATTACCTCCATTGCTCCTCTATGGCATAGAACCCAGAACACGCTGGCTCTGGGGATGTGATCCCTGATCCCTGGTACTGCAGGGTGGCAAGGGCATGACTGCACTCTCTTGAAGCTAATGCGGGGCTCCAGTGGCTGCAAGCTGCCCTGAGGGCCATCCCCTTTCAGTCCTGCTGTGGTGAATGATTACTATGCTTAGTTATCCACCTCAGTCTGTGCTGGAGGCTGCCAGCAGAGGGAAAGCAGATCTGTACCCTGTCTGCTCCATCCTGTAGTCAATTTGATCTTAACATGAAAATGAGTCCGCGCAAGGACGCTAAAGTGGAAACCAGACTGTCTACAGTGTGAGCATTCCAGAAGAGACGCGTCACAAAACTCAGGACAGCAGTATCTTAAAACACTAAAGCTGGACATGATTCAAAGCCCCTATGTCTGCTGGGTCAAACTGTTCTTTAAACCATCAGTTTTGGCCTAATATAAAACTGTTTGGTTGGAAGTACTGAGCTGCCTGAGGTCTTTTAAAGTTTTAAAGGTATTTAAAATGATCTGTCTTGGCAAGCAGCTAATATAACTTCCTGAGCTATCATTCTCAGACTCTGCCATGGCAAAAATCCCATAGGATAATACTTGTTTTTGCTAACCACGTGCCAAACACCGTGCAAGGCTATGGCTAAGATAAAAAGTCTAAAGTGAATCACATAGTTGAACAGTCACAGGAAAATGTGTGCAAGTCCTGCAATAAAGCCTTTTGGCTATTTTATTTTATTCTACAAATAAAGACAACTGTCCATCATTAAATGGAAAAAATAATAGTTTGAGTTGTATATAGCATGAAACAGTAGTTCCCTTCACAAAAACATTTCTAATTCATTAGTTTATTACAAAATACCCACTCACAAAAAAGCACAAGCACAATCTTTATACTTGTGAAATGAGTTGATATTTCATATACAAAATAATTTCCACATAATTCCATATAATTTTATTTTATATAGAAATAGTTCATTATTACAACAGCTGTACAATACACTACTTTTTATTTAATAATTACATAAAATCTTTCTTAGAAACATATCAACGGAAAACATACAAAAAAAGCGAAAAGTGCATTTCTTTTTTTTTTTCCTCCAAAGGAAAATTTAATCCTAAATGTTATAATGAAAGAGATATGTAATAGTCTGCAGCATCCCGAGTCACTGGGCCAAAACACAGTGCATATTTCTCAGAGACTTGGAGTGGGCGAGTTAGGTTGAAGAAGGATTCACGTTGTACTACTGGAGAGTTGCATGATTGTGCTTACAATTTGAGTTCTCCTTCCTTTGCAATCACACTTCATGTAGAAAACAGTCCAGAGTGGCTTGTGGGTTTGTTTTTTTTGGTTGGTTGTTTCGTAATGAGTAACAGTTAGGGTAAGCTGCATAATACTTTTCAGATTCTAAATCAAGGGTTACGAGCTGTAGACCGTCTTCACCAATGGCTGGGCTTTCTCCTCCATTGGATGTGCTAATTTGGCCACAAGAATAAAGAAACAAACTTCTCTTTACAGAAAGTGCCTAGGTTTTGCCCTCTGTGCAGTTGTGCAAAATAATAACAATAATAAAAATAATCTCTTGTTCTCTCCTCAATAGACCTTTGACGCAGTGCTTTTCATACACAAAAGAAGAACTGAAACAGTGAAGGCCAAATACCTCATGAGTCTGTCAACAGTCTTTTGGAACTGCCGGATAGCTTTTGGAATGACACGCTGAGATTGAACGCCTTCTCCCGTGCACCCACTGGTGATGGAGGCTGCACAGAGTAGTGTTCCTCTTTGTTTTGCTCTGTCAGTACATACTGTGCTCACGAGACAGTGCAAACTGAATCCAGCGTGCTGTAAATGCGCTGTCTGTTGCAGTCTGCACTCTGTGGCGTACTTCTGTCATAGAGCTTTGAAAGAAATGCTTGTGCAAAAGCCAGAACAGTAAGTACACAGTCATTCTCTTCTGCCCCATGTGCCCATTGGTTAAAGCTAATCGTGCATTGATTGTGCTGGTGGGACTCTATCGCAGTGGCTGTGGTAAATTTGATGATTCTGATAAGCTACTCCTTCTTCTTGATGTTAGTTGTTGCTGTTGCTGCTGCTGCTGCTGCTGTGTCTGATGATACCCCATATTTCCTTGCTGTGGTGAGTAAGATGGCAGGAGCAAAGAATCGGGTTGTTCATTGTGCAAAGAACTTGGTGTTTGCACCTACAGATAAAATAAAATTTATTGTGGTGTTTGATTCTTTTCCATGTTTAAAGCTCTTTGTCCTCAATGTACAGGATGCTTAAAAATACTACCAGGGTGTTGGCTTTAATTTAATTCTGGAGCTGTCTGGCATGAGGTTAGATTAACTAATGCTATAAGGAACGGACATACAGATTGCAACAAACAACATTCCAATTAGGCACCGAGAAAGGTTTTCTCTTAGGATCGCACTGCCTGGGATTTGCAGGTTATTCTGAATAGCCTGTTTAGGAGCAGGGTGGGAGAACATGTCAGAAATGACACGGATGACAGACATGAAACAAAAATTGAACAGGGATCCCAATGTGCTTCATGCTGTCCCTTCTAGTCCCTTCTGTCCCTTCTCACTCTTTTTGTGAGTTTACAGCAGGGTGTGACCTTGCAATAGTGAAGTCGATGTGAATTTTGCAGATGCTTTTCTTGGAAACAGTATCTGTCATACTTTTTTTCACTAATTCTCAGCTATTATAAGGATTTAATTTCAAGAGCTTAAACATTTGAGGTTGGTGATACTCTTTCAATGATGCCAGTGGATACATGACCAGGTTTTATAGACTCAGTTCAGCACCTGTTAACAGACACCTCATTTCCTCCCTTCCCCTTTACTGTAATATGTGTTGAATTGGGTCAAAAAATAGGTATTTTTACATCTTCAAATCACCTGGTTCTTCCAGGCAATGTGCTCCACTTTATCTTCTTTGCCTTGTGGAGTTGAGAAAATATGTTAATTTACTGAAGGGATCCAGATATCTGATCCAGATCTCATTTTATGTTGATGCTGGTAATTAAAAATCATCTTTTGACTTGTAAAATAAGCAAATTTTATACTGAATAAAGAGTACAGAATAAATCCTAAGGCAGCAATTTTTTCCAGCTAGAAATAAACTTTAAATATATCCAGGATAATCTGATTATGCTTCCAGTGTACAGAATTAGTAATTTCCTTTTACATATTCTGACTGTTCTCGCTGCTCCCTTGCTGTATTGCTACATGACACTACATCAGTGTCTCATACATGCTGGTATGTCTAAAATGGACACTTCAGCCAGGATCATGCTCCAGTAGACACCTGGAGCCCCGTTTGCACAGCCCATTCACCTCATTACTCTGCATGTACATTTTATACATCATCCTCTTTGTCCTACCTGCAGGTAGCGTTGCTGCTGATGCTGTTGGTGCTGGAGTTGCATAGGTGGCAGAGAAGATGGCTGGGAAGGAGGTGTAGTGGTGAACCCTTGGTTTAACACTGCTTGTCCCATCAGTACGATTGGAGAGCTGCTGCTGGAAGTCTGCACTTCCAAACTTTGAAACATTTGTTGGGTTTGAGAATACCTACCAATCAAGAACAAACTGTTTGAAGCAAAGGTGTTCTCTTAGGACAGGGATGGCAGTCCCTAGTCTTCATAATTCATTGAATCACAGAATGGTTTGGGTTGGAAGGAAACCTATAGATCATCTAGTGCCAAGCCCCCATGTCATGGACAGAAACACCTTCCACTGGACCAGGTTTCTCAAAGCCCCATCCAACCTGGCCTTGAACACTTCCAGGGATAGGGTATCCACAGCCTCTCTGGGCAACATGTTCCAGTGCCTCCTATGCTCACAATAAGTAATCTCTTCATAATATATAATTTAAGCTGACTCTCAGTTTAAACCCATTATCTCTTGTCCTATCGCTATGTGTCCTTGTAAAAAGTTCCTCCTCAGCTCTCCTGTAGCCCATTTTGGGTACTGAAAGGCTGCTGTCAGGTCTACCCTGACCTTCTCTTCTCCAGGATGAAAAACCCCAAAGAATTCCCAATAAAAGACTCTCATGCATGGGACCTGCTAATATGAATGACAGCACCACTGGCAGCACTGGTTTCCCTTACTCTGTGCATGAGCTGGGCTTGGAGGGAAGAATGTTATCTCACCTCAAAATCCAGATCACATTTTAGGTTCATTAAAGATATGTATGTCTTCTCTTCAGCCACAGCATTCACATTCCAGGCTCATTAAACCAAATGGCCTTTGATTCTGTTTTAATATGCTGAGCTCTGAACTGCAGCAAGAGAGAAGTAAATGCACCTCCTGTCCTGCTGTCTGTGCTCCCCTGTGACTGCCTGTGGGGTGGTGATCTCCTGCAGAAACATGGCTGGGGTTGATTACTTCTTAAGCTGCTCATACACATATTGCCAAGTACGGTCAGCAGTTCCCATCACCGTGAACCCCACTGTAGGAACAGAAGCAGCCTCTAGAAACCCTCTGGAGTGAGGGATGGGACAGAAACAAAATACTCGTCTCCTCTTGCCATTCTGTTTTTGCATAGCAAAGCTTTAATATGTGTTTTTTTGTGGAAAGCTGTGGGCAAAACCACAATGGAATTATTGCCAACCCTGCCTAATTCTGTTTATCCTGTAATGGGTGATGAGATCATAGTGTGGCTTGTGTTCACTCAACAGCTGTTCAACATTAGGGGTTAGTCAGAAATGCTACAGTCTGGGTACTTGTACTGGGATGTGAGCTCCTATAAAAAAGTCCCATGAGTCAGGAAGTCTATGTGAACTAGGAGATACATCTTTGCAAATAAGGCCTCTTTTATTCAGAGGCATAAAAACAGAATTACAATATTTAAATTGGACAAATATAACTCAAGACAATCTTAAACAGCAACAACCAACATTTAAAAAAAAAAGGCACCGAATACCTTCACTACTGAGGTAATGTACAGAATTACTTTTAAAGTAACGATGTACAAACAGCTGCCTATTATTCTTGCAATTCCCAATTAAGTACAGTACAGTGACCAAATACAGCAAAAAAAAAAAAAAAAGAGTCATATTCTGACTGGTGTTCTGCTTCTTTCCTAAGTTTTGAGGAGATGAACAACTGAGGTGGTTTGTTCAGCACCTTTTCTGAGGTCACTCAGGTGCAGGGGCCTGTTGGTTCTTCAGTTCTGCTGCTGCAGAACTCCACTGGCATAACACCAGTGGCTCAGTGCCTAGAGAGCAGGGGTTTTCATGGCACCAGTCATTTCAACGGGGTCAGTGCTGACTTTGTCTTTCACATTTATTGTGGTGGGTCAGAAGTCCCAGTGCTTAAGCAAGCAGCATGTGAGGGGCAAAAATTCCCCCAGACATGGCTTGTTAAAATGTCTCTGGCACATTGTATTTCTCTCTGTCATCCTTCCTGATGTAACCAGACAGGGTAAGGCTGAGCCTGACACTGGAAGGCAGGCTTGGCACAGTAACACATTCATGATATTTATAACTACTTCGTCATCTTACGAAAGAAGGCCATTTCCCCTCAAAAGCAACTTTGATGTTTTATCTTTGACAAGTCACATACTTAGCCTGGGATCCTGCCATGCTGAGGTCTGAAGGGTGTCTTGCATTACAGGACCCAGGCATCATGGGCTGAATAGGCTGGCTGAGCAACAGTCTGATGCATGGGAAAAAAGAAAAAGTGACATTGCTAGAATAGAAGGACCACATATTTTGCAAACAGAAACAGGACATTTCCACAGGCATGTCACCAGGTTGAGTGTCAGGAGGTCTGACCTCAGCTTCTGGCTGTGGCAGGCACATTCTGGGCACTTCAAGGAGGAGACTGGGGCAGTGCTTGCTTGCCCTCTGGGGTGATGTGGGTGCCTGGCACACACCTAATAAATCACAGTTTTTTATTATTATCTTCCAAGTATCTGGCTGCTTGAGCAATATTTTACAACTTTGGTTAAATTCACCTTGTGCTCGTTAAAGACAGTAGCAAGATTTCAATTTTTCATAATGCTACGGGATCAGACACCTATGCTGAGGGGGTTTTAATTCACCAACCACCACATTACTCCAGCTACAAGATCTGATGTGCGACTTGACCGCTATTTTCACTCAGCACAACTAAAACATTAACTACTTCTAAATGTACGAGCTGATTAGTACACTAATACAACCCACATTCATAATGTCCCCACGCGCGTGGGGTTTCAGGGCTCCTGCCGGTGGGGATGGCGTGTGGTTGGGCTTTCAGAGCACCGCGGCGCAGCTGTTCGGGGTCAGCGCCCGGCGGACCCCGCCCCGCCCGCGCAGGGGCCCGCGATGCGGCGGGGCGGGCCGGACGCGAGGCCGGAGAGGGGCCCGGGCCGTACCTGAGCTGCTGGTCGTGGCTGCAGGCGGGGCCGGGCGCGCCGGGGGTGCCGCCAGAGGGCGCGGCGGGGCCGCTGCCGGCGGGGGCCGCGGCGAAGGGCGGGGGCGCGGCGCGGGGGGCGCGGCCGCCCGGCCCCAGCTCCGAGCTCCGCGCCGCCTTCGGGCCCTGCGAGAGGAGAGGAGAGGAGGGGAGCGTGAGAGCCAAACGCGAGCAGCAGCACCCGGCGGTGCCGCCACCCGGCTGCTGTCGCCATGCGCGGAACGACTGTGCCGCCCGCTGCTGCCGTCCGGCAGGGCAGCTGGGAAAGCAATACCCAAGCGAAGACAGGAGCAAAGTTAGGTTTGAGGAGCTGCCGCCAAGGGCCGTGATGGGAACAAACATTATTAAAGCTAAAACTCTTTTTTTTTTTTTTTTTTTTTTTTGACTCTTATTGCCAATTCCCACAACCACCCT
>JAWWES010000001.1:86133403-86149240 GCA_035583135.1 Lophotriccus pileatus | reverse complement strand
GGATGGTAAGGAAGGACTTGGTCTCCTTCAGAATTTGTGGGAAGAAGTTGTAGGAGTGGAATAAAGTTTCCACTTCCGTTCAGCCATGACTGAGGATATATTGTGGAGGAGGAGGAGAAGAGGTTGGCACTGGTGGCTGCTCTTTCTGGAGTAACCATGGAGGCCCGACTAACCACAGCTGTTCCCTTATCTCAGCAAGCTCAAAGAGAAATGGGGTAGGAGAATCCAGGAGAAGACAGCTGATTGCAACATCCACACCTCTGCAGGGTACAGAATAGGGTCATTTTAGAGGTATGAAAGTTTACTGGGACATTTTCCTTCTTTTTCCCCCCTGAACTTTTTAGGAGATGTGTTAGATTTGATCTGTGTCTCCTCACAGAAGTAAAGGCATGACTTGACCCCAGAAGAACTGAAAGGTGCTCCAACACTACTACAGTTTTGTAACACCCAAGAGAGACCTTAAGGTTGGCTTTTACAAATAAAAAACAACAAAATCATTAATTTGTGTGCTACATAAATTAAAATACGTTTGTACAAAGCTGCAACCTTGGGGAAAATAAAACTATAATAATGTCTATTTTATCTGTTGTAGTTTATTGCTTTGACCACGTCTCCTCAGCTACCCAGAGTGTGCCTGGTGGGGCTGGCACAGAGCCTCTTCCAGGACTTTTGCTCTGTGATGATGTGGAAGGTGACTCTTCAGTAAGTAACACAAAATGATTTCAGACTTGTATAAATAATACACATGTTCTGTCTCCCTGTGATTGAATGATGAATAACATTTAGAGTGATTGATTTGCCGACACGTGGTGGCGGCTGGAACAGTTCGGGCTGTCCTTGGATCCCTCAAACTGGTCCTACACCTCCCACAGTTTTGTCTCCCTGTGGTATTGTGGTTCTCCAGCACCAGGTGAATGCCAGGCCTTGGCCTGGCCATTGAGAGGAACAATGGGGACAAAGTTTGACCCTTCAAGCAGCACATCTCCACCACGGTGTCCTCTGCTTGTGCCAGCTCCACGTGTGGGAATCTTTTGTGTCCCTAAAAATGTGGCTCTTGTACAGTCTCTCCTGCTGCAGCTCAATCTGCCACTTAAACGGTTCCCTCTTTTTTTTTTTTTCTTTTTGCCTTTAATATTTAGCAGAAAATAATTCTGCAATGAGCTTTATTAAAGCAGCAGGATAGATTAAAAAATGAAATATGTTTAGCAAGATTTGGGGGAAAGGCTGGAGTAATTAATTTTCAATAATACCTGGCATTTCCAGAACTCCTTTCATCCCAAGATCACCAAACAGTTTACAGACATTAATTAATTAAAGCATTATGATGCCCCAGTGTGGGGCCATCGCCGGCGTGTCTGACTCAGACAAACTCCCTGGAATTCCCCGGACAGCCGAGCAGTATCCACTCCTCTGCCTGCACCAGGGCTATTCCTCTGAGTAAATACTGTTCAGCCTTCCCAAGGTTTGCACTGTGTGGCCCTATGTAAATATTTTCCAATAAGTTCGATTATTTGTCTTTTATTCTCTATCAGGAAAACCCCAAATATCTCAGTAATAAAATTTCCAGTGTATGTTTACATGAGGGCAGTTCGGATGATTAGTTTCTGATTCAGCTGCCCATTAAAACATCCCCGCTCCTGAAAAACTCCCTTTGCAGGCTGGGAGCTGGACATGCATTTTAAGCTTTGATTTGAGTCAGGGGGGGTGGGGAGTTGAGCATTTTTGACAGCACAGGGAAAAGAGGAGGTGCCTGAGAGGGGAGCAAATAACGTCACACTCCCGGAAATCCCCCGTGAAGTGAAGGGTAAGTTCGGTGAAATCTTATGAAAGCCATAGATTACCGAAACTTTCTCCACTCCGATGATTTGATTCATGAACACGTAAATAGACAGATAGCTAGATCCATCACAGAGATCCCCAGGGAACAATGGAATGGTGTTTGTGATTGGAAAAGTATTATAAAAGAGCTCACGTATGGCCAATAGTTGGGCAGTTCTGTACCGCCAAGATAAATAGAAAAGAAATGACATTTCATGATCGCATTTGTAAAGGACGTTGGAAGATACCAAAGCAGGAGAAATGGATGTCCTGTAGGGATGCAGCTGCATTCCCATGTGGCACTGCCACCAGCTGGACATCATTTGGGCCCCGATCCCCTCACCCCACATCTCTGGGATAACAGTGTGGCACCATCTTACTGGGGAGTCACAGAATCATTAAGGTGGGAAAAGGCCTCCAAGATCACTGGGTCCAAACTTTGACTGAACACCACCTTGACAACTAAACCAGAGCACTGAGTGCCATGTCCCCTTATTTCTTGAACTCCTCCAGGGATGATGACTTCACCACGTCTCTGGGCAGCCCCTTACAATGCCTGACAACCCCTTCAGTGAAGAAATTCTTCGTGATGGCCAACCTGAAGCTCCCCTGAATGCCTGTACCTCAACATTTTGACCCAATCCCTTGGCCACCTTGGTCAGGGAATGAGTGCTTCACTTGGCCTAAGGCATTCCAGTTTGGTTGGGATATTCAGAGGCAAGATCAGTCCTGAAGGAGGTGTTTGTAATGGAACACTGAGAAAAAGGTATTTAAAAGAGGACAAAAAGAACAGTTGTTTGTTTGTTTGTTTGTTGGATTAACTTTTTTCAGAGAAACTAAAGGAAAACCAGTGTCAAAACAGAAAGTCCCCTTCATTACTTGTGGTCTGACCTATCTAGTCATTGTTTTGCCTGGTTAGGTTGGTCAGCTCCAAGTTTTCCTTTATTCCAACTTCAAACCAGTGGAGAAGAGGAGTTGGACACTGGGCAGGTGGCACAGGGAGCCACTTCCCCAACATCACCATGAATCCATGTCCTGAGCTATTTATGCCACCCAGCACCTCAACCTCTCCATCCATCAGCTTGGACACACAGAAATGCCAGGCTGTGCTCAGGAAGGTGATGCACATGGAGGAGCCTCTGGTTTCAGGAGGAGGGATCCAGGAATGCTGCCCTCCTCCCAGCTTGTTTACCCGATGGCAAGTGCATCTTCGGGGAGCGCTGTGACTCTGAGATATGAGACGAAATTCTTAAGTAAACACAAGTGACATTTGGCATATAAATAAGTTTGGGAATACTCTTGCACAAGCAGCGCAGGTCGACAGAGATCTTTTATCTCCTGGTTTAAAATCAGCTTTGGAAATTTAAAAAGTGCAAAGTGTTTGGGGAAGGAGTGGTGGAAGGCGAGGGCCCGAAGGCACAGTATGGGGTGGGAAGACAGGGTGGTGGTCAGTGGTCTGGAGTGACCAGCTTCACTCCTCATCCACACTAGTTTTGGGAAAATCTATGCTGTGTCAGATGGGCTTCTCCAAAACTTTCTTTTTTATTATTATTTCTTTCCGTCTTCCCCTCCTCCCTCTTTTTTTATTTCTCTTTTTTTTTAATCGTTTTTTTATTTATCTGTTTTTTTCTTTTATTTCTCTCTCTTTTTTTTCTTATTTCTCTTTTTTTTATTTCTCTTTTTTTTTTTATTTCTCTCTCTGTTTTTTATTTCTCTCTCTTTTTTTTAAATATTTTTGTCTCTTTTCCTTCTTTATTTTATTATGATTAATGTATAACAGAGCCCTTTAGAGAGAAAATACTCATTTGAAATAGCACAGTAAACAAATAATAAGGGAACAGGACTCTGTACATCCATACATCCATAAAATGCTTTGCATCCACACATGCGCACTCGCTTCTTATTGTGTAGGTTTGCTAAGGGGATTTACCTCCTTTTTAATATTTTTGAAGGCTGCTTTATGATCCTGTTGACCTGCTATTAGCAAAAGCTTAGCTTTCAACAAAGGTAATTAAATTATAAAATCACTGCTGCAATCATCAAACTACTCATAAAACAAGAAATGAAAAAAAAAAATACCCCGAAATAAAAATCTTGCAGGCTTCTCCTCCTGTAATATTGCTCCCTGATGTTAATTACATTTAAATGGGAGAGTACTATTTTGGTATCATTCATACGCCTCCAAAAGTACTTTCCAGTTTATCATACCTGTCAACCCCAGTGCATCACAGGCTAATACTTTATTAAGAAAAAAATCATTAGGGAGCTGCTGATCCCATTTAAGTACATTGGGCAGAATGTAAGACTAATTAAAAAGCATATTTTTACATTATTAATTTCTGAGTTTCACACTTAATGAATGTGAAATGACAGGGCTACTATTTTTATATTCAGGCTCTCTGGGCTCTTCAGCCAGGGGAATTCAATTCTGGGGATTTTTTGCAAAGATGCTTCTTGGGAGATTTGTTTTCAAGAACAGCTAAGCTTTTTTAGCTGTGCCTTTTTCAGGGAAATTATACCAAAGCATATTACAGTCACTTAAAAAGAGTAGTTAAATAGATGTTGTGTTGGGTTTTTTTTTTCATCACACTGCTATAAAAGTATTTTAGATGAGGTATAAAATATGGTTTTTAAATGATATTATGATTTGCAAACACTAAAAAATAATTGCGGTGGAGTTGAGAGAGAGCGAAAACATCTAATCTTTATTGTGTAAGACAATGTGATAAAATATTTTACAGCCAAAAGCTCATTTTGCATCTGGAAAATTGTGTAAACTGATGGGAGGGGGGGAAAAAATCTCATTAAAACCAAAGGTTATTTTTAATATTCCTCAAACAAAGCAACACTTATAACTGCATTTCCCCTCCCTGCATTTATTAAATTAGACAATTGTGCGAATGCCTGATGTTCTATTTAAATAAAGACATAAAGTGATGGAGAGCGTGGGGTGAGCTAATGGGGATGGAGGGATGGTTTGGAAGAGAGAGCCACCCCCGGGAACGCCGGGATGGTGGAGGGTCGCTGCCGTTCCAGCCGTGGTTGAGCCTTAGGTGTTGCATTCCCGAGCCCTGTGCCGGGGCCGCCTGGCACCGCGGCCCCGCAGCACCGCCACTTTTATAGGGCTCGGCGAGGAGGAGTGGAGAGAAGCAGGGATTCTTTTTTTTTTTTTTTTTTTTTTTTCTCCCCCCGCCCCTATTTTACAGAGTCACAGAATGGGTCAGGTTGGAAGGAACCACAATGGGTTACCTAGTCCAACCTCCCTGCTCAAGCAGGGCCATCCAAGAGCACATGGCACAGAATTGCATCCAGACCGTTCTTGAGTATCTCCAGTGAGGGAGACTCCACAACCCGTCTGGACAACCCGTTCCAGTGTTCAGTCACCTGCACAGTAAAGGAGCTCTTACTCATATTCAGGTGGAACTTCCTGCGCATTGGTTTCTGCCCACTGGCTACTGTCCTCTTGTCTTGTATTTGTAATTACAGATACACTCTTTATTTTAAAAGAGTCATGATAATACAGGTATGTTGGAAGTGAAAAGCTGATGGCTCTGAAGATAACAATGCATGTATGTTTGCTGCATACTCTGGGAGCTGAAATAGCTTTGAAGGAAGATACAACAAGTGGGTGGAAGAGCAAACACTGGAAATGCTGAGAAAACAGCAGTAAGAAAAAAAAAATACCATGCCAAACCTACTAGCTTTCACAGATTTCAGTTACTACTCAGGCTGAACTTTATTTTGCTGTACAGGAACCTGTTAATGCTCATAACCTGAGGGTCTCACACAAATCTTAATGTATATTCTGTGTGCCACCACAGCAGACACAGGCTTTGTTGTGTTAGTCATGTCCAACTGGACTTCGGGAGCAAGGATTCTGCGAGATCTCACTGCTGGCACCACTATTGCTTGTTTCCAGTCCAGTTGGTCAGGTTTCTTTCAGGACCACCAGAAGAACAATTAAGTTACCCACATCTTTTGCATGTTCCCCTTGCTCTGTTTTTGAGCTGAAAAATCTGCTCAAATAACCCTCCTGGAGGAGGTCTTGAAAAAGAGATTTAAGCTAAAGTAAATGCTGTAAGGAAAGCCTTTATACAGACTCCCTTATAGAAAAGAATAAGGAAGGGAAGGCAAAGGCATACTTACAGGATTGACATGATTTTAATTCCTTGCTTAGTAACAGCTTGGTGTCTTCTTTCCACTTAAACACTTCTCTATTCAAAGAAATTATTACCTGGCTTGATATCACACTTGCTTCTCTCAGTGCCTGCTGGTTTGTTGTTTGTGATGATGTGATTTGCCCTTGGAGTTGAGGACTGGGTACAAGCTGCTGCTGAGAAATGGCCTCTGACCTCTGCTGTAGCTGTTGTGGGTCCAGCTGCTGAGTATTGCTAAAGCTCAGGGACACTGTTGGCTGCTGTAAGAACATCTGGAAAAGAAGAGGGAAGGGTTTTTTTACATAGCCCAGCTGTCTTGAGTAATGAAAGTGACAGAATTAAATCCAGAAATATATTATAAAATAAAGTTAGCACATTTCTGGAATCATTATGCATTTACTGTTAGTTGGAAATCACCTCTCATTCCTACATTAGCAGTTTTGCTGTCTCTAGTTTCTTCATTTCTTGTTCTGCAAGTGCACTCATTACTTGCGAAATGTGTCCTGAAGGTAAAAGTTCTCTCTCCGTGGGGCAGGCACAGCCCTCCTAAGAGCAGTTCCCAGTACATTCACTGTGTTCTGGGGCATCCTGACCAAAGAGAAGAGAGTAATTCCATGTCTTTTCAGTCCTTTTCTTTTTCCTTTCAACAATGATCTGCCTGCCTTTCAGACAGGACTGCTTTTGAATTTGTCTCTGGAAATTCAACACCTTGCATCCAGCTGAGTCTTCAAATGTTTTTAATGAGGCCACAGTCAGGCCAGAGCTCTCCGTGTTGAATGGCTGTGTCCTTATCATTGAGAGGATGTGTAAACAGACAGTTGTAGTCATTTATCTGATTTCCCATCAGGTAACTGTCGCCTGGTGTTCTTCCTCACTGTGCCATGCATTTGACTTGTGCAAAAGAGCTAGCACTTCCTCTGTCAGAGTTTCTGTAAATGATGTTCTCTTTCTTCCTGCATTGCAAGATGAGGCTTTCTTCCTTAAAAGTTATAGGACTTGGGAATTTTTGCTTTTCTAGAGACTATTTCTTTTATTATAACTACAAAGAGGAAAAAGTAATCTTTTAAAACTATGCATTATTAATGCTACAAGCTCTCTTTGCAGTATTTTAAACCTAGCCTCCTGCCACCAAGGACTGTATGGAGATACATGCCCCATGCAGTTGAAGTAATTTTTGGAGCTGATTCTGATTCCATGCAACTATTATGTGCATGGAACTCCATTAATTTAAGTGGAGCTACTTCGGTTTTAAATGAAATGAGAATCACAATTACTCTCTTCATTATTCATCCATCAGTCTCATGCCTAGCAGTACGTCTGAGGTACACCCAGTAATTAGTTCACCTTTCTGCAGCTTATTGCTATATTAACAATTCCCTAAACTATCATGTCCCCTCTAATTTTTCTTGGAAAAAGCCCATACCATTCTCCAAAGGCCTGGCACAATGCACTGCTTTCCTCTATGTAAGTATGGCTTGATCCATCATGTTTGTACTTGTTTATCTAGCTTTTAAAACACAGTTTTCATTTAAATATGATAAATTTTTAATGAATTTCTGTGTGCCAAGATTTTACTCAGAAAAAAGGTACAAACTTACATTAGTCAGCTGGGAGAGGGGGAACAGTTAAGGAAAAGCAACAGCTTGTTTCAGGTGCTGTAGGCTAACCACATCTCAAAGATGTCTGATGGAAATAAATGGGTCAAGTGACAGAGCTGGGGCTGCTCAAAGCAGGTCTGAAACTAGCTCCGAGTGTTTTCTTTTAAAAACACTGTTCACCGAGTTTGGAGCCATTACATATCAGAAAGACAGATGGTCTCACAAGTTCTGCCAAGTAAATAGGTCTTATTATGAATAAATCAAAGACAGAGATTATGAAAACTCATTTCCTTGTTTATTTTCTGTACATAGAAGCTAAGCTTTGGACATGTTTAATAAATGAAGTGACTTGATTAGCTCTAGCAATGAAACTGGCCACCACTGATACAAAATTTGATATAAAGAATTTGACAAAATTCAGAACAGGCAAAGAAAGTAGTGCATTTCAAAAATGTGATGGGGACTGTCAGCCCACTGGTACTGGACAGATCACTGCAAATTAAGACCTTTAGGAGGATTAGTTTAGCGTCCTCCCTGTTTGTGGCACACAGCACCAGAGAAGTACTAAGTTCACCCAGTGTAAAGTCAGCATCTATCAAGGTGAATGTCAGGCAGGCTGTGAACTTGCAGCGAACTACTTACTTAGCAGGGGCCTCCCTGTGTGCATGCCTCACTTCAAGATGAAGGCCAAGGAGCTTATCCTCGAAAGAAAGCAGAGTAACCTACTTTGCAATTACCAGAGTTTGCCACTGGGTAGGAATGTGCACAGTTAATGGCTGGCAGCTAACACTATAAATTTAGAATCAAGTTTATCCCAGTAAACCAATTTCATTTGTTCATGTGTTCATACCCTGAGAGGGCTGTGTGTGTGTTTCACACCTAGGGACCCTCTGTTGCCATTATAATGGCCAAAGCAGCATTGTTACCCTCTGAACATAAATGACCTGGAAAAAATAAGCTCAGAGCAGGAAGCAGTGGTGACTGTGTCCCTGCAGAACTGAAGACTCAAGATGCCTTATCAAAACAGGAGTTAACCCCCGAGAGAGGATCGAAGTGTGGAATTCCTACATGCTAGTTAAACCTAAAAGCTTAATTTGTACAAAACTTAATGATGTTTTTTCATGATGTGCCTCTTTTACGACAGTCCTGCCTGAATTCCCCTGAAACACTGAAATACAGCAATTTTAAATAACAGCAGAAACCTCCTAACAAAAAATGAAATCTTTCCCAGTCTAAGTAGATAAATTAGCAGCCTCCTAACTGTACTGCTGCTAATGATGTGTCTTGTTGGTGATTTTGTAGACTGTGAGGTCAGTGAAGCATCTTACAAATATTTTTTAATTGGCCAGATTGTTAACATACACAGCAAAGCAGCAAGGGAAGGGAGAGACCCTTTGACACTGCTGCCCGTTCAATCCAGGATAGATGGTCCCTACAGCTAATGGCTGAATCACACTGACAAGACATCATGAAGAAGACATCTCTTTGACTCTACCTGTCCTTTGGATAATCAGGGGATTGTAGCTTTTGGGCTCATCATTACAGGCATCAAGACTCTTTATGTAAAATATGTAAAGATGAGAAGCACAGCACTGGGAAGCTGAGATTCACTGACTTCCAAGGGAGCCCGGTTTGCAAATGATGGGTAGCTGTGGATAGTCTTGATTGTAGTTCTTGCAAGCTGGTTGAGACTCAGCCCTTCTGCCTTCCTCCCCATCTGCAAATCATTAGCTAGACTGTTCAGTTCTGGAGCATCAGACACGGCATCCTTCAGACTTCTGAGGTTACTCTTGCTGCTCTTGTCCCGTTTGTCAGGAAAAGAAGTAACAAGGATTTAATGGGGTTTTGAACACTGTTATTCAGGGCTTGTAACCCTCCCAATGGTTTAATCTTTCACTGCACAAGGCTCTTGCAAATAGTTTCTAATGCAGACTACCGTGCTCAACATCTGTCCATCTGGGAAAGCATTTCCTGGTGGACTGCTGTACTGCAGTTTTGAAGATCTTTGAAGGAAATGAAAATTGGGCTTAATTCTCCACAGAGCTACCTATACACTTCTGCGAGGAATGGAATGAACCGGTGGGGATGATATGCTAATAAATCAGCTAATGAGGGAAAAGCAGGGTACACTTCCCCCTTTTCAGACAGCCTCTGGCACTCCCCCATGCTTACCGCTCTTCTACACAGAGTATTAAAGAGA
The DNA here is from genome assembly GCA_035583135.1 of Lophotriccus pileatus. NCBI lineage: Eukaryota > Metazoa > Chordata > Aves > Passeriformes > Tyrannidae > Lophotriccus > Lophotriccus pileatus. Next base: position 86,139,467 of record JAWWES010000001.1, on the reverse strand, counting down.
CCACACACTTGATCGTAACGCTCACCTGTTTGCTACTATGCTTTGTAGCTCTGATAATAGACACAGATCAATGTCTGCAGACATCCAGCTCCCTGAATGATGAAATCTGTGTGGCAAAGCACATGGCTGAATTTCTGATTTAACAGTTTACTCCTTGCTGCTTGTGAGTCACAAAAGAGCTGCATGCAGAAGTATGAGGCTATCTTTGAAATCACAAAGTAATAGGCAAGTAAGACAAAACTAATTCCTGGTCTCAATCTATCCCTGCAATAGCAGAGTCATTTCTTTGTGTGTTTTTACTTTTTTTTACCTAGAGAAAACAGGAGAAGAAAAAGGCAGGGCCAGGAGTCAGTGTGACCTCTCGCATCTCACTGCCTTCTTTGTTTGCTCCAAGGAGACCAGAAGACACCCACAATACAGAGGATGACTCTCCCCATCCAGCATTGCCCCTGCAGGCAGATACGCAGCCCCTGCATTTCTAAGCTGCCATCTGCTCTCCCTGCCTCTCACTTCTGCATCTGCAGTAAGCCGGGAAATGGTTGGTACTGACACCAGAGAACTTACAATGGTCTGAAAATTCTTGGTCCAGCCTCGTACAGTCTTCATGAGAGAAGGGATCACCCAAATGGTATCACTCAGAGCAACAAATTGGTATGGGGTGGGCAGTACAGAACTACCCACCGTTTACATGCTGCGCCTCCTCTTCTCTCTGCTTGAGCTCTGTCTGAGCACATCTGAGAATCTGTCCCATGGTCTTTGGGTTGTTAAATGCCCCCTAGTGCATAAAGGAGACCATTTTCTAAAAATAAAATCTGTTTCCTGCATAAAAGAATGTGCTTTAGTCTTCTATTTTTGCTTCAATTATGCAAAAAAAAAAGTGTGTATATGACTGTTGAAGACTTCACCAGGAGACAGTAATGGTTGTCACCCAATTAAAAAGAGAGGAAGTGAGAATATCACATCTCTTGATACTCATAATAGCAATAATAGCTTTCAGACATATGACATAATTCTGAACTGAAGGCCACTTAATTGCAGAAAGACTTTCCCTTCCCATTAATCAAAGTCAGTGGAGAATCAATAGAAGAAACACACTGAAACTAAACCTGGTTTACCAATATGCTTACATGGCACCAGGAACAGGGAATCCTGGGTTTGGGACACACAGTTGTTGTGCTGTCTCACAACAGTGTACATGCAGCAACTTAGGTGGCAAGGTTTCAAATTTGGCTTCACTGATCTCTTAATTGCCTAAACATACAATCCCAATTTGTTTTAATATGTGAAAGTGCATTTCACAGATGCTGATGATGGGTGAGAGCCTATTTCTGTGTGAAAGTCACAAGCAGAATTCCTGCTGACTTCAGTAGCTCCCAGGTTTTCATCCTGTGCTTAAAATGTTGAGACATTTTTTTCTGTGACAGAGCTTGTCTTCTAAAATAATCCTGTTAGTATAATACTCACAGAGGGTCCCCAATGCAACATTTCTAACAAGGGTCATTCAATCTGGCATTTATTATGAGGAACATAGCAGTAATCACCCCACATTCAGAAAACTTCCATAAAACTGCGTGATTTGTCCATTTGTTCTTAAGGGAAATCTGTGATGTACTAAACTGTACTTGCTATTATTTCTGAGGTTTGGTAGACATAAGGGGTAGTAAAAAGCAGATACTGTACTAGAGAACTCTAGCTCTGTGTAGGAGGTATCAAAGGCAGAAGAAGAGCAGGCTCAGTCAGATTTGCCCTAAAGGCTTAAGCTGGTCCAGTGAAGAACAAACTCCGACACCTCCCAGGTGTGAACAAATGAACATCAGTAGAGGTTCAGGGGTTTTAACATGACAAGGAAATTAATCTCTTGTGCTCTCTATCTGAGCTAGGCTGGGTCAGGAAAACAGGGAGCGACTGTAAGAGATGAACACTGTTTGGAAGAATAGATGGACAGGAAAGATACTGAGCTCAAGAGATGTCAACATGAAACAAGCAGCAACTGGATGGAGGCTAATGAACCAGAGACATGATCATTGGCAAGTCTGAAACTGAACATTTTTCGATTAGAGCTGCTCAGTCTGAAGACTCAGTAGATAAAATAATAAAATGCTACTGTAAGTGACCCAAATTATTCTCCTCCTCTTAAGGTTGAGGTATTTCTTCCTTCTCTTCTTCCAGAGAGCTCTTCAATCTTTCTTGACCTAGATTATTCAAGAGGCTTTCAGAGGGCAACATCCTCATTCAGATGAGCTGATTTCCACTTGTGCAGATTTCCTGGACGCTGGAGCAATTTTATGTTGCCAACCCTATCAATGGCCATGTGAGAAAGGATGCTTGACTCTGCCCCTTCCAGCAGTTACACACCTGTACACTGGAGTCTTGGACCAGGCAGAGCTGCTCCTGTATCTTCTGGAGCTCCTCCTGCTGCCACCGGATGTTGGCCTGCAGGATCCGTGTCCGCTGCTCTAGTTGGTCCTTGATAGTCTGGAACATGCTGAACTGTGCTGAGAACTGAAAGGAAAAAAAGGGGGGGAAATCAGTCATTATGATACCAACAGGCCTCAACAGAACACGGTTCTCTAAGAAGGTATTGGTTTCTTGATTGTAAAGCACAGCCACAGAATTAAAAACTGTTTGTGATATACTAACATCTAGGCAGAGATAAATCTTGTCTATTTTCAATTTTACGCACATATATTAACTTGCCTCAGTTAGAACGATCTGCTTACAACTGACGCTGTTCTGTTACAAGGACTGCTTTTGAGAGGATGCTACTTTAAAATATCAAGAGCATCCTAATTGGATGGTGAGTGAGTGCATTATTTTTATTACCTTGTAGTTTGGAGCCCTTAGTTTGGCATAACTGTTTATTCCAGATGTGTTTCACTAATGCTTTCCTTTTTCTGCACAGAAATTGTAGCTCTTCAATGGTTTATTCTGTTGATGTCTTAGTAAGGCATCCCACAACAGACCACAATAAGCATTTTCTACATTTGTACAGCTGAGTAGTACTCAAGCTACAAGAAATACTCATTAAGTTATTTTTATATGTGATGTAGAATGAATAGCTCAGCTCAGTGGGAAAAAGGCTATTCTAAGTAATAGTATAAAATAGAGATCACTAATCAAGGTCAAGAAGAAAGAGCAACCCCCAATAGCAGCAATACCTGGCACAAACTGGAATTATTCAAGAAGTCCAGAGCGGACTAACACAGCAATAAATTCCTAGTTTTATTTGGTGTTTTCACGTATAATTCAAAATTCACCAAAGTTAATTATAACCTTGAGAGGCTTTGGAATAATTGCTTTGCATAAGCTCATATTCCAAATGAAAAAAACAGTCTTTGAAAAAATAATAATAATTAAAAAAACAACTTAAAAAATCTGTAAGCTTTTCTATAATCAAGACATCCAAAATCTATCTGCAAACATGTGGTGCTGGGAGTGTCCAGGCAAAAGAATTGAAAAAAAAAATTGAAAAGAATTGATGTGATTGAAAATGGTGCACTGTGCCTGTAGTTGTTCCAGTGGCTCTGTGCTAGTTGGTGAACTGATGCATGCTGCTGGAGCCTATCTGCTCCCCCGTGCATTGCTTACACTGTTTCTGGCTTTTTAGCAGGAAAACAAAAATGGCAACAAGATGGGAATTAAGGAGTGCTTTGGTGATAGCAACACTATGCAGTTAAATGAAATTTCTGGCTATTATTTCACCTTAAACCAGTTAAATACGTGAAAGTACCTTTATATTCCCTCTAGCAAAGCTGAAATCTCCAAGTAAATTGCCCTTAGAAGAGAAAGAATGAGAATTTCCGAGGGTTTATTTCTATTTACCAGGCAGAGGGTAGCTTTCCTACACAATCTGGGAGGTCACTGTACAAAGTGGTGTCAAGGTGGAGGTGAGCGTCACGGCCAACCCTGTATAGGGGGAATGAGGGCTGCTAAGGTGGCACCTGCAGTTGCTGGTGGCAGAGGCCCTCAGAGCCCACCCTGCTGCCAGAGGCACCTGTGAGTGCTTGCAGCTTGCACTGTCTGCCCAAGGAGGGGATGTGAGCCCTGTGCTGTGATTCATGATGCTTTTGCCTTCAAACAGCAGTGCCGTCGTGTGCAACCCAGTCCTCTCCCTGGCAGAACAATGGTGTCAAAGCTCACAAAGGGAAGTTTGTGTTACTTCTAATTGGTGTTAAAGGGGAGAAGCCATAGCACAGTCTCTCTCTTTCTAGTCTGTGTATTAAGTATTAACCTAAGGAATGTCTGAGGCAAAACTCAGATGTTTGGGAATAAGGACATGTGACTAAAAGGGGAATCTGGTGCTGCTTGTTGCAGCCCAACCAACCCCATGTTTCTGAAAAGTCCCAGGTACCCTGATTTTAGGAATGGAATGATGCAATATAGCAGTGACTTGCTCAGATGAGTTGCAGCTGATTGCTGCTTTAACCTGGGTCTGTACAGAAGGATTTTCTAAAAAGACAAGTCTCATAATCTAATTATCTTTGTATGAAGTCTTTTAGTGAGGACTGACTACTTGCAAGTTTTTAAAAGGGTACTTATCAGAAAGGAATTAAAAACAATTGTAGCCAAAACTTTCATTTTAACTGCCTGGCTTGCTGAAGACAGACTTTTCATTAATGTGCAAACTCCTTGAAAACACTTTGGGAAAGGAACCTGACTTTCTTCAATTGATAAATGTAAGAAATTTTGTAACAGGTAATTTTATAATCAATTTATACTTCAACAGGAAATGAAATCCACTTCCAGACCATACTTTTGAATATGAATTTGCTTTGCAAAGCCGTACACAAGAATATACTGCTGTTGCTTTTAAATTATTATTCCTTCATTTTTTGGGGCAGGTTCTTATATTTAGCATATTCATCTTGTCTTTTTGTTCTCTTTTTCACATGCTTTCTGTATTAATACACTTAAGCAACAACAATTAGCTGGTATACTCAAGTGAAAGCCGTTATAGAAGAAGACAAGGAACTTTCTCTTTGGCTTTTTTCCCTTTCCTAACCAAACCCAAATTGTTGATAACTCTAGCCACGACCCCTGTGCTTACAGAGCTTCTATTGTTTTTGTACAATGAGACACTAACAGCAATTGACCTGCACCAGAGAGTATTTATCTCAAGATCATTAACCGCTCTACTAATTAAGGGAGAAATCTGTAATTGTATAATAAATTAAAAGAGCGTAACTCAAAATGTTCCACAGAAAACACTGCCCAGCTTTAACTCTGCCATTGGCATCAAATGAAGCTGCTCTTCGTCTCACTTAGGTATTTACAAATGTTACAGAATCGTCAGAAAAGTGCATGTAACACACAGAAAAGTGGCATCTTTCCAGACCAAGTCAAACATGGAAGACTAAAACCTCTGAGATGTCTACAGTTGCAACAGTTTAATCAAAGTTTGTTAATGCAGAAAAAAACCCAACCACCCCATCAATCAAAAGCCACAATAGTAATTTTAGTGGGGTTTCTTAAAAAAAAAAGAAAGAAAGCAAGCCATGCATTTGGGATCATATCAGCAGATGTTCTGGTAGGAATGGGCTTGATGCACTCGTGCTGCTGATGGTCCAGACAGGCTGTTGTACAGGCATGGGAAAGGGACTGGCACTTCTGGGCTGTGACTCCTCTCCTCCAGCATGGGCACCTGAAAGATACCAGCTGGACCACGCCTGAGGAGAGGTGTTTCTCTCCAGTGGGTGCCACCCCAGGCTGCCAGGGTTACTCCCTCTCTCTAGGTGCTGCAGCTAGGGAAGGGGACCTATGGCCCCAGTGTCTGTCAGGATGGTCCCTCATTTCAGATGTGATGAACAAGTAGATGGACACAACATTCTGTTCCTACAGGTTTCATGACAATAGGTAGCTGGGTAAAGAAAAGAGACCCTATTTGTTTTTTAGCTCAGTTTCCTTTAAACCTTTCTTTTCTGCCTACCTTCTAACTTTCTTTCAATCATAGAATCATAGAATTAACTGGGTTGGAAGAGACCTCTGAGATCAAGTCCAACCCTTGATCCAACCCCACTGTGATTACTAGATCATGGCACTCAGTGCCACATCCAACCTCATCTTA
>JAWWES010000001.1:86123263-86133303 GCA_035583135.1 Lophotriccus pileatus | reverse complement strand
GCCACTGGCCTTCTTGGCCACCTGGGCACACTGCTGGCTCATGTTCAGCCTCCTGTCAATCAGCACCCCCAGGTCCCCTTCTGCCTGGCTGCTCTCCAGCCACTCTGTGCCCAGCCTGTAGCGCTGCAGGGGGTTGTTGTGGCCAAAGTACAGGACCCGGCACTTGGCCTTGATGAACCTCATCCTCTTGGAATCAGCCCAACTCTCCAGCCTATCCAGGTTCCTCTGCAGAGCTCTCCTGCCTTCCAGCAGGTCAACACTCCCTCCCAACTTCTGGCCCAGGAGATGAGCCACATTTCTTGCCAGAGACATGCAACAGAGTTGTCACAGCGTCAAAAATACCAGACTGCTGTAACTTCATGAAAGCTTTAAGGGATTAGAGAAGGATGCACTCGTCCCTTCCTCCTGTCAGAAAGGCTGGCTCCGTGCACCACCCTTGCAAGGCACAATCCCTGGGAAACTGGGTTTCATTAGTTTTGCAGCTCACTGAACAACCTGTTCGTTCTTTCTGTCATCTGAATAACACCTGCTCAATCCCAAACGGATTATTAGTGTTAATTATTATTCAGTCATCAACATCCGCTGCGTTGCAGGGGATTTTAATTTATAACAATGAGGAAGGCAAACAAACAGATATTCTAATAGGGAGCACTTGGTTTAAAGTAAACCATTTACATTCAGGTGACATCTAGCAGTGTGCTGTCTGTTCATTCACATAAGCAAGGCAAAAGCTAAAATGACATTTCAGTGGAGACAAAACCGTCATAGCCTTTGCTCGAAATAAAACTAATCAAAGTTCAAGCAGATGGTGCCTGAGGCAGCAGCTAGCTGCTTGCTGCAGATGCAATTCTGGCCACTTAAAATGTTCATCCCTGCTGCAGCCACTCTGTAGCCAAATGTTAGCTGCAAGGACACCTGGCTCTTGTGTGTCCAGGATGGGCACGATGTCTTTCAGCTCCTCCCATGGGTCACCTTTAGCTAAGGGTAAGAGGCAGAAAGACATCAGGGAGCAACCCTTGCAGCTCCTCCTTGTGGGCTGGCAGTGGGGCACCTGGCCATGCTACTTCTACAGGCAATGAGCTTGTCAAGGTGTTTAAACTGCTGTGAAATGCTCAATTAGGGAGCTGAGGAAATGTTCATGGTGGCAAACGTGTACCTGGGTTTCGCCCCTCACTCGCTTAGTGCTGCAGGCCCCTTGTCTTTTAAAAAATTAATTACCTTGCTGCAGGCTGACCTTAATTATTTTAAAGTGTGAAGTACAAAGTAGTCTCATAATTTTCATAATAGTTATGAAAATCACCCAAGTGTGTGGGAATTTGGTACTTTTCGCAGGAGTGTCACTATGGAGTGTGAGCATCAGCAAGCCCAGCTGCAATGTCCTGGTGTTATTTCCCTGCTCCACATCAAGCTTCGTTTTGAGCTTCACCAGGAGCACTGCTGTGACTTTGCTGCCAATCAAAGAGAGGGCTGCCAGAGGGCTGCCTGTGTAGACCGGCTTGAGTCAGTCCTCTTCCTTTCACCAAGATTTAGCTGTCCTAAAGAGGCTAAACCAGTGACTGGATGGTGCTCCAATCTGACGGAAAAGAAATGGAGCTGGTGTGCCAGTAAGAGTGTTTTACAGGGAACAAACAAGTCAGCAAATGTCTTGGTAAATGACTGGAAAGCTTCTTTTCACAAAGAGCTTTGATAAGGAAGAAAGGGAGGTAGAAAAAAGTCAAACAAAGCACATACAGGTTTATAATACACAAACTAATTGACGTTTCAAAGTGCATTAATGAGTAACGGAGAGAAGTATCTGTAAAAGAAAATGAATGCTCGGAGCAGATAATTGATATGCTGTTTCTTTGCTTCACACAGTATGGAGTCGTGAAAAGAATATTAAACATAGAAGATAAATGAGAATTTGTTATTTTAAAGCCAGGATCATCAGGACTTTATATGTTTTATATGCTGCAAGAAGAAACTCTGGGATCTTGTGAGGGAGTTACAAGGTACCAGTGGTAGAAGCAGTCTAGGTCCAGGAATACTCAGCCATTCCTAAAATCAGAGAATGATGGGGTGTACCATCACAGCAGGACCACAGGAGAAAAATGATGTGCGGAGAACATGGTACTCAAATTTGCTTCAAAATCGTTTGCTAATGGAATATTGAGGTGACATTTGGGGCAATCAACCACTTTTGAGATATGGATTAATGATTGGAGGTATTTGAACTTCATCTCCAGCAGCATCCTCACCACTACTGGCACACTCACAAAATGTGTGTTGTTGAACTTGCGTATCCTTTACTGCTTGTTAGTTCTGCATCAGCACAGCCAAACAGGTGATTTTAGGAGGACTGGGTGTCTTTTTTAGTTTTTAGTTTTAATTCTCATTGTAGTTTTGATTTTGATGGGACCTGGTTCTGTAAAAGCAAAGCTGAAAACTCTTTTTCCATTTGTTTTTTGTCCTCCTGTGAAATAGATGTATGTGTGCACCTGAACCTATGTGCACCTGGGCTTCTGAACACCTGCACGCAGTTTTATGTTTAAACACACAAGCGTACAATTCAGATTACTTTCCCACAATATTTTACATATTTGAGAGCTGGTGGATTTGGGGATTTTAGTTCCTAGAAAGGTAACCTAAAAGCCCCAAAATGAGAAAATATATTAGGAGATAAGCAAGTGACCTATTCCACTTCCAAATCCCCAACTAACCTGTGCCAGAGGTGCAGGCTGATTTTGCAGAGTTGCTTGAGGCAGCAACTGCTGTGGGAGAAGCTCACATGAAGGCTGAGAAGGCAAAGAAACCTAGGTTAAAAACAAAACAAACCAAAACTTTATTTATAAGTTTGGCTGCTTTATATTTTAGGTTTCTTCTAATGCCATGGCTTTTGTGTAAGTAATTTTTAACTGCTAAGCTGCATATGTGGCACATGCTGTATACCCTCTGCCTATTTCTACAATTCTTTGGGAAGTTACCTGAAGAGCAGTAGATTGACTGAGTCTATGCACAGGTAGATCCTGCTGCGCGCTTGGTGTTCTTGGCAAGGGAGTGTTAGACTCTGCAATCAGCTTTGTTGGTGTAGCTGCAAGAAAAGTACTGGTGAGTTCTCACATGCTGGAAATCAACCCTCTTTGAAGTGGTTATTACGACAAGACTTAGGTAGAAATTATTACAGCCTTGCTAAATTCCAGTGGGAGTCAAGGCTGTTCTTGTTGACTTAAATGGCAGTAAAATTAAACGGATAAGGAGGGTCTTGGCAAAGATAAAATTAAATGAGACAGATTATGATTTTTTGCTCCAACGAACAGAACCAAAAGGACCCAGGAACTATTCTAAAACAGCTGGAACTCCCTATATGTATCTGGGCCAAATAACTGCAAATTTAGGTTATCTCTTTGGCTTTTCTTCCAGACCAGGGAACAGAAAGAGTATACACCCAAGTCAACACTGGAGCATCCTGAATCTTGGCCAGAAGAGAATCACCCACAGGCTGTTATTACTCATGTAAGTCTAGAGAAGCCTCATATTGTTCATACTGATGCCTTCAAATATGAAGACAGAAGTCCTCATTTTTGTAACAGATTGAAGCAGCAGGTCTCATTGCTAATCACACTACTCATTTCCCAGCATTTAGGTGGCTGTACTAGAATCCTCCCTCTTGTATGTTACCATTTCAGGTTATGCATTTCATTGTCAGTTGCATATAATTGATAAATCATAAATAACTGTTAAATTACCAGCTGTGGTATATAGGTACACTTTCTGTAACTTGGCTAAATTAAAAATAATGCAGTAACCCAGGAATGCCACTCACATGCTGGATCTGACTTGGGTGTGTGGGAAGATTTTGGCGAGCTTCTGGATGATGCTGAGGGTGTCCGACTGGCGCTGAGGACTGAGGCACCAATATCAAGTGCATTAAAGTGCTGTTCAGGATCCAAACTGGCACCACTGTCCTAAAACAAACCAGAAAAAGGGAATAGCTATTGCATCTGTCAAGGTTAAAGCATTTTGAAATGGATTTAGTAATGGCTGCACACCAGTTCTCTGGCAGGCCTAAAATGACTTGAGCAGAACTAATCCCAGGTAGACCAGCAGAAGACCTGGACACAGGTGTCAATGTCCCTTTCAAATAGCATCTAACTAATGCATTTTACAAACAACTATCACTGAGTTAGAAATAAATAGCAAGCTCCTGCCATAGTCATTTTGTGCCTTCAGATGTTTTTCTGAATCTTTCTTTTGTGTTCAGTTGGATGTGACAGCAACTGCAACCTCTGTGAGACACTCAGCCATGCACTGAGGAGGAGCTTTATAGTGTGTTCCCTCATCAGATCACTGAGATATAGCCAAGAGGGATGATTGCCATGACTTGCCCAAATTAATCTTTAAACTGTAGTACCTTGCCAAGGAAAAGTGGAGATATCTCACACTGCCCCTGCCCATGTTCCACTTAATTTCTGGCTGCTACTGATCTCCAGGTTTATCCTTTTATATGCCCCAATATGCGCTAAAATTATTCAAGGGAGCAATGAATTCTGAAGTTGAGAGAATGCACCCAGAAAAACAATCCTGGAGTCTTCAGTGACTTTAACAGAGGAACAAGTTTTGATTACCACATAAATTCATGAAAAAAAGCTTTTCTCATTGTACCTTAAGTGCTGAGGACACAACCTCTGAGGACACTTCTTCCAAGCCCATCTCCTGTCTCCTCTCCACCCGAACATCTGCATAACTGAATGGAAAATATAATTCTATGTATCAACATGGAGTTCTTATATTTCATGAAATGTGCTTTAAGAATGTGGAGGAACATTAAATTACTGTACCATTTTACAGGTTAAATAAACAGCTGAAAAATCATTTAAGTCAAACACTACTGAATAACATTTAAGAGATTGTTTTAATTTTCAGGTTTTGGTCTGTTCCTATCTTCTTGAAGTCAAGAAGCATATTTAAGAAGTATATATAAAGGTCAAGTCCACATCCTACAACTTCTTTATGACTTCACTGGAAAGCTTCCACACTGCTATTTAAAAACAACATAAGGATTAAAGGAAAAGAATATTTAAGGGATCTGTCTATTCTCTATTTTATATACTAAGGTTTAGTCTGACAATTTTTCTATAATTAACGTATTCCCTTCAGAGAATTCAGGCTTAACTTTTTGTTATTTAAAAGACATTATGTTTTTAAGAGAAAATGTTGGTAGACATGAGGATGCCCTTATCTTACTGTCCTTTATGTCCCCGCTGGTTGGTATTATTTTCCATACCTTACCACCATGTGTGTGCACACAATGAACTCTGGCTTGGAGTTCCACTGGTGGTAGGTGATATAGTAATGGGTCTGGAGCCAGATCCACTGCTGTCCTTTGGTCAGAAACCGATAGCAGCACGACTTCCCCTTGCCGAACTGCATCACTGTCAGCAGAAAACACACACAGCTTGTAACACAATTTCCCATGTGAAAATGACATGAAATGTGAATAAAAGTCACAAAAATATCTGTGTCTCCCCATCAATTCCCAAGGCAGACAGGAGTCTAAGCACCAATTTTGAGTGAGTGCTACCTCCGCCTTATGATAGAGCAAAAATCATAGAGATCAGTAGGTATCTTCTTCTTGACACTTTAAATGGTACATTCCTACAGAGTACAATTAACCTTAAGTTTGGACACTAATGCATTAGTGTCCGCTACAATTTAAACACAGACCTTACCTTGCTTTATGTACTGATCACATACTGCTTAATTAGGCATCTGGGATTAATTTCTAAAAGTGATCATCTTAAATTCTAGAGCAGAAAAATATGGGATAAAAATGCTTGAAAAGATGAGTATTGTGTGCAGATGGACTTAGAATGAAGTGAGCATAAGAGATAACACTGTGCAAATACAAAAATAATTTGAAACTGAAAGTGTTTAGACTGACAATAATTCAAACTTCAGTAAATGAGAGTGTATTGAAGGTTTGAAAGATTCACCAACAAAATTAATCTTTGCGTTTTTTCCCTGATGATTTCAAGGAGTTCCCAAACACCTCCTTTTAAGCCTTTTTCTATTTTCAATGTCAACATATAAAAACTACCCTCGACAGCATACTTTCAGGACAGGCAGAGGTGGTAAGATGAGATGTTTCAGTCAATTCTGTAAGCAATTACTTGAAAATTATTGCCTCATCATTTTCTTTACTTAAAGAGTTTTCAATTAAACTTTAACAGACTCTATTTAAATAATCACAGGTAATCTCAAATACACAGTGAACAACATTAGGGGAAATAATCCACAAGAATTTCTTGAAGTGTTCCTGAGTATTCTTTACTAACAGGGATCTAATCTGGCACATTTTATCCATTCAGTGAGTCTTGTTGACTACTTTAGGGGATACAGAAGGTAAAACTGTATTTTCCAAAGCTTGGTAAGTTTGTCCCAGATGCCAATCAGCTGCAGTGCCTCCAACCTGCTACAACTCTTCTACGATACACAGGCTGAGGCAAGAGTCAAACCTCCCCTTCCAAGTTTAACTGAAACAACATTCCAGTGAAAAGAGGTGTCCCAGTGACTTCCCAGGAACCTGGGCCATGCAATACTTACAGTGTTCATGGCACCTTGCTAGCAGCTCCAGGTCGTCTATGTGGTAATAGTCGTAGCCAGAAGTACCCAGCACTTCAAAAGGCAAGTATCCTATAATTGGCGGTGCTCTGTGGTTAGGCACAACATGAGTGAGTTCATAAACCATAAAACAAGCAGTTCTGCATGTTGACATGGATATGCAAAAAGCCCAGATCTGCTTTCACTCATCAGTGTACAGTTGTTCACCCCAGGGGACTGGATCCTGACTTTCCCCCACCTTGTGCCTGAGATGCCCAGCTGGGCACAGCAATACTGGCAGCACCATCCCACCAGGACAAGGCTACGACAACCTCTTTTCTCCAGGGAAAGTGTGACTATGGAAAGGAATTCAGCTTCTCAGGGACCTTCACACAGGAACCTGCTGTGAGGAGCCGTTCCCTGGCTGTTCCTTGGTTAGGGGCTCTGTGGCAGCTCCTGCAGTCCTTGCAGGGGAAAATGCACAGCGAGGTTAAAGGAAACCATCACTTGCTGGGACTAGGGGGATAGGAGGGGATATTGTCTGTGCTGCTTCCCTCTGGGTGCCGGGAGAGCTCATCTGTGGTGTGCTGAGACACTTGCTTTGTACCTTTGCCAGCACAGATGCCTCAGGCCAGCATAGACTTTCACTCCATAACTCAGTGGGAATTGCACACACAGAGTCAATGACTGGATTTGGAAAGAAGGATTTCTGCAGCTGTATAATAATGAGATAATTTTGCAATGTGACCGACTTTGGTCTGTTGATAATTTTAAAGGAAATAAGAACAAGCTAATCACAAATTTGGCTTGAGAAACGGAGTACTTTTGTTTTAAAAGCCCATTAAAAATAAATGCAAAAATAAATGTAAAATAATAAACTTCTGTAGGAATTTCAGTGCAGCCCTCCTGTTCATGAGATTTAGACATGAAACGGAACACTATTTGAGATAACGGTACTTATGAAATAGCAGCACACAAGAACCAAACACAACCAGCTTTTCTTGTCACCAACCTGTGATCCAGGAATAAAAATTTCCACTCCAGGCTGTGTCTTGATGTGAATTCCTCTAGATGTTCTTCCACAATGCACATCTCCTGTCCAATGGAGAAAACTGACTTACTGAGAGTTGCAGCTTCACCCCTCTGCTTCATCTAGCTTTTGTTAGCTATACATACATGGTGCATAAGAGCAGAAAACACAGGATTCACCCATTTTCTGGCAATTCAAAACAGTGATCTATTGTATTTAGCAATGCCAACATTTTTGCAGGAGTTGGGGAAAAGAACTGGTGATGCACGTGAAGTTAAGAGCTGAGACACTGCCTCAGGGTGCCAAAACTTCTATGGCTTTGAAGCAGTGCTGGGGTGTAATGGCTGCACTGCCCACAGCCCCGAGGAGAAATGCCCTTTTCCAGTGTCCAGCTTATGCCCGATCCCACTAGGGTTTGTCATGTCTTGCTTCACTCTCCTTATGTTACTAAAGATACCCACCACACTTGTCTGGTCCTTTTGGATGTCTGCCCTCCAAGCTCTTTGAGAAAGGAGAACACTCTCCTTCTCACTCAATAGCTGCAGAGGAGTAAATGCCTTTCATGCAGTCAGCCTGCATGGGACCCATCAGGTAGGTAAAAGGCAGCAGTTTTGCCTCTTACTTCACGGCTGCAGCGAAGAAGCTGGCCCTCAGGACTCACAGCAGCCCTCAGTGCTCACAAGACTGATAACTAATGAGTGAATACAGGAGGCAGGGTACAGGGCTGTCTGTGAGGCAGGACATCCTTGCCCCAGAGGGATGAGCATCAGGAGGCAGTGATTATTTGTTGTGGGGAGATGGGAAGCAGAGGGAAGCATGGCACCATGGTGCACACACGTGCATGGGCCAGGGCTGGTTGCACGCCCCACGGCCAACTTGCCTCCCACTCGTGGCTCTCCTCTGCCAACCTCTCCTCTCCCACTGGCAGGGACAGGGGCAACGGGGCTGGGACTCGCCAGCATCAGTGCTCTGGATTTGGTGGCATCCAGGGTTACTGTGTCCTTCATGTCTCTCCTGCAGGAAGGTCTCCATCATCACTAACGGACAGCCTGTCCACTAGTTCCCAATGCTGCTATTCCCCAGCTCCCTGATGGCACATCCCCCTGTGCTGTGGGCTCAGTGACACTGTCCCAACATTTCCATTGCTGCTTCTCTTTCTGCGGTCCCTCTTGGGGAGAGAAGACTTTCAGACCACTAATGTTTTAAACCCTCTTGGGACCAGAGGACAAGTTAAGGTGCACTGTCATCAAGCATTTCTTTCATACATATCAATGCTGACAAAGTTGTTTAAAGTCTCTGGCAGTGCAGAGGCAAAGGGCTTCGTGAACACCTTAATTTCCTCTCTCCCTCTCCTTCCAGTTTAGGCCCAAATCCATGCTGATGCCAAGAACATACACTAAAATTCAAGGTGCAACATATAAACATTGCTGTGTGCAACCCAATTGATGATTCTGCTTTCCTTAGCCAGTCAGATGAACATTTTTACCTTCTTTTTAGAGGAGGAAGAGTGGGGGTTAAGTGAGTCACCCAGGAGAATTGAACAGATGAGTGTTTAGGACTTTGTGGCAGAAAAAAGCTTTTCTGGGCTGTTCAGCAGCTGCTTCCTCCCTAGTACCACGCAGCTCATTGCCATGTGCAGCCCATTTCATTTCTCTGTTTATTTTGAGGTATTAGCTACTCAAAGACGAGGGAATTTGCATTTAGGTTTCTCAGAGTACCTTAACGCCAACCCTACTGTTATTATGATTACTGTGGTTAAGATTTACGGGAAGTGTCCTCACTTACCCAGAAAGGACTCTGCTTGCCTGCCAGGGCCGTGAATCAGTCAAGAGTGCCCTGCAAGTCCCAGAGGAGTAACAGAGCCAGGCCATGGAAGCAGTGATTTCATATTGGCCAGGCCTCAATTACGTTAAAAAAATCTCTTGATCTCTGAGGACAAGACATCTGATGCAGTAGTTCACAGTTGTTAATTAGGGAACAGCAGTGTCAGGCACAAGGTTGGATTGTCTATCCTTATAACCACAATCAGTTATCTTACTACTAGGATCTGGGAGGAGGGAAACTAGCAGTGGTCCACCGAAGACACTGAGGGCACAAATGAAAGTGTTGATGGTCACCTGTACATTGTCCCATTGCAGGAACAGAAAGCAGCAATGAAGAACCCAATTCCAAAGTGACTTTGTAATTCCTAATGCAAGGAGGGTTTCCATTTACCGTGTGATAGGGGCAGAAGTGACACTGCTTCCGCAGATCCTGGCTTGCACTGATAATCCTCTTCGCTGGATTTTTATGCATGAAATGTGATATCTGTAATCCATTCAATTAGCAAAACTAAGAACCTTCTGTGTCACCTCGTCTGAAAGTGTTATGAGAAGTTCTGAAATGAATGGGACCGAGGGCAGGGACTTACCTTTAAAAACTGAGGCGTTGC
>JAWWES010000001.1:86111481-86123163 GCA_035583135.1 Lophotriccus pileatus | reverse complement strand
GTCTGAAAGTGTTATGAGAAGTTCTGAAATGAATGGGACCGAGGGCAGGGACTTACCTTTAAAAACTGAGGCGTTGCCAAACGAACAGTCGCAACGAAGCAGATCTGCTTTCCCGGAGATGTTCTGTAAGCCCTTGGGACAGCCTCGTCAAAGCCATTGCAAGTGGAGTTAGGCACTAGGTAGGGAAAAAAATGGGACCCGGAATCATGCCTCATATAAGATTTTCTCTCCCTGAATATTTTGCACACTCGAAGCGTACTAATACTATTTTTATTCAGAGAAGTGTTCTAAAAGCTTTTAAAGCTGATATGCATATATTTAAATCCAAGTCAGTCATGTTAGTCAGAAAGACATCAGAGCTTAACTTCAAGTATGAATTTTACAGGTTAATCCTGATAAAAATAAGGCCAAACCTTATTACAGAGCATAAAGCAGTTTTCTGGAAAGAAACCCCATGCATCCAATTGCTCTTTTTCACCACTCACAAGAAAAAAATATATGCTCCAGCATGCCTAGCACCATAACTTCCACGAGGCAGTGAAAAAATGAGCTGGCAAGGGAGGTAGCTGAAGAGAGTTCGTCAAGTCATCAGTGGCAAAACACCGGGACCCACAGCCAGCAAGGCTTCGAGCTAGCAAGAGGCTGCTTGTGATTCTTGGCTGCTGAAGAGTGCCTACCCCTTCTGCATCTAAGAAGAACTGTCCCCAGTGTGCTCAAGTTCTGCTTGTTTTAAAGAAGAGGAAAAGAGCCCCTGTGCATGGCACTGGCTTCCAGAGATGGGCATATCTGGGGAGTCTGCAGGTGGCCTGTTCTCTCCCAAGACAATGGGCGGAAGGAAAAGGTGGACGTGATGTGGCTACACACTTTGTGTATGTTTTTTTATCTGTGTCTTTCATGATTTCATGGCTCTTGTGTTGCTTTGAGAGCCCTCTAGCACCTCCTGCCGCAGAGATGTGCTGCCAAAAGAATGTGTTGCCTTAAGCCAGCCCACAGTCCCATGTTAGAATGACATAATGCAAATTCTTCCTCCAAGTTCAAACTGTTTAGAGATGGTAATCCCACTCCCACAGCTGTGAAAGAAAACTATGTGCCCAGCTGCAATGGCAACTGGCTTTTGCCCTGCCCAGCTGACTATCTCCCATGGGGGCAGAGAAGGTCCTATCTAGCAGCAAGAGTTCACCAGTATGAGTTAATCTAATGCTAATAGGAATTAATGCTAATATGAAATTATCTTTCCTTACTATTTGGCTCCTATATCCAACTTTAAGATGTTTCCTACAGTTTGTCTCTTCTGCACAGGACAAAGCATTACTGTGAAATTGAAGTTTTGTATCTATCTGGGGAGGATATAAATAGCAATTTTATTCTGGGGTGCTTCTGCACTGGGCTTTAGTTCACTAGCATAAACTGTAGAGATGGAAGAAGTCTCAACTTTTCACGTATTCTTGGAACCCAGTTCAACCTATTAAAAGCCTTGGAATATTGATACATTACTGATAACAAGGATAACAGGGTAGGAGATGGAAAAGTAAGTACTTTAAGGGGAATTCACACCTATGATTAACTGGTTCAGGCCACTGTGTGCACAACATATATTGCACCAGAAAGGGAAAGAAAGATTCCTTATCTGAGAAGATAGCACAGATGTGAACATCCACAGATGTGAACAAGCCCTCTCTTGTAGTTGCATCTGGAGGGCATGGCTGACTGGATATTGAGGTAAAAAATATGGGCAAAATTCTCTTCTTTTCACCAGCAAAGCGCACTTGCTCTGGGGACTTCCTAGGAATATGTATTCCCATTTTGATCCTGGGGTTATGTGCATATATGTGGGCTTCTATGGGATTAATACAAGAGGTGGATAAAAAGAAGAGTTAGGAGCTGCAGGAAACAAGAGAAACCTGAGTAAAGAGCTATTGGTCCATCTCTGATATTATCATTTTGTGCAAGTCTGTTCATTTCTGTAGTCTGTCCTGTTTAACAATAAATGGGAATGCTATAAACCCACACTGTGGGCATTGTAAAAAGTTACTTTCAAGCTTACTATGTAGTATGTTCTCACATCTGAAGTCAGTGGGGCTGTTTCTCTCTGTAACAGCCAAGTTCAGTACCAAATGCTTGCAGGCTGGGCTCTGAGATATGAAAATATGCACATTCAGCCTCTGAAGCACAGGTATGATAAGTTAACCTAGTTAGCAAACCATGGGCTTGCAAGTGACACCAGTTGTAGGAGAAAGTGACTGAGTCACACCAAAGAGAGCAGATAACTTTTAATGTCAGCTGCTGGATGTAAACAGCCACAAGCCTGAGACAAGCAGAATACATTCCTGATTGTGGCATTTAAAAAATAGATTATATTTCCAACAGGTAAATGCAGTACTAAAAGGGTAATAATTATTGTGTAGGACAGCTAGGTAGTAAATTTGGGATCCCATCACAACTTTTGGGAATGGTGAACTTAAGCAGCGGTGAATGAGTAAGCTCAAGGAGATGAGACAGAGCTGGCCTGGCTGGAAGTCATCCTGTGTTTGAACAGCTACTGTGGAATCTCCATACTCAGCTGCCTTTGACAAAGCCCAGAGCATTAAAAGCCTCAATGATGCAGGCAGGTAGCCACCACCTTGCAAAGTACATCTCCATCTGAAAATGACAGCTACAATAACTGAAAGAAAAAAACCCATTCATGTTTGCTTCTGAATTATTTTGTTGGTATCTGTTATTTCCTCAGCTCTGTCTGCACAGCCTGTTTTGCTCTGCTTTTGCGGCTGGTCAGCAAACTTCAGCTCTTTTTTTTGATAAATTTTGAAGTGTAGTTAAGAAAAGAGATCATTGCATTAATTAAAAAAATTATACTACTACTACTATATTAATAACTAATATTATAATTGCATTAATATATTGATAACTAAGAATAATAAAATAATAATAAAAATATAAACCTTTTAAGCATGCCTTCCGAAACATCATACTTCATGATTGTCCAAGTCTTTTTAAAAGAAACACAACATCGTGAGGTACCAAAGTTCAGTAGCAAACTTTCTGAGAGCACCACAGAAGAATAGTGGAATGAAAAATATGGGATCAAGCCTGAGGCTATGATGATATTAACATTTGCAAGTCCACTATAGGGCCTGGAGTGCTTCTGTCAGAAGGTGCCTGATGAAAATGTTATGCCGGCTATAAAACAGGTTGGCTTGGGTAAATGAGGGCATGTGTGTTTCACAATTAAATGATCTGAACAAAATATCTTGAGTAAGGAATTAGAAGGTCATGTGACAAAGCTAAATACATAATCAAAAAGGTGAAACAGTTGTCTCATATATATCAGTTGGCTGATGCTCCTTAGCGCGAATTTTAATAGTTTTTCAGTTACCTATCACACTTGCTGCTCCTAGAGCTACCACAGAATTCTTTAGTACAAGTATTAAATACCCACAAATATAAGATAGAAAGAAGCTGATATGCCTACAGAATTTTTTTTAATTGTTGCTGTTTTGTTTTTAAAGACCAGGACACTGAGGACAGAATGTTAAAAATAAATAATATATTCAAGGAACCAAACCCTTAACTAGCACAGACAAAAAGATTTTTATCCTTAGGGATACAAATCATGCCACCTGAAATGAATGAAAACATATTTAGAAAACCCCACATGCCACTTTATTCAGTTAATAATGGTGCTGAAGTCAGTTGCTTGGTCCTCTTATTTTAACATAGAGTGTGTAAAACACAATCTTTCTAAGACAGCAAACCTCCCTTTTATGCCATTTGAAAGAAGAAATCCCTCCTTCCTATTTTGTCAGTACATGTTAATCTTTTAAAGAACCGGTTTCAGTGGCTGTCAAACAAACTCAACAGTGATTTCAAAAAATACAAGCCAAACAGACCAGAATAAAATCAAGATCATTTCATATAAATTAATCCAGACCACAGATAAACAGAATATCCATCAATTAATATATATAATGATGAAATCTAAAGTGCTGGTGGCAAGCCAGACTGCCCTCAGTAGCTTTGGATAAGTAACAGTGACAGTGTCCATACATTGCCCATCTACTGTGATCTCCTCTCTCCTCTTTCCTCCTCCTGTTTCTCCCCTTGCCATCCTGTATTGATATGAATCTTTAGGACAGGAATGGTGTCCTTTTCTTAAGTACCCATAGAGAGCCCAGCATGAGTGCTGCATTTTGTTAGCTGCGGCTCCTATGATATCAATAATAGCAAATAATAATATGCAGCTGTTGGTTCTGATCAAAACATTAATTTTTGATTGAGCTATTCTTGTTTTAGATGTTTCTGCATTACTTTGGAGGCTCAAGATCAATGTACCTCCTGTATCAATCTGTTTATTTCTTTTAAAAAGGAATTCAAATTGAATTAATTGTTCTGGGAATTAAAAGATTTTTCTCCTCAGCATAATAATTACCTTCATGTTTATTCTTATATCTGAGAGATATATCAGCTAACAGTAAAGTATCTGCTATTATCAGCATTCAGTACCAGATATTTTCTGAGTTTCCATATAATTGGGAACAAAAATGCACAGTTTTAAATTCCACTATAATATTAATTATATTACTTATTAGGAATCCTTTTTACATAGTGGTTATCTCCTCCTTCAAGAGAAAAACTCCAGGCATTTTGGACGAAAGGACAGATCCATCACCTTAAAGATGATAGTGGTCCTTTTTTGTACTGGTGAACTCTTTGAAAGGAAGGACTCCATATTTGTCCCTTTCAGGAGTTTTTAAGCAAGTGTGTCACCTCAGAAATAGGACACCAAAGCCAATATTTGGATGTATAATTATGAAAGATCTTTGTCTGTTTACAAACGTACAAACAATTTTCACAGGAGGGATAAATCCAGCCCGCCTTATCACTTCTTATCAGAGCGAGCTATTAAGCAGCTTTGTAAAATTTATTCTCACTGAATTTGACGTCTTATACTGGGAGCTAAGCATTTCCTTGGATTTTTGGGGAGGGTTATCTTTATTACTTGTCTTCCCCCTCAGCCCTCAGGCAAAACTGGATGTGAGTTACTGCATTATTCATTGGTAATGCTGATATGACTCTCTCCCTTATCAGGTACTACTGGTCAATAGGTACAGTGATGGCACTTGGCTCCCTCACATATTTGCATACAATCATGTCTCTTGTTCAAATGTGGGCTACAGAACCAGTACCTGAAATATATAAAAATATTGGAAAGAGTTTCTATTTGCAAATAAACCAAAAGCAACTCCTATGATCTGAGAGCAAGTAGGCATTTCTCACAGAAGCACAAAGGAACTCCACTGGCCCATGGGCCACCTCCTCTCTTCTCAAGGGACTACTAAATCTTCACATCAGGTTACAGTCCTGCTTTTCTCACTGAAGCTTAATTAATGGTGATTATATAATCCTCCCAAATGGAAAATCAAATCTCTTGTATTTGATTTAGCACAGCCAGTGACTCATGCAGTCACTCTGCTCAGCTCGCACTGCTGTTTCGCTGGTCGGCTGCTCTCGCTTGGGCACAGCTTATTCAAGGGGGATTCACTCGTGCAGGCAGCTCGTGTCACATCCCTGATGTTCTGCAGCAGGGGTTACAGAGTACAGCTTCCTCAGGACTAGGCCAAGTGTGGACCTTCTTGCTAACCCTGGCATTGGACTGCGCAGCTTCTTTAGCCCCCAGCTACAGTTGAGCCCTGGAGCTCTGGGAACGCTGATCTTCTGAAAGACTGAAAACATGCTGTGAACTACGTAAACTTTCCTGGGCAATTTCTAGGGCCTCTACATGCATGTCCCTGCTTCTTCTAGGATCAGGGAAGATGCCAGTGACTGCTCCTCTGTGGGAGTAGAATGAGTTTGATCTATGATGTGTGTGATCTGGCTCCCTGACAGCAATTCTGGTGACAAGTCACCTTGGCAGAGATCAGGTATTTGTTCTACTTCAGCATGAAAAAATTATCTTTGGCATCTCAGTACAATGGCCTTTAAAGCCCCAGAGCTCCCATTAAAGTTAGGGAGAACAGCTAAGCCCCTAACTGGCTTTCTAAGCCGCAATCCTTCAAATTAATCCATTCAAACCCATCCCTATATGATGTTCTCAGCCATAAGTCACAATGCGATTAAAGGAGAAGGTATGAGGGAGGAGGGAGGGGGAAAAGGTGACTGGGAACCCGTGAGCATGACCCCTTCCCCCAAGCACCACCAGTATATAAGCAATGAACAAGAATAAAATGAGCCTAAGAAGATGATAATTCAAGGGAGGTTACATTAAAGGTTATGTGGAAGTAGAATAAAGCTAATGACATTTCTGTTAAAGAGGGCAAAAGAGGACCTACCAGTTCTTAAAAACATTAGCAAAGGTTAAGCAAGAAGAAAAGGTGAAAGATTTACTAGGGCTGTTACTGCCACCACCCCACATTAATGACAATGGAACAGCTAAGTATCCTGATGGGATACAGCCTGTCCAGGGATAAAAGAACTTCCCTGGCCACAGAGGTTCTAGCAGCCCTGCAGCAGGAACATGCAGGCAGGTGGACTCAGAGTATGCTCAGCAAACAATTGAAGACAAAGGTAGGATTTGGCATTGGGTGGCTAGAAAGGAACGGCAGAGATTTGTGTTTAGAGAACATTCTGTATCAGTCTCCCATGTGTAAAAACATGCTCACATTTCCACTGCTCTGAAAAGCTATAGGGAAAAACATTCTTGAATACATTCATAAGGAATGTCTCCTGCTAATTAAGCTTAATTTGCAATTTCCGTCTTTCTCCCCCAGCTAACTCTTTTCTTATCTTTAGCTGAGCCTCCTTCCTTCATAAACACCTCCAAAAAGCAGCATTTGGGGCCAGCTGATCCTGTGCACATAGGATGAGTGCTGCCCTGAGTGATATGTCTCTCTCCCACCACCCTTACCACCACTGTCTTTCTCACCCACTTGGTTCACACCAGGAGGAAAGATGACTGAAGAATGGGTATTTATTTAACAGGAGGAAGAAGAGGGCAATCGCTGTCAGGACCAGCAGGTGACAGCCCTGAGGTGCATGGAGTGGACAAGATAGTGCCTGGTAGTGGGGCATCCTGGGGTGTGTGTGGGCCAAGCAGGGGAAAAAACCCAGCCCACCACTGCACCCAGCAGATGCTAAAAGATGCCTGTACGACAGGTTCCTGTGTCAAAGCCCCTGCACCAAAAGAGGTGCTTGGCCCCAGCCCTGGGGCTGGAGAACTGCCCAATGCGCGGCTGGGTTCAGACTGTGCTCACTTGAGCTGATGTCTTCCACGTCTTGCTCAAGTGCATCTGGTGATGCAAGGAGCCCATCAACAACTGCCTCGGAGGTTTACACCCTCCTCCGGCTGCTCACTCTGTTCTTGGCCCAAGGTTATCACCACCCAGGCAAAGAGAGTTTGCTGCTGCTACATCGTGAGTCCGGTGCACTTGCTTCCACCTTCGCTGAGAGGTGGTTTTTTGGCTGGATTAGGAGCTGAGAGGGGGATGACACAAAGGCAGCCACAAGGACGACTCCCAGCCTAGGGGGAGCAGTGCTGTGGACACACTGGTGAAACAAGTATTTCTATCAGGCTCTGCACTGAACTGGCAAAAGTAAAGTCAGATGGCAAGGGAACCAGGAGGCACCATTTCACAGAGCCAGGGTGAGGGCTGTCCCCTCCCTGTCAGCTGGAGAGTCAGACTGCTTCAAAGATGGAAAGAAAGTGGAAGAGACAAAAGAAAGTGGAAGTTTTAGAAAAAGTGGCACAAAGGGGAAAAAAAGAATTTGAGGCAGAAAGCACGAATCTTATTTGAAAGCTATAAGATGGGATCTTTGGAAAATGATTTGGTGCCTTCTGAAATCATTATGTTCCCATTTAGTTTTTATATGCATTAAGCAAGGGAAGATATCTGTAATGCAAGTTTTATCTTTCCTCTGAGAAAAAGCCACTATACAAATGTTGGGATATGAAATCCTAAAGGGTAAGGGGGCTATATTAAGGTCACGCCAAAATAAAAGGCTGAAAATCCTTGAAGAAAATGGATCAGAAATTCCCCTGGTAAAAATGTATCCTTATGAGTCAGCACCTGAAATCTGGTTTCTGCTCTAGAAAACAGAACAGCTTGGTGTGTGTGTCTGTCAGGCAGGCGCATTTCACTTCATTCAAACTAGAAAGCATACAGGCAGTTACAATTTTTATACAAATAGAGCCTTGAATCAGATGGCACCAAACAAGAAGCACATATCTCCATCCTGCACGTAGGTTTCTATTCTAGTCATGTGGAGCAAGAGCAGAAAGTTAAATGGGGACAGGGACATTTTTTTCTCAGTGTGGCATGCAGTTTTTGGAAAGCACGGTGGGGAATTTTTTTGCAGAGGATGACCTATTTGGAACAATACCAGCAACTTTGGAAATGCCACTCTGGAGTTCAGTCAGGCAAGTAACTAAAGCAAACTTGGGCAGGCAGGAGAAAGGAAAGCAATAAAAGAGTATTTTATTTCAGATACTAATGGCCGTGCAGCAATCTGTTTGTTAGGGAACGGGTAAGGTGGAAATCTGCTCTTCATCCCTTGAAAGATGGTTTCCCTAGACTGACTCTGATGCATTCGCAACTATGCTGACTGTACTTTTTTCCTCTTTTTTGGAGAGTATTGGGTTCTGCAGTGCTTAAGAGGAATATACAATGGCAGCTGGAGAGGGCAGTGGATGGATGGCAGTATCCTCAGCTGTTCCGATGACACGTGGCACTGCTGCCATTCCCCAGGGTTTTGCAGAGAAGGGTGAGAGGGCAGGTTTGGCAGGTTATCAGTTCTGGTACAGAATTTGTGTTTAATGTAAACCAGCAGATAAGGTAGCAAGCTTATTATTTTGCTAATAGGTGGGGTCTCAGCACACAGTATTAGCGAGCACAAACAAATCCTCCTCTAAACCCGTCGTTATTTGCGAACTTACCCAGACACCAGGATCACTGCAAGTGAAGGGCAATAACAAAAGCAACTAACACAGTTTCAATCGTCACATGTATTCATCCAGCTATTGCAACTCAGCCATGAGATCCGTGTGAAGCAAAATTTACCCCAATGTTAAAAATAGTTCTTTCAGTTAAAAGCCTGTCTTGTTCAACGGAGCAATACTTATATTTTATTTTACACAGCTACAGTAACATTTATACAACAATTAAAGCTTACCATTGCTGTAAGACCGAAAATTTCCTACAAATTTTATGTATTCATATGTTGGAAATTCCTTTGGGTTCAAACTTCCTCTCAGAAGATGACAATAAAACTCTAGTTCATTGTCAGCTGGATTGTTAAAAGAAGAAGAAGAAGAAATAAATATACTAATTAAGCTAAACACAACCAATGGTGTCTTCCAACCCCAATCTTGCAACTGGCAGCACAAGAGCAGCTTGTTACCACTCAGGAGTCCTAAACACCAATGTGCTATACATTGCAGGATCAGAGCCTCTGCAAGGAAGTACCTTGCAGGGATGCAGGTTGTTCAGCGCTGTGGCCGGGCCTGCCTGCAGCTCGGGGACAGCTTTGGAGATTAACTCACCCTTCTCTGACACCACCTTCATCACAGCAGTTACACAGCCACAGCATCAGTGTAGCAAAGGAGAGAACTGGATCCTTCACTTACTGCTTTTTTTCTGTTCAGGCTTTCCACAGCTCACAGCTGTTCTACATCTTGTGTTGGAAAACTACGCCTAATTACCTCAAAATATCTATTACATTAACTTCGGTGTACTAGCTATCAGCTGTAGATTTCGTACAATAGAGTAGATTAAGCAGCTGTACATCTTACATTATTGTGTGTTTTCTGGTTTCCTACATCTTACCTCCCAGAGTAAATAAGGATGAGGCAGTAAAAACATTTTAAAGAAAAACAAAATTCAATTTGAAAAATAATTACGATTATTTTAGAAATACTTTTCAATTATAAGGCAAAACAAAGGTATGCAACATTAGCATATCTCTGAACAGCATCTCATTTGAACAGGCTGAAATATCAATTAAGATGTGATTTGTCTCATGCGAACTCTCGGTTTCCATGGGCTAACCTATTTTCCTTAGCTGTCTCAAAAGATATGATATTTAATAATTAACATAACTGCAAGTAGTCTTAGCCTAGTAAAATAAAGGCAATGAGTTTCATTTAAAAATAGAACAAAAGGGTCATTCCAGGTGGCAAGATCTTTTTAAAAGGCTATGAACCTATTTTTTTTATTGCACATCACATAAAAAATTCTTTCTGAGAGAAAATTTTTACACTGCCCAGGATTTTTCATTTACTAGAGAAGATAAAATAAAACTTACTTTTTAGGTAATCCGATGAGGCAGAATCTGTCATAAGCATACAAGAAGATAACATCTTATAAATTTCTGAATGTTCTTGTTCCGGGAGGAAATTCAACAAATTCTGATCCAAGACATCGCACTGCAAAGAAAAGAACTTTTGAGACAAACAGAAATATCACAACAAGCAACACTTGCAGCTATGCACAACAAGGTGGATGCAACACCTGTGGCATTCAACAGGAGTTTCCCCACTAATTTCCAGGGACCCCTGACAAAGTCTAAACCGAGGAAAACTGCTGGGCAAACCGACTGGCCGCTTCTCTGCGGGCTGGTTGTCAGATTAATTCTCAGCACTGAGCGATATTTAATGTTTTTCAGAGACCATCAGATGCATCAGGTATGTCCATGTCATTAAACGATGAGACCTGAGAGCGAGCTGGAAAATGGGTGCCTGGCTCCCCATACTGCTCACCAACTCCACGCACAAGCCTGCTGTGGATCACTGGAGCTTGTTCTCTCCCTGCCAGACCTGACTGGTGGGAGCAGTGAGCCTGGGAGTCACCCTGAGCCACCAGTCCCAGGAGCTGGGTCAGTCCCAGATCCAGCCCCTTCCTGGGGGTATCTCCTCAGCTCCTGGGAAGTGCCCTTGGGGAGGCAGGCCTTGCTCCCCACTTCCTGCATCCTGGCAGGTGGAGCAGGGAGAAGGGGACTCCCCAGTCTGAACATCACTTTACAGCAGCAGCAGTTAGTCCCCAGGGAGGGGGAATTCATGCAGCCACTGGGGCAAGCCCTTTGGACAACCATGGGCTGAATGTCCACGTGTCTCTAGCCCCACTGTCAGCTGGCATGAACCTGAAATTCCTTCAAAACCTAGGTGCTGAGATTTGAGAATGGAAAGAGGAAATGGATTTGTGCAAAAGGCCCAGGCTGGAGAAGACAAAGAGTCTGTCACAGGGCTGCCAAGAGGAAGGTCTCACTGGGCTCAGCGTGGTAACTAACCTAACACTAGAAGCGCTTATCTGAAAGGAAGCCTGAGATAAAGTGACCCTCTAATGCCATTGACTTAAATCCATCCCACTTGAGACCACCTCAGGCTGAGCTGGCACATTGACACAGCTTTGTGTGTCATCAGATCAGCTGATATCAGACTGTATAGTCATACTGAAAATGTGTAAGCTCTGTATGAGACTGGCAAGTTATTAATCATCATCATTTATTTATGTAAGATTGCACTTTGGTTTTCCTCTGCTTTCTATCCATACCTGCTGCTCTCTGTAAAATTCCTGTTTAGTGAAGTGAAATTCATCCAATATACTTTAAAAATTAGAGTGCTACACTTTATATACTTACCTTGATGGGACAGTATGTCACTTGAGATGATTCAGTATTAAGTATTTATTACATGTG
>JAWWES010000001.1:86079435-86105771 GCA_035583135.1 Lophotriccus pileatus | reverse complement strand
AAGCATGGGTTTTGCATACGGAGACAGTAATGACTATCTAAACTGGCTCCAATCCTGAAATGTTTTCCTCATTTTTTACTCAGGTCAACGTACTGACTTCAGTGGGAGTCTGTATTCGCAAGGCCATTGGCCTCCAGCAGCATTACTGGGGTATTGATCAGAAGATAAAACCACTTTGCATGAAATTAAAATCAAGGTAAGTATTAGCACGTGTCAAACTCCTGCTTACAATTTACAGTTTCAAAATTAGGATTCTGGAGAGGGTTCAGCCTACAGCTTCTGTAACCAATAGGGAGCAGCAAGAAAACTTCTTCAGAGGAGCCCCAAAGGATGATGACCCCAAACAGCAGACCTCTTGCTTTGTTTCCCAAAATGTCCAAAATGTGAGAGAAACATGAGCATTTGCAGCATCTTTACACTGGTGCTACTGCCACCACTGCCTCTTGTGCCTACCTCCAGCCCCACTGAGCAGGGCAGCCCAGGAGAGGGAACAGATCACCAGCATCTCATCCTGAATCCTGTCTGGAGGGCAGAGTCTCCTGTGCTGTCAGCCCGTGAGACACCAAAGGGTGGTCTGCCCCATTGTTGGCCAATCCTGACCCCACAGCAGCCTGCAGAGGGCTTGCTCCCTGAGGGCTTACTGTGGAGGGGTGCAGGCACACTGGGGTAACAAGACACAACTTCACAATGAAACTGGGGACCATACTGGGGATAGCTGGTTGCAGTGTGATGAGCTGTTTCCTTTGGGAAACAGTCACTCGTGTTAGCTCTGCTTAGTCAGACAGGGTTATGGGGAACAGATCTTAGAATTTAGAGAGACTAGAGCTGCTTTAGTTAGCTGCTCCCTCTGCTTCTCTAAGAGTGCTTCCTCACTCAGCTCTGGTTGTGAGGGGATGGTGAGTACAGACTGTCTTCTCCTTTCAGCACTGCCTGCTAATTAATCCTACTGATTAACACTTCCAGAGCGTGTAACACCCCATGCTCCATATTCAGAGCACATAGGCAAACTGGTCAGAGAAATGCAAATGGATAAATTATACTAAAGACGGTAAATTTATATGAGTGCCTATTTTGTCACCTAGAAAGAAATCAAAGCCTCCATTCAGGCTGTATTAGTGGAGATGCAGCCATCAGCTTCTACCAGCTCGTTTGATTCACTTTCTGCACTGCTGGGGGCTGCCACTGGTAGCACAGCAGCTCTCCACAGCTCCCACAGTTTTACACAGAGGTTTGAAAACCAGACTAAGGAAAAGAGTCCATCAGATTTTTATTAGATAGTTTCAGAATAGAGGATACTTCCAGCAGATCTGTAGCTTCGAAAAGCTAATGTACATGAAACGGCGAATGTTGGAAGAATTACTTGAGATTTGGGAGATTCTGTGGATTATGAAGAAGGAGGCTGTTTATGAAGGGAAAAAAATCTGAAAATTGACCTCCTCCTCCATTATGACTAAAATCTTGGTTTAGCCTACTAAATGAGAGGGAAATACGATTGAATAAACCAGATCCAAAGTATGCTGAAGATAATCAACATTTTTAAATGCTGATGCTTTGTATTATATTGTGTGACTACTAATCTGGTTTAAAAATAGATAACATTTGCTTTTTTTAGCAAGTGCACAAAACCCAGTCACATTTTGACCCAATTGCTGTGGAAGCATTTGTGACTGTTAGCTTTCTTTTACCTAGTTGTTCTTCAAGAAAAAGTGCCTTTTGGAGTAAATTATTTGGGCCATCAGCTACACCTATCTACACTTATTCAAACCTTGTGTGATTGTTCTTTGCTTGGATTTATATTTGAACATATGCACATCCTCCTTTGCTCTGCCTTGAGCAGCTAAAAAGAAAAGATATGTTATTACTGTCATTTAAAAAAAAAAGTACATGCAATTATTAAACTTTGAGATGTCCTTTTTTTTCCTCAGCAATATTGACATTTGTGACTCCATTATGTTAGGAGTCATGATACAGGAGTTTTTATAGTCTTTTCTGTTCCACCCAGAGTTCTCCAGGGAGTGCAGGAGGGAGGTGCTGGATGAGCAAAGCTGAGCCAGGTGATGTGGTGCATCAGCTCATGAGACCCCTTTCTGCTTTGTGGGGCCAGGGCCATTCCTCACAGTCACGCACTGAAGACTCTTCCTCACAGGGGCAGAGCAAGAGAGCCCTATTTTAAACCACTGCCCTAATATATAAGGGAGAAGCATTTCAACTGACCACTGCTGGTGGATGTCCATGCATCAGGAAGGCCAGAGTGCACATTCCTCTCACTCAGTAGAAAACAGACCAAATAGACTAGATCAGCAGGGTCAGAAATCTCCTCTGCCCTCTGCGAAGGTACGTTTCTAAGGGACCTAACTGCTGGTGCAATTTAAAAAATAAACTCCTGGCTTTGCAAGGCTGAACTTTACTACTGCAACTGGATGCTGGGTGAATATGATGTATCTTCTGCTTGTGCAAACAGAGTGAAGTCAGTTGTCTGTGGATGTACTTTGCTGAAACCAACTTCAAAAACGGAGGTGCTTTCTGTTCTGAGTTTTCTGCTCAATGTGGAAAATTGAGTCCTACACAGTCCACTGAGGAGCAGGGCTGCTGAACAGATTGCTTCCCTGCATTTGTCTGAAGAGAAACTGGGGTGAATGCTTTGTTCTTCTATTCAGAATATTGCAAATTTCAAGGAAGGGAATCTTCCCTCTGGCCCCAAAACCAGGATATTATAGTAACTGTCTGGCAAGTGCATGAAGAGCTGCAGTAAATCTTACCATTGTGTTTCTGCAGAAAGCCAATGACTTTTTCCAGCACAGTGGTTTTGTCCATTTTGCGGGTGTTGCCTGGAAGCATGGAGCTGAGCTCTTTGATGAGAACATTGAACTGATCGCGCCTCTTCTTCTCGGACTTGTTACGTGAAGCCCTGTAGACAGGGAAGAAGAAAAAGAAAGGATGAGCAGACCAAGAGGAAAAATGATCATGTACCTGCTCTTTGTAATGCAAACACAAAGAAATTAGCTTGCTGCATGCCTCAGCATGTGAAGACTGACACTGGATTCCAGCAAAACTGCAGAGGCAAGTAGGAAACAACAGTTCCCACCTGCTGTTCTTGTCTTTGAGCCACTTTTGGTATCCATTCGGGACATGGAGGCTCTGCTTGCCCTTCTGTGCTGTCTCGGGACACTCTGGTTGAGCTTGTCAGATTAGCACTGAGCCTGTAATTGAAGGAGCTCTGCCCATCTCCTAGATTATGTAGGATCTTGAAAGTTCATGCAGCCTCTGAAGAGGCACTCAGAATGAGAAGAAATAGGAATACTGTAACAACAATAAAACTGCCCATAAAGAAGACTGGGGACTGGATCATAGCCATTTGTGCAGTCTTAACCAAAGAGAGGGACCCCAGTCCTGTAGTCGTTGCACTGGAGTTGGACTCACCTAGAGGGACCTCCCACTTCGGTCACAGATGCTCTGCCTACCTCCTGACAGAGGCTGACAGAGAAGAATCAGGTCATTGTCTTCCAGTCATTAAGATCAGGGACCTGAATAGAAGTCCCTGCAGCTCCCATCTAGTCCATATGCCACCTCATTCATTCTCCTTTCCAAGGTCACATGGGCAAGCAGGAGAGAGGGCATCAGCATGGCTCATCCCAGCAAGGACCAGAGCTGAGGCTCAGATGTCTGAGCCTGGGGTCTCAGAAGTGCCAGAAGTGCTTGCCTTGAATCTCTGTATGCCACTAGGAAAATCACTTAATGTCATGGTGGTCTGAGTCTTTAGGTGTAAAAGAAAGACTCTACAGCTTTCTTCACCAGTCTTGTCTGTTTAGCTCACAGACTCCTCAAAGAGAGCTTGCTTCTATTGCTGCATTTGAAGAGCTTACAGAAAAAAAAAAATCTGATTTCATTTGGGGTGTTTTGGCACCATCATGATACTGTCATTAAGGCTGTTGATAATCTTTTCAGCATGCACACTTAGGGGATTTTTTTAATTTCATGTCACTCTATACACAAGCGTTTTCTGAATTGTTCCCATGAATACCATAACAGTTTGATTTGGAGGTTATCACCTGGACTTCTCTGGCCATGTGAAAACAGAAATAAATATAACCCAGAAGGTTTGTTTGTTTTTCTGAAAGGTCCTCAAGCAGACAAGATTTACCTTGTCAATTATGTAAAGATCTAAAAATCTGGTTACATGTAAACAGGACAGAAAAGCCAAGAGGCTGGTTCTCTGAATTTTTCGGTCCCAGCTAACTCTGCTGTGCCTCATAAGCAGCTCTGGATGCACACTGCTGAAAATGAGAGCAGAATTTAGTCCAGCATCTACATCCCCTCCAAGGAACGGGATGGCAATAAACATTTTCTGCAGAGAAATCACTACAGAGGCTTCTGGATGTTAGTACTGACAGAAGGGTAATTTTTGTTTGTCTTGCTCTCAACCCTGAACACACTTGGAGATACACTGGATAGAAGCCAATGCTTGATTATTTTACAGCTTTGAACACAAGAGATTGGGTGGATACTGCCTGACTGATTTCAGCCTGTTCTTATTACAGTGCAAAAGGCTGTCAGAACAAGATGTGAAAAGCTCTAGTCTTATCCTATTTCTCTACAGTTCAAGGGGACGTTAAGGATATCAACATTTTACTTCCTCATAATTCAATCCCCAGTTCATTTTAAGCTTAAAGAGTCCAGATTTCCCTGAAAATAAAATAAACCACCAACTGTCGATAGGGAAAGTGTTGCTTTAAATAAATAAAAAAAAAAGCCTTGACAAATATAAATTATCTATTTTTAAGACTTGACATTTTATTCACAAAGGAAATATAAAAACTTCTCTAGTGGAAATAACTCTACCAAGATCTGAATCGATGATTACAGTAAAATTTCGAAAAGGAAAAAAAAATATAAAAATTGGGGAAAAAAATAATAAAAACTATCCCTGCACAGTTGAAAACATTTTGTTTAGTATAGTTATAAATGTATTAAATAAGACCATTTTCATCACTTCCCTTTGAAGATTATTTCCTAGACTTGCTTACTTCACTGCTAGGGCATACAATTACAGTAAGCCAAACAACCTCTGTCTTAATTCCATACTATTTGTCCCAGTTTTCCTTCCTCCTTGCTACTCCAAAAAGATTACAGCATATTCAAGAGGAAGAAGGAGCCAGAGTACGAATAAAATCAGGACTTTCAGTAATACAGCTAAAGGCAATACAGGACAGCCTGAATTCAGAATGATCAAAATCACTAATTTAACATGTGTTATCAACAGCCATTTTTGTTCTCTTACGTATCTGCTACTTGATCTCTTAAAGAGAGACTGATACTGACTGACTAGGAGCCACTACATTTTGCTGATTTAAAATGAAATGTGACTGTACATTAAATTTTGTATTTCTTTTTACTGTCCAATGTAGTATGTTATATACGCATTAATGCAAGTAACTGTACCACATACCTTCATTCAGATTCTTAAATTTACTTTTTATTTCAGTGGAAAATGGCAGGTGGTAGTCTTCATGATTAAGCACTTTCTCATGGTTCACTTCAAGCTGCTTTTGGTTGGAATTTGGAATTCAACTGAATTGCAAAAAAAGTATTTAAAATTATTTACTATTAAAGCAAACCGAAAGAAAAGCAAATAGAGAAAAAAAGTGCACAAAGCACGCTTTTTGTTTAGAATTAATAAATCCATAAAATAAAATAAACCTCATCTAGCATCAAAGAACTGAAAATGAAATTATGATTTCTGATCTCCAGAAGCTCAGAAGACCTCACACAGGTCTTCAATGCTCCCAAGTGTGGTGCCATCACACCCACATTTTAATTTTCAGGTCTTTGGAGTGGAGCTCTGCCTTAGGGAGTCAGATGATGCAGAATGGGGCTCAATTTAACCAGTGTCCTAAAGGAAGAGCTATATATCTTGGCCAAATACTAAACAGTTGGCACAAGGGTGGGAGTGCAAGTGCCTCTTCTCAGGAGAGGATGGATCCTCTTTTCATGTCTGTATAACACAAACCGTATGTGCTTAATACATTGCAGCAGATATAAATGGTGTGTCTGTGTATTTCTAACCTGAGAAACCCGGCTCCTGGCTTAAGTCCACCCCCATAAACGCAGATCGAGAAATTTCCAGTCTCACCTACTTTTAACTGAGAAAATGAAAGGAGAGAACAATTTTCTTGGCTTTTTTTTTATCCTCTCTCATGTTTCTCAGCACTGAGATACCCAGCCCTTATACCGAATAGAAGAAGACAAAGAAAGCATTTCTCCTATGGCATGGGACAGGTGGGAGTCCTCAGTTTTCAACACACGGCAGCAAAATACTCATCAAATGGCTTCTCCAGAGTTTGACTTTCTTTAAAGCTTTGGAAGAAAACCTGTAGCTTTTAAATGAATCTGAATGGTTTTAGTATAATGTATTAACTTTAGACCTTCAGGAAGCCTCTCATGATTTCAAACTTGATTTCAAATCTAGCTTTATTTCTAAAAAGCTAAGTGTACTTAAATTGCAATTTGAAGAAGCAATTTCTTCATTTTCAAAGTTATAATTATTTTACGCACCCTGATAAGGCCTGCCTCAAGGTATGACAAAATTTCCCTCTGGAAACAAACAGCATAAAAACTATACCAGATGGTGATGACAATCACTGATAGTGAGGATATGTGTTATCCTACTTTTTTTTCATATATTCATTCGTTTAATGCATTTTTTTTATTAAACAATTATCAAACAAATATCTTGAAGATAGTCAGGCCTTAAACAGGTGAAGTGGTGCTGCAAGGTGGGCTCCCTTCTGCACCCTCTCCGAATGGGAGCAAAGGGAACAGCTGAGCTTGGCTGCAGCCCGTGCTGACCTATATTGGTGAGAAAAAGCTGCAGGGAGGGAAAGAAGCGGAGAAGGAATCAAAAGAGATGAAACTGGATCAACTGCTTGTGCCTGGACTGGAAATACTCTCATTACAGGGAACCAAGGGGAAAAATGTGGGCAACCCACGGCCCTCTCTAAAGTAATTAAACTGCAGGCTGCAGCATTGATAACCTCGAATGCTTCCAAACCGCTTTTCTGCTGATGCCGGTCAGCTCTGACAGTTATTAAGAGTTTTACTGCCACAGGTCTTTTGCCTTGAAACACCCCTTTTCTCTCCCCATAAAGGGTTTACAACGAATTCCCGCCAACCAGGACTCAACTCAGTGCAGGATATGTGTGAATATAGGTTTGTGCCAGTTTAGGGCTGCCTTTTCATGGTCTTTCTCTGCTCTGAAGGTAACTTCTGGGTGTTTTCATTACTGTGAGATAGGCACTGATGAATAAAGGACCATCCTAACAGGGGGAAAAAAACCCCACTCTTTCAGTTCTTTTTCTTTTGCAAAATGTATTAAAAAAAAAAAACCCACATATTTTTGTACACTTGGAAAGCTCAGATGATGTGTTATAGAGGCAGGAGTACGTTGCTGGTGCTTCAGTTCTGATGTTCTGCAGTAATGTGAAGAAAACGATCAATGCCTTGGCTTTTTTAAATTTTCCACAGGAAACACTGCTACATTATTTTCTTCATACAGGGCAGCCAAGAGTAGGAGTCTGTGAGATGGCAGCTTTTCAAGTTGTGCTTGACTGTATTTTACTCTCTCTCTGATTAATTGATTATGGATTAAACAGCTTCTGCAGCAACAAATAGTGTAAAGCTCATCACGGAGAATCATAAAAGAAAAGGTGCTCACCTCTTTGCTCTGTCTTTCTCATCTTCATCCATTAGATTGTCTAAGCAGTTTTTTCTGTTGAAGGAATGTGAGAATCATTATGAATTGTCATTTCGTTAGCTCTTACTTGCAGGTTAATCTCACAGTCGCTCTATTTCATTTTAATAACAGAGTGATGATATCCAGGTCAGATAAATGTGTCAGCAGTGCTTTATGCCACAGTCCCTGATTTTAGGAAACATCCATTGTGGGTAGTGTTATTCCCGAGCATTACGCTAGCCTTAGGGGCTTTAGTCAGGGATCAAGGCTCCCAGGCACCACACAGTGCATCAGCACACTACAAAAACAGCCACTTCTTTGGGATTTTTTCATATGGAGGTTACCCTCTGCAAACGTGTAGGCTGAATGAACCCTGGGGTCTGTCCAAATTGAAAAGGCATTTTCAGTGCTCGCATATTTCCCCAAAAAACAATCTCCAGTGTGTCAGCATCACTGATGCCTTTGACTTCCCAGGCAGATCTTCCTACTGGGAGGCTCTTTGTCCTCCTCTGTGGGCCCTTTCCCAAAGCCAAAGAGGACGGTAGTAACTCAGCTGAATTAGACCCAAAATTCTAAGTCTCCTCACAAATCCCACTCCGTAAGCCACAGTGTGAAAAAGCCCTCTTGTAGTCCAGTCAGACTGCCTGCCCAGCAGCGTCCTCTCCATCACTCTTTTTGCTGATCTTCACCAAAATCTGGTGATCTGCGGTCAGTTTTGTAGTCCAATTGCTCCACAAGTGTGAGCTGTAAAGAGAAAGTACTCTGGGCACAAGGTAGGTCCATAAAGCCACAGAGTAAAAAATGGTAAATTAAGTAAATTTCTATAGGCAAACCAAAGGGAAAAATGTAGGAGTGGTCCTGCTGAAGGCCAAGTGCTCAGAAACACTTTTCACCAGTTCACTGCCCACTCTCCTTTGCTCCATGGCCCTGTAAAAAAAGCGATGCTTCAGCTGTAACCACTTCAGGCTGAGAAAGAAGCCCTACGCTGCTGCAGCCTCTCAGGGCACCCATGTTGGGTACAAAAGCCACATGGTGCTGCATCCCACAAAAATAGTTCCTGTAACTGCAACAAAATGCTGGTACAAACCCTGGATGTTGTCAAAGCGTCATTTTCAAAGCAGCAGTGTAATGACAGGTAATGATAATGCTCCTTTTCAGCAATCAATGTTTCTCATTTAATGAGTCCTCAACATGTAAGACATGAATAAAATCGGAGGGGGGAGGAGGGAAGTTAATTGCTAGGCTTTATTTAAGCCCATGTTATTTTCCACATATGAGTCACAGATAAATTTGCCTGTTTAAAGAACATTTTATGAAAAAACAGGAGTGAAAACTTATTGATAGTAAGAACAGTGGATAAATTCCTTCCTTCTGCAACTAGCTCTCTTACAGCAATATTCTCCCTGGTTGGTACACAAGAGTTAGCTAAGAAAACAAAACTACCCTGTAACTTTTTATCAAACGAGTTATGAGGAATTAAAGCTGGGGGTCACTGACTGGAGTATAAAGCTACTGCTTCATGACATTCAGCTCACTGATGGACAAGCATAAGGAGGAAATATGAAGGCCCAAGGATTGGGTTTTTTAGAAATAACTGGCAAATTTAAGTTGCTGAATTCTATTATATGAACAAAATAACATATAATACCATGTAGGTTTTAGACTTTTTATTTAATTTTTAAAAATTTATTTGAACTTGCAAAACAGCCCAGTCAGCCATATCATAATCCATATTTTGGAACAGGAAAATTTATAGGCCCAGCTAAATTTTATTTATCACTATTTAACAAATACTTCAGGTGCTTATTTGTTCAGTTCTGTAACAACTACTATCCCAACAAGTGTGTTTTCAACTAATTCAGGATAAAACGTAGAGAGACTATTCAGTGGGTTTTGTTGTTATTTGATCACTTATTGCAACCAAAATGTTCACATACACTATTCAAGAATACAGAAGGCATCATTAATATGGCAAGGCTTAGCATTTAGGATTTTGCAGTCTTTCACTGCTAAACCTTCGCTCAAAATCACAGAATGTTAAGGTCCCTTCTTTAAAGGAAGGGATCTTAAAGATCCCCTAGTTCCAACAGGGTGGAGGGGTACATCTCCCACTAGACCAGGTTGCTCAAGGCCTTACCAATCTGGCCTTGAACACTGCCAGGGCTGGGGCATCCACAACCTCCCTGGGCAACCTGTTTCAGTGCCTCACCACCCTCACAGCACAGCACAAAATACCCTATAGCATGCACCCCGTTGAATCTAGGGTATTACAAGCAAAATGGGCCAGTGCCAGCAAAAGGAGTTGCTTTCCCTGAATCCCTAAAGGTCTTCCTCTGCTACACTGAAG
Source organism: Lophotriccus pileatus (assembly GCA_035583135.1). NCBI lineage: Eukaryota > Metazoa > Chordata > Aves > Passeriformes > Tyrannidae > Lophotriccus > Lophotriccus pileatus. The sequence continues at coordinate 86,095,695 of JAWWES010000001.1, read as the reverse complement.
CCTCCTCTGGTTTCCCAACAGAAAGCAGAAATATGGGGACAAGAGCTCTGAGTGGCTGTGAGGCAGGATGGGAGTGGGTGAGGCAGTCAGCACCAGTGTTACTCAGCCTCGGCTGTTCAGGAGAAGCACAACATACCTAATGGAAAGGGGCTTCCTACAGCTGTACCCTGTAAGCCATCAAGAAATTACACTGCCAGGAAGCCTCTACTCTTACGAGAGAGCAACAGATCTAAGTGGTCTGTTCTGCCAAGGATTTGGCTGGATCTGTAAAGCAACTCATGGCCAGCTTCCATTAAACAAGGTTTCTCACTGACTGACACAAAATTCTGGACCTGCTGTGCTGTTGCTAGTGTGAGACAATTTCTAATTGTCATTTTGCTTCTGTTTGCTCACATGGCAAAATTTCCAGAGCGTCATAAGCACCGCTAACAGGGTTTGTCAGTACATATGTACCATATGAGATTAAAACTGTTCTCAATACAATAGATATATCAGAGCATACTAGTGCTGCAAACTGATATTGCCATCCCTCTCCTGAGCCCCACCAGATGCTGGCTTACACCTTGATGGAGAAACCCATGGCACAGAGCTTAAATATGTGTTCAGTTCAACCTGCTTGCTTTATGTTATCCTCCTAGTCCCTCAGCTGGGAAGGTCCCCAATTGCAAACCAGAAATCTGCTGTCTCATCCCTGTCAGTGCCTGGTTTAGGAGGAAATTCCAGCTCACTGCAATGATGGAGGCAGGCAGTAAACACCATGGCTCTTTGCCATAGCTCCCCTTCAGAGAGGTGACCAAAAAAAAACAAGTGGCCCAAGGATTTCTCAAAATTTGAAGAATACTTTCATGCTAATAAAGACAATTTGGAAACAATGGGTAACAACATCACATGATGCAACTCCTGCTGACAGAGTATTTAACAGTGACAGCTATATTGGAGCTTCATTATATCATCATTATTGTCAAGTGGAGATGATAGCTCAAAAAGATGGAAACCACCTGGAAAAAGGAGGAGAAAGCTCACATACTCCCATCAGGGGGGTACTCAGACAAACACACAGAAAGATGCATACCCACAAGTGGGGAAGAGTGGCATTCTGGAAACAAAAGACTGGCTAAAACTGTCAACCATGTACCCCTAGCTTAGTTATCAGATGGAGAATTGTAGCACAAACATCCCCACCACATTCATTCATACAATGAACAGCTCCTTGGTAAAGAAGTAGTTCAGGTAAAGCACCTGCTTGCATCAGAAGGTTGCACATGTTTATTTTGATACAGTCTATTCCCAGTGGACACAGGGCTTGCACTATAAAATTTCATCTAGCATTGATCACCTTATCCTGTGCTAGAAATATTTATTTTAGTGAGCTAAACACTCTTCTGTGCTAGTGAGGTTGGTTTCTTTCCTTTCTGTTCTACTGCTCATAAAGATATTCTATACACACTCAAATGTAAGTAATCAGCTGTTGATTTCCCACTAACTTGCCACAAGGCCAGCTATATATATATTTAATAGTTCCTACAAATCAGCCTGATATTTAACAAGAATTTTTAATCATAGTTGTTTAATTCTGCTGAATTAAATCAGAGATGTAAATTCCTGGGATGTGCCTGGGGAAGCCTGGTGAGAAATCACAGTGCTTGTGCTCTTCTGGTCCTTATGTCAGGCAGCCTAAACAAAAAAAATGGGCTTTTTCTTCTGTTCCCTCTCTGGCATGGTGGGGTGTTTGCCTCCTTCACACCACAAGCCTGCTGTAGTATTCAACCACTTGTGCTGTACAGGGTATGCTCAGCCCTGGGGAGAGGGGGGCTTCCCACCATACCCTGCTGCTGCTTCCCACCCAGTACAGATATACCTGAGCTTTAGACCTCAGACCTCCCCCTTACACGACTTAGGGTGCTGGTACAATACAGCCATCCTAAGTGAAGACGATAATACTGCTCTTGGAGAACAATCCTCTCAAAGACAGAGGATGGGCAAGGGTTGTATGGAAAACCGGGATGAAAAACTGGGATGAAACACCTTGAATTATCTTCTGACCTTCACAACAAGTGTTACCCTTGTGAAAGCTGAAGGAAAAGAGTGTAGGGTAGACACGCTCCCATACCTTCCAGACACATTGGTCAGTCTCCAGAGCGCTGCCTCAACAGGGAGCTAACTCCTGTCACCTCTGCAAAGGGGAGAACGAGGCCAGCAAAAAGCTCAGCATTATACACACGGGTATGTTTGATGGGGTTCAGGAGTTAAAGGCCAGATGAAGCCATGCATGGCATCCTGTGCATAGTGAATAGCTTCCAAGACATAGTAAGAAGTCACCAAAAGGGAATACAGGCTCTGGACATGAGCCAAAGGCACAGTTTCTGGACACACACTAGCATAGGGGACAGTGTGGCTTGGTTGCTGTGCTGGCCCCACTGCCAGCTCCTCTGCCCAGGCATGATGAACAGGGTCTGATGGGCTCTGTGGTTGGTCAGTGGTGGTGTCCCATGGGTGTTCCGTGCTGGGAAGCACCTCTGTGGCTAGCAGCTCTGCCCGCTTCATCTCATTTCTCTGAAATGAACCACACTAGCAAGTAAAGTATTGCCCTTCTAAGCCTTGCTGGGAGGCAAAGAGAAAGATTAGCAAATGAGAAGCAGCAGAAAAGGTCATATGGTGACAGTCAGGAAGTGACTAGCTGACCATTTTAAATGCCTTGTTCCAAGTTTTTGTGATGTGGATGAAGCACTTGGATATCCCACCATGAAGGCTATAGCATGAACACATAGCAGAAGAATGTGTATAAACACAAATCAGAATAAATCAACAGATCCATAGACATATCAAACTGAACTGCACCCCTCCATTCTTTTTTTTTCAGATCTAAATCTACCAACTGTTACAAGACCATGCTGGAGTCCATAGTACACTGCATTCCCACCCATATCAATAAAATTGATTTATCAAAATGTAAACAGAGTAGCCTCAAGAAAACTTCACAAAAGATAGTGAAAAATCACTTTCCTGATAATAAACATTGTTATTTCAGAAAGTTACATGACTTTTCAGTGGGGAAATGGCAGTCTGAAGTTATCACGGGTCATGCAATGCTGAGATTATTATGGGAATTACTGGGTTTAGGAATAAAGGAAAAATCCAGTAGCATCTTAAGTGTCCAGCTTTAGAGTTAGTCCACCTTTAGACGTACCTATTCGGGCCTGACAGTGTGTAGTATAGTCTTCCTGCATTTAGTAGGTTACTACATTTTGTTTACACTAAGGAAGAGGGTTTTTGGAGACTTCCCAAAAAGAAAAGAAGAAAACTTTTTGCGAAAATACTGGACTTCGTGAACCTCATGGACTGGTCCATGTTTTACACATATGTGTACAATGAATCTTTAGATGTCAACTGGCTTAAAGCAAAACAGCCATTAAAAATAATCCACATGCAGACAATGAAAATAATGGAATTTGACATAAATTAATGCTCCATTCTTCTAAACTGGGGATGACAGGAAGATGCTCACAGGTAATGGAGCTGAGTAGTATGAGACTATGATGAACAGAAGTACAGGCTCAGAGCATATTCTGGTTTTATTCTTTACAGCATTTCTGTTTAATGGGAAGAAGTACTATTTTCTGCATGTCAGAAACCTTGCACCTATGGCCTGTGCTATTAGACAGCTTCCACCCTCAGCTTCCCCCTGCTGTTGGCTGAATTTTGGGGTGTGCAGAATGCAATCCCTCTGTAGAAGTGGTGTAGTTCACACCAGTTTTAAGTCAGGAGTGAGATGGCTCGATGCTGGAGAGAGACCAGGCTAAGTGAGAGGCCTCTTTTTATCTCTTGTGTGAGCAACATGTAAAGTTTGTGCAGGGCTTGGGATCTCTGATGAAGATCAGTATATGAATGCTCTTTATCTTCCTTATTGCTATTATTACTACCGAATGACTAAAGCCATTCAGACTTCAGTGAACAGGTTAAGTGAATTCCCGAGTTCAACCGCTGCTCTGCTCTCCCCCTGCACGGCTGGAAACAGAAAGGCAAACAAATTAAACTAACATTAATCAGCAAAGACTGCCATCTGTATAACTCAGAGCCCTTTTCCGCGTGCCCGTCCCCTTCCAGCAATGCTAAACAGGATTAGCCTTCCGTGGGCGGATGGGGAAAGTAGGTCAGTTTGGTAACATCTCTGCCTGTGATGAACAGAGGAGGATGTGACTGCAGTGGTCTGCTGGCAGCCCTCTCGCCTTCTGCATGAGCCATGGAGACGAAGCATCTGGGCTTGTCATGGGGCACACAAGGTGGCTCAAGCCCCTGCGTCCCTGCATGACAGCACCTGACATTTGTCAACGAAACTGAGGCACAGGGCAGCTAAATGCTTAGTTATTACTAATTTGTGCACAGCCAAACATTTGTCAAAGCTTTTGCATAAGCAAAGTGGCAGGGGATGGTAAATCACCCGGCGGAGGTATTGTCTTTCTGTATTGACTGTACAGGGTACGTAGAGATGGTGGCAGGAAAGCCAAAGCTCACCTAAAGTTGACACCTGCAAGGCATGTCAAGGGCAACAAGAGGAGCTTCTGCTGCTACATCAGTAGGAAAAGGTTGAACAAGGACAATGTGGAACTGCTGCACTACTGGGGGTGTGTGGGGAGGTAAATTAGTGATAGAAAACCAGAGAAGGCTGATGCCTTCTTTGCTGCAGTCTTCACCAGCAAGGTCTCCCAGAGCTTTGTGTTGGGAGGCAGGGGCAGAGAGGAGCAGAAGCAGCAGCAACAGGTGAGGATCAGCTCAGGGAACTTGAGGAAACTTGAGGGAAGTTGACCCATACAAGTCAATGGGGATTGACTACCTGCCTCCTTGGGTGCTGGGAGACTTGCTGGTGTCCTTGCTAGGCTGATCTCTCTCATGTTTGAGAGGCTGTGGAAATGGGGGAGGTCCCTAATGTCTGGAGAAAGGAAAATGTTGTCCTTCAAAAAAAAACAACAAAAGGTCACAAGGCCAAAAGGCTTTCAAGACCTGACTTGGCAAAACCCTGAGCAGCCTGGTCTAACCTCAAAGCTGGCCCTGCTTTGAGCAGGAGGTTGGTCTGGAAACCTCTGAGGTCCTTTCCAACCTGAACTATACTGTGATTCTGGATCTACTGAGTTTGCTACCCCTGGGAAAATCCTAAACAAACAAGTGCCCCTGAATTACTTCCAAAATGATATATGTTCTTGAAATCTATTTTGTTACGCTTTTCGTCTCTATGCTAGAAATACGTTGAGCACTGTCTTCCCTACACTGACATCCCTCCTACTTTATAAACTTGCTCTCTAGGAAAAAAGAATGTGAGACACACATCTTAATATTGTCTGGATGTCAGGTGTTTGTCAAGCCACTTTTAGATACTGATTTTAAAAAATATTCACTTCACTTCATGATAGCATTAACAAAAAAAAAAAAGGAAGAAAAATGCTTCTCATGAGAACAGCCCTTGACTGTTAAACCTGTTTTTCTTCTCTCTCTACTTCTCATGTTCCTAATCTGTTTTAGGTATTTATAAAACTTTAATCCTCATAGTATCAGAAGTCCTGAATCTACAAAGACTTTAACATGTGCTTAACTCTATGCTGCTATAAAAAGTCCCTCATGTATGTGTATCTTTGCAAAATCCAGGTCTAAATGTGGAGGTAGAGCTCCATAGATTATTTTGCAATTATTAGCTCTGAAATCTTCCCTTGAAAAGGGTCTCAGTTATAAAGGATTCTCAGTTGTAAGAATCTGTTAATGTGTTTCTGCAAATATTTAAATAAGTAGAATAATATAACATCTGACCTACGACCTTCTGATGGTCAAATGTTCAGCTGATACAGGAAAACTGGCAGAATATGCAAGTATAATACTATAAAGATTTATTTGTCAAAAACACAGGATTGTTATTTTGTTTGGCATGAACTACCTGGGAATCATCAACGCAAGCAGAAAATCAGTCTTTTTCAATGGGACTGTTGTCAGTTATTCTCTTTGTTTTCTGGCAGCAATAGTCTTCACAAGATCATTTTAATTCTTTCCACGCAATTAAACAGGCTGTGGTGGCCCTGGAATGTAAAGTAAGATGTCCAGGAGCTGACATAGGCTGGTTTCATTCCTCCCACTTGTTTGTTTGTTAAGTGTTTATGGATGGCTCTCAAATAACCAAATTACTCTTCTTTTAAAAGCTCTGGGTCTGGGAGTAATTTTGCTAACAGCAGAAAACTTTGCTCCAGAAAGAAATTCTACATCTTTGACAGTATACTAGTCAATTAACTGTCAAAATTTTACGCCAGCTGTGATCATCTCCTCCATACATAAGATGCTGAAATAAGAGGCTACACATTTCTGTGAAGATTACAGCAGGAAAGCAGAAACTAAACATGAAGCCCAGTTTCCTTATAGTTTTAGGCTCCTATCCTGATGTGACTTCTCCCTCTCCATTAAACAGGACTTCAGGTGAAGGACTGTCCTTCCTCAGAGCCCTTGCCTTCTCCCTGACCTTGTGGGATTTGTTTTCCCCTTTAACCAGCAGGAACTGGAGTGCCAAGCTCCAAGGAGCAGATCACGACTTGAGACAGCCTGTGAGTGCTCTCCTTGGCCTTCCTCATCCTCATGACCATCACAGCTTGTGTGCTCAGCTACTCTGCCATTGATGGGGGCTGGAGGTGAGTCGTGGGAGAAAATGTCCCTGCAGATAGACTGCAAGAGGCAACAACTTCCCTGCCCTGTGCAAGAGGCAAAGCTGTGGCCTAAATCTGCTGCTGTACAGGAAAAAAAATCCCTCTACCGTATTACAGAAATAAATACAGATATCAACACCAATAATCCCATCACTTTTGTGTTAACAGCTTGATAACATATCTGCTTATAACTCACACACTGCACTAAATTTTCTGCTCTATAGTAACTATCATATCTCTGTCAGCAGAACTAAATATTTAATCATCTGGGGAGATGAATCATGAAAAGCTGTTTGGGGGAGATATTTTTAAATGGACAATTTGTTGTCATTTAATTTTGAGAACTTGCTGTTTCTCTCTTCTCAGAAGGGACCCTGCAAGCCTGTAACCATACAGACTATTGCTTGTATGGCTTTCTGTCTCCCTTGCAGGTAACACAGCCTATGGGGTTTTAAGGTCATTTCTGACCAGAGCAAGGCAGGAGACTGCAGTCAGATCAGGGTCTGCCCGGGCATCACTAAGGCTAAAGACATAGTAAGGTTAGAGACACTGAACCTGCCTGGTTGCATGACACTTTGGGGACAAATATTCTCCAGTTGCCGTCTCCTAGTTTTGTGTCTGAGTCCATGCCAGGAGTTCGGCGACAGCATCAGACCAGGGCTGCACCTGTATTCTGCACCATCTCAAATGTTCCTGCCCTTGAATCCCTCCTGCCTCAGAGTGAGCCATGCTCCAGCTGTGGTGCTGGCACATCCCCACCGATGTGCAAAGTATCACTGTTCTCAGCCCCTCCACGCTACCATGGTGGTTCCCATTTTTACAATGACAAAGTTCCTCCAGCGTGATGTAAAATTCAAATCAGGTTTTACAAAATGAATCTCTAAGGAAAAAGGATAATTATTAAAGAGCTTCGTTAGTGCTTTGCAATCTTAATTATGATAATTATATTTTTGTAGCTAATATAACTGAACTCCTACTTTTAAATCCCATTAATGAGCATTTTTAATCCTTCTCCTACTGGGCCAACAAAACCATAATGTTGAACTTTATATTTACACAGGGCACTATTTTTATTACAAATGACACACTGTTTACTTAGGGTTTCCATTCCCTTTTACTGCACTTTGAAGGTGCACCTTCTCCCAAGACACAGGAAATTAAGAAGAGCAAAGATGAATGCAGCAGCTTGGGCTCAATTTCCCTTCTTGGCAACCAGAGGGCACAGTCCCTGCACTAGGATGGCAGTTGCCTGTGGATATTGGCTGCCATCAGGGAAGTCAGTGACTGCTCCCCTGGAAGTACAGATTTAAAAGTTCTTTCCCTAAACAGCTCAAGGGCTTAGCTTCATCCATTCTGGGTCCCCATGATGACTTCAACAAGACCATGTGACCTTGGGAATGGGCAGAGGATGAGACCCACATGAAGCAGAGATTCGTCAGATGGAGGAGACCGGGTAGTTGTACAGGATGGCTCTGCCATACTAGAGCAGTCTGTGGGCGAGCAGCAGTCTGAGGGGTGGCAGGAGCCATGCTGTGGTGGCCAACAGTGGTTGATGGCTAGGGCCAGGGGAAAAGGTGGCAGCTGGGGGAAAAGGTCAAAAGAAATGCCTGAGTTTACAGACTATTAATCCCATCTGAGCAGGAAAAGGCACCTCCCCAAATGACTACGGGAAATCTTGAAAAGTACCAGCAAGTGCCACCAGTATAAATGGTGTTTTCTGAGTACAGTTTATAATCCCTGATAGAGTGGAATTTGCTGCTGTGCCCTATGTTATAAATCACCCACCACCACCCAGATGCAATGGCCTAGTGGAATTTTTTTTATGAGTCTGTTTGCAGCCAAATATTTTACAGTTACTAACAGAGAGAGGGAGAGTGAGTGAGAAAGTGAAGGAGAGAGCAAAGGATCAAAGAGGGAAGAGCATACAAATTCAGATATCTCAATAAAGAAATTAAAACAATAAAGCATATATTGAATATCATCTGCCCATTAATCTCCAGAGTAAATTCAGAAAACTAATTAAAAGCTTCTACACAGATAAATGATAAGCTTCTTTATTCAATGAGCTTAACACATGAACAAACAGAGGTTTGCGTTGATATCATCATTATTAGCAATTGCATTAAAGCAAATGATTTTTGCTGTGCTACTGGGAATACAGTGATTTGAAAAACAAAATGTTATGAGATGAAAGTTCAAACATTTACTGTACCGAGCCTATAGCATTTCCTTTTCTTTATTTTACGTAATGGTAACTGTTATGAGTCAGCACGACTGAAAAATAAGACACGGAGAAACAAACCCAAAATCAGTACCAAAGCAAGAAAAATCTCCACATAATCATTCTCCAGTCGAAGGCCAGCTTTAAGGGGCAATATCACTTTCCCGCATGGGAAATTCTCTAATTCGTCAGTTCTTACTGCACCTCGTGTCCCTTTTTCTGCTACTGGCTTCAACATTCTCAAGGGGTTTTGCCTGAATTTTATAGGGAGGTTTTTGCCTCCTCAACCGTAATTGATAGATGTTCTATTTTTGTGGTGAAACACTGCTGTCTTACATGATGTGTGTGGCGGTGCTGCATGGCGAGATTGCAAGGCAGCTAGCCTTGCTCTCCCTGGATCCTCTGGGTATAAACCCCAATCCAGCCATCCCTTTAGATAGCTGTGACTTGAAAAGGGGGATCCTGAAGAACACAAGCTGTATATTCAATTTAAATGCAGAGTCTGAAATAATTAATATCAATATACAGTTGGTCTGGAATCTGATTATTTCAAATCAATGAGAACTGATCTTGTTCCAGAATTCAGATATCCTCCTAAGGATGATACACAAGGAAATAAATTGAAAAACTCCATTTTTTAATCTGTAGTGCATTCTAGTGATCTGTCTCTGATTAGCATAAAGACAGCTTTAAGCTGATGAAATGGGGAAATGAGAGAACTAAAACTGCTTTTGTTTATATTTTTTATTCATACACCAACATCTTTCTATTTCATATTGTACATTAAACTCTCCCTATTGACTGAAATGAAGCAGAGGTTTTAAGAAGTCTCAGGCTAATGTCCTCTTGAACATGGGCTAAATGAAGGATACAGTCCACAGAGTGTGAAGTGCACTGAGATTTTAGCATATTCACTCAACTGCGGCATTTTAGAAACAGAGAAGTCATTAAAAGCCCCACAGCGAAAGATGAAATTATGCCTCTGCCAGATATTAACTTTGAAAAGGAATAGAGACAGTCTGAAAACCACAGTGAAATACTGATGTGCTGATTCACCCTGTGCTTATGTACTGCGCGAATTAGAACTGCAAAATAATCTCTCTTCTGTGCCAAATGATATTGGTAGGAAAGCACCTTTTGGTTGTGATGGGTGCTGCTTTCCATTCTGAATGTGCATTTTCCCTTTCCACTTGAAAGAAAATTTGCTGTCAGAATGTCAAGTTGACTTGCTATTTTATTTGCCATCTGTGTCAAATATTCATACACGCACACTAAGTGAGTGTCTGTGTCCCAAAGGGCATCAGTTGTGGTGCACTGTTACCTATCTTTCATAACTACCAGTGTAAAAACTAGGAGAGGAAGAAACCTGACATAATTCTAGACTTCAACTCATGCTGAATCACATTTTATTTCATGAGTGCCATGGCCATTACTGGAGCACCACATATGGAAAAACAGGACTTGAACTCTCAGTGCACCATGAATTTTGAAGTTAATCTAAAAAATTTGGATTAACCATCCTGCAGAAAGTAAGGTACTTTACATCCCATCTATTCTATAGCCAGTACTGTGCCTGCAGCTCTTTAAGTATTATCTCATCTGGCTGCAGAGAAGCAGCTAAGCATCAATGCACCTCACCGTGGGTCTGCTACTTTACATATTTACCCATTGTCACAAAAAAAACCCCACTTGTGTAGGGCAGCTCAGTTTAGGCGGGGGAAAGGAAAAAGAGAAAGAGGAAAGAAAGAGAAGCAATTGGCAGAGAGTTGAGACTGGAGTCGGGTCAGGTCCTCTGGCTCACAGCCTCATGTGAAGCAGCTGGGAGAGGTAAATTGCAGGGGCTATGGGTTGAGACGAGGAGAAAAGGGAAAGCCTCATGCCCTATTTCTAACATCCACACAAAAAGAGGGATCCCAAACGCAGTTTTGGGGACCGCAGGAAAAATTCTGTTGTCACAGGATGGATTGGGGTATTCGGTTGCAGAAAGGCTATTGCCGCTCCTTGTTCAGTGGGTTTAAAGCAATCTCAAGGGTGGCTACAGAAACTAGCAAATTTACTGTCCACAGAAAAGACATTAATTTATAGAAACTGTGCCAAAGTAGTATAAAATTTGATGTCATGGCACTTCACTTTGAAAAATTTATACCTTATCCTACTGCCACACTATTTTGGGGGCATTCGCATCCAGGGCTTTTTGCCTTTAAACAGAAAAATATTAGGTTCCCTGTGCGTGATTTTTTTTTTCCCCTCATCCTACCCCCTTTAGATACTTCAAAAGGCAAGATCCTGAGAAAACTATTCTGCTTGTTCCTATTGTTTCCTTCTTGAAGTGAAAAAAGTACATAATGTTAAATCGGAACACCAAGACTTTGTGAATGTGTAAACTTCAGAACTCTAAACCTTTCAGCCTGTGCCAATGTAAAACACCTAAAGAGCAGAGAGTTAAGTACACTTTATCCTCTCTGACCATGATTGAACATGTTCCAGTCCTAAAATCTGCAGCAGGGAGTTGCTCAAATCCCCCACAGCAGAGTAGGGCTTTTTCAAATGGGCATGAGAAAAAAAGGGAGATCCTCATCCAAATCTCAGCCCCAGCCCTTTAGCTCTCTCTTTGAAAATTATCACCTTGCTGTTTCTAACCACCTCACTCTCAAGGACACGGGGTAGGAAAAAATAAAACCTACCTTTCCTAATAGAAATGCTCCATATTACCTAAAAAAATTATTACCTGGGAAAAAGGCACAGAAAATTCAAAAAGCACTTTTGCAGCACACAGTGGGGTCTATGTCACCCACCCCTTTCAATGTTGCTCCATTAATGTCCAACTGACCTGTTTTTTTTTTGAAAAAAGCTATCTTGGTCCAACTTCTGGAAGCTGATAAGGCTAAGACGTACATTCTGGGGACCCAGTTACAGGCTTTCTGTCCCTTGGGCAGCAATAGCCTCTCCCTGTCCCGTTTCCCCCTCTGTCCATGGCACTCTGGGCCAGGACCTTCTCCTCTCAAGTGAAACCACCCTGGGGATTACGGCACTCTGCTGCCTTCCTCCCGCATCCCACTCCCCTCTGCTGTACTGGATCCAGTGCCTGAGTCAGAGACTCTGCATTGCCTTAATGTCCTGTGTGCTGGAGTTGGATATCTGGAAGCATGTGAGTGCTGCTACAACGGGTAAAGCCTAATGTACGTGTTGGCCATGAGGAACTGGCATCTGACTGCCACTGCTTGGGTTTAAGCTATTGTTAGTCGTGGGAAGCTAGAACTGAAAGGCATTAAAAAGCTGGCATTCCTTAGATTTGCTCTTATCTCTTTATCACTCAGAAATATTTTACAGGAATTAACTGCAACACCATTGCAGCTGTGCTTCAGTTGGTCCACTGTCTTGTTCTAAGCTATTTTAAAACTGGCATTATCCTGAAATAATGAGCAGTCCTAAACTATACCGTGAAGCACGCAGTAAATTTTTAGGCAGCTAAAGAGCGAGGAGTAAAATGTTAGAGAACAGTTTTCCTGATATATTTTCTTTCTCTCTCTTCATGGAAATATTGATGTGAAGGATAGTAATACTCGTACTGAATTCTGACCCGTGTGGCTATAAAGATACATTACTTGCATCAGTCCAGGAGACAGTTCTCTCAATCTTGCTTCCTCTGCAAATGCAGTTATCTTGCTCTGGCACTTTGCAAAATCCTCTAAATTACTATTAAATTAAATACTTTTAATTTATGAAAGATTTCAGCTGAACTCATATTTCTGTGCCATTAATTATCAGGTATCTTACTGACTCCGGACAAAACATTAATAAATCAATCCAAATGAACTTCCACCTTCCCCCCTAAACTGGGGATGGGTGTCATCAGTCACTTTCTAACCAGAGAAGGTTATATTTCCCTTGGATTCACCATTCATCTAATTCCAAAACATGTATTTCTGAGTGGGCTCAGGACAACATTTTCAAACACGGGGTTTTAAACTAGTGATGGGGTCTTATTACGTGGATGGATTTTCAGAGGTCTTTTGTGATTTCCAACAATTCCCCTTTTGCAATGTTAAGGTTGACTTGTTTCTTTCTTTGTTTGTTTTCAGAAACAGTAATTACACTGGTTATCTTTTAGATAAAATGGGATTTTCAGGGTACCCTTAGACACAGTGGAGCTCTGGAGAAGTACAAGTAGAAACAGATAGTGATACATCACTGGAATTGAAGGAAATGTGGATGCTTGGAACGGTAGTCAGTCAGATGGCTACATATAGATTTAAGTGCTGATCCCTTGACATCCAAAATTGAAAATACTGACCTTAATATGCAGTACTGGTCTTTAGCATGCCTTCACATGGCATAAAGATCTGGAGGGGTTCAATACAGGTTTAAGCCATGGCCCAAAATACAGTCTAAGGAGGGCTGCAGTAGTAGAACAGGAAGGTGAGGTATTTCAGAAGCTGACAGCAATACCAGGGGCATTCTTATTACCCCCTGAGTGAAAAAACAAATGTGTTATTCCACAGACTAATCAACAAAAGTAGATGTTCCCATTTCATCACTGTTTCATCCTCCATTTCCCAAACCCAACACAAATCTTGGCGAAGGAAGGTATTTCATGAAGTTGTGTGGACTGACTTAATGTATTAATCTTCACAGTGACACAGACTATTAGAAACTCAATGATATGTAGAATGTTTTATGATGTGCTTTCACGCTGATAAATAGCTAATCACCATATATTTGTGACACCAGAGCATTACAGAGAGCAGTGATATGTGCTCTGAAAAACACCATTGGTCCTTTTACGCCCTCTGCATAATGCCCTATCATCTACAGTGCTTAACTTTGCAGTCTTGCTTTCAAAAACACACACAAAAAAATCATTATGAGAATCCTAACATTTGTCAAAGCCTCCTTTCTGGTCTTTTGTGCTGTTGTTTTTTTCAGTAAAAGTGCATTACATGCCATTTGACAGCTGGTAATTGTATGTGTATTGAATTAAAGCATTGATTTTAATTTTCTAAGTCAACCTCACTCTCTTTTAGCTGAATGAATTACTTTGTTCTTGAGAAGAAACATTGATACTGGACTTCAGATACAGGACTGGAGCTTAGGCAGCCTGTCCTCAGGGGTATTTTCTGCTCTCTTTCTGAAATATCGAAAGGTTCTAACTTGCCCATTACCCAGAAAAAAAAAAGTTAATAAATCTCTGAACAGCTAGCACAGCTTCTAAATTCATAGCTAGCTTTCAACTATTTTGTGTTGCATTCGAATACCCTGGCTGCTAGGATGATTTTCAGTTGTACAGATAAGCAGTAACAGACTGGGCAAAGCTTGGTTAAGAAACCTTGAAAGAAAATCCAGGTGCTGCTAGGAATTGCCTCGATTATGCCATGGATTGCAATGTATCTTTGAGTCAGTGGTGAGGTACACTAAGAAAGCTCCCTGGGAAACAGAGGTTCTCTGACCCCTTCTCCTCTATTATCCTTTTCACTTTTGCTTCTCTAGTCTACTCCTGAGGAATTAAACTACAGACTGAAGCAGATCCTGTCATGTGGAAACCATAGGAAGGAAAAAAAAACAACTCTAAAAAACAGAAAGAAGGATCATAGGCTGTCATCCCAAAGAGATGTTCAAATAAAGACTGAAGATTTGTGTCATGTTTCAGAAGACAGGCTGCTTCTCCTTCTCTCTCAAAACCTAATCACCACAAACCAAATCTTTGACCTGTTGCTCTTAACATGCATTCAAAGACACCTGCTGTATCCCACCTCTTCCAGCAGCACTGCCCCATCCAGGTGTGGTATGGGGGAAATACCACTTCCCTACTGGTATCCTCCAGCACGTCAGCTGGAATGGTTAACGAGGCCAGGCTCTGTTCTCACATCGGTGAGAAACGACAGTAAGACCTTAGAAATGCGTGGAGCTAAAGCTCTGTAAAACTGACCTGGAACTGCGATCCAGCACTACACACAGAGGCACTGAAGTGGAGCTGTAATGACCAAGCACAGCAGCTGCTTTTTTTATAAAGCAGTTTCCTGCTAATGTGGAGTCATGGTTTGGGTGAGGAGTCTGCCTGCTCAGCACAGTTCCAGTCACACTGCATGCTGTAGAGGTGTCACAGAGACAGAATTTAGCTAAAGATATCTATTTCTCATAGTGAGTGTCATATTTGTTGTGTAGTAGGATGAACAAAGAAAATCTCTGCAGTTTAAGACTTTGTTTTAATATTGTATCTTGATTCCTCCACACTCATTCTGCAGACATGACATAGCTTTCCCTTGTTTCTTTATCTAATAATTCAGTCTTTCCAAACACGCATTATTAAAAAATCCAGCCTTAGGACTTCATTCAACTCAAATTCACCACTGGAAAAAAATCCCAAACACTCAGAAAGATGCAGCTTATGTCCCATCTCATGCAATTTTGCAGTTCTGCCAGTTTATGTGACAGAAAATGATAGTCCACACTGTTTAGTGTGTCTTTTTTGCCCTAAGAACTGTGCTTCTTTTTGCAGCTGTGCATTAAAATGGGTTTTCTCTGAGGCATAATAAAAATATCACAGTAAAGACATACATCATCTTTTGGATGCCATGTTACGTGATGACATTTCTCATGGTACACTTAGTTTGCTTTTGTCCCAAGCAATTGAAAGTGTGAATGTGCACTGACCTGCTCCAAAGCAATCCTATTAGCCACCAAAAATATAGAAGATCACATACATCAATTTGACTCTGGGCAGCACAGTATTTATTATTTCTGCAATAAACTGTAGAAGAAACTAAAGTGCCATTTCATTCATACCTACCTGCCCTATTGCCACAGTATTACTTAGCAGAAGTACAAATAGGGATATATGCAGAGGGCTTTCCTCCATCTGGTCCTGATGTCTGTATTACCAACCACTTCCTAGTTTTGAGTCTTATTTAAATCAAACTCTCTACAGCCTTTGCAAGGGGAGTATGTTGATTTCTTCCTACTGCTTCCAGGCTTAGACCGGCTGTTTCACTGCTTCCATTTCAATGTGGTAAAGTGAGATAGTGGCTCTGGAGCTTGACGCATGTTTGCAGATCCTTGGCTATCTGCTTTTCTACAAAGAAAGGGAGCAACTGATGGCATATCTTCACTGTATACCAGAATTTGGGAACTTGAGAGTAATTAGATCCATGGCTGTAATAAAGGATTTTCAAGAAGCAGACATTGCTTGTAATGCAAAGGTGAACCTCACAGCAAAGCTTAAGATTGTTATTACACTAGAAATGGGAGCCCCCGGTGGTCTAGTGGTTAAGGACGCGGCACTATCACCGCCGAGGCCCAGGTTCGATTCCTGGTCAGGGACCTCCCCAGGCAGATGGAGCTCGTTAGCCCTTAAGGCAATCCATCTAA
>JAWWES010000001.1:86039299-86079335 GCA_035583135.1 Lophotriccus pileatus | reverse complement strand
GCAGGCTCGAAGGCCTTATCTGCATATGCGGGTAAGGACCTTCCCCGGCTCTTCGTTCGCGAAGATGGGCCATTACTTAC
This sequence comes from Lophotriccus pileatus, assembly GCA_035583135.1. NCBI lineage: Eukaryota > Metazoa > Chordata > Aves > Passeriformes > Tyrannidae > Lophotriccus > Lophotriccus pileatus. Next base: position 86,079,255 of record JAWWES010000001.1, on the reverse strand, counting down.
TTACTTACTTACACTAGAAATAATAGGGTGATGGCAGATCTTCATAGAGGAACGAAAGAATCATGATAATTACTGGCCTCTATCCAAGCACAATCATGAAGAATTTGGGGAATTAGCACCCTCTTCAAGGAAAAAGTCACTGGCTGCCCTGGGATGATGTGGATTTTATATACGGTTCTTTTGTTACTAAGATTACACAAACTCCCCAGACTTGCCTTGCAAAAATATTAAAAGATTTTAAATGGACTTTACTCTAGAGAGACAGAATCCCAAATGCAGTTACACAAATAAAGTGATGAATAGGATGCCTATATATCATTTATTTCCTCTTGGAATTGGTGACCTTCCATCAGTCAGTAGTCTCCTTCACACTCCCTCACTTGTGAATTATAAGTTAATCAAGAGTACAATGGAAACAATGCATCCATAGCCTGCTCGCTGCATACATTTCTCTCCTCAGGGTGGATTACAGATGTTAAAGTTGTAATGAGCTTTCTTTTAGTCCAGTTTTGACCTCAATTCTGACTTTACCAGGAAAAATTTCTCATGCGAGTTCATGCAATACATATTTGGAAAATACACTGGGATACGGAAACAGTGATTGTGAAGTCTAAAAATGAGGATCTCCTTAACTGCTCTATTTTAGAAGAGTGGGTTACACAGAAAATAATTTAAACAGAAAATGCTATTTCACATTTATTAGTGCAGAGGAATGAGTATTTTAGCATATCTCTCTGTTTTACAGAGCCTGAGCCTAGTCTGGGGAACTTCCCCTTGAAGAGGATGCAAGGCATCCATTGGAAGTATTTATTTTCAAAACATACAGATGCACAATAGCAGTGAATGGAATATCAGGAAAAATTATTCTGTTACAGTTGATAATACTAGTGGTAACAATGAAGGAATTATTCTCATTATAAAGAAGCGTTGATCTGAAAGGTAAAGAGAGGTGGTAATTAATTTCCTTTAATAGTCACACTGGGATCTCCTGTAGTGTGCTGTCTGATGTTAATAATATATTTTCCCCCCTATAATTAATGTTCATGCTCTGTTCCTGGGGGACTCTTCTCCACTATCCTCAGCATTGTCATTACTTAAGCATGCACAAGCAACTTCAGCACTTTGGTTGCTGCAATAGCTAATCCAAGCACTGCATCCCTTGCCTGTTTCTTCTCTGTCATGGGTGGTAAATGCCATCACCGAACATGCAACCTTAGGAGAGCTGCAGAATTATGAGGTATTTTTTCCCATTTTGGAGGAATGTGAAGTTTTCAGTAAAACAGCAAAACAACAGAGAGAGAGAGAGAGAGCCCCCTTTGCCTGTCCTGCTTTCAGAGGCCTGTGATTCATGGGTGTGGACCTTATGGAGATGTTGCTCCTGCTTGCCATCACAAGGCTGTGCCACAGCAGGGTGAGAAAGGAAGCCCTTGGATTTTCAGAGCAGCCTGTGGCTCCTGTGCCAGCCACCAAGGGCACAGGGAGAGAATGAAGCCAAGGCAGAAGCAGCATCGCCTTGGTTCCTTCTGGGTGTCTGTCTCTGGGGTAAAAGCCTATTTGAAACAGGTGTTCTGTGCACCAGAGACCAAGCAACATTTGAATTACTCTAAGATTCTCTGATTAAGCCAAGGCGGATGCTCCTTAGCTACAAATAAATGCAGACATGACTCTTCTCAGAAAGAAACAAATCTGAGAGATGACTTGTTCTTTAACAGAAAGAGCAGAAGAGTAAAAAAGCTCAAGAAAGAATAGGAAACTAAGTGCTTTGACATTGTACCACTTCCCCACACCTCCCCTGGATTTTACACTTGTTTAATTTCGGGTTCCTGCAGGACAAAGGTGCCACAGAAGCAATTATTCTCCCTTTACCCCTAAATTTCCCCTAGCCTGCTATGCAATGCGAATGTGCATTCATCACACTTTAGAAGATTATGGAGAATTACTCTCAACAGACATGTCAGGAAAGAGAAAACGCAACAAAGAGCTCAAATACATTCATTTTGTTTCTGTAGGATAGCACAGATACACACTTACAGGAACACAGTATTGTATTAACACCTAACAAGTCACACAAATGCAAAGGTCTTCTGTTTGGTTTTGCGTTTTGTTTGGGTTTGTTTGTTTGTTTGTTTGTTAAGAAATAATGTTATCTTGAACAATTGGCCAAAATGTTTCCAAACCACAGTGTTTCCAGAAGTGCTTCATTTCCCTCTTCTCTATCCACCATGGCTGCCACCACTGCCCAGTCCAAATGAGCACTCCCACACCAGCTAAGTCCAGCCTTACTGTCACTATCCAGCTCTTCACATGCACACAAAGAGGTTGGCCTTTGCTCCCATATAGAAACTTTCACATTGGCATTACTAAAACAAGGACAGCTACATGATGGTATATACTTACTTTACACCTGTGGTCCTGAGTCAAGAACATCTCACTGATTTCTGCTAATAGTGTAGTCTAACCAGAAATTTAAATGTTATTTTAATGTCTGCAAATATAAAACGTAACAGATTTTGCCATTTTTTCCCCACTGGGTGAAAACTGAAATATCTGCAGTTTCACTTTAGAACTAATTTTTATTTACTTCTTTATGAATAAAAACTCTATTATGTCAAATTTTGTTAGCACATATGGACTTCTGCCAGATTTATCTCTGAGAAAATGGAAAAAAATCCTGGCTTGTGAAAGCCATCAAAAATGCCCAATATAAAAGACAGAGGTGCAATGCACACAAAGTACTTATTGACATTTCTTGCCAGTTGACATATCTCTCAAGCAGTAAAATTCCTAATAACAAGAAAGATGGAAATCCAGAGTACCACTATTACCGAGCCATTAACAAGAGTGTTCCATAAGATTCAGAGATGCAATGTAAGCAGACTTAAGGCTATAATGCACAAAGCCATACAGCATGACCTCACATTTCTAGAAGAAATGTTTAGAAAACAAACATCCATATGCATGACATAGCTAACACAGTATAGTGACTTCATAGTAACTTAACTGGAAATATTTTATTGTACAGAAAATATTCTGAAGGGTGACATTTCAGCACTTATTTTAAACAGTGCATTTCTCTGCTTATTCTGACAAATGGTATTTCTCAAACACATTCAATTCAAGCTTTTTACAAGTTTTCCAATCTTGTCTTTCCTACTTTGTATTGGGGGGAAAGAAAAAAAGAGGAGGAGGGAATGGAGATTAGAGATGAATGTTTTTATTGAAGGTTTCAGTAACTATTTTCAGATCCTCACATATCTAGGCCTTGCACATTTAGAGGTGTCAAGTGTTATTTATGAAATAGAATTTTTAAAATTTAATTTAAGAATTAAGGAGAAGACTGCCAAACAGGTGATAGCATTTTCTATCCGAAAAATAGCATGTTTTAATGAAAAAAACCCACATTTGGGACACTGGTTATATGGCAAACTGGAACACATCTTCTCTTTACTGTAATAATCCAGATTTTCAGACCTTTTCAGTAACTACTGGGAAGATACTTACATATTGCAGAATTTTTTATTAGAAGTGTCTCATCTGCACACTAACTCATAAGCTACTTGCAGGCAGTGTCCACAGGTGATTTTCATGGTAAAAACTCCGAAATGACCTACTGCTTCTCTCTTCCATGCTGGGTGATCATCACCTTGAGACTCTGATCCAGTAGATGATGTGGCCATGACATGAACTGCCCCCACAGGTTTCCCATTCTGTCAGACCACCAAGGGATGGTGGTTCATGCCCTTCTATTAGAAAGCTTTTGTGGGCCTTCTCCCTCAAAGTGGTAGGAGATGCCAAGGTGCCAACACATCTGTAATTTCCAGTAAGAGAGCCGACATAAAGCCATATAGTGGTGCTGCTTCACACCTGACCTCCCTGGCATGACTGGAGACCTGTGAGTGCTCGATCCCAGGTTTCTGGCAAGAACATGGTCCTGCCAAGTGAAAGCAGCCCTGCAGCTCTGAACACTACTCTTACACAAACTGAGGAAAATAATACCTTTACATTACCACTTACACTGAGAATGCAACCTTCTCTAAAGAAGTGATAGCACAGTGCTGTTTAAAATACATGGTGGCAGTGTTGTGTACAGCTGCATAGCGATGCTGTTCTCCCAGCCACAGGGAATCCAATGTCTTGAGATACACACACACTGCTTTTATCAAAGGTTTGCTTCTAATTAGGGAGTAACTGAAGCCCTCTTTAACACCTGCACTGTATGGATTTAATATGCTAATGTGTAAACCTGTCTTAAATATCTAATCCCAAAAATGTTTTACTTTCCTTCTTAGTACTCTTAAGTAGTTAGTTCTGCTAATTTAACTCCATCAGGCTGAAAGGCATTAAATGAAATGTCTAGAAGGAATTAATTTAAGTGCTTATCAAAGACTGGTAATATCAGTTTTCACTGTTAAAATGAATGTATGTGAACTGGAATCAGATATATTGATTCCACTCTATTGTGAAAACATAGCTTGGAGATAATCATAAGTACTATGATTATTCGCCCAGGAAAATGTGCATCATCCTAGTGGAACTGCTCTCATGACCTTGACTAAACTAACTGCACTACAGCTTTCTCAAAAGCAATGCCAAAATACCAACAATAGCATGACATAGATGCCTGTTTTTTGAGGTGTCCATTTTACAATGAGGCATTGAGAAAAGCAATCTTTATCTACAAATATTTCTTCACTTGTATGTGCAGTTTCTGCTGTACTCCTGCATAAAGAAAACCAGAAAATAACACTGTTCAGGGCCTGTGCTTGGGCTACAGTTAAAAGGAAAACTGAAACGCACCTTGCACTAGCATTTTCAAAGGACAAGTCTGATATCATAACAAAGCTTGTTTCTGCTATTGAGCTGCTTCCCAAAGCATCATTCTGCCTTAGGGGTTAATAGCTCAAAGACAGCACAGGCCCCTAATACAGGTTTAGGAATGGCATCAGCTGGTGTCTGGCTTTGGAAAAGCTGAAGCTGAGTATTTCTGGCTGGCTCCTCCAGACTACAAGGCTGTGTTTTGATCTATGTTGATATTTATTAATTCTAGAGATCTGACTTGCTCAAGTCTCTTACTGGTCTGGCTAGAGCTGAGGTTGGGGCTAAGGACTGACGGAGACAAAACGCAGGTGCTATTGCTGGGAAGACCAAAGCTAATAAAAGCTCAAAAGAGCATAAATGCAGTAAAGCATGACCAGCTGTAGGGCTGGGTAGGAATAATGTACTTTAGTTTACGTTAGTCTGGGGTTTAATGGGTTGGAGTAGAACTAAAGTTTGGACCTAAAGAAATGAGTAAATTACTGGATCTCATGGGGCTTAACTGATGACAGACAACAGCAAAACCTTGCCACAGGCCTCCCTACGCAAATGCAAAGCTGTGCCTTAGCCTAACCTAACACATCAGCTTCCTCACTGCTCCACCCTTGTGCACCATAAACTTTTGAATTCGATTTTCAGCCATGGGAAGCCTTTATGCAGATACATCGAATTTTTTCAGGGTTATTATTAGCTTACTGAAATGAAACTGCTGTTGATATGAAAAGCTTTGATATAAAACCAGGACAAAGTGACCTGAACACAAGTATGGCTTCATGGTCTTGCCAAATACACACATTATGTCAAGGCCTATCATGCACCAGCTGTGTGTGTGTAGAAGCTAATGAGAAACCACATGCAGGTAGCTTGCAAATAATACCTTTAAAGGCAGCAGGCCCACATGAAGAAAGCTTAAAGAGGACCCCTTTCTTGAGACCCTGTCTGCTGCTGAAAAGAACACTGTCTGGTCAGTGACCTGTTCCTGCTGAGTAAATGAGAAAGCAGGATCATCAGTCAGTGATTTGAGGAATCAAGCAGCTTACAGCTTTGTATGCTTTGTTATGTTTGTATGTTACGTGCTCATTAGCAAAGCTTTTTAGGGTTCTTGCCTGTCTTCTGGCATTGTCTCAATTACGCTATAAACAAACCCTCTGGCTGGAACATCACAGATGATGGGGCAAATCCTTTCTTGTCCTGTGTGGTGCACAAGTCTCCATGTTGCAGTGGGAGTGACTTTGAGAAATGTTAGAAAGTGTCAGAGCCCCACTGAGATGGACTGAGCACAAATGCCAGCAGAGCAATTGGCTTGTGTATAACTCAGATATGGGCTGCTAGAGTATAGCAAAGAATGAGGGTTAGTGTTAGAGCTAGATTTAAAGGATAGGGTACTGGGCAGCATTGGTTTCAGGAGTATTAACTGCATTGACCCTGCAAGTTTAGCGTGGCTGGATGACAGCAGCTGGTGTGGGGGCTGAATAGCAGTTAGTTATTTGTTCTGTGAGAAAAGGCATGTGACATTCTTCTGGTGTGCCAGTTGGGTTTAGAGATGAGATTGAGAGAGTTTCATATCTCCTTGGCTCTGTAGGTCTGGAACAAGGCCTGGAGAAGAATGAGCCAATGACTGAGGATTAACTGTGGCTCTAAATCTGGGGTGCTTTAGTTTCTGCAGCCCCTCCTAACCCCAAACGAAAACTCATCTCCCCTAAGCTCCTTGGGGCAACCTGCTGCCATCATACCTCTCTCGGCCTTAGACAATCCAAAAATTAAACTTTTCAGATCCTCTTTCCCCTAAGCCCAACCAAAATGAAGCCAGCAAAACTCACCAAAGCATCTGCCTCTCAGCAGAGGTTCCACTACAGCCCAACAGTTCCTGCTAGCTGCCCCAGAAGACTGAGCAGCTCACTCCTGCCTGATTTTAACTGTAATCACCACCCTAAGCCTAATTCTATCTTTAACTATCACTTGAGACAGGTCCTAACAGTTAAAAGAGTAAACTTAAGCTGTTTGACTCTTGACTTATCTGCTGCTCCCCCACAGATGTTGTAGGATCCAGCAGCAAACTCAGCAGCCCATCCCCAAAGCCCCACTTCATGTATACCCCCCAGGCTTCCTTACCTGCATGAACCCTCATGGGGCCAAAACTTAACTTAAAACATTTGGTGCTGTCAGCTGTCGCTTCATACCAGCTTTCTGGTCTTGTGCAATCCAGCAATATTTCTCCTTGTTCAGCATTTCCACATCTAAAACGTAACCATATCTCTTATCTCTAACACTGTGTAATAGTTGCCCAATATCTCCTCCTTTCCTCCACAGCTGGCTGTCAGCCTCTGCAACTACAGCTCTGAGAGCTGGACTTCAGCTGGCAATAAACCCAGGTTTTCCTCTCATCATCTAGTATTGAAGTGATCCCAGTGTTCTCTTGTAGTAATAAACTGAATTCTCCTGCCCCTGTGCCTGCTAGCAATAACCTGAATGTTAATCTTGATTTCCTCTACCTCAAGGCCAAGCAGAAGCAGCTGATCTATGCTGAGTAAAGGCCTGAGAGTAGCTTTGAGCATGGTATTCCTTGCTGACTTGGGTCTATCTTACCATTACCATTTGGGTCCAGGAGGTTATGTTCACTGATGGGTGCTGTAAGACATGCATGGTGAGGGTATTACAGTCTCAGCTGGCTGGGGGCCATTTAATGCACCAACCAGGTGTGCCCATAGTCAGAAGAGCAAAGACTGAAGAGCTAAATTTACTTCTATGTCCTGGAAGTTGTTCTGTTCCAGGATGACAGACTGTTAGTTGGATATGGCTAAGCTTATCAGAATATTAAGGAGTTTGTCAACGTTTTTATACAGAACCTTTCTCTCCCTTCCCTACGAAAATATTAAGTAAATGTTTTTTGACAGTTTTTGACTCACTGGAGAATTCCTTTGAAAAAGCCCTGTCTCATATTCTTTATGGCAAGGTGGCTGCCTGACTGCACTGCCATAAAGCAGTACGCTCCACTTCAGGAGGCTCCTATGGAGGGAGGTTCCCTATTGGTCCTACAACGACATTCCCCCACTCCCCTCAGCCTCCCTTACGATAAAGTAGGTGTTCCAACCAAAGTCTGAGGGTCTGAATAGCCACCTTTATAACTTGCTTGTGCTCTGTCTCCACACTAACAAGTTTTCTAGAAGTGAGCTGGATACTTCCAGAAGTGTAAAGATGGGAAAGCACAAAGGCAATCTTCCTGCCTTGGGGCTGTGCAGGAATTCCCTGGCCGAGACATCCGAAACAGAGAGCAGCCTGTCTGCAGGTCACTGAAACATTCTCTGTTTTAGCTGTTGTACTGCACATTTGACTGAAGCTTCTGGTTTTGAAGAGGCTGTATTTTTCTGGCACGTTCCTAGGAAAGTAGATTCTCAGTTTGCTGCCAGGTAGGAACGAATATTTGAATTTTTAAGAGTACCGAGTGGCATATTAGCAAGTGTAAACGCATCCAAAAAAATGAAGGAAGACTATATTTCTGCTTCTGATTCACTGTTCTGTGCCAAATAACACTTTTTCAGTCACCTTTTCTCCCTCAGAAAGAACAGGTTGTGACAGATTGAAGTCTTCTCCCCTGCTATGTCAAGAGCCTTTGTGTGACAATTACAACATCATTTTTGTTTTATAATCAGCTGAAGACAGTTCAAAACAGCACATCACCTCACACATGAAATAGCATTACTTTATGTGACGGGGACTGGAATTTGGCAGGAGCATTTCCACATTTGCAGTCTGCTTTTTTCTCTCTCAACTTGATGCAGAGTAACTTGAGTTTTGAAGTCAGTCAGGCTTATCTGGAGGAGTGATTCATCTAGGGCAAGCATAGTAGCCAGCTTCTGCTTGCTCTGAAATGTTAAGGAGTGGAGGAGGAGAAAAATTACAAATTCATGATGAGGAGGACCTCAGACCTTCCAGATAAAACCTGTGATATTCATCAGCAGCTCTGTGAGCAGCAAACTCTGTGCTCAGTGGGCAGTTTCTTTATCCCCTCGCTTTCCATGGCGATTGCCTTTCTCTCCTGTTGCACTGAGCTCACGTGCCACAGGCAAGGCTGGCCTCAGAAATTTAAAGAGGAGCCAGCTGGCTGTGTCAGAATGCTTAGATCAGTGGATCCTACTGATGTAATCAGCAGCACCATGTCTTCTAGCTTTTTTATTTTGTACATCTCTAGAATAGCAATTAGCCAAGAGCTGGTCTAAATGCTATGTTCAGGGTGATTTTGGTTTTCCCTGACAATTTGCTTTTTCACATCATCTATTAGACCTATGAAAATAATACAGCATTTCTGTCTCACTTGTGATGTCTCTTTTTGTGGCCAGAGGAGACAAAGTGTGCAGTCACTGCACAAAAATCTCTCCAGAACAACCACTACTACAATACCTCATGTCAAAACTGCTACCACAATGAATTCAAGAAACTTGGCCCTTAGCCCATCCACCTTTCCCTATTTATGAGCAATTCCTACTTTTCTCCTTTATTGGTTGCTTTTTCTTTTTAAAATGTTTATTTTTTAAAACCAAACTCACTTCAGATGTGAGCCATTTAATCCTCCGCTGCATCCAGATTCCAAAGGAAGCATTTGCAGATACTAAAAGAAATTTTGTGAGCAGTGAAACCAGTATCAGCTGATTCCCTACTGGTTTCTGTCAAAAAGCTCTTGTGTAGGTTATCTGGTGTCTGCAAGAACAGGTATCTATTGTCACAAAAGTTGAAGAAATTCAGCAATTTTGAGATCTTTAACTTTCTCTCACACTTGACAAATTGGCCAGCGGGTTCAAAAGACAGAGAGACAGGTCTGCACACAACATCACAGACACACAGGCAACATGATCAAATAACCCTTTTTCCCCAAGAATGTCATTGCTATATCAATACCCAAACCAGCCAGGTTCCAAGGACTGAATCCTGTAAGGATTACCAAGGCAGTAAAGGTAGAGGTAGTAGCATCTAAGTTTTATAATTTTTCTTAATCACAATCTGGATTGTGATTCATCTCACCTAATGTCAGGTCTTTACCACACAGATGCTGACAGCCATGGAAACTGTCTGAACTGCATTTGTAGAGTAACAGGAACTCTTAGAACACGAGTAACCTTATTTTAAGAGAGTTATCAAAAGCAAACAAAGACTTTTTTGCTTGATATGTGCCAGCTAACAGTAAAGGTTCAGGCTGACCGCCTTCTTCCTCTCTCTAGTTCCCCAGGATCTCAGAAGACCCCATTACTCCTGTTCACATGCACTTTTCATTGCCTTTCTAAACAAATAGAATTCCTTTTCCTTCCTCTTTCAGGCCTCAGACTCTTCATCTGGGCTAGCAAGTCTTCTCTTCTCCTCCAAAACTGTACAGGACAACCCTCTCTGATCAGCAGGTCAAGAGAGGTGAGCCTGCCCTTCCACTCCACTCTGGTGAAACTCCACCAGAGGGAACTACTGTGTCAAGGCCTGGGGCCCCCAACATAAGAAGGATGGACCTGTTGGAGCGAGTCGAGAGGAGGCCATGAAGATGATCAGAGTGATGAAGGTTTAGAGAGTTGGGGTTGTTCAGTCTGGAGAAGAGAAGGCTCCAGGGAGACCTTATAGCACCTTCCAGTGACAAGAGGGGGGGACTTTTCACAAGGGCATGAAGTGATGGGATGAGCAGGAATGGCTTTAAACTGAAAGAAGCTAGGTTAAGATTAGATGTTCAAAAGAAATTCTTTACTGTGAGTGTGGTGAGGCACTGGAACAGGTTGCCCAGAGAAGTTGTGGATACCCCACCCCTGGAAGTGTTCAAAGTCAACTTGGATAGTGCTTTGAGCAGCCTGGTTTAGTGGAAGGTGTCCCTGCTCATGGTGAGGGGTTGGAACTAGATGATTCTGAAGGTCCATTCCAGCTGAAACCACTCTGTGATTCTATGATCTGAAGGGAAAGAAAGAAAACTTTGTCTTGTTTAAAATAAACCTTAATTTGTTTTTACAATAACCCATTATTTTATTATTCTTTCAGACATATGGCCTGGCATTTAGCTTGTTCTCTGCTTGGATGGCCCTATCAGACACAGGGAGAAAAATAATGCATTAAACACTCAGGACCAGAACTGCAAAAGCACAAGGTGGGGGACTCAGGAGTAAGGAAGTCTCTGAAATCACTTTGAGTTCACTCTTCAAAAATTATCAGGCTGTCAGACTGAACATGTCCCTTTGACTTTTGTTGTGTTTTAAAACCTAACCAAAGAGCATTAGCATTCTACTGCTGTATATTTACAGTATAAACTACAAATGAAAACAGTGAGTGCATCTCAGAAGTGCTGGTCTTTCCTTTAGATACTTGATATTCTATACAGCTAAGTGCTGCCTTAAGACTGATGAAAACTATGTAGGATGATTTACAACCTATTTGGAAGTAAAAAAAGTGCATTTAATACTTCCATTTCCTTGTCCTATTGTAATTTTTTTTCATATCTAGACTGGAGTCCAGGAAAAATGAAAGTTTTGCAGATATGTTTATTGATCTGTGATTTAATAATGTGCATCATCTGATACTTACTTGTGCATTTAAAAAACCCAGCAAGTAAAGATATTGAGGCCATGTTCTAAAATAAGTATATGCTTTAAACTTGCTATTACATTGTAGTGCTTTTTTCCCCTCAATTTTCTAGATTGTTCTGTTTCCTTTCCCGGAATTTTAAGTCCTCTGGGGCATATCATAAAGTCCTTACTTAGACAAAACTACTTTTCTATTTACTTTGTTTAGGTTGAAAACTGCATGAGGCAGTAATATCCTCAAGACAAGTATTTTCTCATTATTTAGGTCAGCAAAGTTAAATTGTTTTTTGACACAGTAACTATTGAGTAAAATAATATTAAGGTCACCAGTCCTTTTCTGGCAAGAATTTTCTTAAAAATCAATGGATGGCTCCAGATTAGTTGTCACAGTGTTTATACAGATTTTATGAATGATGGCTCACATGCACTCAATTTTTTGTACTGCTTGTGTTTAAAAAATACAGTCTCAATCCTGCATGCAGACCACCCTTGTGGTTTCCACATTCTCATAGATTCTGTTCAGACAATCAAGCACTTTGGTGATATTTTCATTTATTATTTTCCTTTTTGCACTTTTTCCTTTGAATTTCCCCTTGTGTTTGCTTTTCCCACCATATTTATGCCTTCGTCTCAGGATCTTGGGCAATGGGCTGCTGGGCTACTCCAGTGTCCAGGAAAAAAGCTAGCAGTGTTCAGCATTTGATCATTACCACACCCTGTGACATTTCACATCTTTTTTTCTAATTGTAATTTCAATGGTCCTGTAAATACTGATGAAATTTATAACACGCCAGGAGGGCACTCTCAAATTAAGCTGTTTTCTTGTGTATTAAAGAGCGGTCACAGAACATTAACCGTGAGACATCAACAAAATGGACTGAGAGTTTAACACAAGTTTGATGCCCTAGAGTTGGAAGTCAGCGCCCTTTCTCCTAGGAGAGCTACTTTATTACTCTGCACACAGTTTCAGTTCATTCCTTGGGTCTACTTGTAAGATTCAATCACTGTGATTAAGGAGGTCAGAATCAGTCCCCGTTGACAAAAGATTATTTTAACACTTAAGGTTTCCTTTGTGTCTCTTTTGCTTTGACTAGTGAGCACTTTATCAGGTGAGTCATCCCCTTTCAGTGGGACTAAGCTTCCACAGCTTGATCTTCCATGATTTATGGCCATGCATGTGTATAACCCATTAGGCTACACCACTGAAGTGAAGGACACTGCTTTGGAATAAGGAGGTATTCACTGTGAGCAAGGAATATGAGACTGGGGCTAGAAACACTGTGAGCATGTTGGCAAAGGAGACAATTCTCTGAAAAGTAATTTGATGTGGGTAATTTTCTCTAGAAGTCACAATGCAGAGGGAAAGACTTCTTGCGTAAATCCATAAGGGACTTGGACTTTATATTCCTGTCTTAGAGATGGCCCTAAGCACAGCTCACAGTAAGGCACTGAAGTAGCAGAGGAAGGTAGGGTTTCAAGCCTCTCTTCAACCCTGCACTTCCTTGGAATATGGATTTCGCCTGCTTGGTGAACAAGCAGCTCAGGCTCTGCATCTTGAATGCTCAAGGCCATGAAGAGTGGGACAGCCAAATGGCTTACGGCCACCAAACAGAGGAGGTCGATCATCCTGCTTTTCCTGTGCCACTCATCCTTACTGCTGGTCTGTGCTCCTCGTGTGAGCTGGCTCAATTCTGTAATTTGGCAAAAAACACAGCCATCCTTTTCTTTTTTTTTCTTTTATTTTCTGATGTAGAAAGCTGACAGGACTTCAGCTTTACTGAAGTGAACGTACATTTTAATGTAGCTGTATTATATCCCTTACCTTCTAGCATAATGTTTACACACGCCCAACCCTACTACCCCATTTCACATCAAATCCTCTGAAATTCCATTAGCGTGTTTAGTCTCCTTTTCAAGGCAGAATTGCAGAAAAATGCCTTTCAGGCCCGGACCAGAAAATACCTCACAGACACAGCGACCTTCAAGCCCAGAACCTTGGAGGAACTCCAAGGTCTGTACGTGCTGCGAAGAAGATGAAGATGAGGAAAAAGGGGTCCCAAATGCCCTCAGACCTGGAACAGGTTGTCCAGAGAAGTTGTGGTTGCCCTGTCCCTGGAACTGTTGAAGGCCAGGCTGGATGGGGCTTTGCTCAGCCTAGTCTAGTGGAAGGAGTCTCTGCCCATAACAAAGAGGTTGGCACTAGATGACCTTTAAGGTCCCTTTCAACCCAAAACGTTCTGTGATTCTATCATTCTAGGTTTAAAAACCAACTTAAACTAAATATCAATCAAAACAAAAATAAAATAATCAATTTTATTTCTTGTCAAGTCTTCCTTTCATCTCACACTATGAACCAAAGAAATGCTGGAGTTTTTCTCTCAGACTTTGAGCACTTCATTACTATGACAACAGTGTATTTACTGTAGCTGTAATAGATGGACTTCAGATGTTAACTGGATCCCTCAAAAGTCCACAGGGGAGCTTTTGGTCTCCATATACCAGGATAAATGAAAGAATGACTCTCTTCTGAAGAGCTATCTAACAGGTAACTTTTATTTGCTTTCAATTTCTGCCTGCTGTTTCAGCCAAGTCCACTGCCTTCCATCAGTTTAAATCTACTGACTATTTTAATTATATGGAAAACCAGGTCAAACTTTTATTCACCACTTTGCCTTGCTTTTTGCTGACTGAAGCCGGTAATCTGGCAAGCTCATGCATCAATCTGACAGGATGTGACGTATGGACACCACATTATTCTACTTTCCAGAGCTTTCCAGCCTTGCACAGCAGAAGAGAAATGTGTAAAGCTTTCTTCTTAAACAGCCCACAACTAAAGAATGCTATTTTCCATACTTATAGGACTGAAGCATAAAAATATGGGATAGAAACAAGACCCATTACTCTCCTGAAGACATTGATGCATGAGACTAATCAAGTCACTTCAACAATAAATATAACTTCAAACTTAAGCACAAGTGTTAATACCCTGTTGAATAAAAGCTGTAATACAAAACAGCACATGCAATTCCAGCTCAGTAAGCAAGATTACAGCAAGATTCTTAAAGTTTGTGTTTCTTTAGTTTAAGGAGTATCCAAAGAGACAATGAGAACCCTTTTGCACAAGGTTTTGTAGAGAGTAAATTATAAATATACATTAAAAATTTCATTAATGCTTGTCAATCTGTTTCTAAAAGATGTAATTAGAAGATAAAAAAACTAGTTAGAAAGTCTGTTTGATCTCAAGAGTTTGTTTACATACTGACAATTTTGAAATAATTTGTATCAGAAAGAACAGTTGAAGCTTTATATAGTTATACAACAGGTATTTTCTAAGATATAAAAATGGTGCACAGTTCTTTAAAATGAAAATTTTACCACTAGAGTAGTCATAAAAATGAGTAGCTATTAGTAAAAAAAATTCTTTAATAATCTATTTAAACCAGATAGAATTTTTAATTTAACATCTCAAAAAGCAGATTTAATAATACCAGAACAAATATCATAGCAGCAGAAACACATGAAAACAAGAAAGTTTGCAGGAAATATTCATTTTACGCAGGGCTAGCCTCATCAGGAGCTCCTTCTGCTCTTGCCTTTTCTAGAGAATGGTCTGGGGGCAGCACCTGTCAGGAAGCCTTGCTTGGTTTTACAGTTTCAAGAACCTTTCTTAGTTACACAGAACATTTCCACGATCAAACCACTTGGGCTGAAATTCTGCAGTCTGGTGTCTGCCTGGAAATTTTAATTATTCCTGTTTTCAGCCAAAAGATTTAAGAAGTAGAGAAGATACATTCCTGAGAAAAGGTAGTCTTTGCTTTGCGGGTATGTGGGCTTCTTGCAACAAGGACGTCCCCATTTAAAATCTTCCTGGATTTGCCAATGTTTAATAAAACTGAAGCTTTTACCCTACTACATGGAGAGTAATGTTGTCATTTCAGAATTAGTTTGGACCAGGATAAGCTAAGCATTGCTGGCACAGAAGTGGTCGCATCTGATCCCAGTGTGAGCACTAAACCCTTAGGTACTGAATAATAATGAATATGCAGGAAGTGAGTAAATCAAAATTACACAGGCAGACTTAACCATACCATTTCCTCATTTTTGAGTGCTCAACTTTTCATCCATAGCAGTTAGCATTTAATGCAGTTTCTGTGAGTGTGTGACTTTTCTTGATATTTCAAGAAATGGAACACCTCACTACTTAGCATTGTTGTGACATCTCCAAAATATCACAGCCTTCCAGTCACTTCAGCTAACAAGCTGTGTCAGCTGGAGTGGTCACAGGGTCCCACTGCAGGCAGGGACAATGGGCAGCAGTGAGAGCTAGGGATAAGATGCTCTCCTGCGGGGCTTTCAGGCAGCAAAGGAGCACCAAGTTTGCAAGCACCAGGATGCCCTCCCAGATGCTCACCTAAGCCAGCTGTCCCTGCCTGTCCCTCCAGACCTCCAGCTTGATGCTTCTTTCTGTACCTCAGACTCCTCACTCCAGTTCCACACTTCAGATGAGCCTGTGCTCACCTCTATTTCTGGCTTTAAAAGTCCCAGCTACTTCCCAAGAAACTCTGAACATCATCCCCTGTTTTCCAACCCCACTTTCAGACTTTTTAAAGCCTGAAGACCCGCTTGGTTTCTCCTCCATTCTCGTTCTCCCATGTTGCCATCCTGATCTCCCTGTTCCAGGCTCAGCTTCATGCCCACTCCCTTCATGACACCCTCTTTTTCCAGTTGTCCACATCACCCCCTCCTTATCCAAGCTTGGATCTTCTTTTCCATCTCTTATATTTCCTCATTGCCATGGATTACAGCTCAAATTTGCTTGTCTCCCTTGCTCCTCATGTACTGTCTACATTCCTTCTCCTACTGGTCATCATTTCTGACTCCACCCACTCTTAGTGTTCCGTCTCCTGCAGGCCCATTTTTCACCCCATGCACTACCTCCTTGCCTGACCTGTACAACCTCCTTCAGTCAGTCTCAGCATCACTTCTATTTCTTCACTCACCAGCTCCCCTAAAGAAAAACCCCAGTCCCACTTCTCATCCAGAAACGGAAAAAGTTCAGCAGTCACTGTAAAGTGGCTTAAATCCACACTGGTTCCAAAGGAGATCCTGTTTTCCTCCTTCAGCTCCCTCTCACCCCTTCAGCCTATGTGGCTGCACAATAACCAAGCTTAGGAAAATGCAACAGCTGAAAATTAACCCACCCACACAAAAGGAAAGGTTAATTTTCAGCAAGATCAGCTTCCTGCTCTAACATATTGATGAGTGTCCAGAATTACGATTAAGGCAAAATTATGCTTTGCACCAGCAGCAAAGACTTACATGGAAGTAGTGGTTTGACCTGGATGCCAGATGCCCACCAAAGCCACTCTATCACTCCCCTCCTCAGCTGAACAGTGGAGAGAAAATATAACAAAAGGCTCATGAGTTAAGAGTGAGGAGAGATCATCCCCCATTTGCTGTCACAGGCAAAACAGACTGAACTTGGGGAAATTAACTGAACTTACTGGTAATCAAATCAGAGTAGGATACTAGCAAGCAATACAAACCTTAAAACACCTTCCCCATGCTCCACCCTTCTTCCTGGGCTAAACTTTATTCCAAATTCTCTACCTTCTACCCACCAGTGGTGCAGGGAGACAGGGAACGGGGGCTGTGGTCAGTTTATCACATGTTGTTTCTTCCACTGCTTCCTCTGCAGGGAGAGGAGTCCTTCTCCTGCTCCAGCATGGGTTCTTTCCACAGGAGACAGTTTGTGGAGGACCCTAATGTGAGCCCTTTCAATGGGCTACAGTTCTTCACAAACCACTCCATCAGAGGTTCTTTTTCCACAGAGTGAAGTCCTTCAGGATCACACTACCCCAGTGTGGGTCCCCTGTAGGGTCACAAGTCCTGCCAGCAAACCTGCTCCAGGGTGGGCTCCTCTCTCCATGGTGCCACAAGTCCTGCCAGGCACCTGCTCCAGTGCAGGTTTCCCCCGGGGTCACAGCCTCCTTTGGACACCCATCTGCTCCAGCGTGGGGTCCTCCACAGGATGCAGGTGAATATCTACTCCCCTATTAACCTCCATGGGCTGCAGGGGTCCAGCTGCCTCACCATGGTTCTCACCACAGGCTGCACAAGATTCTTAGCTCGGGTGCCTGGAGCCCTTCTTCCTCCTTCTTCTCCACTGACCTTGGTGTTTGCATTGTTGTTTCTCTCATATATTTTCACTCCTCTCTTCTCTGGCCACAATTATTTTGTCCTCTAACTTTTTTCACCTTCTTAAATGCGTTATCCCAGAATCATTCCTACTGTTGCTGATGGGCTCAGGCTTGGCTGGCAGCAGGGCCGTCTGGGAGCTGGCTGGCATTGGCTCTGTCAGACACAGGGGAGGCTTTCGGCAGCTTCTCAGAGAAGCCACTCCTGTAGCCCCCAGTCTTACCAGAACCACACCACACAAACCCAATACAGTGCACTAAAGCAGTCTTGCAACTATGGCTTTAGCAAAAATGGGTAAGATTTGAGGAACAGATGAAGAATCAGTCTTAAATGGAAGAATACACTGTGGGGGCAGTGCTGCCTGAGCTCGTGCCAGGAACATCTCAGGACTCCCCAGTTATTGCTTTGTTCCTTAAGACAGTTGTCTTGCAAGAGGTGCCATGCTTCGGCAGAGTGAGAGGAGTTTCACATCAAACAAACTTCTCCAAAAGAAACCTGTAGACTTACCTGCGAAAAAGACTACGGAGGAGCACCCAGAAAGTTATTAACTCCAGAATAAAAGGCAGAAAAAAATGCTAGCCTGAAGTGAGAACTTCTTATGTTATAATACCTGAAAAACACATGACTTACACAGTAGTCACACTTCTGGTCAAAGTGCAAGAAGCAATGCAACAATTAAGGCTGTTCATCAGATGAACTTCTGAAACCTATTATCTGTATTCTATTTAGGTGTAGTCATATTTCAAATTTTGGGAGACACTGTCAGTAGGGAATGTGGAAGAATCTTCAATGAACCCTATGTTGGAAACATCTTTCTGCCAACTCTACAAGATAGCTCTGAAAAGTCTTTTTGCTGGGGTGGCCTATTCTATTCAGGGAAACAGTTCAGTTCTGCCTGTAAAACAAGTGCATACAACACACATTTGTTAGAGAAAGTTACCACCATGCCCTTACATGCACTCTTGTCAGCAAAGACCTTTAAGCACAGACAAGACCCAGTTCACCAAAATGACCTTCCTGCAGAAGCATTCCTGAGCTCACTCTGCAGTGCCTTTCTCTTTCCTTCTCTGTGTTTCAAAACACTGATCTAGATTCATAATTCAGATACTCAAAAGAGGCAAAAAAGGTTACATCAGTGCCTGAATTATTTTAAGTTTTGCACATAAAACTGTGAACCAACATTTTTCATGAATGAAGCAGTCAGAAGGAGCCAAAAGGTTTGTGTACGTGTTCACTGCTGACAAATACTTTCATTAATTTCAGAAACTTCCGTGGCTGATGCCATGTGAGAAATCCTCAAGAGGACTTAGCATACAGCACCACCTTCACTTACTGTCAGATAGCCAAAAGTATTCTGCAAAAGAACGCTGTCCTGTTTTTGGGGTGCCAGATGGGTGAATCTTAAAACTGCCAAACATGAGGCCGCAGAGCCTTAATTATAAACCTACTTCAGATTATCCAAGCCACATGCAGAGTAATTCAAAATAAGGAGAAACAGGAGAATGAATGGGTGGATGAAAGTAAAAAGTCCAGGCCTGCTCCTCTTCTTGAGACTATACAGACAAAAAGCTGCCTCCCAGAAGAACAAGGCCCCTTTGTAGCATGTTGATTTTCAGACGGTACATCCTACTTCACAGCTGCTCTGCTACCATGATGACTGCTCCCTTTACTTCCAACCCATCCTCACTCTATAAATGAGTCAGACTGGAGACCTATTCAGCCTCTAAATATGTGCTTAAGTCTTTCCATATTCAGGAAAGAAACCCATATGAAACGTAATGAAAAGCATGTGCCTAATTGTTTACCTGAATAAAGCCGCTCTACTGAATCTGTGCTGAAATGTCAAGCGCACATCAGGCAAACTCAGGATCTTCAGCAGTGCTCCCGTTTGCAGAGCCTCTGCCATGAAAAATGCTGTGTCCCCAAGGGGGAAAAACTTTTTCCTGGAGAGCAGCCCAGAACAAAAGGAACCATCAGATCAAAGATAAGTCTCACCTCCCGCGCTACAGCCCTCACTTCCCCAAACAGCAGATCAAGGTGGAGGAGGGCTAAATAAAGGCAAAAAAAAAAATACTTTTTTCTAACAGAGAAATGAGAGGTTCCCCTAACTCCAACTTGGTTTCTCCAAGCAATATAGCTAGGAGCAGGCTGTTGCTTGCTTGGAAACTCTTAGACTGCGAGATGGGAAGTCATGGAGTGCCAGTGTCAAGAAGTTATTTATTGACATCTCCTGACTCCAAGCCATTTCACAGCCTGGCAGTGCGCAGGAGGGTGTTCAGATTCACCACAGCAGGCTGACCTTTCTACTTCCACAGACAGAATATTCGGTCTCCAGTGCCCGTGATTCAAGACGCCATGGATACTTTTGTTCGTTGGCTATCATTCATTAGATTTGGGAGATCAAGCTGTTTAAGCTCAAACTTCTTGGAGTGAAGAAAAAAATGTTACACATTTTACATTATCTCTTGCAAATATGAAAGCTTGCTGCAATCTTCAGATACAATATTTATGAATTGGTCTTTCAGCCAACTCCACTTTTGCATAAGGATACACAGCTGCTGGTACCCGAAAGTATGAGAGTTCCCAAATATATCTTTGCCATTTTTAAAATCATTCTCAAGGCTTGAAAATAATACTTCTTTCATTGTAAGTGAAATCTCTAGTTTTGATGTTTGAAAGACAGTCTGAAATTAGCTGGGTTTTGTTTGTGTTTGTTTGTTTGTGCACAAGTATAATTGATTAAATCAGCACAAGCGTAACTGATTATATACTCTAAGAAAACTACTGAAGAATTCAGTGGCAAAACCAGCAGCATTGTGAAGAGACATACCCAATTTTTATGCTTACACATCCTACATAGAATCCCCTCTCAGTTATACAGTAGCAAATTTGAAATGTGTCATCACCTCCCACCACTGGATATCATAGATTTTGAATGAATGTAACCTGCATGTTTCAACACCTCTAAAGAAATTTTTTTTAAGATGTCTCTTTAAGCTTTTTTTCCTCAAAAGGGAAAATTTGCATAGAAGAATATTTAAATACTTACAAAAAAAGTCAGCCCTCTTTCATCAACCAGTGCAATGACCCTCTAATAGTTTCACACTGAGAAAAAATACGCAGAGAAAAAATATGCAGAGAAATATGACAAGTCTAATGCCAATTAGGACTTTGAAAATATATATATTATAGACTGGTCAAGTGAAATGTGAAATTCAAAGTTAAAAACTGAACTTGTATCTTTCAGTCCTCAGAAAAATAATCTATTTTTAATGGAAATAGAAAAGCTATCTTTATCAAATTTCTCATTCAGTCAACAACAATAAGTCTATTGTTCAGATGCGGTTTAAATGGGTCTTT
Source organism: Lophotriccus pileatus (assembly GCA_035583135.1). Taxonomy (NCBI): domain Eukaryota; kingdom Metazoa; phylum Chordata; class Aves; order Passeriformes; family Tyrannidae; genus Lophotriccus; species Lophotriccus pileatus. The sequence goes on along the minus strand of JAWWES010000001.1, from coordinate 86,058,340 downwards.
GGAAGAGGAGGGTTTTGAGAAAATCAAATAGAAATTGCATTAAAGAAGAAATGCTTCTTTAACTGTCATTACTCTGTATACATAGCCTGCAGTTTTTGATTCATTTTAGGTTTGTCAGAGTAACATGCAATTGGATGCTGTGAAAAATTACTTGTAACCATTACAAGAAGAGAAAATGTGTTTTCTTGTTTAAGGGAGAATAAGCAAGTTTAGTGTTATGTCTTTTACTTTAAGAAGTATGTCTGAAGGCATCCAGATGCTGAGAAACAGTAAGCTGATGGCTTTAGTTTGAAATGCTACACTATACATTAAGAAGCCCTACACCTACTATTTATTTAACAAGCATGAATTAGGTCTTCTGAAAAAGAGCACAAATTTCAGTCAGATTTGCACAAAAATAACGATACTCGACACTCTCAGAATGTTTTCCATATGAGAAATGCAAACAGTTAAGAGGCAGCAGGGGTGAACTGAGCCACTGTGCAGGACACCAACGGAGCCAGGACATGCAGGGAAAGCTCCAACGCCATCAGGTGTTGCACAGCTGGAAGCAAAGTGCCTGCAGCGACAAGGTACTGCCTGATGTAATCTAACCACAGAGATGGATCAATGCCCAAAAAAGCCACCACTGTAACTCCTCTTTCTGTTAATGGTATATTTAGCAGCCCAGAGCACCCTGCTTTGTGCCCCTCTCTGATACCTAGTTATGAATGGCACCCAGAATTGATCATATGCTACAATACTCTGCAAAGCTGCCCTAGTTTACGGATCAGAGAAGTGATGCATAAAAAAGCATTATGTATGTGGTCTAAGCTCATAACATTGCACAGTAGAAGAATTACAAATAAAACCCATTTCTCTGGAGATTTTCAGTTTTGTCACCCTCAACAAAACCCATTTTACACAGACTTCAAAATCCGTATTTTTTTCTGACTGCAATACTATGCAAAATATTTATTTTATCAGTCCAAAACTTAATTTACTGCTGAAATCCTGCATCAATACTTCGGAGGAAATTCTAAGATTCTAACAAGAAGAGGAGGAATATTGAGTAAATAAATCTCTGCCTGTATCACCAGTCTTCAAACTGCTGCTTCGCCCTAAGGCGAGTACCTTCAAATAAGCACCTGTACATATAAAGGGTCTAAATAAGATAAATTAAATTCCTGGAAACATGTATGATGTATTTCATATATCAACTTTTGCAGTTTTGTAGTCAGTGAAGGTGAGGATAACGGAAGGATAACTGAATGAGCGTATGAGACAGTAAGAGGAGAGAAGAAAGGAAGAGAGGGCAAGGTAGGAAGCAGAAGGTCCTAAGACCTGACTGAAGTAAAAAGAAAAAAGATCCTATTGAAGGAAGCTAAAGATTTAAAACCAGAAATATGAAAGCTGAGAAAACAAGGTGAGGTTAAAAAAAACTAAAATAAAACAAACAAACAAACAAACAAACAAAAAACGACAGAGAAAATTTAGACCTCTCAGAAACTCAAGTCAGTAATTCGTTGTCAGGCAAACTCTCCTTGATTTCAGTGGGAGTTTTGCCTTAATGAGAGCAGCAGGATAGGCACTAAATGCAGCTTTATTTCTTATACTTGAATAACAGCAAGATCTAGCAAGATATTGTGTTGTTGAAAAGACAACGCACTTTTGAAGAAACATGAATATTAGAGGCCAGGCAGTATAAATGTCATTGCTACAATGAGCTGAGTTACATCAGTGTGCATCAGCTGACAATAAGGTCCTTTGTGCTGGAAAGAAAGAAAAAGGATTAAAAAACTGACTTGTGTCACCCTACAAACAATCAAACTTAAAGGTCCAGAATTATTCCAGAACAGTTTTCATGAATTTCAGTAACAGCCCATAAACAAGCAAGATGACTATGAATGACCTATTTATTTTTCGTTAGTTTTGCTCTTGCTGAAACCAGCATCCAGTTGGTTAACAGAACTATTGTTTGATTAGGCTGTTTATGTGAAACTGTCTTTAATATACCAAAAATAAAGTATAAAATAAATACATTGGAGAATAAAATATTCTTCTTATCTTGGTAGCCAAAGATAAAACAAAGCAAAACAACTCCATGTTTATCTGATGAACAGGATAAAGATTCTGCCTAACCAAGGAGTGGTCTTAATGGACCATGTAAAAATCGTAAGACGTTTTGACCTTTATAAATCATAAATTAAAGGAACCCTTACTGGAGTGTGGATATGTCTAATGTGAAGTCTCAACTTTAAAACCTTTTTTTTTCAGATGTCAAAATCAGGAACAGATAAAATATCACAAGTAAAATTCAGAAAATTACCAATGAAAACACTAGGGTAGATACTTCGGGTGAAACCCAGGAATAATTGAAAATTATACCATCTCCAGCTGATCACATTGCACACGGTATTTATTATTGACTGGATTTTGCAAGCATACCATTCTAACCCATGATATGGGAAATATGTCAATTCTCCATGAAGTATTAATGAGAGGTGTCCCACCCAAACCAATAAGTCCAGGACATGCTCAAAGTCAGATTTATTCAGCTGCTGACTCAATCGGATAATTTTTAATTCTCAGTTTTGCACGGTTACATCCACCTGTTGATTTAGAGATTACAGGTGGGAGCTGCCTTATTAAAATTGTTCTGCAGTTTAAAAATTTGACACACCTAACAGAGGAATTGACAGAAAAAGTCTGGTCTGCACATCAATGATAAAAGGATAATAAATAGTCAAACTTTATTATTGTTCACAGAGCTAAAATTATGCTTAAAGTTATTCATTGCCATCTGTAAGCCTGTTAAAGTTGATTACAATCTTCTTGTGCTGGTTTTCTTCCCAATGGTTGAACAGTACTGTCTATTTTTAAAGGAAAAAAAACCCAAAGCTGTTTGAATAATAAATTGTTTATCCCATGTAAGAACAAACTATAGCAATGAACTTTAAGAATGGTTACCAAATTAGAATTGAGAGTGAAAAACAAGTACTTTCCTGTTCAAGGCTTTGTTTTTAATGTGTTTTTATTTTTAACTAGATTGAGTGCTGATTACAGAAAATTCAAGGCTACTCGGACATCAGGCTGCTCAATTGACTGAAAAGTTTGATGGCTTCTCTAAAAAGTGAGGTCTATGCATGAAATTAAATCAGTATAACTGGTCCTAGATAACTTGAGGGGAAGGAGGGGAAAAGGTTAATATTGCTTATTAAATAATGTTAAATGAGATCAAACAAGATGTGCAGGATTCAGGAGGGCTCTTGGAGCTCCAGTTGTTTCCCCAGGCTGCTTATGCAACCTTGTTTGCGCAGACAGTGCAAGGGCCTGCCATTTTATTACATAAGGTAGCCCAAAAATATATAGCTAGGCAGTTGTGAGCTCCATTAACTGCTGCACTGGAGTTTCTGTATCAGTTAGCATCTGGAAATTTGAAGAAACAATCAGAATGACTTAGGACATTGCTGAGTTTGAGATTGGTACTGGTGTTTTAATAGCAATAGATCTCATCCAAAAGCCAGCAAATACCATCAGCATGAGCTGTGTTTGAATACACTGTGCTTTGACCACTGCTTAAGTGAACAGCAATACAGAGTCTCTGGCTTAGCACAGCCGTGGTAAGTGCAATCCATGGCTTCAAAATCTGCCTTTCAGATGATTAACCAAATTGTCTGGTTTAGTAAACAGCAGTCAACACAACATTGTTGTTTTAACCATAGTGTTTAAATGCAGTGGATAGCTGAAGAAATTTAATTTCCAACTGTCTCATTCTCAGTTCAGAATTTCAAAGCTTGGTCTTGGACACAGCAACACCATGTCAAGGAAGATGACCTCCCTGGCCCAAATCCTCTCCCTGACACCGGGCAGCAGCGAAGGCTGGGGAAGCCTGCGTCAGCGGGGCAGGCATGTAGCAATTACAGCCTCCCAGCGGAGACTTTGTCAGCCAGGCATTGTATCTCAGTATTCAATGCCTTTCGGTGGGATTGCTTCCCTGAATGAACTGCTTTCTGAACCTACTTGAACCCAAGAAGATAAGGCTGTCTATCCTCACCATGACTGCATAGATATGTAGTAAGACACCAGGGAGTGAGCTCGAGTGCTGTATGCTGCTTTTTGGGGTACACAGAATCACAGAATATCCCGAGTTGGAAGGGACCTGCAAGGATCATCAACTCCATCTCTTAGCCTGGCATGGGCAATGGCCAACCATATGACATTTAACAAGGGCAAGTGCCGGATTCTGCACCTGGGACAGGGCAACCCCGGTTGTGTGTATAGATGAGGGAATGAGAGACTGGGTAGAAGCACTGCAGAATAGGACCTGGGGGTCCTGGTGGATGGCAAGTTGATGAGTCAGTAGTGCCCTGGCAGCCAGGAGGGCCAACTGTGTCCGGGGGGGGGCATCACGCAAAGCATCACCAGCCACTTGGGAGAGGGGATTGTCCTGATCTGCTCTCAACTGGTGCAGCCTCACCTTGATTACTGTGTGCAGTGGCAGCCACAATGTAAGAAAGACCATAATTAAACTTGATTATAATTAAGCTATTAGAGAGTGTCCAAAGGAGAGCCACGAGCATGGTGAAGGGTCGGGAAGGGGAAGAGGAGGTTGAGGGGAGACCTCGTTGCAATTTTCAATATACAGTTCTGGCTCACACCTTTGCTCTGCTTTGGAGCACTTCACCTAGCTTGTCACATTAGCTTGTTCCATTACTGACATGTCATAACAGAGTCAGCCCTGAACAGGGAAGGTACAAAGCACCAGGAGCCTTTTGGCCTTGGGAGCTGAGGCAGGGCAGATGCTTGACCACTTCATTTTGCAGAGCAGACACTGGGAGACCACCTGGCTTAGCACCCTCTCTCAAGCCATGGCCAGACAGAAGTGCAGAGGAATGAGTTACAAGAACAAGGCAAACCAATGGTGATATTTCTTCAGCATACTCACTCATCCTAAGAATGTAAGAATGTGCAGCTCAAAACTTCCTAAGCCAGAGGCAGTGGTTTTCAATTTCATAGCCCTTGACGGATTTCTCTTCCATGGACTCATCCAGTCACCTCATTAGCTGATGTAACCTCTCAGCATCCACATCCTGTGGTGAGCAGTTCAGCAGTCTGACCACACCATGTGAAGAGCCTTCTCCCTCTGTCTTCATTCCTGCACCCAATGCCTTCTGCTGCTGTTGCCATGATCAGTAATTGCCAGTTTGCCTTCTCTATGCTTTGCTTAATTTTACAGATTTCTGCTGCATCCCTTTATCAGCATTGTCAGTCTTCAGAAAGGAGCCACTCTGTTCCTCTGATCACCTTTGCTACATCCCTCTGAACCTCCTCCCTCGCTATTATACATCTTTGACGTGGGGCAATCGACAGCCCAAGATACTGAAGATGTGGGCACACCGTAGCTTCTATGTGAAATAATGAGGATTCTTTTTTATTATTTTCCATCCTTTTAAAATAACCTTAATGTTCTACTTCCCTTTGGTTTTTAATATACATCTGCACATTGCATTGATTTTTTTTTCTGAGTTTTTAATGGAAGACTTTATCAAAGCTTCTGCACCTACCATGACCTGTAGCAAATAATTGCTATGATTATACACTTTTTTCCATTATTTTTCAACCTGACATGCATGGTACACCTATCTCATATGAAGATATTCAAAGAGAAAGCATGATTGAAATGTCCCACTACATGATGCTCTGTCATGCCAGCATTTCTTGCAGGTTTTGGAATGACAGAGGTTTCATACCTAAACTTCCAAATTTCCATTCTGATCTCAGACGTACATACACATCCTCGAGACTTTTTTCCCATATCATTGTTTCACTTTGTTCCCTAAGAACAGTGGTAAAACAGATGAAAAATACCTTCTGTCATAATCAGGCCAGTAGCAGACTAGCTGTTTTACACAAACTTGTGCCCAAGCAGGAGAAGGTTAGATACCCACCCTGTTCCCACCACTTAACGTGGTCAATTCTGGAGTTTCTCAGAGCTCTGGATATGCTACCTACCACACAGACACAGGAGAAAGAGATGGTATTGCCTCAGAAAGCTTGTAGGCAAAGGAGAGGACAAGGAAGAGTGGGGAGGCACTGACAGAATACAGGGGAAAGTGTGTGGCAATAGTATTTTCTAGTGACAAAGGTCAAACCTCACCAGTGACCTAACTTTTGTGAGAGTTTTATGCTTCTGAAGTCACACGTGAATTTTCAGATTGAAGCAAGATTAGAACACTTAGCACCGCGGATGCCTAAGACTAGTCCTCCCAAATCTGGCAGGCAGCATGCAAGAAATGCCAGTTTCTGCCATGGTCCTTGGATAAAGGAACAGAAATGTCTTTACCAAAGAGTAATTAAAAACATTTTGGCAGGACTGAGCTGCACTTCATGGTTGGCCTTCAGGGGGAAGAGACACAGGAAGAGAAGCATAAAAAACATACTTATCCCTCTACCCCCAAAATGTACATCAAATGTATGTGTACAAGGCCAAGAAAGCTGTGCCCCCATATCCCTCAATCTAATCTGCCAACATCCCTGAGCCACCACAAGATAAATGCAAGGAGTGGAGAATGAACCACGTCTGCAATTTCTCAGCTCCTTATTCAGAGCATGAGCCTACACGACCTCATCCCTTTTTACCCCCTTGCCTTTTCTGCCCTGCAACTCTTCTATTTCCAAATTCAGCTGGCAATATACTATCATATATATTGTGTGGCCCATAGCATGTCACAATAAAGAGTAATGGCTGTAGTCCCTCCCAAAAAAACGTGCAATACCAAAAGCATTACTACATAAACAAATCCGCCACCCTCTATGCATTCTGCTTAAATGCTATTACATGATGTTTCCTTTTCAAACTTCAGTAGTCAGATTCATAAAATTGTTGTATCAGATAATGCTGATTTCTTACTGAATTAAACTAGCTAAAATACAAATATTTGCATAGCCTCAATCTACTTTTTCAATAACAAGTCTGAATAAGATCAGTGATCAACAGAAAATTAAGCCAAATCTAGAAGAATTACTTTATACAGATAATGATCCCTCTACAAAATCTGCAACCCAAGTGCATCTGCCCTAAGAGCCTGAAAACGAAACTATAAACACAAATGGAAGTTCCTTAAATTCATCTAAGACAGAAAGAAAAGCAATTAAGTGCGTATAAGATGTACATTTAACTGTTTTTTTCTATCAGTATGACATTTACCAATCCAGGAGAGGGGCAAAGCAGAAGCAGGGGCTGAAAAACACAGCAGGCAGTGTGGGGAAGAAGATGAGAAGGATAAAAAAGCAGTAGTACCACACCCCAATTATTGAAAGACTGGAAATGACTGCTTTTTTTCAGATCTCCTGTTCCTGTACACTGTAAGTCTCAGCTTTTTCTTTCCACCATGGCTTCTCTTACTCTGGGTTTACCACCTCTATCCACCCTTCCTTGCACCTCGTTCCCAACCTTTGTCATCTATGACCCCACCAAATCCTTAGTCAAAGTCTCTGCTCTTCAATTTCTTTGTGTCTCATCCTCAATATTTCTCAGTTCTAGTCCCACAATTTCTTGTCACCATGCACGTGAACTAAGCAATTTCCTTGCCCACCCTGCCTTGGCATCACTGGCACACTCTGACACCAAAGACACAGTCTTCAATGCTCCCTACTTATGATGTTCACTGTAGGAGCAACATCTGGGAAGAGTAACTGTGGCGGAAAGCCCACTCAGCCCTTCAGCCACAAACCGGAGTACTCTTATCCTTCCCAGGAAGACAAGCTGTTGATCAGCTCCTAACAACACTGGGGTGTTCAGCATGCCTTCTGCTGACAGCATTTTCAGTGAGTGCAATGGTCAAGCCCTCAACAATCCCTCTACCAGTAGCATGCAACCTGCGCATTGTGACAAAATTAAAACTAAGAAAAATTCTGGAAGCTTCTAGAGGCTCAACATAGGGCACACTCCCATCACAAGAATGATCTCAAGCCAAGTATCTTTTCCCTGCTCCAAAACACAAAGCCACAAGAATTCAACTGTCTCAATGGAAGCGTTTCTCAACATAGGCAAAAAAAACGCAGATTCACAGGAAAGATCAGGGTCTCCTAATGCAGGATAATGTATACCTAAACTATCTTCATCAGATATATGGCCAAAGAATACACTTCCCTCTAATCATGTTCTCAGAAATAGCTGAACCATTTCATCTGTAACTTCCCAAAGACGGTCTGTCTTCAGCATGCACTCAACCTGGAAAATGTCAGCCTAGGTTTAAGCTTAGCAAATGCATAAGTACCTGGTAGCAGTACTAGAAAGTACTAGGTAATTTTAACAGTAGACATTCCTGCCTATGATAAAATAACAACTCTTTCAAATGCTCTAGCATGCTCCAGGGTAGAGATCTGAGCAAAAATCACAATTCTGCAAAGGATAGTCTATGGTCTCAACCCTGCACATATGCAAGGCAACACCTTCATTAGTGCGGGAAAGAAATTTTAGGCAAGCCTACTGTCTCCAGGCTTTGAAGCAGGGCACAGAAGTGTGCTTTCAGCTTGGGGAATCACCCTGCTGTCACATACCTGCTTCAGGAAAGCCTTCCACTTTCACATGTTCAGTGAGACAGTGCACAGCTTGGCAATTACCTTCTCCAAATATTCCTGCTTGCAGGCCATCTCTGCAGAGCAACTATGTGTCCATATTCATCTACAGAAATGTATGCAGGATTGGGCCCTCAACCAGCTGACAGCTCTCAGAATCAGATACATATCAGCGGATGAGCTGGCTACGCCTGGACACTGTGAACACTAATTATCTAGTACCAGGAAAAAAACCTAAAACCACAGTTTGGTGGATTAACATCTCACACCAGAGTAAGAGAAAGATAATTTTCCACTTCAAGAGGTAGCCACTTGTTGAATTGAATGCTCAGGTTAGCTGTACCGACCTGAGGGATCCCTACAGCTCTTCTGGAGATTTAGCGCCATGAAAAGATCCAAGTTCCTCTGCTGGCTGTAACGCCTATAGCCGCTAATTATTTCTGAGTCACTTGAGTGAAAGTAAGCTGCCATCCTGTAGACAGTTAAGGACTACGGAGCAAAGTTTCTGTATGAGCGTGCTTGTTAATTGACAAATCAGGCTAGTGACCATAAAGGAAAACACCACAGCACAACTCTGTGTGACTCCAGTGTTGCCGTTCAGCCGTCGATGTAACGTTTACCCCGTTCCATTCACGGAAGGAAACATGCGGGAGCCCAGCTCAGGGCTGCTGCAGCAGCAAGGCTCTCCCAGCACATGACACAACCTCTGCTCTCACAAGGAGTCTTCGCCCATTCAAAAATCTCACTGGTCTTACTGGAAGTTTTCTTTGACCAAACACTGTCCGATCGCATCTCAGACCCTATTCCAGTCTACCCTCGAAGAAACCTCCAACAACACCAAGACAAGACGGGGAGTACAGCTGGTGGGGGGGAGGGAGGATAGTGGGCAAGTTATTTTTCCAAAAGGAAGGGGCCAGGCGGCCGGACCTCCCCAGTCCGGCCGGGACAGACACGGCGCACATACTGTGCTCCCCACGTAAACTTTCCCGCGGCAGAGGCGATGCCACCCCGCACCACCGGGCGCGTCCGTAACCCCCGCGGTGCGTGGAGCTGAGGGGAGCTGACCCCGGCCGCCGCCGCGGGAGGTCACGCGTGGGCGAGCATCCCGCGGGGGTGCCCGGGGCGGGTGTCGCGGGTGGGAGCCCCGCGGGGCGGAGGGAGGGTCGGGGCCATAGGGCCGCCGTTACCTGGGGTGCCGGTGCTGCGGGAGCGCGGCGGGGAAGCCCCAGCCGCCGCCGCCGCCGCCGCCGCTGCTGCTGCTGTCCGCGGTGGCCACCTGGGCGCGGGAACCGCCGCCGGTGCTGGTGCCGGTGCCGCCGAGCTGGATGCCGCCGCTTTTCCGGTGCCTGCCGGTGCCGCTGCGGCAGCGGCCGCCCCTGCTCCAGCCGCGCAGGAGGCCGGCCTCGGAAGCCGGCAAACTCTTCCTCGCCGACGAGGAACCGGGGACGCTGCCCGCCTCCTGCCTGCCGCCGGTGCCGGTGCCGTGTCTCATGGTGCGCGGGGCCGCCGCATGCCGCGCTGCCGCCGCCCCGGGCGCCGCGGGACCCACGCGCGCCGGGGCCAGGGGCTCCGCCGGCACCGGGAGGCCGCCGGGAACCCGGGCTGCTGGGGGGGGAGGCGGAGGCCGGGGGGCGGGGGGGCTGCTGGCTGGGGCTCCCGCTGGGGCAGTAAGTTGGACGCGCGGCCGGGAGAGGCAGGGCGGGGGCGGGGGCTGCGGGGCCGATAGTTCTCCGCGAAGTTGGAGCCCGGGGGGCGAGGTGGGGGCATCCTCTCCACCGGCCCTTCATCGCCTCCCGCCGCCGCCACCCCTCGCCTGCCCCCGCCGCCGGGCCACCGCCCCGCGCCCTCAGCCGGCGGCGTTGCGGGGGCGCGCCCCGCGTCCCGCGCCCATGGGCGCAGCCGCGGCCCCGGCGGCAGCAATCGCCGGCGCTGGTTCCCTTCGCCGCTCGCTCGCCTTCTCCGGCAAGGAGCGGGGGGGTGGGGGTGGACGGAGGGGGAGACCAAACCCGAGGCTGGTGCTCAAAATGGGTCAGGGAGGGGGAAAGGGACCCCGGCGTTCGGCGCCCCCCTCCCCGCGGTGGGCTCCGGGAGGGTCGGGCTGTGGCGGTGGGTAGCGAGAGGGCTGCGGAGGAGCTCTCCCGCCCCGGTTCCCTGTGCACAAGTGCAGGGAATGTTCCACTGACCTACATATTTTTCCAAACATACGTGACCTTTTTTTTTCTCTCTCTCTCGTTCTGTGGGAGGAGACAGGCGAGGATCCAAGAAAAGGAGAAGCTGGAAAGAGAACGAAAGGGGAAGCAGGGAAAAAAATAAAAACCTCAACCTAAAAGGCAGTCCCGCATCAAGGATGGTTCCACACCGCCGCCGCGAGCAAACCCCGGCGTGCACACGTTTATGTATGTCTGCAGCGACATCCCCGTACTGCACCGGCGGCCGCTCCGGTACCTGAGCCCGGGAGCCCCGCGGTGCCGCCGGCCCGGCCGGGCAGGGCAAGCGTTCAGGTGCGTGGCCGCCGCTCCCAGGGCGATCCGGCGGGACCCCAGCGCGGCGCCGCACGGCAGGCTGAGCACGGTCCCCCTGCTCGGCCCCGGCCCGGGGGGTGACCCTGCGCCCTGTCCGTGCCCGCTGCCCCGGCGGCGGGAGCCTGAACGGAGCGGGGCACCGCGCTGCCCCAGGGCAGCTTCCCGGCCTCGCCGGGCACAAGAAGGAGCTCCCGATCTGGTTATGCAACGCCGCACAGGCAATTGGAGCAAAACCTTGACAGAGAGCGCTATTTTTTTTCTTGTTTCAAAGTAGGTCATTCTTTTTATTCTCTAATTTGCCTTTTTTTTTTTTTCCCTTAATAATCCTGCAAAGTGGCCAGTTAGAGAGAAGGCGGTGTGCTGGAGCCGGGGAGAAGCTGGTGATCGGAGCCTTGCTCTCCCCTCGACGGGCACTCGTGCCGGCGGCTCCAGCGGGGTCCGGCGTTGCTCTTCCTCCCCAAGGAGGGCAGCAATGGCCGGGGAGCGGGGCCACGGCTCGGGCGCTGCCCGCTGCTCTCCCCGCGCCTCCCGCCGACGGAAGCCCCGCACTACCCGTCACCCGGGCCTCGCCGGCTATTGCCCCCTGCCTCCCGTCTCCCTCGCACCGCCTCTACCCCCGGGGCGTGCTGACGCTGCTGGCAGGCACCTCTTCCACTCATAGAAGGGGTCTCCCCCGGAGATACAGTATTTGTTTTCAGAACAGTTGCGAGGTTTTTGCTCAGAGGAGGAATTTGTTGCGGTAGCTGGTGCAAGCTCTGTCTGCACCAAAAGGCCTGACCGCCCAGCCATACATGTGCCAGCAAAATTTGTGTGGTGGATTAGGAGCTGTTTCCCCATTTCCCCCGGTGCATCCTGCTTCCTTTTTTAAAAGACACGTTAATCCCCGCAGAATACCCGCCAGCAGAGACCTCTGCCCACACCGTGTGTGTGTGTGTGTGTGTGTGGGCACAGTGTGTAGACTGATGGTTGCTCCAGCCTGCCTGGGTCCAGCGACGAGCTGTGCTGCTTCTTCCACTACCCCCACCACCTAGCTCACCCAGTTACCCCACTGTGATGTCCAGCGCCCCTATACACCACATCCAGGCAGGTTTTTGATCCAATTCAATCCCCTATGCAAATGTTAATAACTACAAAGTTATGGAAAAATGTTGCGCTCCTTTGCTGAGCACGTTTACACCGTACTTTATACAACAGGCATGACTAATGTTGAAAGGGTAAAGTTGTTTACTTTCAACCAAGATTAAATACAAAACTTTGAAAAGCTCCTCCCTTCCTTTGGATGAAACCCAGCATTTTTTCCCATTTGGAAATTGTCAAACAGTGGTTAAACAATCCTTTGGCAAACAAGTAGTGCCTGAGGGAATAAAGCATCAGATACATGGGGAATGGAATAAAAGACATTTCTGTTCCTGAGGTACTTTTCTTGTGTTGCACAATGAAGTATAACATAAAATCTTCAAGCCTTGTAAGGTTAGAGAAAAGGAACTTCCCATGATTATATACACCACATGATTTGATATTCCAGTCCTTTTGAAAGCCTACCAAAATCCTGCCCCGAATCCAACCCTGTGCTTTCAGAAGCTGGGAAACCAAGTACCTGGAGGAAAATACCACATTGAGAAAGGCAATCAGAGAGACACAGGGGCGCATTTACAAAATTACATCTCTACCATGTTTTAACATTTTCCCTGTGAATTTCAAAGGACTCCATTGCACAAGTGAACAAGTGAGACTGGTTGAGGTTTGTTTCTTAATTCATTCCCTAGGTTACTGCTGTAAACTTTAATTAGGCTAACAAAGAGCAGAGCGGCTGAGGGTGAGGCAGGCTTTATCCAGCCCATACCTGAATCCTGTTGTGAAATACCAGCCATTCAAAACACACAGCCTTTCTCTCAGTCCGGTTACACATGGAAAATTACCAAATACTGTCAATACTGAGTTTGGTTTGGAAATTAACCAAAGGGTTATGCTAGATGCTACATGTAAGAACATTAGGCAAGGAGCCCAGTGTTCAATTTTAAAGAATTAAATCTTTTTTATAATAATGAAATATTAGTAAGCAACTTTTCAGACACCAGGAGCCTGTGATCCAAAGTCACAATCCCTTTTGTTTCAACTAGAATAGGCTGGCCAGCCTCTATGCCCCAGAAATGACGCATCAGGGTTTTCAATGGGCCAAGAACCACAGGCTAGGTGTCTCCCGGGGTGGAGGACCAAGGGGAGGAGCGGGAGAGGACAGTGGCTCCCCAGGGACCCTTCTGCTCTGTTGTGGCAAGACCGTGGGAGGCATATGGGTTGAGTGTGAGTTCAACTGGGACATACGGCATGTAACTCTGCTGGTTTGCTTTCTCATGCGTCCAGGGATTTCTATTATGAGGTACCACTGCTGCTGTGAGATGTAACGCTTGGCCAAGGAGCTGCCTTGGATGTCCTTTGGCTCCAGAGCCAGAGTCTTGCTGTCAGAGCCTGGCCACTACAACCTGGAAGCACAGGCCTTCCAAGTACCTAAAAAGGGCACACAGTAGGAGAGCTGGAGAGGGACTTTTTGCAAGGGCATGTAGTGATAGGACAAGGGGTAATGGCTTTAAACTGAGAGTAGGTTTAGATTAGATATTAGGTGAAATTGTTTACTATGAGGGTGGTGAGAGACTGGAACAGGTTGCCTAGAGAAGTTTTGGGTGCCTCATCCCTGGAAGTGTACAAGGCAGGTTGGATTGGGCTTTGATCAACCTGATCTAGTGGAAGGTGTTCCTGCCCATGGCAGAGGGGCCGGAGCTAGGTGGTCTTTCAGGTCCTTCCCAACCCAAAACATTTTGTGATGATTTTATCATTACCTGTGCTATACAAATGCTTTTAACGTTTAGCAGACACCAATACATGTGGGGAAATAAGATGCCATTTGCAGCCCTTAATTTAAATGTGATCCCTACATTTGGATTAGCGTTTGTGTCGAAGTAAAAAGGGTTCCCCCAAATAGTCATCCTCTAATCAACATAAATGGCAACAGTGCCAAAAGTCAGTGATGGATCTGTGAGAGAGATGAGCATGATGGAAAAAAATAAAGGACCATCAAAGGGCCGATCAAATGGTGCTGAATATGAAACTGTTCTCTCTAGTTTTCAAGAAAGTAAGGAGGAGAGAGGAATTACTTTGATTAATATTAACTAAAGGGCAGGACAGACCTTGTGCCACTTGTTTTCCTACTTTCCACGTTGAAAGTGGACAGAGACAAATAAATGACAAATAAATGACAAATAAATGTAGTTGCATGTTAGTTGCAGGAGTCACACCAGCTGTGTCTGCTGGCTGGGGCAGGCGGGCATGGGAGAACAAGGACAGATGTGAGGATATTCTTCTTTGTGTAACACACTTCTCTAATCAATTTTGTCAGAAATTTCTGTGGAGAGGAGCGGTCTTCTGGGGATCAGCATTATTTTTCATTCTGTGACTTGTAGTTTCCTGAGGGAGGGAGAGGTAGTGCATACTTATCAACCAGCAGCACAGCCTCCAAACCAGGGGAAGGCAGAGAGATGCCACAATGAAAGGGACTTCAGATGCATTCTACTGGTGCTGCCCCAAACACTGAGTAGGATGGCTTAAGGTCTTCAGGATCTCTTCACCTAGAAAACCAAACTCCTTTTTTTTTTCTGCATGTTTATTACAAGAGAAGAGCCAATTTGCTGATTTGAACTTGCTTTAATCTAATGTGGTTTGAAGAAAAAAAATTCCGTTGCCAGGGTTTTCGTGGAAGCACTTAGCCAGGCATACAACCTACCTGAGGGCTTGACTTTCCCAGCTTATTCAAAAAAGTGTTTGTAGGTTTCCTTTAAGTGATTAATGCACAAAGTGGGGAGGAAGAAGGCGTGGGTTGAAAAACTAGTTACCAAACATTGAATAGACTCACTGTCTGGAAGAGCTGAAATTACTGCTGGGTGCCCAGAAAGCCCTAAAGTTTGCTGCCTTGCAGTCTTGTGGCTGAGGATTTACAGCTTTTCTGGGAAGTAAAACTTCTGCAGCATGAGCTGTATGTATGCACTCAATTGCCATGGAGCGTTCTGTATGTGTGTTTGTCAGTGTGGCCAGCCAAAGCTCAAGGCTGTGGAAATAATTCCTTCTCATATGGGAAAGAGATGATCCACTTATCCTCTGGCTGACAGTGGTCTTTGTGCCAGTGTGCCTCTTGACTCACACAAGACCTTTCGTTCACTTGCAGCAGGATGGGAATACATCTCATGGCAAAATCCGTTTTCAGTGGGACTGTACTGCTTAGTAGGAGTAAGGAACTATGGTGTGTCTGTACCTGGGAAAAAGGCTCTGATCCGAAATCAAGCTGATAGAGCTTGTTCAGATTTGAGAGCTGTTCAAGAAAATGAAGCTCAAACTCAACTCCAAGAGCAAGGGATCTGCTATTTTTTCTCTGGAAGTCCCAGTGAAACAGAAGATAATAAGGGGTTGTAGTGCCACAACTGAATTAAGAACAGCTGGGAGAAGTCTGAAGGCAAATGCAGGATCTTTATCTCTACCTTTATTGAGAAAAAAGGCTACTACTAATTGTTATTATATTTTATGTTTTATGTTACCGTTGCACTGTGGTAGTACTTTTTTGGCATATATCCCTATGGTACATATTCCTGTGGATCTGTACAAATATTTTAAATCCTGGCAGGTTTCACAGAGACCTTATACGTCTTTCAGAAACTCTTGGTAAGAAGCAGGAAGGTGCAGTGAACCATTACCTCTCTAACCCTCTCCACTGACTCCAGCAGGAGATGGGTTAGGCCTGGAGTTCATCATCACTGCCAGGATTACACAATTCTCCAAATTCTTTACTGGTTGCTCTCCCTTCTTGCTCACATCTTTGGAGTTACACTACTCACCACCACACACTTGCTCTTTCAAATTCTTCTCAGCTTGCTTTGATTCTGTGCAACATTCTACTCTTGCACCTGCCTTAAGCTCATGATACCATTATTTCTCATAACACTTGCTAGTAGAAATATGAAGAATTTAAATGTGAAAATTAGGTAAATAACAAAAGAAATGTAAAAAAATCTTCAAACTCAGGGGTATATGGATCTGTCCACACATATTCAGCTCTGCCATGTATGATTTCCAAAGCAGTAAGAAACTATAAATATCAAGACAATGTGGAAGTCTTGAATTTACCTGTGTTATCAGATTCATCTCTTCGTTGTGTCTTTCAATCTTTTTTATACTGCAGCAGTCCATAGGCACTAGATGTCAATGAGGCCCTAGGAGTATTCCGCCATGTGCTCATCCCTGTCCAACCACATACTAAATTCCTGGTAACTATAAAAACCCACTGCTAAATTAAATCATGCATTTAAAAACAATTCACCTTTCTGTTTTAAACTCTTAGTTTGAGCACAGTCATACAGTTAAAAAAAATGTTCAGAACAATTTTTTTGCTTTGAGCTAGATTATTTCCTTTCTGTGTTGTCAATGAAAATGTGCTACTTCACAGACTGCTCTCCTATTTTTGTGGCTGTCAGCTCTTTGCCCTGATATTGATGCAAACGTGGTTCTGATTTCATTGTTACTGCCCTGGGAGAGCATCGAATAAAAACAAAACACTTGAAAACAATTTCACTAATGCTAAATCAGGTGAGGTGTTCTGTTGCTTTTGCAAAGTCAGAGCTTTGGCTGTAAGAACTTGGAAGGTGCATTTGGCTTCTGTCACTAGGGCAGGCTGTACACAGATGCAGCTGCTAGCAGAGGCTGTGATATTCCGCTTGCACAGAGCACTGCAGGAGGGAAGGAAGCAGAGGAAGAGAAAGGGTTAAAAAGGTAAATGTTGACTCAGAGAAAGGAGAGATAAAGGAGAAAGTGGAAGAACTGTAAATGAGCCAAAGAGGATGGAGAAAAATTCTTCAGCAGCTGTAATTAGGTTAGATTTCAGAAGTAATTGCAGTGTTCCGGCATCAGCAGATATTGTAGGCAATATTTGCCCTCAGCTCTGTTTGCGGAGAAGGAGAGTTGTTTCACCCTGCAGGGCCTGATCTTGACATGGGGACACTGACTGCACACAGACATGAGCCCAGTGAGCCAACTGCTGTCCTCCCTTTACATACCACTGGAATCGGCCAGGTTTGCAGGGAATGGAAGTGGTAGGTGCACAGACAAATACACAGTAGCATGTGTGGATACAAACACACAGCTTAAGTGCAAGAATATGTATTTAATGGAGCTGATGCTGCAAATTGTGTTAGCAATTTAATACTGAGTAAAAGGTGGTTAATCACCAGTGTCCGGTGATGCTGCCACCTCTGCAGCCACAGGTTGGAGCAGTAACATGGATGAAGGAAGTGCAGGAAATGCATTGCCCTCTACTTCCTTTAAGGTGTACTTCTCCTGCGTAAAACCAGATTATATAGGCTTTCTGCAGTGAAAATAGATTTCACCTTTAAGTCTTCTGCAGCAGTTTTACATTAGCAGTTCATGCACCATCAGAAAATCAATTACCACTGGTATTACATGCAGATGAACAGCTCAGAGTAATGGAGAATTCATTTTACACAATGCTTTTAATAAAATGCTAAATAGAGCAAAATATTTCCCAAAGAGCTATTCGTAGGCTCTGTGTGGGAAGTATGTCTCCAAGGGGAAGTTTGCACCTTTGTGATTTGGGTGAGGAGTGAGTCCCAGCCTTCTTAATGCTGACAGTGGTCAAGAATATATTTCTACCAGGTTGGATTGAAGACGACAGCAGTCCATCATCTATAGTGCAATGGCTGTCACTTCACATGGAAAAACACTTTTTCTTTTAAACATAAGAGTTTCATAGGCTGTGTTGTTGTAGTGCTAGTTGTGCAAGACCCTAAAATAACTGAATTACTCCTTCATTCTTGACACTCTTATCATCTTTTCGTGTTCTTGATGCCAACACAGTTTGCTGATTAGATTTTCAGCATGTGTTTCAGTAAATCTTTTACTTCAGCACCTGTTTACAGACAGACATATCTGCAATGACAGTTCCATTGCTACCTGGGTTTGGGGATGTATCTGGGACAAACGAAGGAACTCAGGTGGTTTTATTAGGAAGCAATTATGAAATTAATAACAGAAATGCAGGGCCAGACCAAAGTATGCTGCCTCTAACTGTGGCCAGAAAGAGAAGTCTGAGGAAGTGAATAGCACAAGCATACACTTCCCTGGAGTGCTTTCTCAGCCGTCAGTAGCTTATGCTCATCAGCTCCCCGTATGGCCATGTAACCACCGTGGGCAACATCTTCCTGCAGGGAACCCCACAGCTTAACTGTACGCCTTATGAAGAGCCATCTGCTTTTGCTCATTTTGAACCTGCTGGCATTATTTTGTACCTTTTCATGTTTGGATTGGAAGAGAAGGAGAACAATCAGTTTCTCTCCACCCTTTTTATGCTATTTGTGATTTTATAGATATGTGCCTCTCAGTCATCACTTTTCCAAGTTGAAGAAATCTAGCGTGGAAACTGCTCCATGGTTTTGATTATCCCCGTGGCTCTTCTCTGAATGTTTTCTACTATATTTCCTTTAAGGTGGGGACCAGGACTGCATGCAGTACTTAACAGGCAATCCAAGTGCACACACACTAAATCTGTATAGGTGCATGATGGTGTTATTGATTTTTTTCCCTAATAATTGATGACACACGCAGTGGCTCTTGTGTCTTTAAGACCTTCTGAGATGCACAGTACAATTCAGTTACATGAGCCCAAGAACAGTTCTTTCCACTTACCTTTTTTGTTTTAATAGCCCTGCTGAATCCAACCCAAAATAAGAGAAATTTCTCCTAATTTATCCACAGCTTTAGCTCTATTGAAAGAAAGGAATGGATAGAATACTGAAAAAAAGAAAATGTGTTCTTATTCATTGTAAATTCCAAGATTTCTGGAGTGGCTATTTTTAAATTATGTACACAAAACCATCCCTGCTGGGGGGGGGGGGGGGGGGGGGGG
>JAWWES010000001.1:86021640-86039289 GCA_035583135.1 Lophotriccus pileatus | reverse complement strand
ACGACTTCTGGCAATGCCTCCCAATGAAACTTGAACTGCAAAAGGTAATGTTTCAAAATGTTCTAAACTTGTGAAAATGAAAGTATAACAGGATAGAATCGAATAATACAAAGAGACACTCTTGACAATTTCCCTGCAATAGAATGTACTACCTTCTTTTAAATATTTTTGTTAGAGCTAAACCCAATGAAACCGTGAAAACAACTGAAATAGATGAATCCTTCTGCCACTTGCCATTGCAATCTATTACTTGTAGGAAGGAAGCCAGTTTATTTAAAAATATCCTCCATGCCCTTAAATATGTAGTCAGATGTTTGCCTTACTTGAAAGCTGTTGTAAATATCATAATTACCCAGTTCCTTTTTCATTTCACAATCCTTACTAGGTATATTTCTCTAAGTCTTTAAATTTAATCTAGTCTCTGCTGGTACTACTAAGTCAGACAGATATGGCACTATAGAAAACCAGCAGTGATGACCCAAGTGTCAGTCCAATGTTTTCTCCTTCCAGAGTAACCGGTACCTGTTTTCCACTTGGTTCCACCAAGCAAACCACGAAAACCACCAAAGCCCCCAGCTGATTCCCACCCTCAGGTTTTCCACTTCCTCCTGCAGTGCTGCCCTGTACCTCCTCCTACCCCCTGGGATTCATCTGAGAACCTCAAGCCAAGTGTCACTGGGTAAAAATATTAAGCCCATGACTTAAAATGCCTTTTCAGAGTTGTGCCTAAGTATCTCCAGCTCTTTATGAGAGTGAGTGAAATGGTCTGAAAGCTTCATTTCAATTAAAATAAGATCTGCTCTAGGTCTTCTTGCAACAATCAGCAGCGGCATTCAGCTTTCAAAAGCTGATGTTAATGCAGTATTGGCAGGAGTGTGCTGGCCTGTTCCCTACTTCTGAGAAGAGCAAACAGCTCTGGTCTGCATCACACAAACAGAGCTTCATATTTTCAAAACCTTTGATCTGCAAATTTCCTGCCCTTACCAGTCCAGCTTGGCTTATATACTTGGAAGTCTTCCACAGAGATACAGACATTTCTTTGGGGCATGATGAGCTTTTGACTTTTGCCTTTCTTTGATTATTTTTTTTTTTAGAAAGATAGAGAGCAAAGATCTTTTCTGTGAGCACACCTGCCCCAGGCAGCCACTATTCACAGTGGAAGCTGAGTAACAGTTTGCTATTCAAACAGAAATCTGAGTGTGTTGTACAATTCCAACAATATGAAACTGACATGGAAAGATGGCATGGAGCCACTCATTTCTGCCTGGCAAAGAAGGAGACTTTTGGAAAGGCAGGTAGAGAGAAGGATATTGACAGTATATTGGTGAGGCATAAAGTGAAGATGAAGAGGACATTGGCAAACTTGGGGGCATTGAGAAAAGGAGAGGACAAGAAGCTGGGATGAGATGCACAGAGGTCTGGTATAAGGTAAGGACTTGCAGGTGCAACCTTGGTAATGTGAGCACTTTGTTGAGATCCTGGAGACTTTAGTGTAAGTCTGAAGTTCAGTGAGCTGCCTTATTGCCTCTGGAAAGTCACTTCACCTTCCCACCTGTCAGATTCTCCCCCCATTTCTTCCTGATCGTCAGATCATCATCGACAAACAATTGTCAAGAGAAGGGGAACAGAAGTAACTTAAAGATGGGCACATGGGGCCTGAGTCAAATGATGACATGACATGTGGTTTAGAGGAAGGGAATGAGGCAACATTAGCTCCCTCCAGAATATCAATATTGTTATGTTCTCAGCTCTAAATGCAGAGATATGATGCTGGGGGTGAGGTACAGAACGTGCAGCATGCAGCCAGCACGACAAAGTCGTTGCCAGGTAGAGATAAATGTGGCACAGCCAAATTATATAAGGCCTATCTCTCTTGGTCTTTGGCTGCGGATGCAGACCTATGACACTGCTAAAAGAAGGATGTGACATTCAGAAACCCTTCCTGTGTGATGGGGCAGAGTACAATGAGCTAAACTGATCCTTTAATAGTACTCATGGAGAAACACATGCTGGTGCTGCTTTGTGTTTATTTTTTGTTTTAATAATCAAAACCAGCTAGGCTGTATCCTCGTGGATGTACTCAAGTTTGTTTTCAGTTCTCATATATGTGATGATATGCCTTATCATGTGCTGGTGGATTAGCTTGTTTACACAAGCTTGGCTGCAGAGGCTGAGTGTCATATGAACACAGTGAGGAAGCACTGAAGTCTAAGCCTTGGATCCCAACTGCATTCTCCATTCAAATGGTAGCACTAGCACTCCAATCCCCCCCATGCCCATGCTGCACCCATGCCCTCTCAGAGCCAAATGTCAATGCCAGGACCCAAGTTTTAATCAGCGTTAGAGACTTTCAGACAGTGACTCCAAAACATCCAGAAATTGCAAGCTGTTTGTGTAGACACAGTCATAGTGTATCTTCTTCCAGAGAGGCAGTATCCAGAATTTGAAAAATCTTCTTAAGTGAGAAAAAAAGACCTGTGTGCAACCTCAGGAGCTCGCTTGGTTGTCAACTACTAGTCAGGCTTCCTAATGTCAAGGTACAGTCCCTCTCTGTACGAAGAAGGGCTAGTTTAACCTGAGGTCCTAGCTGATCTTGCAAATGAGCTGTACACACCTTAAAGCACCGAGCTCTCTTGAAGCAATCAGCAATCATTCCTTTCACAGAAGGAAGAGCTGTGGGCTGGTGTGGGGGGATCTGAGACTCCTAAAAATACCAAATCCATCCAGCATAGACTAATTATTTATAACTCTATAGTTTTAAGTGAAATTATGAATGAGTGCAGCTCCCCATTCAATTAATCGAAATTTAGGTGTCTACATGTCAGCTTCTGCACTAGGCACTGGAGATCTAAAGACTGTAGTCAGTGGAGCCAGGGGTAGTTCAGTTAAGCAAATAATGGAGTTTAACTTCTAACGACATGAATTGTCTTAACTCCGTTCCCTATTGACTGAATTTCCATTGACTCTAATGGAACCTTAGACAGTTAGCTCACATAGAGACATCTGTATTGCATTCAACTAAGTTTAGGCATCCCTATCAGCAGCTAAATCCTTCTCTATAAGGCTTATTACATTAGACTCATCTGGGCAGGTGAGTGGCCTTCAGTTCTACATGCATTACTTCAGGGCAGAACTTCTCATATTGTCAAGACTGAACATTGAAGTGACAGCTCTGAAAACAGAATAAATTGCTTCAGAATATGTTTTATATATATGAAATATATTTGATCTTTCATATTCCTGAGAATTAAAATTAAATGTCTGAAATAATACCTGAATGTACCATTCAAAACCAGCCATCTTCAAACAGGGGGAGCTGATTGCCACTGACACCTACCATAGACACTGAGCTAGACCAGAGTAAAGGTTCATCCAACCTCACACACAGTTTTCAATGCAGACAATCAGGAGACAGTACAAAAAAGAGTGATCCTTTCCCTTCTCTGCCATCACAACTTCAGCAATGAACAACCACTTGGACACTTTGTACACTGGAGAATGCATCCAGACAACTCTACGTAGTGTCCCTGTTGGCTCTCTCCTCCACAAAGTCATTCAAACCCATTTGGAATCTGCTCCTATCTTGGAACCCCTCAACATGCACTTCTTCAGAACAAAAATTCAGGACCTACTGTTGTGGCAGTAAGCTCCACAATTTAAATATGCTCTGTGTAAAACTGGCATTCCATTGGTTTTCTTCAGATATGTTTCTCAGTGCCCCGTTGTTCTTGTATCAGGTGACGTAGTGAACTGCCTTTCCCCACTCACCTTCTCCATCACTTTCCAGATTTTACAGATGTCTACTGTGGTCAGCCTCTACCAGAACAAATGTTGTTTATAATAGCTGCAAATGCTTGAAGAGACACCAGTTGGTATGATAATCAGTTCTAGGAACATAAGCACAAGCTACTGTAGAAAGATACCTCTAATGAGTATAAAATATCTAGGGAAACAAAAAATCACCTTCAGAGATCTAATACTGGATTTTCCCGCAACAGAGTCCTTTGATTTGATCAGACATTTTCAGTACATGAGTTGTTGGTTCCTGTGAAACAAGACAGAAGTTGACTGGAGTCTGTTTCTCCATTTGCTTTAGTTTTCACAAGAGATCCAAGGTATGAAATCCTTACCCCTTCTCAAAATCCCCTGAAGCTGAATGCATTGCTGGTGGTATCTTTAGTTTTCATTTCTAAGGACAAAGAAATGAGAAATATTTGTAAATGCCTATTGCAAACCAGTAGTTTAGGTAAAGCTTTTAGGTGATTTAACTTAAAGCCCTAATAAGTTTCAGTCACCACAGCCTATCATGTTGTAACACCAACTTTTAATACAGCCATAATAAAATGCAGAACCCTAATCACCATTAACTTGCAATTCTAGAGGGTGTACATGTCTTGGTTCTGGTGCTGAGCAAGGTCTACTTATTTTAGGTAATTTTGATAGGTAAATGTAGTATTCACTGATAAAATAAGGATAAGATAGACTATTTCCATTGTTTTATTATTCACACATTACTTAAAGCAAACTGGAGAAATTAACTAGACAAATTTCAGGTGGGTTTTACAGTAAATACTTTTAACACATTTAATAGATCTACTGAGCAGTACTTACAAGAGATAATTTCAATAGTTAACAGGAATATAGACAAAAAATTGAGTGCATATTACTGAGAGGAAGACTGGAAAACTGATAGATGAGCATGAGAAATTAGTACCAATAAAAACAGCTTAAATTACAGACAACTCAATCTCCTGTAGAACATAGATTCTTCATCATCCCTGAATTAAAGCTCTGGATCTCACATTCTGGGTGCTGGCATAAAAGACCTGTTTATCCCACATGGCTCCTGGCTCTGTGAATATGTCCAATCTATCAGTGAATCATGGCTTTTCACTGAACGTGTGTTTTTTGGGACATGCTATGTTATATGAGAAATTTTGAGTGGGATGGGGAAACTAACCATTTTAAAGAAATTAGTTTGCTGAAGCACCTGCCTTTCTTACATTTTTTCAAAGCATGGCCTGGTCTGGAAAAAACTCCTGGTTCAACATCTCACATGCATAGTTAAATTAAAATGCTTAATTGTGCAGAGCATTAGTCAATGCTGGTCTCCTGAGGAAATAGGAACTTTATGAATGATGTCTGCCTCCCACTGTGAGGAGTAAAATTACACTATTTAAAGAATATATTTGTTAAGCACCTAAGGCTGTTTAGAGAAGTCTGAGATCCTGTAATAGGTGCTCAAGCAGATGATCTAAGCACGCTCCTGTACGCTGCTTTATGGGCAGAGGGACTCTGCCTGCTCTCAGGACTGCAGCCAACAGGCATCTCTAGTCAGAAAGGCAGGGAACCACTCTTGTAGAGCAATGAGCCAAGGTGTGGGTGTCTCCCTCCTGTCCCCAGTAGTGGGGGCTCTGGTGTTCTAGTGTCAGAGGGAGAGAGGAGCACAAGTATTTTATCCAGACCTGGCTTGTCACAGCTCTGGCTCCTCCTAGCAGGCAGCCTAGTGCACATGTACCTGCCCAGGAAATAACCTGCTTTTGAGCCACAACAGGACAAAGACAGCTTTCAGAATCATGCTAGTCTTTGGTTTTGGTCTATCTTTTGTTCATAGACCTGCCAGCCTGCAGTCCTGATAGTGCTTATTGAACACTGCAGGTCTAATTTTTTTTCCTGGGTCCATCCTTGAGCAGAGCACCACTGATGGCATCACTGTTGACATTTTCAGTGACAGAGATGAACGTGCCTGTTATAAAACCTTGGGAAAATCCAAACTTGGCCATTTGGAAATGTTGGTTTTGGTTTTTTTGTTTGTTTGTTTGTTTGTTTGTTTGTTTTTGTTTGTTTGTTTTTTGTTTTTTGGTTTTTGGTTTTTTTTACTAGGAGAAAGAGAGGAAGAATTTTTCACTGGTTTGTTTTGAATGTCCAAGTGACACTACTGGGGATAAGATGGCATCTCAAGAGGAAAGAAATTATAAAATCCACATTTATGGTCCCACTTCAAGCCCACTCTAAACACTGTCCAGGTAATATCTGTATCAATAGGGATTAAGCAAGACAACTGTGCAAACACACCTGTGCCCTCTTTCAATTCCTACTTTCACCTGTAAGTTAGGAAAAGTGAAAAAAAACACCAATTAAAAAACTCTACTTGTGTAAACGTCATGTGTAAATATTTTATCAGTTTGTTTTGTTTTACTTGTGGAGCATGATTAGAAGCAGCAAGGGCAGTTGAAGGAGGAGGGAGAGAGAGGGGGAATATACCTGCAGTTTTCAAAAGAAGTATCAAGAACTTTTCCATAAGGCAGTTTAAAGCGATAAGTGTCTTGGCAAATCTGTAATGTGATTTTCCAATTGGTGTGCAAAATGTCATCTGAGTTTAAATCTGTAATATTGCTTTAATCTCCAAAAATGAAATAATAATGTTTGTCTTTACTGTGTTTCATCCAATCTTGCACTCCTTTCCAGACTAAGTTCCTACTGATGTTAGCAATCTGGGCCCAGTAACGCACATTAGACTTATCAATTTATTTACAGCTTGGATCTGTCATTGCCATTAAGTATCTAGGATACACATTCCGTGCACATACAGCACATAGAGAACATGCACTTGTAGACATACTTTCATTGGATATGGTAATGTAAGGATCATTATCCTACCTAAAGAAATGCATTTGAATTGCATACATCTAAAGCTACCCTCTAAACACCAGATAAATACCTTCTAAAAATAGCATCACTCATTTTTCACAGCAGGTGTCATTCATCAGGTATGAGGCTGCATCTAAACGTGTTAGTAATAACAATTCAGTTTGGTGTGTGACTCCAGCTCATTACCAGCAGCCTCAGGCATTGAAGGCTAGTGAAGTCACTAGAGCAGCACAGAAATACTTAATCCTATAGCAAATATTTAGTCCTATGACATGAATATTACACAAATATTGATCCTGTAAGTTAAAAAGACTCAGAAGAACCTGGTTTTTCTCCTTCAGCGCTCTGACCTGTCTCGCAGTTTACTCGCCTCCACGGTACTGTTTGCAGAGCTGGACCAGCTGCCCACCAGACCCAATCTGAAAGGGGGTGGTGGGCACAGCAAAGGGGGAGCCGAGGGAGCAGATCCTGCCCCTCCATAGGCAGAACCAGTGGCTCTGGGAGCTGTGACTGCAGCTCTGCCTGTGAAGAAAGAATATTGCAGGTATAGAACAGCCCAGTCCCCCACACTACTCCTGTCCCTCCTGTGGGATCTGCTCCCAGATGGCAGCACCAAAGTGATTTTTTTGAGGGCAGGGATGATGGTCTGCCGCTGCCCGTCATGCTGCATTGCCATGAAGCCCACGGTGGTGTTGTGGTTGCTGGCACCCCTAGAGCATGGTGCTTGGTGTCCCCCAATTGCCATGCCACCATGCTGGCAGAGGCTCCCTGCCAAAAGCCATTTTTGGCATCCCCTCCCCCTATATGGGTACTGCCACCACAAGTAGCAGAACTGCCAGTGAGAAATACCACCGTGTGAAGGCTAATTAGGAGTCTGCAGGGAATCTTGTTGCATGTTTCTGCTTAATTTGTAATATTCACACTAGGTCTGACAGAAAGCCACTGAGGGGACAGGAGCATTTCCAGTGACTTTAAATGGGCTGCTTGCCCTGGGACACCGATAATGACAGCCCGGTTTGCACAGGCAGCGAAAAGGCTCTCCTCAGGCCCCACCAGACACCAGAGCCTGTTGACCTTAATTAAATTTCATGGCACACTTGGCTCAGTCCTGCAGTAATTGCCCAGCCTTTACTTATATGCCTTGGCTAAATGGGAATGCCCTCCCAAGCAGCAGTTCACAGGGAGCACAAAGTACGGTGAGACCCTTCTGCAGCACTCTGGGCCTTTTTTCAGTGCGACGTGTTTGCTACTACTCACTATTGTTACAGAAGTGTTTCCAAACCCTGCTTACATCCCGAGTGTTTGTGGTGCTGCACGACACAAACAGCAGGAGTCCATATCCCAGGACCTTGCCACCCAGATACTTGCTGGTTTTAGTTTGAAACCTCAGTTACAGAAACACAAAGCAAACTGAGGTCTCCTCAGGTGACAAACCTGAGGCATCAACAGTCACCTGGAGGTGGCACATGAGGGAGGGGTCCAACCCCTTCCTGGTCTCTGCCTCCCTGGGGATGAAGGACAGCTCTTTGCTGCTTGCCCGTGCAGAGAGGATGGGAGTGTGTCCTTAGCCCAAAATGTCACAAAGCAAATGGTGGAATTACTGTCCCTGATAGTTCCTACCACCTGACCTCTCCAGCTGGAAAGTGTGGAGGAGCGGCCAGGGCTGGATCCCTGGTGGAGTGGGACACTTGCTGAGGCTATGCAGTGATCCCAAAGAAGCCTATGGCCACACTCATCCTTACAGACCACAAACCTAGAAAAGAAACTTTCTCAGTAACTCATGAGGTTTTATACTCCTCCAGGGTCCTGGAAATAAAAGCAAGATCACACCAGCTCTCCTGACATTCCTTTTTTTCAGTCTTCTGGAAACAGCGATAAATTCCCCAACAACCCTTGGGGAGACAGAAAAGGAGTGCTCAGGCTTTAATCATCTCCTTGAGGGGGAAAAATGTAGAGAAATGGGCAAAAAAAGTGTGTGCAATGCTGAAGACACAAGAGGAGGATGAGAAGAGGGAGAGACTATGGTGAGGAAAGAACAAGGAGAGGTGAAGAGTGGAAGGGATGGAAAGCAGAGAACAAAGGGGAGAAGCCCTGAGCATTTGAAAAAGCAGGTAAATGAGGGAGCTGAGATGGGAAAGTGAAGAGGAGCACTAACTTAAGAGAGACATATAACAAAGGGAAGAAAAAGAAAATCTTAGCAATGTATTAAATAGGAAAGAAATAGGGAACAAGGAGCTAAAGAAAGCCACAATCAGAAAGAGAAGACTTCCTTGCCAAGAAAGAGAGGTGAGAGCGGACTGATTCTAAGAGGGCAAAGTACTGAAGTCTGAAGAAATACATTACAGCCTTGACACACAAAAGCAGAGAAATAAACTGTAATAGAGAGCAAAAGAAAATAAAAGGGAAAAAGAAAGCAGGGGGAACAAAAGGCAACAGGGCATGTAACATAGTTTTAAAATATTACTAAACGTAGAAGTTGGATTTAAAAAAAATATTGCTGAGATCATTTCTCTCTTTAGAACTGTAGAGTATGAAATGAAACATATGTACAGTCTGGCATTGCTGTTCAAATCCGCTTTTAATGGGTACAGATAATAAAGCTGGTGACCGTTTGAGAGCAAATGCCATTACAAGTGATGACCTGTAATCCACTGTAAACTCTTACCCTCTGCTTACACAAACAGACCTGGCTGCTTGAAATAATAGGAGACTTTTATTTTCTTTTCATGTGGAGGCCATCAGTCTTCTGGCCAAATTTCACTTCTCATATGACAAGTGGTTACAGTGCTGAGCTGCAGGGTCTGTCTAAAAAGAAAATAGTTTTATTTCATATCTCCAGTATTAGGAGATATAGTAATCTATTCTGTTTACTACGACTGCATAGAATGTGGAGGATTACCGAACAATTTGGCAGAGGGTAGTTTCTTTTTCAAGTGATAAGGTGGCGTGGAAGAGCTGCTTTTCCCCAGCACAACTTCCAGATAGCTTCCTGGAAGGCTCCTTGCTTATCCGTTGCATGCACAGCACCAGAGTTGTACACCGTGCTGGGCAGGGGAATGAACAAGCCAAGCACTCCAAGCTACCCAATGTTGTCTTATCTGGCATGATCTGAGCACCACGTGTGCAGAAGGTGTGACTTACACACATGCACGCACACACACGTGTGTGCTCAGACACACACATACACACACACACATTGAGAAGAGATGAGCAAAGGCCTGTGATGATGAGCAGAGATTGCAGAATCTTCGCTCCTGTAGGGGAGAGAGTTTTCAACCCCAAAAGGAAAAGACAAAGCCTTGTTCTAAGGAGTCTCCTTCCCTGCCCTGCAAAAAACGTCCTCAGAAAACAGCCTGGGATGTCCTTGCTGAGCGCTGGACTGGGCTGTGGGGCTGGAGGTCAGCTGCACAACTCAGCTCTTTAAACTTGTGCTAATGCAAAGAAAATGTAATGAAAAATGTAGGATGCCTTTATGCAGCTTGTGTGGATTTTAATCACTCCTCCCAAGCTCACCAAACTGCTGCAGCTCCTTATGCAGTAACCAAATGTATGATCACATTGCTTGGCAACATTGTCCTTCCAGAATCAACACTTTTACAGTTGCCTCAGCCTCTTTCCTTCCCTCCTTCTCCCATTCAAAAACATCATCCACAGTCTGCTTCCCTCTCATCAGAAAAAAAGGCATGCGACCTCTCCAGCCTTTGCCACGTGTGCTACAGAGCAGGTCCCAATTAAAAGTCTAATTTTAATGTTGTTTTAGTCGTCGATGCACTCGTGAGCTGATGGCAGGAGACAAGGATGGACAAAAGACATAGAAACCCACGAGAAAAACTAATGATGAGTCATCATTTGAAGGGTGAGTCATGCCTGAGTGCATGCATATGTCAAACATGAGACTGGCGTAGCTTCATTTGATTAACCCAAATCTGCTTTGTTTAAGTCTTCTCTTGCAGCTCTGCTTTTAAGGAAACAGTAACACAAAGCAGTTGTTTGTACAGTGATTTTATTGCCTATCTCTGGGAACATTCTGGTGGATCCTAGCATAGAAAGCATGTCTGGAAGAGACATCCAGTCTCACTTCTAGTCCCAAGACAGGGCCAATTCCACTCTAATCCCTTTTTAATAGAGGTTTGTGTAGTCTGGTCTTTAAATTCACTGGAGGTGGAAGTTCAGACCATCTCCATCTACCGTTGTGGACTCAGACCTCCCACAGCCATCGCTGGATTTACCATGAGAGTGGCAGCTATCATTTAACAGGGGCAATTTCAGGACCTCACACAATGGTGTGAAAGCAACCATTATGCTTTCACTGGCTGCACACAGTCTCTGGGGACCCTCACCAGTCTGCACAACAAGCAGGGTGTGCTGCTTGTGTGCAGGGAGGACCCTGCCAGCTGCCTGACCACTGGTGCTGGTGTGAGGGGTGGGGCGCGCCGGCAGCAGCGCAGGCTTGGGTCAGTGCGGAGGGATGGAGGAGCTGAGCTCCAGGCCATCATCTGCCGTGTAGCATCTCCGGCTGCAGCCTGACGAACACCTCTCACGGGTCGGAAGTGATGCTGAGCGAGGCAACGGTGGGACTGCAGCTGCCGCTGGCCCGGCTGCCCAGCGTCCCCACAGGCATGGTCCTGTTCCATGCCGCGTGGGGAGGCTGATCTGCTGTCAGCAGCCCTGGTGTTAGCAGGGCTGCCTCGTTGTGGCCGTCCGCGGTGGGCTGAGCGTTCTGCTGTGCCCCTGCGTCTGTGTGACACCGCAGCAGGGCAGCACAATCGCATTTACTCTTGCACTGCTGTCCCATTCAACTGGCTGCTGGACTGCTGGCATTGCCTAAGCTGTGCCACCATTTTTCTCAAGTGCTACCAAGAAAATCGGGCAAACCCTATTCTACTTGTATCTGTGTGTTTCCTGGAGAGTAGGAAGGAAGATCTGCTTCATAACAGCAGAAATTGTGTAGCAGCCTTCCATGGCAGGCAGGCAGAGTTTTCTACCAAGTAGAATATAGTCGTTTATTATATAGAAAAACATACGTATATTAACAGTTAAGGAACCTGGGTCTTTTTCTGCACTGATGCAGAAGGATTTGGTATTTGTAACTCATTTAGAAAGAAATCCAATGCTGATAAATACACCAAATTTTGCTTGGCAGCCAGGTGGTCTGGAGAATTCCTGATTTCTAGTCAAGTGCTGAGCTGCACAAACATAGAGATAATACCATGTAACTCTTGCAAGCATTTAGCCATTGGCAAACAGCTGCCTAGCAATCTCTTTATGAGATTTATTTCTCTCTCATGGTTTTGTCAAGGAAACAGTAGTTGTTGATAACATTCAGGAACACAAAGGTGCTCTTTAATACTCAGGACAGTGAACAAGCCAAAAATCTGCTGTAGGAAATAAGCTCGTGTGAACATATTTTTTCCTCATTTTACAGATTATATGTACCCAATGTTTATAATTCAAGGGATATTTTTTTGCAAGTAAGATCAGCTCCAGTATCCCTAGAGGTATAGGCTTTGTGGTTCTCTGATCCCCAAACCCTAACCCTAGTGGCAGCCTGGGGCTGTGGCTGAAGTCCCCAGCACCATGAATGGCCCAGATTAGAAATGATGTGGGCATAGCAATGTTTGGTATAGTGCTGTGCTCCCTTTGGCATTCCTTTTCCAGCCCCAGTGCCCTAGAGCTGTAGTCTGTGTGGTCCTCTGAACCCCAGCGCTAACCCTAACCCTAGTGGCAGCTTGGGTTCTGAGCCTGAGGTGCTCAGCACAGTGAGTGGCCCAGATAAGGATGGTTTGGAAGCAGCAGTGTTGGTGCAGTGCCGCACTTTCTTTGGGAGGATTTTTCCAACCCCCATGGAACACCTTTTGCTTTATTTTATGCAAACATCTCTGTTTTAACAGGCATTTCACATAGCATTCATACTGTGGGTTGCAGCAACATCACTCATCTTCCTGCAGGCAAAACTCAAAATTCAAACTTTGTTTTGACAGTCATTCCTGATACTCTTTCCTGTTACAAAAAAAAGGGCAACTTACCCAAGATGAGACTTGGGACAGCCATGGAAAGGTAACAAAACTGAAACGCACATAGCAGGCCCAATATTGATGAAGCATTTGTACTTTTCCTCTTTCCAAGCAGAACTGGATCATCACTCCACAAAGGGTTGAGCTGGGCAGCTAGTCTCCCTAAAATTGAAGCACATCAGTTTTTCCTCAAAATGAAAGTGTTGCCTAGAGTCCTGAGCCTGTGGGAAAACCACTCCTGGCATTTGAGCAAGTTGCAGCATGCTGCCGCTCTGGTGCTTGCTGATTCCTTCTGGAAGGGAGAAAGGGCAGACTGGGAAAATAACACTGGAAAATTTATTCCAGCACATCAGAGAAAGCCCCATCTCCCCTCACCTGCGCAATTCCAGCAGATTCACCCTGCAAGAGGCAGCTGGAGGGCAGGTACCAGGCAAGATCTGTGCTGCAGCATAACATTTTGCCTTAATTTTGGCTCACTGCCACAAAAGCACCCCTATGAAACCATCCCTACAGGCTCTGCAGGCAGCGCACGGCTTAACGCCATATTAAATTGCCTGTTTCATTCTGTGCAGCACAGCAGTGTCGGCAGAAAGAAGAAAACATAAAAGCATATCACACGAGCCAAGGCAGATTCTGCACTGCAAACTTGCCCTCTCCATTAGGTTAGTTGTATAAGGGCTGATTGGTTCCTCTAGGGTGAAAGATGGGATTTGGCACTACAGTGCTCAAGGGCTTTCTCAATAAGGGAGAGAAAACTATTACGGCTAGCTCTTACATCAGGGCTAGTACTGAGCTTGCCTTAAAATTAGGAAACTGCATTTTGGGGTTTTGCTTCTTTTCTGCTTATATTTCCCTCTGTAGGGATGCTGCTGCATTTGGGAATTTCCACATACTTGTGTTTGTGGTGTGAACCAACCGGTCAAATCCAATTTCTTCTCAAATTTATAGCAAGCTTTTCACTCCATCAAAAATAACCCAGATTTAATACCAAGAACATTATAGTCCCTCAAATGCATACTTTTTCCTCTGAGTCACAAGCAAAGAGCAATCTTTAGGCACATCCTAAGGACACTAGTGTAGATCATCAAACAGCCCCAAACCTGACAGAATGGTGTCAGTTCAGCTGAGGGAACAGCCTGCTCTTGCTAAGCTCACAGCAGGGAAAGGAAGGGATTGTGGCAGGTCACTGTTTTTGCACCTAGGCAAGGACTTCT
This sequence comes from Lophotriccus pileatus, assembly GCA_035583135.1. Lineage (NCBI taxonomy): Eukaryota > Metazoa > Chordata > Aves > Passeriformes > Tyrannidae > Lophotriccus > Lophotriccus pileatus. Next base: position 86,025,410 of record JAWWES010000001.1, on the reverse strand, counting down.
GGAACACTTCAAAGCTTGGTTGCATTCCCTCCATACTTCTGATTCCTGGGTTAATTTCCCCAAACAGGCACTGCTGAGCAGAACTGGAATAGTGCAGGATTGCAGACCTGCCCCTGCTCTGCACACCACCAGCCAGAGCAAACAAGGAGACGAGGAAGGAGGAATTACCCTGGTGATCCCTTTGTGATTCCCCAGCAGCTGCAGTCCTCAGCTGACCCCGGCGGGGAGAGACTGTGAGAGTTACACTGGATTACAGATCCCAGCTGCTCTTAACCCAGGGGCAGCCACGACTGATTTGGCCAATGGTGCAGCAGGAACTGCCTGCGTGCATGGCTTCACTGCACCCACACAGTTATTTATAAAGTCTTCCTGAGTTCCCTTTGCCTTCTTTTATCGCTGCAAATCCTCGCTATGTTGTTGTGTGGCAATAATATCATTGCCACTTATTTTGAGACAGTTTGATTCTAATGTTTTTAAATTCAAGTGGGTGGCTAGTCCTGGGAAACCCCAGTGCTCATCAGAACAAGGAGTTTGGATCCTAATGGAGGTTCATGGTTCTTTCCTCTTTTTCTTCTTTAGAAGGTCCTTTCTACATCTTTTGGTATTAACTGGTACAAAATGAGAGGATGCAATCCACATATCTGGTTACCAGATAGTTCCCAGTTGGGGAGAAACTGTCTCAAGGAGCAGAACTGCATTGAAGTGAATTACCTGATGGTAGGTGGGACTTCATACTATTTTCTTTTTGGATCTGCCTGGGAATTCACATCCTTTGTGCACAATGCATCTTAACTTCATTCAGGGGAAAATTGATGCACTTCTCCTTGCCTATTTTTAAATAATTATCTTTTATATCTGGTCTTCAAGGAAAAAATATTCGTACCACCTACATCACTTCTGTCCTGATAGCCTGTTGTTCTGTATATAGTTTTATTATATAGGGGCACACAGAGCTGACTGGATCACCTACCTCTGTAATTTTTACCTCTCCCAGCCCCCATCACTGCTACCAAGTGTGTCCAGAGCTGTCCTATGTGAGCATAGTAGCATTGGGAGGATCCAAAATCAAGATATCCCCTCTGGCCCCTCCCCATACCTGTCTAAAATAGCCCTGATCACGTATTCTATGCAGTGGGAAAAGTTCATGGACTGTATCTGACACTCACACTCATTTTTATTTTTGCAGCATAAGGATGGTCAGTGATCAAAACAGCAGAATTCCTGACCTATGTGGGTTTTTTTGCCTCAACAGAAGGTCTTGGGATGCCTCCAGTGGGAGACTCACACCCAAACTACACAGGCTGGGGGGGAACAAGAGAAGAGATTGTTGTTCAACGCTATTGCTTTATTCCAGAGATTTACATAATATGTAAAAAATTAGCAAGTGTAGTGTTTTGTATTTCTTTAAGGGCTGTTATCATCCTGCTTGTTTTCTATGGGTATTGCTGCCTCTATCTCACACTCATCACCACACCACAGGGTTGTTGGAAAGAACAGGAGAGGTCAAATTTTCAATGATAAGTTTTCCTTTTTCCTATTTTTTCTTTTCCTTTTTCCTTTCTTCCCCTTTTCCCTTTCTTCTCCTTTTTCCTTTCTTCTCCTTTTCCTTTTCTTCTCCTTTTTCCTTTCCCCTCCCCTCCCCTCTCCTCCCCTTCCTTCCTGTCCTCTCCTCTTTTTGAAAGGCCTAAACCATAAAATGTGCAAGACACTGAATCCAGCTGTTCAGGGCAGCATTTAAGCACATGCTTGTCTTTAGGCCTCAACTATGAACAGACATGAGCAAATTTATGGGTTTTTGCTGAGTTAAAGCCTAAATTATCCAGCATACACTTTGCTCCTTTCCTCATCTAAGTCATTCTAACTCTTATTGACTGATCAAACTCTGCATGTGGTGAGTTTATGTTGCTAAAAATGCAACCTGCACCCTTAGAAGTCACTGAGGCTGACTGTCTTTAATCCACCAGACTACAGGCCAGGTCTGTGCTCTGGCTGTGGGAAGCGAGGAGTGCTGAGGGAGGAGCACTGCGGACCTGGCATGACCTGCCAGCAAGCAGAGGACAGGCTGGCTCTGTGCAAAGCACTCTTTCCAAGTGCCATAAAGTCACGGTGCTTATTAGGTCAGAAACCTTGAGCTGGTGGAAACAATTTCTGCCAGTGCACGCTAGAGCAGTCTGATGTGCAAACACCCTTGCGTTATCTGCAATGGGTAGGAAAAAACAGGCCATTTTCTCTCCAAAGGCAGTAAAGGTCCTGCAGTCCTATCTCCTTATGCAACCCCTAAGAATGGGCCACAGTTTCACAAATTTGTGCACAAAGTTACCTGATGTCAGGAAGTCCTACATAATACCCTCATTAATACCCACAGGACAGCAATGAGTCAGATATTCCAATACTCTCTGTTAAATAAAATCAGTCCTGCTTTGGTTAATACACTGGATATTTAAAACTTATTATTCTTGATCCGTGTTTGTGTGTTAAAAGAGAAGTAGCCAACTCCAGATGACGGGACAGATGGAATTTTACAGTGCATAAAAAAATTGGGTTCTCGATAATAAGTCATATGTTACACTTTCACATTCTTCTACACAATTAAGATATTTCCTTTAACAATTAGCAAAAATGGAAGAGAATTGGCATCACAGCATTTTGACATAGCTGTAATAAAACTGCAGAGCTGAAACTACAGAACTTGAATATTCTTCCCACAGGACTCTACCCAGAAAAACAGATTTAAGGAAGCATGGTACGCCCATTAGGATATGCTGCAGCAGAAATTGCTCATCTTTCTGGGTCAGAAAGGACGCCTTTAATAAAGAAGGCCACTCCAGCTCTCCAGTGCTCATGACTGCTCTTGCTCTGCACAATGGGCTCTGAGACCACCAAGTTGACTCAACTTCAAAATGCAAGTCTCTTCAAAGATGTGCAATGGGAAAAGGAGTGCAAAAGTTTTCAGTGATATGAAGTCCCTCCATCTTCACCACCTTTTAGCAGCCAACATTGGACATCAACCTCATCTCATAGCCTTGTATTCACTCTGTCTCCCAAATCGGTAGGCAGGCAGAGCTGGGTAGGAGGGAGGAGGTTGTTGGTTCCCAGGGAGCAGGACTCACTGCCTCCAGAACATGGGGCTGTGATGTGTGACTTTGTTGAATTTCAGACCTAGATAATAACTACAACTTCTTATGAAGACTACCTAAAGGTTCCAGAAAAGACATTGAAAGTAGGTTTTCAGCATCATCCAATGTAGGTCTGGCAGCCACTGTGCTAGCCCTTAAGCCAAACCACACTCCTTCTGTAAATCTGCATCTTCTTTTTTCAAGGAAGTTGTTTCCTTGGTGATCACCATGACCCTGAGATTCCACTTGTGTTTGCAACAGGAAAAAGGAAAAAGAAAAAAACTAATACAAAGATAAAGGTTTGCTAAAATGGTTTTCATCTTCTTACTAACTGCAGTGGTCATCCAGAAAGGAAAGCTTTTGCCTGGCTCCCTTCTGAAAAAAGATCAGTTCCCTCTGATGTCCCTCCTTTAGGTCATTTCCTCCCTATTATATTTGCATAAACTAACAGATATCAAGTGTTGTCAGGCACACCCCAGAATCATCCCCACCCCTACATCCACTGGTCTGAGCTGTAAAGGTGTCGTGGGTTTGTCTGTGTGACAATTTTTTTACTACACCCCCCAACCAAATTGCTCTCTAAGTTGAGAGAAGGTATATGCAGACAAAACCAAATCCAATTGGGGAAAAAATAATATTAGGATTTATTACTAC
>JAWWES010000001.1:85978321-86021540 GCA_035583135.1 Lophotriccus pileatus | reverse complement strand
GTTCGGATCCGTCTCTGGGATCCCTTTCTCCTCTGTGTGGGCCACAAGCCAGTAAAACTCCTTCCACGGAGTCCATCTTCCACATACATTTATCTGTTCCAGCTCGGCTCCAGTGTGAGCTCAGCTCCTCATGCTGCAGGTGGGGTTACCTCTGCTCCCCAGCAATCTTTCCACAGGTGGCAGAGATTTTAAAATTCAGTCTTTTTCCCTGCTGAAGGGAGAGAGAGGGAGGGGGAGAAGGAGCAGTCTCTCCCCCCCCACCCCCCTTTTCAGGTTTCTCTCTCCGGCCGCCAGCTGTGACCTTGAAGCCTCTGCTATCTCTCCAGCTGAACTTCTTTTGCAAAGGTCTTTCAAGTCCCTTTTTTTTTCCCTTCACTCCGCTCCATTCCTGGATCGGGGGGGGCTTCAGTGCAGTGTTACCTCCTGACCCCGGCCCAGGGCCAGGGGAGGAGGGAGGCCTCGGCCCCCCCCACTGAGGGCCTTGCCACGTCCTCCTACATGGCTTCTTGATTTTTACTGTGCAACTCCCTTCTCTTCCGTTTCTTAAAGATGTAATTAGCAAAAGGCGTTACCAGAACTTCTGATTGGGTCTGTCTCGGAAATCCACCTGGACAAACCATCTCACAGTCCCCCAGGGAGGGGGGACCCTGCTAACCCACCACAAAAGGGGACAGTTAACAATGAAGTAGAAGGCTGGGAAGGAAAACCGGGGACTATGGAGAGAAAACAGTTCCTGGAGTACCCACAGTTCTTTTCCTGAGACATCCCATGCAGTGGCTCCATCCTGTGCCAGTCTTTTTTATATATTTATTTCTTTTCCCCAAAAACCTTGTAGTTCATCAGCCCTAAGTATGTGCCTGTGTTTGAAAATAGTATTTGCTAACAAACTGTGCTAAGGCAGGGAATGAGGCAGCTCTTACTATGTGCTTTTCCATAGGGCTGAATGCTGAGTTTCAGGTAACAAGATGCTTGGTCTCACACAGTCTCATTAGACTGCAGTGAGAAAGTATGAAATATTTGGGGAAAAAGGTCTGTAATTTTTCTTGCATTTTTTTCCTTCAGAATTGGCTGAAAAGGATCCTCTCTCAGGAATCTCTTCATTTTAGAAACATTTTTTTTACTACAAACAAGTGTTTTAATTGTGATAATTGAGAGGTGAGAACAGAGCTCTTGTTCACCTGCTGTGGGTTACCAGGGGTGGGTTATTTGTGTTTTTCACCTTATCAAGCAGTTTTGTGAGTAATTCTAGTGAATAGCTGGTTTCCCATGGCTTTGACTGACTGCCTTATCTAACTGAATCATACTCAGACTTACTGTCATTTCTGAATATGTCCTATTTTGGTGATAAAATGCAAGTGACTATATTTATTTGTAGAAAAAGTAGGTCAGGGTAAAAATTTTTAGGTGGACATTAGAAGCTGAGACACTGGGAAAACTTGTTTGTTTCTTTTTTTAACATTACCAAGCTTTTTTAACACTTCTGAATATTCTGTTCAACTGTAAGCATTTTTAATTTACATGTGCAATATCATTATGAGTTTGCTATTTTTTTTTCACCTATGTCTTGCAGAATCGTGAACACCTGAGGAAGAATGAGAACTAAAGATGGATCCTGAACTTAATGACTACTTCTGTTGGGAGTGTATGAAATCTGTACAGTATTACTAGTTCACAAGTAAAAATGACAGGGGGTCAGGCTGATGGTAAACTGAACCTGAGAAATATAAACATCCACATAACAGACCACTATGGAAATATCCACCATAGGGAAACTCTCCTTAACTCCACAGAATGGATGTTTATCTTAGATGGTAACTTTAAGGGTCTGTTCCTTGTATAGGAACACTTCCCATTTCACTGCAGACATTCCCATTGTCCGTATGTGCTTTAAATCCCTTTTGAAATATGCTTGTCTATATTTGCTGCCCTTTTTGCATCAGTCTAGATTCCCAGTGCCTGCAGCGGTCTGTGGTACTGTGCTTGTTGAGTTAATGATGAATTAAGCGCCCAACTGCCCTGTCTCCCTGGCAGCACCTCTCTAAGTTTATGACAAAGTCATGGGTCAGCTGAACTTTAATAATATCCTGTGCCTTGCAAACAAGTTGTTAAGAAGTCATAAACCAGCAGGTAAATAACTCTTCTGGGAGAGAAAATGAAACATAAATTACAGTTTGGTCCCAAATCACCTTCTTCTATACCAAGCCAAAGAGTATGAAACAAGAAAAAATCGGCTCTGGAACTGTTTAAATCACGGGTCTTTGCAGCTTTCAGCAAGTTCTGAAGGAAAACAGCATGTCCTTATACCAGAACTGTCCCTCCCAGAGAAATGTCAGGGATGCCTCCTCTGCCATCTGACCTCAGTTGTCATTTGACCACGCTACAAAGGCAAACTGACACTGGTAGACTCAGAGAACAGATTGTCTGATCTCTTTGATCTGAGTTCTTCCCAAGGAACAAGTTTTCCCAAAAATTGTGACTTTAAAGAAGCCCAGCAATCTCTGCTCTGATGGGATCCTGCTGACTGATTTCCTCCAGATTCATTGCTGCTGCTATAGATGTTCTCCTGGAAAATTAAAAAAAGTTTTATAGAATAATAGAATCATCACAGAATCATTTAGGTTGGAAAAGACCTCTGAGATAGCCAAGTCCAACTTTTGACTGATCACCAGCTTGTCAACTAGACCATGGCACTAAATGCTATGTCCCATCATTTCTTGAACATCTCCAGGGATGGTGACTCCACCATCTCCCTGGGCAGCTCTAACAACTCTTTCTGTGAAGAAACTCCTCCTGAACTTCCCCTGGCACAGCTTGGATCTAGGTCCTCTTGTTCTGTTGCTGGTTGCCTGGGAGAAGAGGCTGACCCCCACCTGGCTACAACCTCCTGTCAGGAGCCTCCTTTTCTCCAGACTAAACAACCCCAGATCTCTCAGCTGCTCCTCATAAGACGTGTTTTCTAGACCCTTCACCCGCTCCATTGCCCTTCTCTGGACATGCTACAGCACCTTGATGTCCCTCTTGCAGTGAGGGGCACAAAACTGGACACAGTACTTGATGTCTGGCCTCACCAGTACCGAGTACAGAGGGACAATCACTGCCCTGGTCCTGCTGACACACTATTCCTGATACAGGTCAGGATGCCATTGGCCTTCTTGGCCACCTGAGCACACTGCTGGCTCATGTTCAGCTGCTGTTGACCAGCACCTCCAAGTCCTTTTTAACTGGGCAGCTTTCCAGCCACTCTCCTGCAGTCTCTAGCACTGCATGGGGTTATTATGACCCAAGTACAGGACCTGCTACTCGGCCTTGTTGAACCTCAAGCTATTGGTCTTAGCCCATTTATCTAGCCTGTCCAGCTACCTCTGTAGAGCCTTCCTGCCCTCCAAAAGATAATCATAGACTGATTTGGCTTGGAAGGGACCTTAGTGATCATCATTTCCTCCTTGCTTCCCTCTGCCATGGGCAGGAATGCCACCCACTAGACCAGTTTCTGGACAGTTTTCCTGCCTTCTGTGGGCTGATTGCTGAAGAAGTGAGATTTGATTATTTTGGTGTTCGGAGACCAAAAAGACAGTGATCTCATGAGAATAGCTGACACCAGATGTTATATTTCTCTGTATTAGTTGTTATAATCCTGTTCTCCCCACTTAGTGAGGAAAAAACACACCTGCATCCAATAGATCTTTTTGTTTAATTCATGTTGAATGACTGGATCCTTCAACTAGCCAGTGCTAGTTTGGAAGTTGGTTACTTGGAAACAGGTATATAACATCTTGCCAAATGCACCACATCTCTTAGTTTGCAGCATCTGCTTACAGCCAAGCTTGAGCATTTTGCATTGTAGTAAATGGGCCACCTCCTAAATAAAGTCGTAGTGGATGGAAAAGGAATAAAGGTGCATGAGTTTTGCTGTGGTGCTGGGGGAAATATAAACAGAGCAGTAAAGAGGCAAGATATTAATTTATCTTGTACTTCCCTGACACTGACTTGCACACACGTATGCACATAGGAAAATCATCTCTGTGACCTGTGCTTGACAATGGTAATATGGTAGCAATTGACTTTTCACTATTGTGTGGTTATGAGAACAAAAATGGACATACTTCAAGAAGCAAGGTTATCATCAATTATAGACCCATCAGAAATTCTGTCAGGTATTTTCTATCTTAAGTCAGCTCTGGAGCTTAACTCTCTTATTAATTATCAATTAGGGTGCATGTTAAAAAGAAGCTCATAGAGTAGGCAAATTGTGCATCATTCACACCAAGTTCCTTGAAACCTACTATTTTTGTTTTTCATACAATGGACTTTAAAGAAAATTACTCCTTGGCAACAGTGACCCAAGAGGTCTGCAAGTCTGCATAGCAAGCAATCTTGACAGCTTGATTATTTGTTACAAGAACAGCTCTGAAACGTTTAATCTATAGACCATGTTGTGATTTCAGCTGAGAAATTTCATCTTCAGTATTCCTGAGGACTGAACTAAAGTGAGAGGCGGGCAACTGCAAGTCACTCGTTAATATCTACACTGTGGTTTAATCCTTGTTAGAGGAGAATAACAAATGCAGAAAGGTTCGGTTTTTTCCCCTCACATGGGAAATGCAATTCAAGGGTGTATTTTTCAGTCTGCTTAGAAGCATGCAAAAATAATGTTCATTAACGTTGTAGAAGATACAGATGCTGTGTGAGAAAAGGATATAGCGATGATCATTGATTCTGGCAGAAGACTTCAGGAGCTCTCTTTGAAGTCTGACAACAGGAATCTGTGCCCAGATTTGCCAGGCTTTAATCTGTGACAATTAAATTAGGGGATAATGAAAAAGATGGTGCTGTCTTCATTCTTGGTTGAATGAATGATTTCTGAGTTGTGGGGAATGCTATCTCTCTGGCTGTTTGTTGTAGAACTTCTGTTTCATCAAACTCTGATTGTAAGCCTGGATTTAAAGCCCTGGGAGAATTTATAATTCTTTCCTGTAACTCCACTGTTATTCCTGCAGACCACCTAGTACATACTTGGTAAATGCTACAGGGATGTATATTAATGGAACTAATCCAAGGATGCAGGGAACAGATGCAAACACCAGCCAACCTTGAACAGGGAAGAGGACCTTTCAGTCCAGAAGGTGAAGCCAGACATGGAGGGGGCAGCTTTTGGTGGTGGGAGAGTGTTGGTGGCATGATGTCACTTCTCTCCATCCCTGCACTGCCTTGCTCCTTTCTCTATCACATTGCCACACGCTGAGCATTGCTTCTGCCTAAAGCCACTCACGGTCAGCACCTGCACATCCACTGCACTGCATTTACTTACACACCTAGTGCCTGCATTTCTCCTGTGGCTGAACCGGGCTCATGTGACCTGTTACAAAATCATGTTATTTTCTGGCTTAAAAGTGACATAGTTTGAAAATTCCCCAGAACAGCTCAAAATTTTCCTGCTGGAGAGCTCTTCAAATAAGATTTACAACACTCATATTTAAGAATCATGCAGTTTAATAAAAAGAAATTTATATTTTCTTCAGCTACAGCGGGATAGCATATTGCCAGAGGTATGCAAATAATGGCAATTTGGATTTTATTAATATTTGTCCTCAATTTTTACTTAGAACATTTCATCATATCCCAAGGTCTTACCTATGCACCTCAGGCAATATTTATTTATCATTACAGACAGCATTTAGAATGTATGATGTGACAGTTAATATTTTTATCAGTGGTACAGTGGAGAATATACTGCATTATTCCCTGAGTTGACTAAGCAATCTCTGTCTCAAATAGAATGTGATCCTTGAAATTCCTGGAGAGAAAGTGAATTTTTCAGTGGTCAGACATTTTGTTTCCAAAAAATCCATTGTACTTCAGCTACAAGGAAAAATCTGTTTATTTTTCATAATTTTTTTCCTTGTATGAAAGAAACCAAACACATTCTCTCCTGAATATGGAATGACAAGGTATGTAAACGTGGAAAAGAAAGACTTGCGTTACCTCAAGATGAATTGCTACTGGGGCAGGGAGACACATATCACTGCAGCTTTTTAACCTCCACATTTGGAAATGCATGAAACTTTATTAAGCTTCTGACATATCTTATGTATTTCACTCCAACTGTATCCTGTCTAGGCAGGACACATCTGTTGTAACTCAGGCACCTGAAAGTCAAACATCTAAGTTTGTCTTAAGTCACCCAAACTCCCTTTATAGTGAAAGGACAGAGGCAAGCACCTGCAGAGGGCACTTCATCTCATCCTCTCATTGGGGTCTGATGCGAGGTCAGTCAAACTGCCCCAGAGGAGTGACAATCTTTTGTCTCAACAATGATTATAAAAATAAGCGCTGCATGACTAGCTCCATCTTAGATCTTTCAGACGTCCCAAGTTGAGTGTGATGACTGAGATGTCCCCCAATATTGCTGATGGCAGAATACTCATAACTTTGACACAGCAGAGGGTTTCAGGCTGGATCCTGTAAAAAAAGATGAAATATATGACAAGTACCAGATGTGTAAGAGTGACTTCTCTTGCCACATTTATTGTCTGATATTTGCCTGGATCTATGTAAGATTTCAAAGGGACTAATGGATGCCAAACTTCTTGAGGATCGATTAGTTTCAGAAATGCAGAGCCTTTATGGGGATGCTGCAGAATGAGAAGAAAGCAAAGCAAAATTGCTCTGTTCACTGTGTTAATTAGTTAAGGCTATCTGGCAAGGTAGACTGCCTGCCTTTATATTTTCATTCCAATTTCAACAAGAAGCCAAGACAAAAATGAGGCAGAGAATTAGCCTGAAAAAGCAGTTGTCATGGTGTAGGTAGGCATTTCAGCTACACACATTTGTGTACCATAGCAGTTCTGCATCTGTTGGATTTTGCATTGTAGCTGAAGTTTTATGTGAGATGTTATAGTGTTTTCACTGATATTTGCCTTGTGCCCTAAAAGAAAATGAGAACTACTGTCCTTGGCAACATGAAAGATAAATGTTTGCAACATTTTCCCCACCCAATTCAATAGAATTATTCAATTATTTAACAAGTTATTCTATTTTCAATGCTATTGTATTTTCCTGATTTGGACCTGCCTGCCAGCCTTTGTATTTTTGGCCGTCTCTTGGCTGCTTGATGGCATGAGACAGCCACCTGAATTCCACCTTGAGAAAAGCCTTTGCTGTTCTCTTCTGAGCTCAGAGACTTTGTGTATTCTTGTCACCCTTCCCCAGCACTGGTGGGGCCTAGTGAGAGAATCAAACCCCAAATCACGCCATTTTCATCACAGCCTAGCACAGAGAAACCTGTCAGTGTCCCAACAAGATTAACTACTGTTTGTGTCTGATCTCAGGCAAGAGCCTGGAGTGAGCTCTATGCAGCTACCTGATCTGGAGGGTTGTGTCATGTGCTCCTGTACAGTGCTACAGGCTATAAGGGCCAGAGAACTGCCAAGTGGGCAGCCAGGGAGGGGACTCTGCTGAAGCAGAGCTGTTCACTGACCAGTTAAATAAAGGAGGTGATTCTCATCCAGCACAGAGCCATTTCCATATCGAAGGGGAAAAGGCTTGTTATTTTACCTCAGAGACCAGCCAGAATGTCTTCTAGTAAAAGAATAAGTAGTGTGAGCTGCATGATAACAGATGGAACCAGTCTGGACCCCTTCAAGAGCTTAAAGTGGAGCCTGAACACAAGTTAGTGTGATTATAGAACAGAGGTGAGCTGATCGTGAAGGAGAGGTGTTTTGAGGGAAGAACAGGGAAGACAGGCACTTAGAGCTGCTCTCTGGTGGGGTTCCCGCAGCCAAGCTGTGCACCTCAAGTGAGATCCCTTGGGGGCCTCACAGAAGACACACCTGGCACTGCACAGAGCACAATGCCTGGAGCCCTTACTGAAATTGCCAGGTTTGGTAACTCAAGGATGTCTACCCAATATAGGCCCAGAATTTCCTATTTAATTTCATCCTTTGCCTATTCTATAGACATTTGTAACTGTGTTGCCTGTTTTGGGTGCTATGAATAAATGACTGTATTTGCCTTTAATTTTAACCTGGTTTGGGTTAAGCGTGATTTCAGGTAATAGGATAACAACAAGTCATTCTTTCCTCAAAGATATAGTGAATCTGCAAATGAGGGCCTGGTTTGGGTGACAGGTCACTCCTGCTATCTTTTTCTCTACCATCTCAAATGATGAGTGTCCGTGTTGGGTATCGGTTCAAACTGTGGTGATGAACCATGTTGTAATCAATATGATGTCCCAGGATGGAATTTCAGTCTTCCTCTTTTAACTCTTTTATAAACTTAGGAAATTAAAAGCACACAACTAGTCATGTCGTGCAGAAAGAATATTAATAAGGTTCTGCATCGAGGAACCAAAAGATAGCGTCAAAGACATAGTCAGCTCTGTATATACACATAACACTGACCAAATATAAGATCCTTTCAAATCTCTCCCTTGCCTCAAGTTGTCTCCAGTATATTTTATTGGTTTGTCACTGTTAGAGGCCTTTCAGGACCTCTTCATATCATTTAAATAATTAATGCGAAACACAACCGTTTTATTGTCGATTCTGAGACAGTTACCTACAAACTTAACACCAGATCCTCAGTGGATGCAAAACTTCATACTCACCATGGAGGTCAACAGAGCAGAAACAGTGTGTAAATTTATCACAGGATTAATAGGACAATTCAGGTTGGAAGGGACCTCAGGAGGTCCCCAGTCCAACCTCCTGCTCAAAGCAGGGGTAGCTCTGAGGTTAGACCAGTCTGCTTTGGGATTTTTTTTCAAAAAACTTCAAACAAGTTAAAAGCAGAGCCTTTTGGAGCAACCAGGTCTACTGCCTGGCTGTCCTTATGAGCAAAACCTCCTCAGGTACAAACGTCTCTTTTTTCAACTTATGCCTGTTGCTGATCCACTTGGCCTTCATTTGAATCTCAACAACCCTGTGCAGTGTTACAGGCTTGGGGCAGAGTGTCTGGAAAGCTGCTCAATGGAAAAGGACCTGGGGGTGCTGGTCAAGAGCCAGCAGAACATGAGTCAGCAGTGTGCCCAGGTTGCCAAGAAGGCCAATGGCATCCTGGCTTTTATCACGAATAATGTGGCCAACAGGTCCAGGGCAATGATAATCTCCTTGTACTCGGCACCAGTGAGGCCTCTCCTGGAATCCTGTGTTCAGTTTTGAGCCCCTCGCTTCAAGGACATTGAGGTTCTGGAGAGTGTCCAGAGAAGGGAAACAAAGCTTTTGAAGGGTCTGGAGCACAAGTCATATGAGGGGCAGCTGAGAGACCTGGGGTTGTTTAGACGTAGAAAAGGAGGCTCGGGGGGACCGTATTGCTCTCTACAGCTACCTGAAAGGAGACTGTAGTGAGGTGAGGATTGGTCTCTTCTCCCAAGTAACAAGCATCAGGACAAGAGGAAGTGGACTGGGGAAGTTTAAATTGGATATGAGAAAAAAATTCTTCGTTGAAAAGGATTTTCAAGCATTGGAATAGGCTGCCCAGGGAAGTGGTTGAGTCACTATGCCTGGAGGTATTTAAAAGACTTTTGCAGACATGGTTTAGTAGTGGACTTGTCAGTGGTGAGTTAATTGTTGGACTCAGTGATCTTAAGGGTCTTTTCCAACCTAAACAGTTCTATGGTTCTGTGATTGTTTCTCATCTTCCTGCCTTCTGAGGCTGTGAAGTGCTTGGTTCTGGCTTTTTGGTGGCCCGTCCTAGATGCTGGCAGGCTGTTAGGTTCCCTTAAAGCTGTCTCTCCTGAAGATTGAGCAAATCTGAATCTCTCCTGCTCCTCCTGCTCCACATACTGATTGCAACTCCCTCTGCTTTGTCCTCAAAAGGTGAGCAAAACCACCTTGCCCATCCCTGGATGTGCGGAGCTCAGCCCCCATGCATCCCATCGGTGTCAGGAGCCTTTGAGAGGTGGATCTTGCAGCATCCAGTGAATCTGGTTCCTACACTTAAACTTATAATTCTGTACAGGTCTTAGAAGCTCTGGGCTTTTTTATGATAACGCTGCCTTCATTTGTGAGTGAGATAGGCTGGACTGTGCTATCTCTCATTCTCAGCTAAGTGCACTGTGCTGTGGTGTCATTTTTCAAACAAAGCCAAAAGCCTTACTCTATCTGGGTGATTTTGATTTCTTACTTCACTCACTCCCATCTCCCTCCTCCCTGCAACAAGATGAAAACATCAATATCTGTTTTGGGCTCCCAAGGTATGACATAATGTCAATGGAATTTGTTTTTAATCTGGGTGACTAACAGTTATCTGACAATTCAAGTAGTATTTCTCCACATCCATCTGTCAAACTCCAGCAAATTTACAGGGGGAGACAGTGTCAGATTTAGCAGCCAGGCAAGTCCATTAACACCCTGGGATTGCAACTTAGGCTCCCTGTGATACGATTTCCGCCGTGCCTGTCCTGTGCTGCCCTTTTCATTTTTTATTTATGTAAAATTATAACTCTTCTGTTTGAAAGTCATCTTCTTTTATTTCTGAGGCTGTTTCCTACAGTGAGTCAGGTCAGGCGAACTATTATTAGGACCATGTTTATTTATAATGGGTAGTTTAGCATTAAGCAACGAGTTGTGACAGGCTGTGCATTTCTGGAGGACGATGGCAGGCTCGGGGTGCCTGTGCAGGCACGATGCCGAAGGCGCAGGACTCCTGCCGCCCCAGCCGGCCTCCAGACACGCTCAGCCGCCAGCGGCTCCCTGCCATTACGAAATGAAACACTGAGAGCAAAACGAGGACACGCTGGAGCCAGTGCTGGTGCTGGGGGACGTGGGGAGTGGGCAATCAATGGCCCTCTCAGCTGTGCTGTTGCTGCCCTGCTGAGTGCTCTGGTGAGGGGCAGCTCACAGGTGGGACTCAAGAGACTCAGAACAATGTCCAGACTCAGGAGTCCACTGCCCAAGTGTTTTCCAGGTGTCCCTCTTTTTCACACCCTGTGTGCCTTCCCTGACACCACTGGTTTATTGCCCTCCCTCCACAGCGTGCAAAGCAAAAGGTTAAGCAGTGATAATGCACCACTCAGCTGCCACATGATGGGGCAGCCCGTGCAACCCACCTCAGCTCCCCTTGGAAGAACATGCTGCTTCTTTTTTGCCCTCTTTCCTCTGGTCCTGTGCTGGGATGGGGAGCTCCTGCCAATTGAGTAACTCCATGCAGAAATGTATCAGGTTCAGGCATATCATTTCCCCCCTCTCCCCACCCACAGACCTGAATGGCCACTTGCAGCTGGCATGGAAAGGTAGCTGGTTTAGCACAATTAACCCTGC
Organism: Lophotriccus pileatus; assembly: GCA_035583135.1. Lineage (NCBI taxonomy): Eukaryota > Metazoa > Chordata > Aves > Passeriformes > Tyrannidae > Lophotriccus > Lophotriccus pileatus. The sequence continues at coordinate 86,010,282 of JAWWES010000001.1, read as the reverse complement.
TGCTGGAGACCCAGGCAGACACACACTGCTGGATGTCTCCTTAGGAAAGACTGGACCCCCACAACGCTGGCAGGTATCAGGGCCTTGCCCGACAGCTGGTTCCTTGCCCAAGGCAGACCCACACGGCATGCTTGCAGCTTGCAGCTGTGGAGGTTCCAACTTTCTTCTTAGCTGACTCCAGTATGTCCTTTATTTCCCTGTGAATGTGAGCAGTGGCAAGGACCGTGGTGCTGGGGATTGGTGAGGGACTAATCTCCATTTTTTTCCTTCCTCGAGTGAATCCCTACCTGCACTTTTCTTTTTACTGATCAGTTTGTGTTTGTTTGACTTTGGTTCCGATTTTTTTGAGGAGATGGTAAACCTACTTGAATCATCTGGCAAAGATGACATCTATGTTTCTGCATATATCTCTCTAAAATCATCTGGCAAAGATGACATCTATGTTTCTGCATCTATCTCTCTAAGTGAGAAGCTGTGACCATGGCTGTCAGGAGACCCATGTCCAAATCAGCTACCATGGAGCTAAATCCATCAGCTCTTATTCAGTTCTTAGCTTGGCAAAACCCCAGTGAAGATAAGGAGAATTTTAACTGATTGAGGATGTCAGGTTCCAATAATGAGCATATCTGTGGTTCCTGAATTGCGTTTTCATGCATTTGCTCAAGAGTATATTGCAGAGGTGTTTCTGACATTTGGCAACATTAATATTTAAGCCTTCCTGTGTTATTTTTTGCTAAAGGAATTAGAAATTAGCATGTCATGATCATAATAGAGCAGCTGAAAATAAAGAACCAGATTGTGCCCTCAATCCACATGCCCAATTCCCATGGATGTCATTGGAAATTGTGTGCACATGCCTCTGAGGGCAGAATTTGGCCTAGCTCACCTCTTTCTGTGACGCGCATGCTGTGTTTGCTGCTGCTAACAGTACTCTGTGCAACAAGAGAGGAGTGTGTGCCTAAATTGTTTAGCACCATGATAACCTGCAGTATTTTTCCTTCCTTTATTATAGTAATTGGAACTAGAATTCTTCCAATGGCTAGAGCAGATGTTTTTGCAGACAAGCCCTGCACACCTCTGTTAGCAGAAGGGGATTGAATTGCTTACAAGGCATGTCTCCAGGAGACCAGCATGTTGGAGTCTGTACCAACAGGCTCAACCTGTTTCTGGCAGGATTGACAGAGGACTCACTGGGACTGTCTTGGAGCAAGGAGATGGGCTTGGTGACTCTTGTTACTCATGGCAAGTTAGTGTGTGATAAATCATTTCATCTTGTCTGCCTTTGATCTGGGACCTGGTGGAGTTGGCACGTATTAATGTCCTAATGAAGATTGCTTTCCTGAGCCAAGGTTTTTAGCTGTAATGTTGGGGTTTTTTCATAGTCTACAAGACTTCAGAAGAATGGCTAGTTACACCACATTTATAATGACTATTTTTAAACAAAAAAGTCTCTTATAGAAGAATTACTCAAAAAATGGGGATGGGGATGGTTCACTGAAAAACAGTTGACATTTTACTTTCCTCCTCCAAAATATTCAGAAGTAAGCCAGTCCTAAAAACAGTTGTATTCATCAGCAACAGAGTGCTCCCATTCAGCAAACTCTAAAAAAGGTGTCAGCTGTGACAAGGCCATATGTACTATACATAGGCTTTAAAAGTGAGCAGACATTTTGAGACACTATACTGTGATATAGCAAAATGCCTAAGCACAAATTCTCATTGTTCAAGTATGGGATCTAACTGAAATCTTAATGAGGTCTGAATGACTGCTTTCCCACTGACTTGGTTGATGTCTGTCCTGCTCCAGGTGCTCAGAAGCACAACTTCCGAGTAGCGTCCCTACAGATCACTGATGTGAACTGCAGGGTTGCACCGGGCCACGATCTTACTCCTTCCGTTGCTTTCAGTAAGAGAAATCAAATACTTTCCTAATAACATTTACCCATGCAAGTAGAGGCTTTATTGTAGTTGCCAAAGGGATCATATGCTATTACAACTGGAAGTAGGGTCCCTATGAGAGGACGTGGTCTGTCACATATCTTCCTTTGAATGGGATCCACCCGGTGAAAATGTTTGGAAGGAGTCTTCCATGTATGTGCTGGATGTTCATAACTGATTAGTTTTCCCTGTAATTGCACTTGAAGACAGTGGATTTTCAGAAGAATGGATAGCTCTTCCCAAATAACGAACATGCAAATTTCAGTCCCTATCCCAATAAAACTACAGCCCATCACTAGGCACTTCTGAAGGTTTAGGATTTCAGGCAGACAGAAACACATTGGGAAAAAAAATTCCAACTTTCTTGCACCACAGTTAAGTCATGCAATCAGTGAAACCAAAGATAAGAAACTACTGACAGCAGATTTACACATCTGCTGGCACAACAAGAAAGAAGAATTAATGCTGAAAGTAGTGAAAAGAAAACAGGCTCTGTGCACTGTGTTTTAGGAATCAGAGTTGGTAAGAGGCTTTCAGAGCTCTGGGACAGCATTTCTGGCATTATTGTTAAACATTCTCTATGAAATAGTTATGGCAGACTGGGGAAGAGTGGGTCAGGGGTTGCAAATCTTGCTGTCAGTACTAAGGCCTTGCTCCTGTTCCCAGTGAAGGGAAGGGGACATCTCCTGAGGCACATCGGAGAAAATATATGAGTTGACACTTTAAAAATTAAGCCTCCTGAAACTGCTGTGTCGATTATTATCCCAGAGACAGCTTAAGTGATTTGCCTACAGTCACACAGTGAATTGGGGTTGAGCCAGGAATAGAAGATAGGACTCCCAGCTTCTGTTCTTGTTCTCTTAACCAACTAGGCATGTCCCCGGATGTACAGTGTAATCCACACAGGGATGAAAATCCAAAATCAGAAATTTATCTCCCTTCCTAACACAGCTGTAGACAGCTCTGCAGCACAGACACAGAGGCAAATCTTAATGCCCTGGTTAAGCAGTGTAACCCACTGATTCCAAAGGAATTGGTCACCTGATGCATTTTGTCTTCACAGTACCAAATAGCTCAAATCCCTACAACATCAATGCCCGCTGGGAGAAGAGGAGACTGCTTGGTAGCCAGAACTAAGTGTCTGAGATTAGTGCTTTGAACAATTTTAGCTAAACCTATTATATAAAATTAAAGTTGTGTGTTACTAATGCTTCACTCGTTAATGTGCAAAGGCAAATAACTTTGCTGGAGCTCTCAGTATCACCTGGCTATGCAGGGAGGAGAGGTTAAATACAGAACAGACTATACTTGTAAGAAGATTAATACATACAACAGGGATAGTAGCAGGCTTCTGCTGGGTCTAATCTGGCATCTGACCGGGACAGAGAGAGAGAAGGAAACTCTAAGCCAGTTAAAGTACTGGATTATTGATGACAGAGGATTCACAGCTGATAGGGGAGCTGGAAAGCGCAGGTAGTAGGGATGAAATGCAGGGCAGAGCACATAGCAAAAAGGAGGTAGAAGATACTGTATTTTACAGGGACAGTTTAACAAATATGAAAGAATATTTAGTGGGTAGAATAACAAAGATATGAACTTTCCAAGACTACAGAATTGGGGTGAACAAGGAGAGAAGAACCCAAATATATCCAAGTTTCCTCTCTAAAATTTTATCTTAAATACCACGGAAAACAATCACACCAAACTACTGTCTAGGGATCTGAATGTGGACAAATAAATGATTTGAGAAGACTCACTGAGTAGAAAGACTTCCAAGACCTCCTTGACTTGCTTTGCTCAGGTAAATACTGAATGGAGAATAATATTACAAATCACTAATAACTACAGAAAGTCTAACTAGGACTTCCATGTCAGTCTCAGTATATCCTGTGATTCTGTGATTCTGAGCAGGTGATAGCTTTGAGCGGAAAAGAGGGATCCAGTTGCCTCCACCAGCAAGGAATTTGGGAGAGCAGAATGGTAAATTCACAGTTGGGAAGTATTTATTAGGACTTTCCTATTACACCTGACTGACTGGGAAGAGTTATTAATAAACTCTTCTAATGCACTTCTAGGAATTAAAATCAATGCACTGACTGTTTCTGCCCTGGGATAGAGTTTGTTCAAGTCGGTATTACCGCTGCTGCTTAGCATCTTGTCCATCTCCTAGGTTCTGGCCAATTATTCCTCACCTGGGATATCTGCTCCAGGTTGCTGCTATTCTAGCTAGGTTTTTCTCATCTTTTGGGGTATGAATAGGACAGCTTGCCTGCAGCAATGTGTTAAGAAATCATGCTATAGGCTGGGTCATGATGATGTTACAGTAAAATTACAGACTGTCTAGAAGAAAATGAGCAATCTTAGCTATGAATATTGCAGAATGCATTATCTCACAGAATTATTTATTTTAATATTACGTGTTTAAAATTCTGTGGGACTCCCTGAGCTGTATATAAGTGCTAATTTAAATCAGAAAGGAAAAAAAAATGTATGTTGAGTTATATTTGGGCATAGAATTTGAAAAATGAGATAGGAGTTTGATATGCTTAGTTTTATCGAAACAGTAGATACTACTAATAGTTGTTACATCAAACTAATTTAAAGAAACTAAAATCTAAATGGCTTGGAAACCTAATTTTCCATTTCCATGACGGCTTTGTCAATGTTCAACATGTTACTGATTTTCTTACAGGAATGTGTTGGTTATGTAGGTAGTACAGTTTAAAAGCAACTCAATTTCTTTTATCTTAAATCAATTTCTAATCAACTTAGCCAAGCAGGCTGAAGCGTTTAAGCGTTTATTGAACATCCACATTTCTACTCATTTGGCTATACTGATTCAAATTGACACCTTCAGTTAAACAAAGATATGTGTGGGTAAGTGCCCTCAGCAGTGAGTGCAGGGAGGTGGGTCTGGGGCAGTGTGTGCCAATAGCTAAGGCAGGCAGGGACTGAGTGGGACTCTGGACCCTCAGTCACGGACACTGCTTGATTGCTGGTTTGTTCCCTGGCCTGATGCTGAGCTGTTGCAACTTGGTCAATGCCAAGTTTGGGTGGCACTTTGTATGAACCGGGGAGGTCAGCTTATACCTCAGACTGTAACTGTGCCCACACATCCTTGGGGAACTTTGAAATAGCAAAGATAATGCCATCCCAGTTACCATATGCTTTCAGTCTGCCCAGGCAATGATTGTATAATAATCCCTAACAGAAAACTGAAGATGAGATTTCAAGTGGCTGCCAGAAAACAGTTTTTCACTTGGAATGGCAACTCTGAATAAGGAAGCATCTGGCACATTTGATCAGACAAAGAAAATTAGGTCACTCAGAAAAATATTTGATGCTCTTCCTGAGGAACATAATACAAAAAAATGCATCTATCTAGAATGGCTGCCTTCTCCTCTTCAGCACTCTTTCTCGTATTTTGATGTGTTGTATTGTTTTGAGTAACTGCACTATATTTAGTATCTGTTAAATAGTAGAATCATGATTATATAACTGATCGTTTTCCCTCTACTAGTAATAGGAGTTAAGACTGAAGAGGGTTTTGTTGGTCGTGGGTTTTTAAAAAAATCAAGGCACGGGCAAGTGCTTTTATGCAATTGACTGCTGGATATTTTCTATGAGTTTTTTTAAAATTTTAAATCACATTGAATGAAAAAGTAAATGATCTTTTGTTTAATGTTTTTCTTCTCTAGGTTTTAAGCAGAACCCATTTTATCATTCCTGGACAGTCAGTGCAGTGAGACTTCACCAAAAAGGTCTCAAAGGTGGAGGAGTACGCTGCTAAATGACCATTGTTAGGGGGAGAGGGGAGAAAAGGATTGCAGGGAGGGTCACAGCAGGAGCTGAGTCTTGCAGGCAAGACAGAGTGACGGGTATAATCCTTTGTAAGGACTAAAATTTCTACTGACTATTCTTTCCTAGCAGTCACATGACCTCTCTATCCCAGAGAGGGATGTTTCTATCCTAGAAATACCATCTTTGAGGTGTTCAAAATGGCTGGTGAAACACACACAAAACAACACCAATATTAAGAGTGTTGAGATGCTTTGGTTACTTCACAGAAGGAAAAAGCCAGAAGCTGAAAAGTCCAAGCAATCACATTCATAACATGAAGGTATTAGTGGGAGAGGAGCTTGGGTTATTCCTTCATCCTGGGCCCTGGGTTATCTCTTGCACCAGCTGGCAGTTCGGGAGAGCAGCCTGAACATTTCAGGCAGCTGGCTACAAGTGAGGTGGTGCTGACTCTAACACTGTTAATCAGCACCTGGGTGGCATTGCTTGTCACCAGTATGGGCTGGTTTCTGCTCTGGGAGATTAGGGAAAAGCAGTATTCCCCAAGACAAGCCCTGGCTAGCTTGAAAGTCAGCCTCATGTGTGTCTTGCAGTCTAATTGCTCATAGAATAAACACATGTCTCCAGCAATCTTGCTCCATTTAGTTAATTTCCAAGAATCTATCCCCAAAGGAAGTTTTAAAGGGAAAAGTCTTGTTAATTAGTCTAGATTTTTCCAGCTTCTTAAAACCAGGAATAGAAGCAGTGATAACAGAGTTTTCAGACCCTACAAACTCAAATTTAAACTCTGATTTAATACATATTGACATTGCTGTTCCTGCATTAATCCTTCCAGATGGTAAATGAATCAGCTTGTGGTATTTTCATTTGATTGTAAAGACGTCAGGTAACCAAAAAGAACTTCCAAGCTGCCATCTTGGCCTAATTCGTGGTAATGTGGTATCGTGACTGATTTAGTCATATCAAATTTATGATTCTTGAAATACTGTCTAAAGAACTGAAGTATTTATATGATATGCATAAAATGTGGTCTTGATTTTCAAAATATTTTATAAATAGACTTGAATGTGTCCTCACTCCCTGGCACACTTAGTCTTACAAATTTTGACAGCAGATGAAAGAAAGTTTAATAAGGTAAAAAGCTTGCCGTAGGTCAAGTGGCACAGTACTTCAGATGTGGAATTAGGCACTAGGAGCTTTCTGCCACTTAATCATAAACTTAGTTCATTGGTCCTGCCTCTTTTCAGATTCTCTCATTCATCCTTTAGTTATTACAAGGGCTTAACTGCCCTCATAAATCATAAATGCAAAAGTTCTGAGAGGCTTATTTAGTTCAACAGCCTCAAAATGGGGTTTTAACCTGAAAAGATGCTTTTGAGAGCATACAAATGCAAAGCCTCTGGTGTAAAAGGTGGCTGAACAAATGGGATGGTCTCAGCTTCCCAACACCCATCCCCTTCTCCCAGCCGCGAGGAGTTGCTTCACCACATGCTTCTTTTTTTCCTTCCTTCAGGCTAAGCACTGCCTTTCGAATTCAGATAAGTTATTTCACTTTCTCATTCTCATTGTAAAATCATATAAGTGGGTAAACACCTGCTTTTAGTCTGTTCTGGGGTCAGGTTCAGCCCACACCAGAAAGTGTTTGCCGGGGTGGGTATTTCAGAGTACAGACATTTGGTACAAACTATTGAGAAAACCACATTTTTACCCCTGGAGGCTGTAGATTGATCAGGAGTTGGCTCAACTGGCTCACGAATCGAACACAAAGGGTTATAGTAAATAGGGTAATATCAGGCTGGTTACTGGTCACTAGTGGGATTCTGCAGGGCTCCATCCTCAGCCCATTCTCTTCAACACCTTCATAAATGACTTGGACGCAAGACTCAAAGGGATACTAAGCAAGTTTGCCCATGATACTAAATTGGGAGGAGCTCTTGACACCCTCAAAGGCAGAGAGGTTCTGCAGAGAGACCTTCCCAAATGAGAGGGCTGGGCAATCATCAACCATGTGAAGCTTAACAAAGACAAATGCCATATTCTGGACCTGGGACAGGGTAACCAGAGATGTTCGTGCAGACTGGGGATTGAGAGGGTGGAGAGCAACACTGTGGAAAAGGACCTGGGGGTCCTGGTGGATGGCAAGTTGAATATGAGTCAGCCCTGGCAGCCAGGAGGGCCAACAGTGTCCAGGGGGACATCAGGCAAAGCAGCGCCAGCCGGTCAAGGGAGGGGATTGTCCTGCTCTGCTCTGCACTGGTGTGGCCTCATCTCAAGCACTGTGTGCAGTCTTGGACATCTCAATATAAAAAAGGATATAAAAATGTTAGAGAGTGTCGAGAGGAGGGCTGTGAAAATGGTGAAGGGTCTGGAGGAGAAGTATTATGAGGAGCGGCTCAAGTCACTTTGTTTGTTCAATCTCTGAGGGGAGACCTCGTTGCAGTCTACAACTTCATCATGAGGGGAAGTGGAGGGGTAGACACTGATCTCTTCTCTCTGGTGACCAGTGGCAGAATCAGAGGGAACATTGTGAAGCTGTGTCAGGGGAGATTTAGGCTGGATATCAGGAAAAGGTCCTTCACCCAGAGAGTAGTTGGGCACTTGAAGAGGCTCCCCAGAGAAGTGGTCACAGCACCAAGCCTGACAGAGTTCAGGAACTGTTTGGACAACAGTTTGGGCACTTGGTGTGATACTTGGGGTTGTTCCGTGCAGGACCAGAAGCTGGACTTGATGATCCTTGTGGGTCTGTTTAAATTCAGGATATTCTGTGATTCTATTATTTTTATTGATATTTATATTTTATTTATCTTTGTGTCTTATCACAAGGATGTCTCTAACCAGGAATTTATACTCATAGCCATTACTGTTGCAAGCTTTGGACAGAATCCTCTCATTTTGCAGCAACTCCAAGAGAATACATCACCAAAAGAAAATGCATTTTATTCCTTATTCAGTGTTGCATAGAAATGTTTCACTTCTTTCCTCTATTGACCAGAAACCGGCCAAAAAAACAAGTTCAGGGAGCAGATGTCAGCTAATCCTGAAGTCTGTGCTAAGAACACGATGGCAACTCACGAAGAGTTCAACAGAATCTAAATGTCTTGCTTCTTTGGTACAAGGTTATGCTCCGAGCAGATAAGCCCCAGAATTTTAACTTGAAAAAGGGATAAATAACATTTCTGGAGCCAGCCAGCCAACAAACGGAATTTCTTAGCACAATGTAATCTTGCCGTGGGGGTTTTCTCGGGCATGTGTTTCCTATCAGGTGTTGTTACACTGCTGTGTACATAGGGCTTATCTCCAAGCAAAGGTGGTAATACTCAGCCATTGATACCCCATGACTTATTGAATTTGTAAGATGGATGAGGAAGGATTAGTTGAGGCATTTGATTCATAGCTGATTAAATAAGTTTAAGGATGTGACATCACTGTTTGTCATGAGTGTTCTTGTTGTGGCAGGGTGTGTACCTGGCAGGAGGGGAGAGGAGCTGTCATCATGTAGATAAGCCAGAGAACTCTAAATCATTAGCAATGAATAATTCACTGCACAGAAAAAAATAACAGGCAGTGTCAGGCAGTGGAATAGTGCTAGTTCAGTTACATCTTTTTTTGTGTCTCTGATGAAAGGTTTTTAACCCTGATTATACCCTATCTTAACCACGAGATTTCCTTTCTGTAGGGATATTCAGCTCCAGGCAAGATAGAAGGATGTTCCCAAATCCAGTAACTGGGTCAAATCTAATTATCATAGATAATTTGCACATTTCATTTATGGTAAAGGGAAATGTGTCTCAAGATAGGTGAATCCAGTTCGGTTTGTCAAAGGCACACTAAAATAGTTTCTAAACAGAAAGAAGAAGGTCTTTTTGCTAGACCCAATTACTGAAACGGGAAGACAATATTAAAACCTTCATTCCAAACCAATTTCAGCAATAAAATTAATCAAAGCTGTAGCAGACAGTAAGCCCTCCTGAATTTCCCATGTCCAAAACCTGGAGTTCCCCTCTTGTCTGAAATACTGAAAAGCCTACATGCCTCATAAATAAAGGAAAAATCGGAATTTCTTCATTTTTTATGCAGGACAATAATACAGGATGTTCTCTTACAAATTTATCCGTCTATCCCACTTAGATATAGCCTTCAGTTAGGACAAGATTAAAACACTGACAATGAGTAATTTTTACAAATAGTATACAAATGGTATATTACAAATAATCAAAGCATTTCAATATGTTCTGTTTTGAATTAAAAGTCAAAATAGTACTGGAATTGAACTTCCTGTATCATTGCCAAGCATTGAGAGAAAAATAAATTAGTTATCATCTCTAAACAGATTTGAAAAACTAATGCAACCCTAGAGAACATTATTGGTTTTGTGAAATCAGCATTTCCGATTGGAATATAGTCGTGCTGTGTTTCAGAAGTTCTTTGTATCACCTGAAGTTGGAGGTGGGATAACTATTCATCAATGACTCTTCAGCAGCTTTCTCTATATTGTCTTAAGTGCAGCCCAGGCAGATGTGAAAATACTTTAGAAACTTTCAGTGAAGAAAACTGACTAAAGGAGTGGGTTTGTTACAGTAGGAAGTTTATTTTTTACAGAATCAGTTTCTTTATGTGGTTTTCCTATAGTATATGTTTGTTCCCTCTCTGTCTCGTTTTTTCCGTCTGCTCAGGTATATAATAAATTCAAAACCTGTCATAAAAATGTACACAGCTCTAATGACTGGAAAATTTACAACATTTTCAGCACTCAATATGATCAAGTAGCTTTACAGAAAATATCCTGTGCTCTTGAATAAGCAAATTCCAACACATATTCGTAAATATTCCAAAATTTACTGTGCTGTATATTCTTTATTTCTGAAAAGCAACATGGATCTGGCATATTAGATGCAGCATTTGCTTATGCACAAAGTGTATGTGTGTGTAAGTATTTGGGCGCAGGTGCTTGGCGAGAGCTGGCTCAATCAATATGTCTATAGGTTTTCCTCTGGGTCATTTTTTCACTGCAAGGTATTTGTTCCCTAATATAGAGCTGTGATGGGTGTGTTCAAAAGGCAAGTGCAGTAATTCATAATAGAGGCTTTCTGAAAAGAAATGAAAAAGGGAAAAAGAGGGATGGGAAGAGAAAGGAAGGTGAGGCAAGGCAAGGCGAGGCAATCCAGGGGAGACAAACATTCCATAAGTGATGTATAGAACTGCTGAAAAATCAAAGAAATTGAGGGGAAAACTCCTTAGAGTTTTTGGTTTTGTTTTGTTGTTGTTTTTACAAAGAAGGGTAACTCTGGAAGTGTATTTCTTCTCTTTTACCTAAAAGCCCAAGGATGTTCAGATGCTCTACTTCAGCTTCAGTCCAATTTTAATACCTCAGGCTAATTTCTGCCTCCTGACTTCTTTCTTATTCAGAAACAAGGGGAAAGGCAGCTGGGCATGCTGTCATGCCAGAAGTCTCAGAAGGTGTCAGCTCTTTCATTAATTACTTCTTTGCTCTCCCTCTGCTTTATGTTAAGAACAGTCTAGTTGAGTATGTAGAAGTCGCATTGGCTTCAGTGAAAACGTACTTGTGGGACCCTTTAAACTGTCAGGTTACATCACGTAAACTGAGGGGATCATATTCAAACAATTGTAAAACTATTTTCTTGCCCGAAAGAGCACACCATGATGCCATTTAGCTGGAACCTGAAGCTATGGGTATCCTGCTGTGGTATCATGTGCAGCGAATGCATGTGATTGTTCTCCTGAGGCATTTGTTACATGCATCTTGTTAACCCCAGTTCAGTCAAAATAACTGCCTTCACTGCTGCTTGACCTATTTTAGCATACTTTAGCCCCAAATGCAGGGCATTTCAGTTGCAGTAAGTTATTCTGCTGGCATTAATATCACGGGAACTTAAAATGGAACCATAAGGGTTTGAAAATATCATTCTTACTAACTCAACAGTTTGGTTTCAGTAATTTATGCATCTTTCAGAACTGACCTAATACTTAAATGTACATAAAAGGGCAAGCAGTAATCAATCCCAGACTTAAAAAATTCTTTGCCTTGTAACAAACAGGCTTTTTCCAGGCTTCAGAAAATGGAGTATATTTAAGAGTTTTTTAAGCCTTGTTAATAGTTGGACTTGTAAAAATGGTACAAGTGCAATAAGGCTTTAGTGCCCTTTCTGCAACAGCGGAAACAGAGCTAGATTTGTTTAAGAGTTGAGTGCTAACGGTGAGAACCAAGCCACTTCCTTACCACCTGTGTTGGGACTGAGGCACTATTCCGGCACCTGTTCAGAAAGCCCCCAAATCCCAGCAGGCATCTCCTGGCTGGCCCAGGACCTCTGTGGGTACTTTGTGCCCGCTAGTGTAACCTGGCTCTGTTGCTGTAGATAGGATACCAGCTGGCACCCGAGGGGTCCCACTGGTACCTGAGCCTACCACACATGCACAGAGTCCAGCGTGAAGAGCTGTAGCAGTGAGGGACCCCATCTGCATAAACATCCAGAGATAGTACCAGGTAACAAATCTTCCCCAGGAAAAAGGCTTGAATCCACCAACTCCAGCTACACAGGCTTACCAGGCTAAAGAGGAAACAGAGCAAACAAGTAGGAAAATGGTCTGCTGGGTGACTCTTGTGTAAGGGCTGCTATATTAAAAGGGGACAGAAAGAAGGTCCCAGACTCACTCCCAAGATTATTTCTGATTTTGCCTGGTAACTGTTGCATGACGAAAGCATGACGGGTGGAAAGAACAAGAACTTCCCAGCTGAGAGCTATAGGCAATTGCACTTCCCCAGCTCCTAGAAGATGCATAATGATGGAGAGCAGCTGTGCCTTCAAAGCCCAGTCCTTGGATACCTGTTTAACTCACCCCACCAGCTTCTCAGGCAGGAAAAGGCATAAAATCCCAGGTTTCTCATGAGCACAAGCTCACCACTGTGCTGCTCAGAAGCACATGATAACACCAGGGCTTTTCAGTGCCTTTCAGGTAGAGGAATTTTCGGGGACTGCGTGGTCCATGTTCTGCAAGGCCAAGGGGGTTGGTTATCAGTCAAGAATCAGGCCCACAAGCTATAGAGTAGGGTTCTTTAGGTCATCGCTAGTGTCTCGGCAACCCTGCCCTTAACAAAGAAGATTTCTGGAGAGCCCTTCCTCCCCAGTCACTTTCCCCACAGACAGAATCGAGTGCCTCATTACCAAACTGGGCAATTTGATATCTGTCAAACTGGTAACAGGGCCTCTCCTGGGGCCAGGCAACTATTGCTGAGGCATCACAAAATATCAACCAGACAGCATCTGCATCATGCACTAAAATCTGGTTGAGGAAAGTGCTATTTAACTAGTAAAACTGCTGTATGTTTAAGGTTAGACACATGCTTATAGATGTTGCTGAAATGGGGTCAGAGAATGTAGCTCTCAGTCCTTGCTTCAGGAATTGTTGTACAGTAAGCTATCGTGACCTAAATATTGTTGCCTCTGCTGATGCTTCATGTGAGAAGGCAAGATCCATTTTAGAAATTTTAAGGGTGACATATTCAGTGGTGAGGAGAGACAGGAGATGGAGTTAGCCAATACTGAGATTACTCCTTCCTTCAGCTTAAATTAGCATGACATAATTTAAGTTTCAGGCTTGCAGCCTTTTTGCAAGGGGTGTAAATTCCAGATTTTCACCTGCAGTCTCCTGTGTGAGCTGTTTGACTGACAGAAATGCCTACAACTCAGATTTTCAGGTGCAGCAGGGGACTCATGGCCCCAAATGTTCATCCTCGGAAGTGAAGGTCCAGCCCAGTCCAGGTTCAGAGGAGGCAGAAGGAGCCAGAGTAGTGCCCAGCAAACCACACAGCAGAAGGGCTCTGCAGGAACTCTGTATGAAGTCGAACTTGACTTCACTTGTCAGCCTGCTCTGTGTGACTCACTGAAGGTGCTGAACAGACTAACGAGTGGGAGGAGGAAGCGGGGGGTGGGGGGGAGAGAGAGGAAGAAAGGGAGACAGGCAGTCAAATGAAACTAGGAACATGGATTTATGACAAAAAAAAAAAAAAAAGAGGCTGTTTTTTAGAAAGTTACACTGTGCCTTGCACTCGTCCTTTTCCGGCTCTAATGTGAGTGGCATAGAATCCAACATCTCTGCGATTTTAGGGAAAAAAAAAAAAGTATGAATAACTTCAGTGAGATGATAACAGTTTTAGCCTGATACTTATGATGAAACTCTAGGGGATTGATTTATTCAGCTGTCCCCTACTGCTCATCCCAAGCATTACAGAAGACATGTTGGAATTGCAACCTTTATTTAGGGTTCGTTGGCATGATTTCATTTTATACTGGCCTTCTGGGAGTTGTTTTTCATATTCAGGCAGTGATCACTGCTGAGAGGAAAAGGGAAAACATTTTTTGGGGGGGAATTTGAGTTTGCTGTGATGTGTGCTGGAATGACCCCTGACCTGTGATGGAAGATACAACAGTGCTGGTGACTGTTAGAGCATCAGAACTGTGGGGCAGAAGTGAATCCTTCGGACACTTCTTCTTTGAAGAGACTGTGAAAGAGCAAGGAATACTTAACACCAAAACAGATTTTTTACTGGCACTGAAGACAGGCTACTTCCCTCAGGGAACTGTGATTAGCACAGGGACACATGGTGTCTCTAGGGGCCAAAAGTCATGTTTATTTCTTTTCCTGGAGAGACTCCCTGCATCCTGACCTGGCTATGTTCCCCTCGTCCTTTTTCCACCCCATCCTACTTTCAGTCTCGCCTGGATCTCCTGGGAGCTGTTTTTCATCAGAGCCACTGGATTTGCCAAACTCTGCACTGGTGGTATGATGTACACAAAGAAAGATTTCTTTGAGATAATTGCCTTTACTTGAGCACTAATTTGAGATTTATATCCTGGTGTCCATAAATAAAAGGCCACAGAATCTATGGTCTGAACACTGTACCCCTGGCCACCCTGTGCCCCCAGATGAACTTGGGGGTTGGGGGACTGCTGTCTCCAGTGAGACTCCCGCAAGGCAGTCAGTAAGTATTGTGAAGTGGCTTTTCTATCCTAAGAAGGGCTGACATGAAGGTACATCAAAGAAAACAATGAATGCCTCCTGCTCTGACCTACATATTTCATTCTGAGAGACTCAACTACATCTGCTAGAACACTTGGAACAACTGTTATCTTTTAGAAATGAAAAATCATTTCTTCGGGGAATAGTGTGGTGTGGGGCGGAGGGGACCCTGTACTGGCTTGTTAGGGCGCAGTCCATTTAAACTCTGCTGTATTGATTGTAGTTTATGATTGAATGTTATCATTACTGTGTCTATATTTTTCTGTTTCAATGAAACCATCAGGCAGTGAGTCATGCTGTGCATGTAACCCGGAGGAAAGTGCAAAGAGGCTGCTGAGGAGTAGCAGTACAAAAATACCATTGGCATCTTTTCCCTTTGAGAGCAGGGCTCTGGACAATTTCCACAGTCTATTGCTGTTTTTCTTTTACATGCATTCTCTGCTAAAATGTGTAATAGAATTGAGGACACAGTTGTGAGTAAAGAGTCTTCTCGCACATGCTGTTCCATAATTAAAGAACAGCTATAATAGAAATTCTACTTTTTTTTTTTTTGCATTAACGAGCTCAAATTCTTATAGGCATTAAAAGGGCATATGCTTTTCTTCTAATTTAGAGATTAAAAAATCTCACAGCAGATCAAGAGAAAGGCTGCAGTTTGAACTCTTTCGTGAAAGAAGATGCACTGTCGTTAGCAACGAAACAATTTTAATTAGCCCAGTCCTGGATTTGTGGCAACACATGCCAAATGGATAATAGTTTGGAAGAATGGGAGATACTGTCCTCTTGGTTTACTTAAGAGGGTTCAAGTCCATGAGAAATTAATACCCTTCAAAATATTTTAATTTGCAGTTTTTAATTACCTGGATTTTATATAATCTTTTCATTGTTGGTTTTGTTCTGGTTTGGGTTTTATTCCACTAAGGATACTAAAATCCAGTTTGGAAATTCTCTTCTCCTCCCTTGAACTGAACTTCTTTCAGTGCCATTTGTGGATGAAGCATATTTTTATTAAGCTAAAGAGAAGAAAGTCATCCTAATTAGCAATGCCTCATTGCATTAGAAATCAAGGTCTGGGGCTATCAACCTGTGGAGACACAGTGGGAAGACATGATTGCAGTTTGATTCAGCTGTACAAGGCACTGAGTAAAGATTATGCACTCAGACGTGCACCCTGTCTCAGAGTGCAAGTGAGTAATGCCAGCCTAAATGCACTGAGGAGGGTCATGGCAGTGTGTGAGCCATGGCAGCAGAGCCTTTCCTTTGTGGTTTGAAATGTCAGCTCTGTTGTGTCAAAAAAAAACACAAGGATTTTTAGGGGAGTGCCCCACAAACCTCATCTCTGGGACATGACGCATGCCAAAACAACCCCAGCAGCAGCAGCACAGTGGCTTGCCCTCTGCCCCAGCAGAGCCTGGAAGGATATTAAAGAGAAGTGCTAATTGCAACACAGGGTAGCTGAATGCTGGAGCTGGCTAACATGTAAGTCCCAATTTCTCATCCACTTCCTTGACAGCTTATATCTGACATGGTTAATGCAAATCAGCTGTAGAACTGTTGTAATGGTGCCCAGCAGTGCTGTTTCTGGGTCTCCTACCTCACCCCTTCCCAGCAGACTGCATGTGTTAGAATCATAGAAACACAAAATGGTTTGGGTTGGAAGGAAACTTATAGACATCTAGTTCCAAATCCCCTGCCATGGGCAGGGACACCTTCCACTACACCAGATTGCTCAAATCCCCATCCAACCTGACCTTGAACACTTCCAGGGATGGGGAGTCCACAGCTTTCTCTGGGCAACCTGTTCCAGTGTCTCACTGTGTCCAGTGTCTTCACTTCACAGTAAAGAATTTCTTCCTTCTATCCAATCTAAACCTGCCCTCTTTCAGTTTAAAGGTGTTCCCCTTGTCCGGTCATTATGTGCTCTTGTAAAAGTCCCTCTCCAGCTCTCTAGCAGGCCCCTTTACATACTGGAAGGTCCTGTAAGTTTCCCCCAGAGCCTTCTCTTCTTCAGGTTGAACAAACCCCAACTCTCTCAGCCTTTTCTTCATAGGAGAGGTTCTCCAGCCTTCTGATCATCTTTGTGACCCTTTTCTGGGCTCGCTTCAGCAGATACATGTCCTTCTTATGTTGGGGACCCCAGAGCTGGGAAACAGAGGATGAAATTCGTGCATGCATTCATGGCCAGTGCTTAACCCTCACACTTCCCTTCTGCAATGCCCTGCTAAATCCCGCTCTTGATGGCAGGAGAGGAGGCACCACTAGTGAGTACCTGTCTGCTGAGATGGCTGGCACGCAGGGCCCTGTGAGCCAGCATGTCTGCTGTGTAGCTCTGCGTGGTGGCCCTGGCCACTGCCACCCCTCCTGTGGCTCCAGCCCACCCCACCACCCTGCTTGGCATCCAGCACAGGGCTGCAAGGGGGGCTGCATGACAGGCTGTGGGGAATGCTTGAGGGGTGGGAGTCAATGCTGAGGTATCCCATGCTTCAACTTTGTTGTCAAGTTGTGTTTTAATTTCTTCTTTTTCAAAGAAAAGAGAAAAGAAGGTCTAGTCCTAGAGGAGGAGCAGGCACTACTCCTCAGGAGGAGCAGGCACTGAGGAGCCCACACAGGTTGACACAGCCTCTTTAAATATATAATTTCTTTTGAGGTGTGATGGGTTTTTCTGTCTGTTGGGAGACTACTTTTTGTGTCTTTTTTTTTTTTTCCTGAGGGGCACTTAAATTTCTGGCTATTAAGTCCATTTTTAGTATCCTGTCACATATTGGTGTGTACTCTGAGATAGTCTTGTCAGTTGGAGACTAAATGGACTCTGCAAGTCGAGCAGGGGTAGCACTGCTGGTGTTTTGCATGGTTTGCTTTGATGGGGGTCTTCATGTTATTGAGAAGGATACACTTAGACAATCTCAGCAGGGTAGCTTTGAGTTTTCGCCTTCAAACAGGGAAGCATAAGGTGAAGTTTTGGCACACTGTGTGGGGTTAAATCAGGGGATGTGAATTGGAAATAGAGGTAAATATGAAGAATTTTTTTAAAAATCACTAAATGAGAAAAAAATCCTTCAAAAGAAGGATCTCTTTCTTAATGTCTGTGAAAAAACACAGCCAGTCACTGATAGCTGAGCAAAAGACGTTGACCCAGTGGCTTTGCAGAAAAATGGGTTGTTTTTTCAATAGCAACAACTTGCCAGGTTGTTGAATCCTATGTTGCATGGAAACAGCATAGAACAGAAATACAAAGGCAGAAATCTGAGAAGTTGCCAGAAAATGAGTGGAGAATTCTTTTTGTCCTTGCTTTGTGCTGGGGTAAAAGTACATTTTACAACAGTCACATGTACCACTGACCCCAGGGATGACCAAGGAATTCTCCCACTGCCACCAGCTTCCTCCCTGTCCAGGCTGGCAGTTAGAAACCTAGTTCTTCTCCCAGTAAACAGGGCACATTTGATCTACTTGTCATTGTGATGGCAGAAACCCCAGAATGTCAGCATAAAAATAATGTTTTTTTCTCTGTAGAACTGTATTTTAAGGAGATTTTTGAAACTTACTGGGAAAATACTTCCACCTTGAAGAAATGAATGGTAATGGTAGTCTGCTTACTTACACAGACAGCTGTTATCTATTTTATTAGTCAGTGCTGGAACTCAAAATCAAAATCTGAAATTCATCAACATTGGCAACACCCTACAGCATCTTCACAAGAAAAAAATACTTCTGACCATAAGCATTCTGAAGCAACTTTGATATTGGCATTAAATTCCTGCTCAGAATTATTTCTTTGGGAGCAGATTTCACTAAACTCCTTCCTTTGTTAAATGGCAATGTATCATATCAAAACACAGGCATTTGATTCTAATTAACAATAACAAGATTTTTCTTCATAAAAAAAACCCAGAAAACCACTTTGGCCCACTCTGTGCTTCCTGCAGATGGGCTAGATGTTAGGAAATAATTTCTAGCATCTTCTTCTCTTTGATTTTTTATTTTGTGTACCGTTTCCTGGAAAAAGCAACATACTGTGGTAGTCTTAAAGCCTTTTCAAAATACAGGCAAATGCTCCTTTTTTCCCCCTGAAGTTACATACCAAAGTATAATGAGGAGCTATTTCATTTTCCAGTCATCTGTCTCAGGGAAATAAATGTTAAAAAATCAGAAGTAATTCATAATCTCCAGACAACATTGTTATTTTTTATGTGAGGGAAAATATTTTCCTTCTATGATATTGCCACACAGCGCTCCCAAAGAGCACTTGGTGAGTAACTCTGATACTATACTAAAGCCTAATACTCAGGAAATCTGAACTGATCAGGAAAATATTCTGGAAAGTATTCATGTGCCCCAGAATGATAATTTTTCTATTAGAATATCAAAATACATCCAAAGCTGGGATTTTCCAGCTATGCACCATCCATGTGAGTCTGAATTTGTGTGTAGCCTTTTGGTCCCACTTTAATCAGCTGAATTTCATGATGGGTAAGTGGATATAATGACTGCTCCTATCTACAGGTGCTTTGTTAAATATGCTACAGAGATATTTCAGTAAAGTAACTTACCTGCAGAGACCAATTTTCAAACACTTCACCCAAACCATGCATTTTTGCAAGTCTACTCAGCATCCTCAGCTATGAGAAGAGTGGTTGAAAACTGTGCTAGGTGCGTGAGCAAATCACCAATGAGGCTGGAGCACGTCCTTCTAAAGATGTTTTCCTAGATCAAAACAAGGTAAATGGATCTTGCACTATTGTGTGCCAGCACATTAAGAATCACAGTAGCGATCTACTGAGCTCCCCCTTCCCACTGTTGGAAGTTCTCTGTCTGAACAGGAGCCAGTGGCCCCTTTTTCATCTCTCCTCTGTGACTGCAGCCCAGTGCCAGATATTCCCGCCCTGCAGCTGGCCACCACTTCCAGCCCCTCTTATGTGTCCCTGGGCTATCGACTCTCTGAGTAGATGCCTTTTTTCCTTATATCAGTGACATGACACTTTCTGCAGGACTTTAATTTAAATGTTCCTCAGTGATTCTCTAAAATGCATATTCATTTTTCTTACCTTTTGGAAGGAAGGCTTGGCCCCTCTTCTTTATCACTTAGAAAGATTAAATTAGCTTCTCAGCTGATAGTAGACAAGATATACTTCATATTCCAGAGGCAATCTGACTACAAGACCTGAACTGAACAAGAGTAATTCAATTGACTTCAGTGAAGCTGCACTAATTTACACCAACTATAAATTAATCTTTTCTTGTGAAATATGTCTAGGAGTGACCTTGTAGTTTCTAACCGACTGAAGTAATTCTGGGCAGTATCTTGCCCTCAAAATAATGCAGAAATTGGGGAACACTTTTTTAGGAAATTGGTCAAAACTTTGCATTTTCACCTTCACAGAACAAGTTAAAGGGCATCACTGTAACAAAGAGGAGGGCAGAATTAGCCCAAATGTCTTCTATAATCCACATACTAACTACAATTATCTATGATGTTCCTAAGATACAGATGAAGAAAACACTGTATTTTTCAAAGTATTTTTCTTTCTTCTCCTTGCCTGTTCCCATCTTTTCAAAGTAATTTTTTTATTTTCTTCAAATTTAATTTGTTTCTTCACAAAAGCCTACTCTGTACACTTTATTAATATGAAATACCACAGGTGGCTACATGAAGACTGTGAGGCTGTAAGAGAGATCTCAGCAACCTTTTCTTAAGCCATCCATGCTTTACTTATTTGTGAGGGTCACAGCTCTTCAGAGGAGAGCCCGTGTGACTGCGGGGAGACCATCACGCCATAGGACCAGCATGCTGTCCTAGCTGAGCAAAGGAAGGCAAAAATGAGCACAGGCAGTTTGCTGTAGGGGGCAATCGATTTCACCCAAGGAGCTGGGGCTCAGACCAACCAACCCTGGCCCTGCCATGTTGCCTGCAACCTCACTCAATATGATCTGGGAGGTCTTTCCCAACCTTTCTGTGATTCCATTCTATGATTCTGAGACTTACTATCACTTCTCTGATGGAAAGTTAAACCAACATTCCATCTGCCCCTTCTACCTGGCAAATGCAATCAGAGCTCTTTACTTAAAATAAATAGCTGAATACGTTTGCCTTAAGCTACCCCTACCACCTTTTTAACTGAGGAAAGAAAGCACTTACAGCAATTAAAGCAAAAGTCAGTATATAAAAATCAGCTTAGAAATTAGTTACTCTGCGCTGTCAATTATTTTAAAAACATTTTTGACTGCCTAAATTAATTCCAATTTGAATTCAAGACACACGTTGCCACCGAGTGAAATTCAGAGTGTCAATTTTTTTCTCACCACTACTGAGCTTTGCAGTCATAGCTTTTCTCTTTATTTTTTTCTACTTCTCTTGAGTCATCACTAATGGAAGTTCTAAATATAGGTATGACTAACAATGCAAACTTTAGAAACTGTATGTAAACTACTGCAAGAAAAACAGATTAGAGAGTTATGCTCACCAGAAATTCAAACAACTGTTGCCAACCACTACATGCAAGTAATGATTACTGCATTTTTCTCATTAGAAAGGCAGCTGTCATATAGCTTACGGTTTGGACAGAAAGAAATAAGTTAGCATATTGCTTAAGAGCTGTCTGCTAAATCCTTGCTCCATTTTGCCAAAAACATGCTAGAACATAAAATCCTTCATTCTGCAAAATAATAAATGTCATGTTTCCATTTCCCAGTGTCTTGTCAGATTGTTTAAAATAATCAAGATCAAATAAGACAAGCATGATGAGCTCAGGACCTCAGACTTTGGAGCATTGGTTTTGACACTGACAAACTGAGCAAAGACTGAAGGCTTGGTACCATTGCTGAACCCATCACAAGGATACAGTTTTTATCTTTTAATCACAATTTTTAACAAGAAGCTACCAACCTGAGAACTCCACCATCAGACAGCAACACTCAAAGACTGGCAGATATACGGTCAGGACCCAAAGTAATTATCTTGCAAGTCCAAGTAGAGGCATCTGAATCATATGCTTGGGCAACCAAGCATCCCTTTAGATATTCTGTGCTGGAGGACACAGAAAAACCACCAGTTGACCAACCACCAGCTGATATTAAATAACAACAATTAAAATAATAATGCTGATTGGGTAATGCAAAAGGAAGTTCACCACTGAGCTCCTTTTTCCTAGTCATTCTTTGCCACTAATTCCCCCACGTTCAGTTCCATTTTTCCCAGTATCTGACAGCACCGTTTATCTGAGTATTTGTTTGCAAAAACTGGTACATTTAAATATGAGTTACCCTATGGTGAAGGCCATTCCTGCACAATTGCAATACACTGTTGGACAGAAAGAATCAGGGATGATTATTTCTAGCATGTTGGGTAAATGAGTATTCTGTGTAATTAGATGCAATTTATTACCACCAAATTGTTTGAAGAAGTAACAACTAATGTGAGGATAACTTGGCCAACATCTAACCAGTGCTACTGCTGGATTTAGTGAATTCAGTAATGCTGAATTTAAGAGAGTTCTACCATCTTGTGTGGACTTCCACTGGAGTCTTCTTTTCTGTCCTATCTTATTCTCACCATATTCAGCACTGAATTATCTGAGCCCATAAGGCTAGCTTTGAAGAAATCTGTCAGTTTGAGATGAGATACTCACTGGGATTTTCAAAAGAGCTTATGTGTTTTTTTTTTACCTTGGCGTTTATAAAACTGCCACGTTGATGAGAATGATTCCCCAAGTTTTGCTATACCATATGGTCCATGTGCTGTTAGGAGGCCATCTACTGTGTTTCCTTGTTAGTCATTCAACTACATATTGCGTCCATCTGCAACTCTCATATGTAGTTTCACTGTAATTGCCCTTTTCATAGTGCATTTCATTCTGCTTTGTGCTGGCTTGTGATAATGTTCTTTCCAAAACATGCTTCACCATAGATTTTTTAAAAGGTGCAATAGTGCTATGCTGAATAGCACAGTTGATGAAGATGGAGAGTGCACCTCTAATGTAAAGGAAGAAGGGCATGGGTGTTCATCTTGGGGGTGAAGACAGACATTATTTTCCTTGCTCTCCTCACCCCAAATCCAACTTCAGCAAAGCATTTCAGCTATTCCAGAGATGCAAAGGGTCGACCAGCTGCGCTTGCACTACTTTTTCATTCCTACCACTTTGCCACACTTCAGAAGGTCTTGTCGCAGCTCAGTGCCTCCTGATGAATCTTAAAGAAAATATTCCTCAGCTGCTACCTCACGATCTATTTAAGGCCTCTGGAAGCAGCCATAAGAGTGGCGTTCATGAGAGGCTGGGGCTATGAACAGATCCTGTAGCCAGATAACTCTGTGCTGTGATCACACTACAGGCTTCAACCTGGGCAGGAGCTGCCGGTGTGAAGGTCATACACTGCACTCTGGTGTCAGCAGCGTGAGCAGGAGGCACCTTCCCCTCTGCCAGTGTTCGACAAATCCTCCAGTGCAGTACTGGCTTTCGTGAGAATTCGATGCTGACACAATTTGTATTCCCTTAAAGACCTCATTACACATATTGCTCATTTAACCTTTAAAAAAGATGGAAGAAAGTGTGCCAATGGATTCTGGATGATAAATATCTAAATTAAGTAAATTTAATTAAAAGCTGTTGTAAATGTCATCTAATCTGTGGATGCTGCGACAATTATGGTTGCAGCTTTGAACCAGTTTCAAAATGTGTGAGGATCTCCTTACACAATTTTCTACGGAATGATTTTTTTCTTCTTGGTTTCGGGAGAACAGTCAAATTGACTTATATTTTATTGCTCAGTAAAAATACTGAACTCAAAACTTGGAGAACTTTCTTGCATCTTGTTGCTGCCAGGTGATGCTGGCTGGAACAGTGGTTTCTTTCTAAAGCTATTAAGTGCTATTTTGCCAGATAAAAGATGGGGGAGGAAAGAAAGATATGTGCTAAGTTTCATCCAGGGAATCCTACTTTTCAGTATAAAGGAAATAAAAAGATCAATGCATTTTTTCCAGCTTCTATTTTGGCCACATTGTGCTGTTTGGGTGAAAACACCATCAGCCCCTATGTTACTTTAGTGCACACCAGTGATAGCTACTCAGTGGGGAGCATAGTCTGATGAATTTAACAAAATCTTGTTGGCTGACCTTTCCATTCTGGAGACATGATTTCATTTCTGTTGTCTGAAAATGAGCACCAACAAGACAAGTTATTTCCATGTCCCAGCTGGAATATCATAGTGCTAATGTGTTTCCAAGTATTTCTTTATCTGTGCAAAGCTATAACTTTCAGGTCTATCTAAGAACAATAACTTTTCTTTCCTTTCTGCTTTCTTCAGGTACCAGCAAAATGTTGATTTACTTTGCTCTTTTTTCCCCCCAGTCACTCGGTATGCCACAAATATCAAACAAACAAACAAAAAAAAAGCGCTTCTTGGAACAGCAAGGTAGTGAAACTCCCAGAGATGTATTTACAAACCAGTGCTAAGGCACATGCAGAAACTAATTCAAGAACTAGTTCAGAAGTAGTATCCACAATGTGTAGGAACCCTGACAGGAAAACTGAGTGGAGGACTGACAATCCAGGTTCAGTCATTGTTTTACTCCAGTCACTGTCCGATATTGCTGCCAAATTATTTCTTCTCGTTTAATCATTCCCCTGATGTCATTAACCCTCAGGTTTAAAACCCTGGGGTTTTTAAGGTTTTGTTCTTCATAAAGGTAAAAGAGATCATTCAACAGATCTGAGCTGAGCTGGTGCGCCTCAGGGCTCACCAGCAGCCAGGAAAGGAGCAATGAGCAACTACAGCAGGGCTGAACAGGTAACCCACACCAACCATAGGAACAGCTTATTGGACTGTGCTTTTAAACTTAATGTCTTCTATGGAGGTGTCAAAACCAACCACCACTGGTCTGTTTCGCTACATTTACATAGATGTAAGGCAGGCATCCCTGAGAAGATCCAAAGAGGCAATAAGTGTCTGGGTGCCCTTGGTGCTTTTGCTAATAGTCCCCTGCAATTGCACCCTTCAGCACAGTAGCTTATGAATCCCAAAGAAATGCAAAAAAGATGTAAAAAATGTTCAGATAATTCAAAGTGCTCAAATCACTGTTCGTCAGGTCACAGGTCAACCTCTACCACAGTTGGAAAAATATTTCCATCTCATTTAATAATCCATCTTTTGAAGAGTTTTGAAACCTTTCTTTGCTGACAGAGAACAGATTTAGCTCTAGGGAACATTTATGGTTTTATTGCTTATTTTTCAGATAGTACAAGGCAAGGTACCAATTCTGCTCCCAGTGAAGTCAGTGACACATGTACAACTGAAGCTATGCAACAAATCCTGTATAAGGTGAAATACACCTAATATGTGAATGGATGAGTAACAATGTGTGTTTTGGGTTAATCATGTTTTAGGAAAAAGAGAGGGAGCAAGGACAATGTTTCCCTTCTGAAGTCCAGCCCCAAGTCTTTATGAGTATGCTTATTTCAGAGAGAATACCTTTCTGCCTTTTTTTCCTGGTACTTCCTATGCAGGGATGAGCAATTTTTTTCCCAGTTTCAATTAAGGGTTACTATAGCAGGTGCAATATATAAAAAAATGGAAAAGGTAGATTGATTACTATTTGCAACATATTTTTCCAGCTTTGCCTACAGTTTACTCTTGAGACCTTATATCTTTATTTCACACCCTACTACCTTTCACATTCCCCCAGCTAAAAATAGCCTTTGCCTAGAAAGAAGTCCTGCTAGCAATTTCAGATCTAGCTGGTATATACACCCCACTCGACTTCAGGACCACGTTTTTCTCCGTTCCGCTTGCCAACACTGCCTTTCTTATAATTTCCCACACTTTGGGTTTTCCCTGGAAATATCATGGCCTTGCATGTAACCTTTCTGTCCACAGCTGTGCCTTTACCCAGACCCTTTGCCTCAGGAAAATATTTCCAGGCAGGAGAGCTGGGACTGGTTCCCCATGGTCTTCCAGACGCATCCAAGAACCTTAGTGACAGTGGCAGGCCTTAGTGACATGATCAAGTCAATTTCACTCAGGTCTTGAGGCAAAAGCATCAGGATCCCACCACCCACCATTGTCCTGTGTCAGTGCAGCCCTCCTCTGCCTGGTGCTGCTTGGGTGCAAGAGGGGAGGGAAGGAGGAGACATCAGCCAGGAAGCAAAATCTGCCCTACGCCTGCTGGAATCTCCACATGCTCCCAGTTAGGCATGGAGGAAATCCCAGTGCTGTGAATACAACTCAGTTCCTTCTTCAAAATCTGATTCCATGGAACAGTCCCATAGAAACTTATGGGCCAGTTTACAAAAGTAAGCTGTAGCCATGTTAGTAACAGCTTTTAACACCAAATTTTAAGGAGGTCAACTCAAATTTGAATGTGTATAGCCCCAGCTCTTACTGTCTGAATTTCCATAGAGACTATCTTGCATTCAACAGAGCAGAACATTCAGAAAAATCACCATTCTTTAACATTAATTTGCACATATTTTCTTGCTGTGCCTTCTCCCTCTTTGGAAAAAAAAAAAAAAAGAAGGAAACAAAGACAACTGTTTGTCCCCCTCCACATTCACACAATGGCACTGAGCTGATTCCTTTGCACGCACAGCCAGCAACAGAAATGGCAGGTGATCTGCACATTCTCCTGCTTGCAAGATGCATATCGTATTGCAACCTTATAGCCCATGTGCTTTTCCGCTGAGCTGGACACCCGGCATTGTCACTCCTAAAATATTTGTGAGTGCTACAGGATTTTCTAGGGAAAGATTTCTTGAGGCAAGATTTAGTCAAATATAATCCAAGTCACTCCGTGCAGCTCCATTTGTTAAGAACAGCTCCTGTGCTTGAGAAGAGCCCGTCACTGTGTTTTGCCTCACAATGTTGCAGAACACAATAACAACAACATTAAACTCAATACCCTTAAGGGGCAGTTGTAGTCAAGGGTCACATTTCCTTCATTCCAATTAACCTACTTGTCATATTGGATGGTAGATGCACTCTGCAAACTGCCCTCAAGTGTTTCTCATGCTCTTTTAGTAATAGAAAGTGGGGAGAAATAAAATAGTTCATGCTTTGCTGTTTGACTTGTCCTTGGTATTTTATCTTATCGGGAAACCCACAAGAAATGAATACTATTGTAAAGATTTTCAAGGGTCTGAAAGCACAAACAGGCTTCTGACTTGTCCCAGTATGTCTGGAACAACGGTGCTGCCGACACCAGTTCTGGGGAGAAGAGGGACCAGAGCCTTTGGTTCCACTCCAGATTTTGTTCCACTCATCTGCTCCCATGCCAGGGTGGGCTGATCATGGCTACATGCCAGGTACTCACCAAGGCCATTCTATATCTCCCCCTCCTCAGCTGGACATGGGAGAGAAAATATAATGAGAAGTTTGTGGGTCAACACGGACAGGGACAGATCACTCCCTAATTACTGTCACAGGCAAAGCTTGGGGAAAAATTAATTATATTTACTACTAAGTAAATAAGAATAGGATAATGACAAATAAAATCAAATCTTAAAAACACTTTCCCCCCACCCTCCCATCTTTCCACGGTTAACTTTTGTCTGGAATTTTCTGCCTCCTTCTCATCAGTGGTGCAGTAGAACAGAGAATGTTGTTTACAGTCAGTTCATCACACATTGTCTCTGATGCTCCCTTTTCCTCAGGTGGAGGAGTCCTCACAGTCTTCCCCTGCTCCAGTGTGGGATGTCTCCCACAGGAGACAGTCCTCCACCAACTTCTGCGAAAAAAGTTCTTCACACAGGATGTAGTTCTTCACAAACTGCTCCAGTGTGGGTCCTTTCCACAGGGTGCAATCCTTCAGGAACAGACTGTTCCGGGTGGGTTGCAAGTCACATAATCATCAAGGCTGCAAGAGGACTTCAAGATCATCTCGTTCAACTGTCAACCCAGCACCACCATAATCACCTCTAAACCCCAAGTGCCGCATACAGGCATCTCTTGAACACTTCCTGTACAATTCCTGGGCAATTTATTCCAATGCATAACCACTCTTTCAATGAGAAGTTTTTTCCTAGTTTCTAATCTGAACCTCCCTTGTCTCAGCTCAGGGCCATTTCCTCTTGTCCTTTCACCCAGACATGGCAGAAGAAGCCAATTCACACCTCACTACACATCCTCCTCTCAGATAGTTTTAGAGAGCAATAAGGTCGCCCAGAGCCTCCTTTTCTCCAGACTGAACAACCCCAGATCTCTCAGCTGCTCCTCATGAGACGTGTTTTTTAGACCCTTCACCAGCTCTGTTGCCCTTCTCTGGACATGCTACAGCACCTTGATGTCCCTCTTGCAGTGAGGGGCACAAAACTGGACACAGTACTTGATATCTGGCCTCACCAGTACCGAGTACAGGGGGACAGTCACCGCCCTGGTCCTGCTGACACACTATTCCTGATACAGATCAGGATGCCATCGGCCTGAGCACACTGCAGGCTCGTATTCAGCTGGCTGTCAACCAACACCCTGAACTGGGGCGAAGTGTTCCTTCGAGGTTCTCCAGGATTGTTTCTAAGCAGGCAGGAAAGGCAATATACAAATTTTTATGGAGCACATCTGAAAGTATGGGGACCACTGTTCTAGAGAGTATATTTGCAGCTACCCTGTTTCTTCCAGGTTTGCATTCAATTTCCAAATCCTGTGTTTGTGCTGGAAAAAAATATTATCTACATTCTGGACCTGGTTTTCTTTGGTAACCAGTAAACAGCAGCACCCATTTTCAGCTAATGTGTCCCACAAATACAGGCAGACATTGTTTTCTACCCCTATTCCTTCTTCCTATATTGAATATATTGCTTTTGGGGAAGAATTCTATTTATTTGTCAGAAGTACCTCATTCACGACTTCCTTTTATATGCATAGTGAAGCACTCCTGAACTATGCAAGAGCCCTGTCAATCTGGAGACAGATACCTCAGAGCACCCAAGTGCTGCCATTGGCACCTTTGGTATCTTGAGTAGTTTTTAACAGCATGCTCTAAGTTCATTTGACATCTTTATGAAGATTACTGATTTAGGCAAGTAAATTACAAATAAATTTTAGCTCTCCAGTTTACAGTTTCAAGGCATGTTTGTGTTTCATCCTCATCTGGTTAGAACAAGCATTGCAACAGGAACAGCAAGCTTATGTGACTTCCCCGTACGCCTTGCTGTGTTGATTTCTCTCCTGCTCATTTTTATGTGGAGATTGGCACTTTTAACATTTCCACACCACAGTTTTATTGTTAACTTTCCCTGCTTGAGTTAATTGAAAGCGATAAAGCACCTGAAATGCCTTAGAGGCTTCCACTGTCAATAGTGAGCGGAACTTTTCTCACATCTTCATTTTCCTTGGAACGCTTTGTTTGCAGATACAGAAAAAAAATGCAGCTGGAACTACACTTGTTTTCCCCCCTCTGTTTCCAGATGGTTTTGAGCTCAGGTGAAGATTTTAACTTCTCCAGTAACCCATAAAAAGCAAAAATATCTCAACAAAATGTTTGATACTGTGAGATGTTGGGATGCCTCTTTGAAATTGATCTCTGTGCTGCAGCAAGAAGATGCACTGATCTTTCCAGACGGAACATGGTTTTTCAGAGCTATGAAACATGCTATTCTCCTTGCTGGCGCTCTGCAGGCCTGGATGACAGGAGCCTGCCATGCTTTTTCTTTTGCTTTTGCCCAAGTTGCAGTTGGACTCTCTTCCTCGCTCTCTGCCAGCGTTCCTCTTTCACCACACCCTTGACCATCATCTGTTCTTCTATGCTCTGCGTATGCTTCATCTTAAATCATAAGGTCCAGAAAAATTTTGTCTTGGCTGTAGCCCAAGCCTGAAAAATCTTTTTACAGAGCAAATTAGCAGCTAATAAGCAAAAGGATAAGGGGATCCTCTCCATCTTCAGCCTAAAGATGGCTGATGAGACCTGCTAAGCAGTGCAAGCACTAGGCAGCCATGAGGACAGGAGCCTGCTTCCTCTTCCTGAGTGGCTTGCAGATGACTTGGTGTCATACTGGGGCAGCAGCAGTCTGCTCTCTGCAGCCATCTTCTTCCATCCTTTGGTGGGGTGTGGGAGAACGACTGCTCTGCACAGTCTTCCCCCTCCTCAGGATGTGAGGTGGAGGGCTGCCACCTGGAGCCATCCTCTAATGAGTTGCCTGCTGGCTGAAAAGACTGCACACCTTTTCCTTGGAACAAAAGAGATGTTCAGCAGTCCTGCAAGGTCACCAGGGAAAGAAAGGACCTCTGTTTTGTCCCAGAATTATAGAATCACAGAATCACAGAATCACAGAATGGTTTGTGTTGCAAGGAAACTTAAAGACCGCCTAGTTACTACCTCCTTACCACAGACAGGGGCACATTCAACTGGAACAGGTTGCTCAAGGCCTCATCCAGCGTGGCCTTGTCACCAATTCCTTTTCCCTCTGGGGCTTCACCTGGAGCTCTGGGGCTCAGCTTGCCTCGAATGTGAGAGTCACAAAAAGGTACCATGATTTAGCAAAGCACTTACGCACAAAGAGCTGTACCCTGTTCCAAATACTGCACTGAAGTGTGGTCTAATACCCAGCCAGCCTGACAGGGCTCCTTAGATAGGTAAATTCCAAAAAGGGGTCAGAGCAAAGATCTGAGCTGGAAGCACTTAACCCTCAAAGAACTGGAATTTCAAAAAACTGAATTACTGTACAATAATAGCAGACACCTTCCTCTTACGTAGGAATCTGGGAGCAATCAGGATGGCTCTGCCATGCCAGTTGTTTCTGCTAAGTACAGGGGTGTTGCTGTCTGCTTGCAAGCAGGATGAGGGAATAGGCAGAACAAAGGCTCACACTAAGTATGGATTCCACCAGTCGGATGTCAGCTTGCTGTTCAGCCACAGCCCCCACCACAGGGAAGATCCTCACAGCAGGGGACCCAGCCAGGGATGAGTAGTTTCCTTATCTGGCTTGTTTCTTGGTTTATACTGGGCTCTGCTTCCTAAGGAAGTGTTAAGTTGCCTGGGTTTGTATGAGCACAGAATCCCAACAGCTCTTTCATTACAGGGACCTAATCAAGAAGGCAAAGCGACACCCATACTGATAGTTTATTTTTGTCATCACTTCCCCAATTTTTTATCCCTGGCAAAACTGTTTGGAGCATTTAGTTATCCTCTGACAGAGAGAGTGATAATAGGAGGGTTTTTTTTTAAGTGCAGTGCTATTCAAGATCAGAAGACTTCACATCATAAAATATCATTAACGTCTGAATTCAAGGTTGGGAAAGATGAGGCCTTTACAAGACTAATGCAATTAATTCTGCTTATTAACTACAGCCTCAAAATATGTACATACAAACTGATCTCACTTCTGCTGCAGAGTGTTAGGTCTGAAAAGTGATTCTTTCCCAATGGATTTCCCAGTGATAAGGTAGCATGGAAATCTCCCTCCCTGTATAACATACCAATGAACACAGAGTCATTGCAGGACGAACTCCATATGCTCTAAATCTTTCTGTGTTCAGTAACTTCTTGTCAAAGTAAGAAGCTTAAAGAAATTAAGGTCCAATACTAAATAATTTCAGTAATTGAAATGTGTTAGATTAAAAGTGGGTTTCTTGGCTTTTTTTTGCCTTTTTTTTTTTTTTTTTTAATGTAATCCTTCTCACTGCGCAATCCGTCTCAGCACTTGAATTCTGGAAAGCCTCAGTTCTTTACAGTTTACCAGAACTAATTTCAAATTCAGTTCTTCTTGCTTTCTTTTCACAGAGGAATTCGCACAGTGGGACATTTTCAATATAACAGAACTTTGATGCAAAAAAGCAATTTATTTCTCCAGCAGCTCTCAGTATTCCCTTTGCTATAGCTGAAGGTATAGCAATAGCATCCTCATAATCAGCCTCTTCTTTCTATTTGGTCCTACAAGAAAGCCTCTGCTTGTGTTTGCCTACAATCATTAAATGAACATGTTTGTGTGCATGTGAGAGAAAGAAGAGGAGAGGGAAGAAATAAACATCTGTCCTACCAATATATAGCCCTTCTGCTGGGCCCTAGGGAGCTTTCCTCTTCTTCTTTCTGCCTTGGGCACATTCACATGGTTTTACCTTTCCCATGATTACTTGCATTGTGCTTCCACACTCTGGGAGCTCCTTGGGGCAGGAACTTTGTCCTATAACCCCAAAAGCATAATGTCACCACCATAAAGTAGCCATTCTGCAAGCAGTCAAAGCAATGAAGTCTGGTCTCCTACGGGCATGAA